>JASDDO010000019.1:149580009-150180009 GCA_030015575.1 Agapanthus africanus | reverse complement strand
CTATCACGATAGATCCGGATCCCCAGAATGTAAGAGGCATCACCCAGGTCTTTCATAGAGAATCTGTGTGACAAGAATCCTTTGACAGATTGTAGCATAGGAATGTCATTTCCTATCAATAGAATGCCATCCACGTACAAGACGAGGAATACAATACTTCTGGCTACAACTTTACTATATATGCACGGTTCATCTGAATTTTTGATAAAGTCATATTTTTTGACTGTCTCATCAAAACAGATGTTCCAACTCCGCGATGCCTGCTTTAGTCCATAAATGGACTTGAGCAGCTTGCATACTTTCCCGCTGCTCCCACTCTGATTGAAACCCTCTGGCTGATCCATATAGACGCACTCTTCTAAATTTCTATTCAGAAAAGCTGTCTCTACGTCCATCTGCCAGATTTCATAATCATGGAAGGCAGCAATATCAAGAAGGACCCGAATGGATTTGAGCATAGCCACTGGAGAAAAAGTTTCGTCATAGTCCAAACCAGGTCTTTGACGAAAACCCTTTGCAACAAGTCTAGCTTTATAGGTTTCCAGCTGTCCATCTACACCAATCTTTTTCTTTAAGATCCATTTGCATCCTATGGGTTTTACCCCATCTGGAGCAAAGTCCAAAGTCCATACTTTGTTGGTGTACATGGACTCCATTTCGGTCCGCATTGCATCCAGCCATCGTACCGAGTCGCCGCTCTGGATGGCCTGCTGGAAGTCAGTAGGTTCATCATCATCTATGATGCAATCCTCTCTATCCCCATCTATGAGAAAACCGTAGTATCTCTCAAGCAGATGAGACGGCCTACTACTCCTGCGGAGGGGTGCGGGAATGTCCTGTTCTTCTTGAACTGCCGGTTCTACCAAACTTTCAGCAGCAGCTTGTGGTTCTGGAATTTCTTCCAGCTCTATTTCGCTCCCACTTATTTCTGTGAGTCGATGTACAACACCCCAATACTTGTGGGGAGGCGGAATTTTCAAAAACGAACTTGTTTAGTGAACAAACATCGACTAACCGCTTGAATCGAAGCTAAACGATAACTAACCAAACACATAGTTATTCTAAACTACTATGCTTAGGGATTATACCTATCGAACCAAGTCCTTCGTCTTTACGATCTCCTCGTCCCCCTCGGCCTTCTCTTTGTAGTAGACAATCCACCCGAGAGCAAAACTCCAAGCTTAGCCTCTAAACTTGAGGCAACTAACCTTCTTGGATTGCTAATAAAAGAAGCTAGGTGTAATATAGAGAGGGTTATGGATTAAGTAGTCTAGCTAATCCTAGTTCTCAACACATGAGAGGTGAGGATTAGGGTTTGAAGAGAGAGAGCTTGAGGAGAGAGAATGTGTAGATGATTATTGAATAAAGCTTATGAGTATCATAATAGATATGAAGCATTTTGTTTTATGAAGAAAAGAATAAAGAGTGATGAATAATCATGGTTCACAAATATCAAGTGGTGATTCATTAGCATGAGTCATTAAGCATTTAATGTGCATTAATGAAATGAATGAATCACCCTCATGACTCATATAACTCATTCAATGTATATGACACCTAAACCTCCTTAGTCACCATCTTCAATAAGCTTCTCGCACAATTACGAGAACGCCCCTCCGATCCGCAAAAATACGGAAAAACTTTAGACTGTATAAATCCAATAACCGGATACCAGTAACTGGCTTAAACCAAAGCCGACTGGTAAAAACTGTCCAAATGACGTAAGTGTGTAAACACACATACGCGTCCGAACCCTTTGTCGTAAAACCATACGACCTCTATATCGTTTTGCCTGGAGTAGGAAACTCTCTGTGTGGGACTCTAGAGACTCGACTACTACGCTGGCAGTGGGTTTAACCACAGACCGCAAGCGGCACTAGCTGTACGTAACGGTCCCCAGGTAGTTGTCGATAAGAAGGCCGATGAGGAAACCCATCCGAACTCCTACTGAGTCTGATGTGACAATCTCCATACAGTCCGGTCCGTTCATCCAAGACTATCGCATATCGGGCCTCGGGGGGCGGCAAGCGTCAGTCCCCTAATAGCGGTATAAGTCGTGTCGGAGGGAAGCCCATTACACCCTGAGAAACTACTGGAACCTACCAGCAAATCTCGCTTGCCCTGGCCAGGGACTTTGCGTAATGGCTCTCTGACACAGCGCGATATCTACTCCCAATACCGGGAGGGACGAATCCTGTCTAACCGCCACTGCCTCCAAGTGCTCGGGACTGCACCCAACTGCTACCTGTTTGCACGACTCATTTGAGCCGTGGTAGGGTAGCAATCTAAGAACAGTGGGACACACTCGAGGCGAAGTAGCAGTGTCAAGTCTGCGGACTATGCTGTACTCATGTCACCTGGGAACTGCTCACTGACGACTGGTATAAAACCAACCAACAGTTCCCTGTGAGTCCTGTCCGGTGTACCCGTAACCTAACGAGCACCTGTATACTATCTCCAGTACGACGTACTGACGGCTGTGGGACAGACCATCTCCCCAACTGGGATGAGAAGCGTACACACCAGTCTACTCCGGAGTATCGATGCTCTGTCTCGATAATCCAACGACCAGGGACCAGAAAAAGGATGTGCTTGTAGACTACCCAGCCCCCACTAGTGTGACTGCCATCACAACGCTGGTAGTCAAGCAAGATCCTAAGAGCTCTATCAATACGTACACTCACATATTAAGATAGAAAAACCAAGTAGCATACTACCATGTTTAGCAAGACTGTTATATACATGTGAATATCCCAACCTTCCATTAAGTAATATACAAACTAGTATGATACAGTAATGGCCTTCTAGGGCATAAACACTAACAATCTCCCACTTGCACTAGGGCCATGTACTGGCATATCGAAGACCAATGATCTCGAGTAGCCTCTCGAACTGAATCTGAGGTAGGGCCTTCGTGAATGGATCAGCAATGTTCTCTTCAGAAGCAACTCTCCGAACCTCGATCTCCTGACGATCAATGATCTCCCTGATCAGGTGATACCACCTCAAGATGTGTCTGGACTTCTGATGGGACCTTGGTTCCTTCGCTAAAGCTATAGCTCTATTGTTGTCGCAATACAGAGGTATTGGATCAACTATGGTAGGAACCACCTGAAGTTCTGTTAGGAACTTCTTCATCCAGACTGCTTCTTTTGCGGCATCGCAAGCAGCTATATACTCCGCTTCCATCGTCGAGTCAGCAACGGTGTCCTGCTTGGAGCTCTTCCAGCACACCGCCCCTCCATTGAGGGTAAAGACATAACCCGACATGGACTTAGAATCGTCCTTATCACTCTGGAAGCCGGAATCAGCAAAGGCCTCCAACCTGAGGTCTTTTCCGCCGTAAACCAAGAACATCTCCTTAGTCCTTCTCAGGTACTTGAGAATGTTCTTTACTGCTATCCAGTGTTTCTCCCCTAGGTCTGACTGATACCGGCTTACCACGCTTAGTGCGTAAGCTACATCTGGTCTGGTACACAACATCGCATACATTATAGAGCCTACCGCAGAAGCGTAGGATATAATAGACATGCGTTCCCGTTCCAAATCAGTCTTGGGAGACATCTCTTTGGAGAGGGTGATTCCGTGACAAGCCGGTAGATTACCGCGCTTAGAATCTTCCATACTGAATCTTTTCAGTATAGTGTCGATATACCTGGACTGTGAAAGTCCCAACATCCTCTTGGATCTATCACGATAGATCCGGATCCCCAAAATGTAAGAGGCATCACCCAGGTCTTTCATGGAGAATCTGTGTGACAAGAATCCTTTGACAGATTGTAGCATAGGAATATCATTTCCTATCAATAGAATGCCATCCACGTACAAGACGAGGAATACAACACTTCTGGCTACAACTTTACTATATATGCACGGTTCATCTGGATTTTTGATAAAGTCATATTCTTTGACTGTCTCATCAAAACAGATGTTCCAACTCCACGATGCCTGTTTTAGTCCATAAATGGACTTAAGCAGCTTGCATACTTTCCCGCTGCTCCCACTCTGATTGAAACCCTCTGGCTGATTCATATAGACGCACTCTTCTAAATTTCCATTCAGAAAAGCCGTCTTTACGTCCATCTGCCAGATTTCATAATCATGGAAGGCAGCAATAGCAAGAAGGACCCGAATGGATTTGAGCATAGCCACTGGAGAAAAGGTTTCGTCATAGTCCAAACCAGGTCTTTGACGAAAACCCTTTGCAACAAGTCTAGCCTTATAGGTTTCCACCTGTCCATCTACACCAATATTTTTCTTGAAGATCCATTTGCATCCTATGGGTTTTACCCCATCTGGAGCAAAGTCCAAAGTCCATACTTTGTTGGTGTACATGGACTCCATTTCGGTCCGCATTGCATCCAGCCATCGTACCGAGTCGCCGCTCTGGATGGCCTGCTGGAAGTCAGTAGGTTCATCATCATTTATGATGCAATCCTCTCTATCCCCATCTATGAGAAAACCGTAGTATCTCTCAGGCGGATGAGACGGCCTACTACTTCTGCGGAGGGGTGCGGGAATGTCCTGTACTTCTTGAACCTCCGGTTCTACCAAACTTTCAGTAGCAGTTTGTGGTTCTGGAATTTCTTCCAGTTCTATTTCACTCCCACTTATTTCCTTTTCTAAAAATAGATGTTCCAGAAAATGGGCATTACGAGAAACAAAGACCTTTTGTTCCTCTGCGTAATAGAAATAATATCCCTTGGAGTTCTTTGGATATCCCACAAACAAACATTTTACTGATCGTGCCTCGAGCTTGTCCACATGCTGCTTTTTAACAAAAGCTGGACATCCCCAAATCTTCATATGTTGAAGATGGGGTTTCTTCCCAGTCCACATCTGATATGGAGTGGTAGGCACAGTCTTGGTAGGAGCCATGTTCAGAAGATATGCCGCTGATTCTAGCGCATAACCCCAGAAAGATCGCGGTAACTCAGTATTACTCATCATGGATCACACCATATCTAATAGGGTTCGATTCCGTCTCTCCGATACACCGTTATGCTGTGGAGTGTATGGAGGAGTAAGCTGAGAGAGAATTCCTTTCTCTTTTAGGTAACCTAGGAACTCGGCACTCAAGTATTCACCACCTCGATCAGATCTTAGTGTCTTGATACTTTTGCCGGTTTGGTTTTCTACTTCATTCTTATACTCTTGGAATTTCTCAAAAGCCTCGGATTTATGTTTCATCAGATAAATGAATCCGTATCTTGAGTAATCATCCGTGAAAGTAATGAAATAGGAAAAACCACCTCTTGCATGTGTAGACATTGGACCGCATACATCGCTGTGTATGAGTCATAAGAGCTCGCTCGCTCTTACTCATTATCCAGTAAATGGAGTCTTTGTCATCTTTCCTTTGAGACAAGATTGAAAAGTGTCATAGGTTTGATATTCGAACGAGTCCAAATATCCTTCACTATGCAACTTAGTCAACCTTCTCTCATTGATGTGACCAAGTCTACAATGCCATAAGAAAGCTTTATTTAAATCTGGAGACTTTCTTTTTAGTGTGTTCTGGACATTGAAAATTTGGAGTTGGTTTAAAACATATATACCGTTATTTAACGTACCGGACCCAATCAAACCATGATTAAGGTGGATGTTAACAACATCTCTTACAAACGTGAAATCATAACCTTTATTTGATAACAAGGAAACTGATATGATATTACACGTTAGGCTTGGTACAAAATAACAGTTATGTAAAACCAAAATATGTCCACTCATCAATCTTAGGTGATAATCCCCGACGGACACAGCTCCCACGCTAGCTCCGTTAGCAACCTTTAGGGTCATATCACCTTCCTTCAGCACTCTGCGGTTTCTTAGTGCCTGCAATGAATTGCAAATATGAGATCCTGATCCGGTATCCAATACCCAGGAAGTAGAGTTGATTGACAGACAATTCTCAATTATAAACACACCTGAAGTCGAAACCACAGCTTGCTTCGGTTCCTGTATCTTGGCGTTCCACGCCTTGCAATCCTTCTTCCAGTGCCCTTTCCTGTGACAATGGAAGCACTCATCCTGAGCCACTACTGATACCGACAACTTTTTCTTTCCCTTCCCTCCCACCTTACTAACACCTCCTCTAGGTCTGGGTGCGGCCTTCTTCTTCCTTCCTTTGGCATTAGCCTTGGACCCGGAAGAAGATGAACCGCCAACAAACATAGCGGGTGTTTCCCTTGCTTTCTGCAAGGTGCACTCTGCACTCCTTAACATGTTCAGGAGTTCCGGAAGTTCAACTTCTTTTCTTTGAAGGTTGAAGTTCAGGATAAACTGGGCGTAGGTGTGAGGAAGGGACTGGAGAATAAGGTCTGTATAGAGCTCATTATCCAAAGTCGTCCCAAGGTCTGCGAGCTCTTCAATATAGCCGATCATCTTTAGGACATGTTCTCCTACCGATGACCCGACAGCCAACCTCGCTCGAAACAAGTTCTTAGAGGTCTCGTATCTTGCTATACGAGATTGCTCTCCATAAAGTTCCTTTGTATGGAGAAATATGCCATCAAGGTCCATATCCTCGTGCCTCCTCTGATGTTCATTGTTCATCGAGGCAAGCACGATGCACTTGGCTTTCGCGCAATCTAAATCCCAGGTTTTGCGGATTTCCTTATCCGCATTGCTGGATTTGGGACCAGGGACAGCAGGTGCCGTAGCGGTGAGGACGTACCCCAATTTGTCATAGGTCAAAGCCATTTTGACATTCCGCAGCCAATCTTTATAGTTTGACCCTGTCAGTATATTTTTCTCTAAAAGTAACTTAAGTCCAGTCATTTTCAGGGTCGCTGCAATTAGGAGAGAGAGAAGAAAACTCTTTAGCATGATGCTCTTGCAAGTTTAGAGTGGTTTTTAGTTTATCTAAACTGGATGGCTCCCACTATTCTCGGATCCTTCCTCAAACCATAAAAGAAGAATTAGCCAGGACTATTCTCACCGTACAATACTTGCTTAACCGTTCAGTCAGGCCAGTGTCGATACTTCGAGGGAGGTTTTCCAACGCTTTCGCGAAGTTCCTTAATTAAATAACCTCTTTTCTCTGGGGGCGTAACCCCGCTGACACCTTTCTGGACACCTACTAGGTTTATAACATTGATCGTTAAGTGACGAATATCCTGATAAGTAGCATATACTCACAGTAGGATCGGGATCCAAATATCATCGTATGATAATGTTGAAGGAATGCTACCAACATTCATCAAACTCCAAATGGTATGCATCTCTTTGCAAATTTCAGTTTCTTTAGAAATTCCCGATATAAGTTTTTGCCCCATGCTCTTATGACCTTGGCTTTGGTCAAAGTGTCATAAGTCACATGTCAAGTTCTACCCGTCATTATCTTGTCAATTTGAACCCATCCGTATATACCCCTGACTTTGGTCAAATGGTAATACGACTGTCCCAAACCAACTCATCTATCTTATGCAACAATTGAAAACCCAGCAGCTACCAAACACTATGCCTTGACTTTGGCCAAAATGCATAGCTTGAATACTACTGAATACCCAAATGAAATGACGGAGGGCTACGAATGGTTTTGGAGAAACCGTGAACGTAGTGAACTTGATATAACCGAAGGAACCTGATAGCTTTTAAAAGGAGTGGTTAAGGCTCCGCATTTAAAAATATCTATTTTAAAATTAACCGAGTGGTTTCTTTTAAATTGTTCCAACGATTAAAACTTGGTTTATTTTCTTTGCATTTATAGATAATGCGTCCCATCATTAACCTATCATTGCAGAAAACAACGAAAATATGACGTCCTCTTATGCCATCCGCATTCGCTACTGGGTCCCGTCATTACCCGTTAGGTTACTTAACTAACGACAGAGCGGGGACTGGGCTAGCGCGGGTGTAAAACATAAGTGACGTCTAAAATAGCTATCATATATATAGATATTTTACATTCGTCTGACGCAATGATATTCATTCCAGATCACAGATGAACTTAATTGGATTTGCAAGCAATCCGTATTTGTTTTGAGCCTGCAACAAAATACGGATTACACAGTTGTGATGAATAGCCTTTACCCTACCCACGACCCCTACGGGTGCGGCAAACTACCCGCCCGGCAGTTTGTGCACCCCACCTTGGGTCAGTCCTAGGAGCAGAAACAGTAAAATGAAATAATACAACGGTGGCTACAACCGCAACCTGGATGTGCCCCGCAAAAATAATATTACAACAAATTACATTTACAACAAATGAATTAAATGATAACCCATTGCAAAACCCCGGCTATACACCACAACAGTCCAATACAGTTCATATGCACAAACAGATAAAACCATTACAGAAATGTGCAACCCCCTGCCAACCGACATACTAGCAGTTAGGGGAGGTTTACGAACACATTAAACAATCACAGATATAATCCAACAAGCAAATACTGTATAATTTCGATCGATTAAACACATTTAATATTACTCCAATACTTCTCTGTAAACTTGAAAGCTGAGCAAAATTAAAAAATACCAGAAAATCCCAAATATTACAGAGAACCAGCACCAGAAAAATGGGTCCCTGGATCGTCTAATAGGCGGCGGAAGCGCGGCGTATATGTGCTATCCGCCGCGGATCCGCGGTGCCGTAGGCGATTCAGGGGACCAAATTTTTTGTGTGTTCTACTGGTGTCATTTCAAGCTTTCTGAACATCCCTGAAAAATTTTTGGACTTCATTAAAAATCGACAGAAACTGAAATTTTCGGGGTTTTCCGGTTTCGTTTTTTCCGTTCGAAATTCATACAAATTTGCAAGTAAGTTATTTATTGTTTAACGAGGCTCTGATACCACTGTGAGTCGATGTACAACACCCCAATACTTGTGGGGAGGCGGAATTTTCAAAAACGAACTTGTTTAGTGAACAAACATCGACTAACCGCTTGAATTGAAGCAAAACGATAACTAACCAAACACATAGTTATTCTAAACTACTATACTTAGGGATTATACCTATCGAACCAAGTCCTTCGTCTTTACGATCTCCTCGTCCTCCTCGGCCTTCTCTTTGTAGTAGACGATCCATCCGAGAGCAAAACTCCAAGCTTAGCCTCTAAACTTGAGGCAACTAACCTTCTTGGATTGCTAATCAAAGAAGCTAGGGGTAATATAGAGAGGGTTATGGATTAAGTAGTCTAGCTAATCCTAGTTCTCAACACATGAGAGGTGAGGATTAGGGTTTGAATAGAGAGAGCTTGAGGAGAGAGAATGTGTAGATGATTATTGAATAAAGCTTATGAGTATCATAATAGATATGAAGCATTTTGTTTTATGAAGAAAAGAATAAAGAGTGATGAATAATCATGCTTCATAAATATCAAGTGGTGATTCATTAGCATGAGTCATTAAGCATTTAATGTGCATTAATGAAATGAATGAATCGCCCTCATGACTCATATAACTCATTCAATGTATATGACACCTAAACCTCCTTAGTCACCATCTTCAAGAAGATTCTCGCACAATTACGAGAACGCCCCTCCGATCCCCAAAAATACGGAAAAACTTTAGACTGTATAAATCCAATAACTGGATACCAGTAACTGGCTTAAACCAAAGCCGACTGGTAAAAACTGTCCAAACGACGTAAGTGTGTAAACACACATACGCGTCCGAACCCTTTGTCGTAAAACCATACGACCTCTATATCGTTTCGCCTGGAGTAGGAAACTCTCTGTGTGGGACTCTAGAGACTCGACTACTACACTGGCAGTGGGTTTAACCACAGACCGCAAGCGGCACTAGCTGTACGTAACGGTCCCCAGGTAGTTGTCGATAAGAAGGCCGATGAGGAAACCCATCCGAACTCCTACTGAGTCTGATGTGACAATCTCCATACAGTCCGGTCCGTTCGTCCAAGACAATCGCATATCGGGCCTAGGGGGCGGCAAGCGTCAGTCCCCTAATAGCGGTATAAGTCGTGTCGGAGGGAAGCCCATTACACCCTGAGAAACTACTGGAACCTACCAGAAAATCTCGCTTGCCCTGGCCAGGGACTTTGCGTAATGGCTCTCTGACACAGCGCGATATCTACTCCCAATACCGGGAGGGACGAATCCTGTCTAACCGCCACTGCCTCCAAATGCTCGGGACTGCACCCAACTGCTACCTGTTTGCACGACTCATTTGAGCCGTGGTAGGGTAGCAATCTAAGAACAGTGGGACACACTCGAGGCGAAGTAGCAGTGTCAAGTCTGCGGACTATGCTGTACTCATGTCACCTGGGAACTGCTCACTGACGACTGGTATAAAACCAACCAACAGTTCCCTGTGAGTCCTGTCCGGTGTACCCGTAACCTAACGAGCACCTGTATACTATCTCCAGTACGACGTACTGACGGCTGTGGGACAGACCATCTCCCCAACTGGGATGAGAAGCGTACACACCAGTCTACTCCGGAGTATCGATGCTCTGTCTCGATAATCCAACGACCAGGGACCAGAAAAAGGATGTGCTTGTAGACTACCCAGCCCCCACTAGTGTGACTGCCATCACAACGCTGGTAGTCAAGCAATATCCTAAGAGCTCTATCAATACGTAAAACTCACATATTAAGATAGAAAAACCAAGTAGCATACTACCATGTTTAGCAAGACTGTTATATACATGTGAATATCCCAAGCTTCCATTAAGTAATATACAAACTAGTATGATACAGTAATGGCCTTCTAGGGCATAAACACTAACAATTTCCTTTTCTAAAAACTGATGTTCTAGAAAATGGGCATTACGAGAAACAAAGACCTTTTGTTCCTCTGCGTAATAGAAATAATATCCCTTGGAGTTCTTTGGATATTCCATAAACTTACATTTTACTGATCGTGCCTCGAGCTTGTCCACATGCTGCTTTTTAACAAAAGCTGGACATCCCCAAATCTTCATATGCTGAAGATGGGGTATTTTTCCAGTCCACATCTGATATGGAGTGGTAGGCACAGTCTTGGTAGGAGCCCTGTTTAGAAGATATGCTGCTGATTCTAGCGCATAACCCCAAAAAGATCGCGGTAACTCAGCATTACTCATCATGGATCGTACCATATCCAATAGGGTTCGATTCCGTCTCTCCGATACGCCGTTATGCTGTGGAGTGTATGGAGGAGTAAGCTGAGAGAGAATTCCTTTCTCTTTTAGGTAACCTAGGAACTCGGCACTCAAGTATTCACCACCTCGATCAGATCTAAGTGTCTTGATACTTTTGCCGGTTTGATTTTCTACTTCATTCTTATACTCTTGGAATTTCTCAAAAGCCTCGGATTTATGTTTCAGACGATAAATGAATCCGTATCTTGAGTAATCATTCGTGAAAGTAATGAAATAGGAAAAACCACCTCTTGCATGTGTAGACATTGGACCACATACATCGCTGTGTATGAGTCCTAAGAGCTCGCTCGCTCTTACTCCTTGTCCAGTAAATGGAGTCTTTGTCATCTTTCCTTTGAGACAAGATTGACAAGTGTCATAAGTTTGATATTCGAACGAGTTCAAATATCCTTCTCTATGCAACTTAGTCAACCTTCTCTCATTGATGTGACCCGGTCTACAAAGCCATAAGAAAGCTTTATTTAAATCTGGAGACTTTCTTTTTAGTGTGTTCTGGACATTGAAAATTTGGAGTTGGTTTAAAACATATATACCGTTATTTAGTGTACCTGACCCAATCAAACCATGATTAAGGTGGATGTTAACAACATCTCTTACAAACGTGAAATCATAACCTTTATTTGATAATAAGGAAACTGATATGATATTACACGTTAAGCTTGGTACAAAAAACAGTTATGTAAAACCAAAATGTGTCCACTCGTCAATCTTAGGTGATAATCCCCGACGGACGCAGCTCCCACGCTAGCTCCGTTAGCAACCTTTAGGGTCATATCACCTTCCTTCAGCACTCTACGGTTTCTCAGTGCCTGCAATGAATTGCAAATATGAGATCCTGATCCGGTATCCAATACCCAGGAAGTAGAGTTGATCGACAGACAATTCTCAATTACAAACACACCTGAAGTCGAAGCCATAGCTTGCTTCGGTCCTTGGTTCTTGGCGATCCACGCCTTGCAATCCTTCTTCAAGTGCCCTTTCCTATGACAATGGAAGCACTCATCCTGAGCCACTACTGATACCGACAACTTTTTCTTTCCCTTCCCTCCCACCTTACTAACACCTCCTCTAGGTCTGGTGACGGCCTTCTTCTTCCTTCCTTTGGCCCTAGCCTTGGACCCGGAAGAAGATGCACCGCCAACAAACATAGCGGGTGTTTCCCTTGCCTTCTGCAAGGTGCCCTCTGCACTCCTTAACATGTTCAGGAGTTCCGGAAGTTCAACTTCTTTTCTTTGAATGTTGAAGTTCAGGATAAACTGGGCGTAGGTGGAAGGAAGGGACTGGAGAATAAGGTCTGTATAGAGCTCATTATCTAAAGTCGTCCCAAGGTTTGCGAGCTCTTCTATATAGCCGATCATCTTTAGGACATGTTCTCCTACCGATGACCCGACAGCCAACCTCGCTCGAAACAAGTTCTTTGAGGTCTCGTATCTTGCTATACGAGATTGCTCTCCATAAAGTTCCTTTGTATGGAGAAATATGGCATCTAGTTCCATATCCTCGTGCCTCCTCTGATGTTCATTGTCCATCGAGGCAAGCACGATGCACTTGGCTTTCGCGCAATCAAAATCCCAGGTTTTATGGATTTCCTTATCCGTATTACTGGATTTGGGACCAGGGACAGCAGGCGCCGTAGCGGTGAGGACGTACCCCAATTTGTCATAGGTCAAAGCCATTTTGACATTCCGCAGCCAATCTTTATAGTTTGGCCCTGTCAGTATATTTTTCTCTAAAAGTACCTTAAGTCAGTCATTTTCAGGGTTGCTGCAATTAGGAGAGAGAGAAGAAAACTCTTTAGCATGATGCTCTTGCAAGTTTAGAGTGGTTTTTAGTTTATCTAAACTTGATGGCTCCCACTGTTTCTCGAATCCTTCCTCAAACCATAAAAGAAGAATTAGCCAGGACTATTCTCACTGTATAATTCTTGCTTAACCGTTCAGCCAGGCCAGTGTCGATACTTCGAGGGAGGTTTTCCAATACTTTCGCGAAGTTCCTTAATTAAAGAACCTCTTTTCTCTGGGGGCGTAACCCCGCTGACACTTTTCTGGACACCTACTTGGTTTATAGCATTGATCGTTAAGTGACGAATATCCTGATAAGTAGCATATACTCACAGTAGGATCGGGATCCAAATATCATCGTATGATAATGTTGAAGGAATGCTACCAACATTCATCAAACTCCAAATGGTATGCATCTCTTTGCAAATTTCATTTTCTTTAGAAATTTCCGATATATGTTTTTGCCCCATGCTCTTATGACCTTGGCTTTAGTCAAAATGTCGTAAGTCACATGTCAAGTTCTACCCGTCATTATCTTGTCAATTTGAACCCATCCGTATATACCCCTGACTTTGGTCAAATGATAATACGACTGTCCCGAACCAACTCATCTATCTTATGCAACAAATGAAAACCCAGCAGCTACCAAACACTATGCCTTGACTTTGGCCAAAATGCATAGCTTGAATACTACTGAATACCCAAATGAAATGACGGAGGGCTACGAATGGTTTTGGCGAAACCGTGAACGTAGTGAACTTGATATAACCGAAGGAACCTGATAGCTTTTAAAAAGAGTGGTTAAAGCTCCGCATTTAAAAATATCTGTTTTTTAAATTAACCGAGTGGTTTCTTTTAAATTGTTCCAACGATTAAAACTTTGGTTTATTTTCTTTGCATTATAGATAATGCGTCCCATCATTAACCTATCATTGCAGAGAACAACGAAAATATGACGTCCTCTTATGCCATCTGCATTCGCCACTGGGTCCCGTCATTACCCGTTAGGTTACTTAACTAACGACAGAGCGGGACTGGGCTAGCGCGGGTGTAAAACATAAGTGACGTCTAAATAGCTATCATATATATAGATATTTTACATTCGTCTGACGCAATGATATTCATTCCAGATCACAGATGAACTTAATTGGATTTGCAAGCAATCCGTGTTTGTTTTGAGCCTGCAACAAAAGACGGATTACACAGTTGTGATGAATAGCCATTACCCCACCCAAGACCCCTACGGGTACTGCAAACTACCCGCCCGGCAGTTTGTGTACCCCACCTTGGATCTGTCCTAGGAGCAAAAACAGTAAAATGAAATAATACAACGGTGGCTACAACCGCAATCTGGATGTGCCCCGAAAAATAATATTACAACAAATTACATTTATATCAAATGAATTAAATAATAACCCATTACAAAACCCCGGCTATACATCACAACAGTCCAACACAGTTCATATGCACAAACAGATAAAATCCATTACAAAAATGTGCAACCCCCTGCCAACCGACATACTAGCTGTTAGGGGAGGTTTACGAACACATTACACAAACACAGATATAATCCAATAAGCAAATACTGTATAATTTCGATCGAATAAACACTTTTAATTTTGCTCCAATACTTCTCTGTAAATTTGAAACCTGAGCAAAAATTAAAAATTTCCAGAAAATACCAAATCACACAGAGGATCCACACAAGAAATTTGGGTTCATGACTCACCAACTCGGCGGCGGAATCGCGGCGGATCGATGGGATCCGCCGCGGTTCCACGGCTCTTTGGTCGATTCATGATCCCAATTTTCTTGGGTGTTCTTCTACTGTCTTTTATAGCTCTCTGAACCTCCCTGAAAAAATTTTGGACTTCATTTAAAATTCGACAGAAACTTGTGATTTCGGGTTTTTCCGGTTTCGTTTTTTCCGTTCGAAATTCTTACAAATTTGCAAGTAAGTTATTTATTGTTTAGCGAGGCTCTGATACCACTGTAAGTCGATGTACAACACCCCAATACTTGTGGGGAGGCGGAATTTTCTAAAACGAACTTATTTAGTGAACAAACATCGACTAACCACTTGAATCGAAGCTAAACGATAACTAACTAAAAACATAGAGTTTCTATGCTACTATGTTTAGGGATTATACCTAACGAATCGTGTCCTTCATCTTTGCGAACTCCACCTTCTCCTCGGCCTTCTCGAAGTAGTAGACGATCCACCCCAGAGCTTTACTCCAAGCTTAGCCTCTAAACTTGAGGCAACTAAACTTCTTTAAGTGCTAATCAAAGAAGCTAGGTGAAATAGAGTGAGGGTTATAGTTTAATTAGTCTAACTAATCCTTGTACTCAACACATGAGAGGGGAGGATTAGGGTTTGAAGAGGGAGAGCTTGAGGAGAGAGAAGGTGAGGATAATAATGAATTGAGAATAATGAGTTATGATAATATATATCAAGCATTTCTTTTTATCAAGAAAAGAAAAGAAATGAATTTAACAACCATGCTTGATAATATCTAGTGATGATTCACATCCATGAGTCATTAAGCATTTATGATGCTTTAATGACATGGATGAATCATCCATATGACTCACTAATCACATTCATTGTATATGCCACCTAAACCTCCTTAGTCACCACCTTCTAGAAGTTTCTCGCACAATTACGAGAACGCCCCTCCTTTCCGCAAAAATACGGAAAAACTTTAGACTGTATAAATCCAATAACCGGATACCAGTAACTGGCTTAAACCAAAGCCGACTGGTAAAAACTGTCCGAAAGTCATACGTGCGTAAACACACGTATGCGTCCGAACCCTTGTCGTAAAACCGTACGACCTCTATATCGTTTCTCCTGGAGTAGGGAAACTCTCTGTGTGGGACTCTAGAGACTCGACTACTACGCTGGCAGTGGGTTTAACCACAGACCGCAAGCGGCACTAGCTGTACGTAACGGTCCACAGGTAGATGTCGATAAGAAGGCCGATGAGGAAACCCATCCGAACTCCTACTGAGTCTGATGTGACAATCTCCATACAGTCCGGTCCGTTCGTCTTAGACTATCGCATATCGGGCCTAGGGGGCGGCAAGCGTCAGTCCCCTAATAGCGGTATAAGTCGTGTCGGAGGGAAGCCCATTACACCCTGAGAAACTACTGGAACCTATCAGCAAATCTCGCTTGCCCTGGCCAGGGACTTTGCGTAATGGCTCTCTGACACAGCGCGATATCAACTCCCAATACCGGGAGAGACGAATCCTGTCTAACCGCCACTGCCTCTAAGTGCTCGGGACTGCACCCAACTGCTACCTGTTTGCACGACTCCTTTGAGCCGCGGTAGGGTAGCAATCTAAGAACAGTGGGACACACTCGAGGCGAAGTAGCAGTGTCAAGTCTGCGGACTATGCTGTACTCATGTCACCTGGGAACTGCTCACTGACGACTGGTATAAAACCAACCAACAGTTCCCTGTGAGTCCTGTCCGGTGTACCCGTAACCTAACGAGCACCTGTATACTATCTCCAGTACGACGTACTAACGGCTGTGGGACAGACCATCTCCCCAACTGGGATGAGAAGCGTACACACTAGTCTACTCCGGAGTATCGATGCTCTGTCTCGATAATCCAACGACTAGGGACCTGAATAAGGATGTGCTTGTAGACTACCCAGCCCCCACTAGTGTGACTGCCATCACAACGCTGGTAGTCAAGCAAGATCCTAAGAGCTCTATCAATACGTATACTCACATATTAAGATAGAAAAATCAAGTAGCATACTATCATGTTTAGCAAGACTGTTATATACATGTGAATATCCCAAGCTTCCATTAAGTAATATACAAACTAGTATGATACAATAATGGCCCCTAGGGCATATACACTAACAGTATTTTCAGTATTTTATCACGAATACCTGTAAACTGTAATTACTGAGCAAACACTGTTAATAGTACCGATATATACAAAAAAGGGATAATGAATGAGCGGTAATAAAATGTAGTTTTTTGTGGTGAACAAATACCCCTAAACTTATCTTTTGCTCATCCCTAGCAAAACAAAAAATCGTAGCCTTACTTTCGCAGGGAACGCGATTGCACTGAGCTTGTGCAAAAAGCCGTTAAACCTCTAGGTGTCTCTAGTAGGAGGAGTGTTGTTTCCCGAGAGTTTTCAGCGGATTACACCCACAAAATCCCGTCAAACTAGTTTCATAAGCTAACGTCGATTCTATTCCTACAGTTTAGTAGCTAAGTTAGAAAATCTATTATTCTAAGTTAGAAATATTCAACCCTTATATTTCACACCTCATGTCTATTTAATCCCAGATCCTATACGTTTTTACAGTTTTAGAAAGATATTGGTATTTCCTGAGTTTTCCTTCTAAAGTGTGTTCTCCAATCCGGAATTTTTATCAATTTTACAGAAAACATAAGTATTATTTTTCATCCCTATTTTTCTTCCAAACATCGACTGTATACCCCTACGTGTATATAAATTTGTACCCCTACACTTGAGAATTCAATTCAAGCTATAGTACCCTTATCTTAATACCTAATACTACATCTTTTTATTAATGGGTGGACGGTGCTGCTGATACACCTTTCATGCGACTATTAATACTTCTTGAGGCACTAACAACCGATTACTGAATGTATGAGCTTAAAACATAAATAGCAGTTTCCAGGTCTTGACTTTATTATTATTTTTTTTCAAGACCGGATATATTTTTCAACGATGCTTTTTTAGGTGTTTTAACTAGCTTTAAATATCGTTTTTTCTTTCATACTAGGTTTTCAAGTAAGAGTATTTCTACGTATCCTCTATTATCCCAAGTTTCAATGTGCGTGTATGTGCAGTTTGTAGGGTATATACTTTCTGAATTTGGATTCAAGAATAGAAACTATTTTTCAGACTTATTTTTCAGTAAAGCTTCAATACTTTCCCTTCATTTTGACTTAACTCAAGAACTGAACTCAAGATTACCAATTTCCTAAAAAAAACTGTAAGGACGTATATTTACCAAGATTAAATAGAAAGAGAGTTTTTTTTAGGGCTTTCAATTCCTTAGCCTAGGATTTAGTTATTTCTAACATATTAACTAAACTTTCGGAATGAAAATCTAAGTTATCCTATTAGCTAACTTGACGACAAAGTTTTTTTATTTTGTAAATTTTTTTGATTTTTATGGGTTTTTTTAAATAAGTATGCACATGCAAAAATAAACAAATGAATGCGAAGGAATGAAAGCGTACCGCGCACACCCCCAAATTTGAACTTGACAATGTCCTCATTGTTACGTTATACACCAGGATCAACAAAATGTTTGAGGGGAAAAAAGAAAACAAAATGTATATACAAAAAAAAATTTAGGGGAAGTGATTTTAATCAAAATAACACGGCTCATGTAAAAACATAAGCTCCCCAGTTTCCGCAGGGAACTCTAAGAATGGCTTGAGACGTTGGCCATTGACTTTGAAAGTATTGCCCGATTGCTGATCTTCAATCTCGACTGCACCGTGCGGAAAGACGGTGCGCACAAAAAACGGACCTGTCCAGCGTGATTTCAACTTTCCAGGAAACAAATGAAGTCGGGAGTCATAGATCAGAACCTTTTTCCCCACGGTGAATGTCTTTCTGAGAATCGCCATGTCATGAAAAACTTTCGTTTTATCCTTGTAAAGTTTGGCGTTCTCATACGCATCATTGCATATCTCGTTAAATTTGTTCAGTTGAAGTCTTCTTGCCTTACCGTCCTTTTCTAGGTTGTCATTGAGCTGTTTGATTGCCCAGAACGCACGGTGTTCCAATTCAACAGGCAAATGACACGCCTTTCCAAAGATGAGTCGGTACGGGGACATACTTAGGTTTGTTTTGAAGGCCGTGCGAAATGCCCAAAGCGCGTCATTCAACCTGAATGACCAATCCTTGCGGTTATGGCTGACAGTCTTTTCCAGAATCTGTTTAATCTGTCTATTGGAGACTTCAACCTGGCCGCAAGTTTGAGGATGGTAGGGCGTTGATAGTTTGAGGCTGATAGAGTACTTCTTCATCAGTGATTCAAACGATCGGTTGCAAAAATGCGTTCCATTATCACTGATGATGGTGCGAGGCGTACCAAACCGAGAAAAAGATGTTTTCTTTCAAGAATTTTACGACAACCTTGTTGTCGTTGGTTCAACATGGGGATAGCCTCCACCCATTTGGACACATATTCCACAGCCAGCAAAATATACAAATTCCCAAAAGAGTTTGGGAATGACCCCATGAAATCAATGCCCCAGACATCGAAAATTTCCACAATCAGAACGGACTGTAGGGGGCATCTGATTCCGTTTTCCAATCTCTCCCATGTGTTGGCATCGGCCGCAGGTTTTGCAATATTCGAAAGCATCCTTAAAAAATGTCGGCCAGTAGAAACCGCTTTGCAAAACCTTTTCAGCCGTCTTTCTGGGTCCAAAATGGCCCTCACAAGCTTGGTCATGGCAGAAGGACAGAACACTTCTTGTCTCAGAGTTAGAGATGCACCGTCTAATAATCTTATCAGGACAGTATTTGAACAAGTATGGTTCATCCCAGTAAAAAAATTTGACATAGGAGAGAAAGTTAGACTTGTCCTGGTTTGACCAAAAAGAAGGTGTTTCTCCGATGACTAGAAAGTTCACGATATCAGCGAATCAGGATTCGACTGATACGGAGAGAAGTTGTTCATCAGGGAACTGCTCATTGATTGGAATTTCCTCGGTTGGTGCATTTGGCAAGCGGGACAAATTTGATCGGCCACAACATTATCGGTTCCTTTCTTATCTTTGATGGTTAAGTCAATTTTTTAAAGCAGGAGAATCCAACGTATCAATCTGGCCTTGGCATCCTTTTTTGCAAAGAGGTGCTTAAGCGCAGAATGATCATTATAAATCGTGACGTGGGTTCCGATCAAGTAAGGACGTTATTTCTCAAGCGCGTACACAACAGCTAAGAATTCTTTTTCCGTGGTGGTGTAACTCAGCTGTGCGTCATTCAACTCCCTGCTCACATAATGGATAACATGTGGCTTCTTTTCAAATCGCTGTCCTAAGACAACACCTATCGCAAAGTCAGAAGCGTCGCACATCGGCTCAAAAGGTTCACTCCAGTCTGGTGCACTTAAAATCGGAGCAGAAGTGAGTTCCGACTTCAGAAGCTTGAACGCATGAAAGCACTCAGAGTTGAAATCAAAAGGAGTTTCTTTAGCCAGCAAAGAAGTCATGGGTCTTGCCAGTTTGCTAAAATCCTTAATGAAACGCCTGTATAAACTGGCATGGCTTAAGAACGCCCTTATGTAACGGACAGTCCGTGGAGGTGGGAAGCTTGAAATGACGTTGATTTTCGCCTTATCGACTTCAATACCTTTTTCAGAAATGATATGGCCTAACATGATGCCGTGTTTGACCATGAACTGACACTTCTCCCAGTTGAGTGTGAGGTGTTTTTCTTTGCATCGTAACATGACTAACTCAAGATGCCTCAAACACTCAGAAAATGAATCTTCAAAGACGGAGAAATCATCCATGAAAACCTCTAAGAATCGCTCTACTATATCATAAAAGATGCTCATCATGCACCGCTGAAATGTTGCAGGTGCATTGCATAGCCCAAAGGGCATGCGTCGGTAGTCGAAGGTACCAAAAGGACAAGTGAAGGTTGTTTTGTCCTGATCATCCAGATCAATCGGGATTTAATTGTAGCCGAAATACCCATCTAAGAAACAATAGTAGGCATGTCCGGCTAGGCGTTCAAGCATTTGATCAATGAAGGGCGGTGGGAAATGATCCTTGCGAGAGGCTGCGTTGAGCTTTCTGTAATCAATACAGACTCTCCATCCCGTTTGTGTGCGGGTTGGGATTAGCTCGTTTGCTTCATTCGTGATTACAGTGAGTCCTGATTTCTTTGGTACCACGTGAATGGGGCTTACCCATTTGCTATCAGATATAGGATAGATGATCCCATTGTCCAGACACTTCAGCATTTCATTCCATACCGCTTCTTTCATCACCGGGTTGAGCCGGTGTTGAGGGTCCTTGAAGGGTTTGGAATCATCAGTCATATGGATTCTGTGCTGGTAGATAACAGGGCCGATTCCTTTGATATCAGTCATTGACTACCCAATCGCTTCCATGTTCTTTATTAGAGCATCTATAAGGGCCAACTCTTACTCAGGCGCAAGGTCGGTTGCGATTATTACTGGAAGCGTTTCATTATTTCCTAAGTACGCATACTTGATGTGGTCAGGAAGAACTTTGAGGTCAAGTTGTGGTGGCTCCTCCACAGATGGTCGCACTTCAGGGGGCGGTTCGTTACGAAGTGGTTCAAATTAGGACCCCCAATGTGCGTAGGACGCCTGTTCAGGAGTTAGCTTCTCAAGGAAAAGAAGCTCCTCAGAAAACAGTTCTTCAAACGTTTCGTCAAGACACTCATGTTTGAAGTCAAATGACCCCTCCTCAGACATATCGTATACAGCGTTGACCTCAAAAGTGTCGTCGTGTATCTTGCTCTCTTGGTTTCCTAGAGTGAAGATATTAAGGTCAACTGTCATGTTTCCAAATGAGAGTTTCATGGATCCATTACGACAGTTGATCAATGCGTTGGATGTGGCTAGAAAATGTAGGGTTCCTAGGCACTCTAGTGAGGTCTCACAAGGCATCAACCATGCCAATTTCAAAAAATCTAGGTGCCGAGAAACCCTAATACGGATCGTTGGCTAGAAATCTAGGCGAAAATATAATCTAGTTAACAACTTAACTACAAAGAAACGGAAATACAACCTTTGTAGATCCAGTGCTCCACCTCCATAGCTCCGCAACGAATTCCCTTTGCTGTCCAAATGAATTCCCGGGCTCTAGCGTCGGCTTCGTCGGAGAAATGGCGAGCTAGGTCGTCGATGTCCATGCCGAAGATGATCTACGTCGAGGCATCGCTAAATCAAGCTCCACCTTCACCAAGTCATGAAAACTTGTGAAGGAAACACACTCTACTACTTGGCAAGAGGTAGAGGATGAAGAAATAGGAAGTGGATAGACTTTAGAATTGGATTTCTCACTCTTTTTCTCACTTTGCCATTAAAGCTTTCAAGCTTTTTCTTGAAGTGAAGAAGAAGAAGAAGATGAAGAATATGATATGATAAGTTAATTTCAAAATGAAAAGAATAATCAATTCTTATCATAATAGAACCATGGTTAGGTGTAGAGAGTGAATCATGGTTTCGTGGAATGGTTAGGGTTAAGCATGAGACAAAATGGTGACTTAGTCAAACCTTCATGAATCTTCATGAAAGAAACAAATGAAAGCCACAATTTTCTCTTTATGCATATTATTTTCCAAAAAGAAAAAGATTAATAAATGAATATGTAAAACCTTAATTATCCACTTAACCATGGTTTAAATCTTTACACTTAACCAAAAAGACATGCATCATCAAACATGATACAAACAAGTGCACAAAATCATATCGCATATGTAATGCGCACATCCGAGTGAGAAAATCCATCTTAAAGTGAACCGATACTAGTTAATGCAAAGTAATATATCAAATATATAATTATGCATTAAATCATTAAATCAACACTTGATTTAACGATCCGGTCATATCGCATATAACCGACTAATATCAACAGTAACAACTTATCGAATCAACACTTGATCCGATAACCCGGCTATATCACATATAACCGATCAATGTCACATATCGCGTGAATCGAATACAGTATCACATACTGGTATCATTCTCGGTCCCGCACATATCTCATATGCGCTCCTATTTCGTTTCGCTTGAGCCAGGAAACCTCTGTGTAGGACTCTAAAGACTCGTCAATACGCCGGCAGCAGGTGATGATCATATCAAACACCCACAAGGCGCAAGCGGTCTGCTAAACGTAACGGCCACCCGGGTATTGAGCGATCAGAAGATCGACGAGCAAGCCCGCTCACACTCCAGTGAATCCAACCAGTAACACTACCGTACAGTCCGGTCTGATCGTCTGATATGTCGCATATCTCGCCTAGGGGTGGTAAACGTCAGACCCCAATAGCTCGATAAGTCGTGTCGATATGAGGTCTATAACAATTCGAGAAACTACAGGTAACACTTACCAGTAAATCTCAGCAACCCTGGCCAGGGATTTCCTGTTATAGCCAATCGTACACAGCGCAACATCAACCCCCTATACCGGGAGAGACGAATCCCCTCCTATCGCTCATTGCCTCCATGTGACTCGGGACTGTACCCAAAAACCACCGTTTTGCACGCCCTCTTGGACATGGTAAGATGGAAATCAAAGCACAGTGGGAACCACACAAGACTCTATGACGATCTCGGGTCAACAGACTACTCTGTACCAGTGTCACCAGAGAACTGCCATCTGACGTGAGGTATAATACCATCTGGGAGTTCTCGGCGAGTCCGTCCAGTGTACCCAGTCTCTACTGAGCACCCGTATATCATCTCTGATGTCAAACACCAATGGATATGGGATCATCCATCGCCCATCTGTATGGGTCGAGAAGGTACACGCTAGTCTACTCTGGTATATCGATGCCCCGTCTCGATATACCCACGACTAGGGACTTTGAAGGATGTACTTATGGACTACCTTGTCCCCACTAGTATGATCCGCATCATAGTCTAGGTAGTCAAGTACACATCCTAAGGGCTTTACCAACATGCATCAGAGAGACAAACAGTGTACACGTTAAGGTAAAGGGTAACCAGATAGCATACTATCATGTCGAGCAAGAAAGTCCTCCCTATATATGTCCCAGCATCCACTACAATATACATCCAATGTACAGTAATGACCTCTAGGGCACACATATAACTAACAATCTCCCACTTGCACTAGGGCCATTTGTAGCAGTGGTTGTAGTATCTCATACTCAACCATCCCATAAAAGTCTCCCTCTGGGAACAGGCCTTCGTGAGTGGATCCGCCATGTTGTCCTCTGAGTCTACTCTCCTAACCTCGATCACCCTGGAGATCAACCATCTCCATGATCAAGTGATACTGCCTTAGAATAAGTCTGGATCACTGATGGGACCGGCGTTCCTTAGCATAAGCCACAACTCCATTGACTCACAATGGTAGGAACGTAGTTCATCTCATGAACCAATATACATCCAAACAGCCTCTTTGGTAGCATCTTAAGTAGCGATGTATCTTGCCTTTATCGTCTAGTATGTCACGGTATTTAGCTTGGAACTCTTCCAACATACCGTCCCTCTACTGAGAGTAAAGACAATGCCTGCGACTGACATTCAGTCGTTTTTATCACCCTGGAACACTTCCAGTGATTCTCCCCAGGGTCGATTGATACCATCTCACTACTACTAGTGAGATTCCTAATATCCAATTAGATCTATCTCATAGATCCAAAACCCAGGATTTAGTAGGTATCACTTTGATCCTATGTGGAGAATCATTGTGATAAGCGGAGATTGATCGAGCGTAGCATAGGAAACTCCTTCCCTATCAAGAGTATGTCATCCACGTACTCTACGAGGATCACCACCATACACCCTACTACCTTTTTGTTCATACAAGGTTCATCTACCATTTTGATGATGTCAAACTCTTTGACTATCTCATCAAAACAGATGTTCCATCTCCGCGATGCCTGCTTTATCATATAAAACATCTTACTCACGTTTCCGCTGCTCCCACTGACTACGAAGCCCTCTGGCTGTGTACTTACAGACGTTCTCTTCTAAATCATTATTTAGAAAAGCAGTCATGACACCCAACCGCCAGATATCGTAGTTATGGTATGTGGCCGTGGCAAGTAGGATCTGGATGGACTTAAGCATAGGTACTGGAAAAGGTTTCATCATTATCCACGCCTGGTCGATGACGAAAACCTTTAACAAGTCTAGCTTTAAAAGTCTCAACTTTTCCATGTACACCAAGTAATCTTCTCAAGATATACTTGCTCCTGATGGGGATTTAACCCTTCAGATATAGCAACCAAAGTCCATACTTTGTTGGTGTATAAGGATTCCATCTCAGATCGCTAAACATCCAGCCATTCTTACAGAGTCTTACTCCTGATGGCCAGCTCGAAGCTAGTTGGGTCATCATCTCATGATGCAATCCTCGCTCCCACTGTCATAGAGAAACTGAAGTAACTCTCAGGTGGGTGAGGAACCCTACTAGATCGGCGGAGAGGCTGAGGTTCGTTGGAGACTATTGAATCCTTTGGTTCTGTCGAATCATCAGCTGCAGTTTGTATAGCTGGAACCTTTCCAGTTCTACATAACTGAGCTTGCCTCGAGCTTGTCCGGATTTTGCTTTTAGACATAGGCCGGACAACCCTAAATCTTAACTAGCTTAAGACATGGGCTCTTCCCATACCATATCACATATGAAGCGGTAGGCAACTGATTTGATTGGAACCCTATTCAATAAGTTGCAGCTTCATAAGTGCATAACCCCCAAAAGGAAATAGGTAACTCAGAAGTACTCATCATAGAGCATACCTTATCATATAGGGTGTAATTGCTCCACCCCGATATACTATCGTGCAATGGTGTATACGGAGGAGTAATGCTGAGAGAGGATCTCATTCTCTTTTAGAATAGTCCAGGAATTTCGTGCTCAAGTATTCTCCTCCTTGATCTCATCAAAGGACATAATACTTATACCTGTATTTTGGTTCTCTACTTCTCACTTATATTCTGTGAATATCTCAAAAGGTTCGGACTTGTGTTTCAACAAGAACATATGTCTGAATCTTGAGAGATTATCAGAGAATGTAATGAAGTACAAAGAACCAATCTTGGCATGTGTAGACAGGAGACCTTCATACATCAACATGTATCATCCCAAGAGTTCACTAACTCTTTCTCTGTTTCCAATAAACAGAGCTATGGTCATCTTATCTTTGTGACATGACTGGCGAGTTTCACGAGATGTAAATTCAAACTGATTTGAATATGCATCTAAATGTAACTTAGCTAGTCGGGTCGCATTGATATGACCTAGTCCACAATACCTCAAGAAGGATCCGTTCATCTCTGAACTTTTCCTCTTGTGTGTGTTCTGTATACTAAGAACTGTAGTTTGATTTAGAACATTAATGCTTTTAGATAACGTGCCTGAACCGATTAACTTTTGATATAGGAAATGTTCAAAACATTATCCAACAATACAAAATTTTATCATTTCTTTACTAATAAAGAGACTGATATGATTTTGTATATCAGGTTCGGTATCTAATAACATTCGTTCAGAATCAATGTATTGGTAATACAGGGTGACAGTGACCGACAGACTTGGCTGCAACTCTTGCCCCGTTTTCTGCTTCATGAAACTTATCACCCGTTCTCAGTTCTTTACCTATCTGTAGCCCATGTAACAGATTACATATCTGGGATCCTGATCCGGTATCATATACCCAGGACGTAAAGGACATTGAGAAACATTTCTCTGAAATGAACACACCCGAAGAAGATACATCATCATGCACTTTCTTCGTTTGGGCGGCACGGGAAATCTGGTATTCCCCAATTTCCTGCTCTGTCTTATAACAATTATAAGTTGGAGCGGGACCAACGTTCCCCAGCTCAGTATAACAAGCGGGTTCGGTCAATAATCCGTATTATTATCTTGATTAAGGCGTGATATGGTCGCTACCTGGAGAGAGAGAAGAAAACACTCAGCATGCGCTCTTGCAAGAATAGATTGGTTATTATTTTATCTAATCAGGATGGCTCCCACTGCTTTTTATCAAATCTTCCTTCAAACCCTAAAAGGAAAGACTAGCCGGGATTAATTACACACTACAAGTTCGCCAATCTTTCAGCCAGGCCAGTGTCGGTACTTTGAGGGAGGTGCCCCGTGCTTTCGCACGGACCTAATTAATGTAAACCTCGTTTTCCCAGAGGCGTAACCCCGTTAACACCTTTCTAGACACCTACTTGATCGGCTAATTGTAATGTATAAAACTCTCCCAGGAGTAACTCTTACTCGCAGCGGGTATCGGGATCCAACTATCTCATAGAAGGTATGCAATCTCATTGCAAATTTCAACACTTGAAATTGCCGATAATATTGCCCCTAGCGTCCTATGACCTTGACGCAGGCCAACAAACCATAGTCCGCTAGTCAAGTTTAACCCGTCATTTCCTGATTGAATTAAACCCACCCGCACGACCCTTGACGCAGGCCAACAAAGTCGTACGACTACCCTAATCCAATCTGCATCATATGCATAAGCAGATAAATACCAGTTAGCTACCGCACACTACGCCTTGACGCAGGCCAACAAACGTAGCACGAATACTAACTACTACTTATCTGAAATGACGGAGGGCTACGACAGGTTTTTCTGAAAACCTATTGCGTAATGAACTTGATATCGTTGTAGAATCAAATGATTTTAAAATGGAGTGCTTTTGAGGCTTTTCTAGTTTTGCTAAAGGAGTCACTCCCGATGAAGGGATCGTCGGTCCTTTTCTCGTCGAATGAGGTGCGGGATATATCATATATATCACTGTGCAAAGCAGAACACTTAAAAGCAATCAAAAGACAAACCGAGTGTGTAGCATCTGCCAGTTATTGCTAAAGGAGTCACTCCCGGTGAAGGGATCTCGATCCTTTCCTCATCGAATAAGGTGCAGGATATATCATATATACCGCTATGCAAAGCAAGAACTGTAGCTATCTGTTTTATTTTGAAATTCGATTCCACAACATCTTAGGTTTCTTTTATTTTCATTAATCACATTAATGAAGTCCCATCATTTAAATACCTAAACATCACAGATAAATACGACGTACACTTATGCCATCCGCATTCGCCTCGATGTCCCCTCGTGCACCGTTAGGTTAGGTAACTAACGATAGAGCGGGGCAGGGCTAGCGCGGGTGTAAAACATAAGTAACGGCTATATAATATATCATATATACTATATACTGTATCTATCACAGAACATCAGATGATCACATCACAGATATCGCAGCAGAAGAATCATATGAAATATTGGATATACTAGGACGTCCGTGTTTTCAATACGAGCCAGTATAAAACACGGATTCCACGGTCGTGATGAATAGCCAAACCCACACCCCTAGACCCCTACGAGAGCGGCAAGCAACCCTACCAATTCTGGAGTTAGGAGACCCGGACTCGACTCCTCGAGTTGGTCTCCCACTGGACTCCAGAACCCGATTACTTGTGCCCTCCTCCTTGGGTCTATCCTAGTGCGGAAAAGTAAATAATATACAAAAGGTGACAACTTCCGCAACCGGAAAGTGCCCCAATAAAAGAATATTATATACAAGATTTTACATGAATGAAAATGAAAAACACTCATCTCACATAAAAACCCCCGGCTATTCGAACACGACAATCCAATATAACATATCCAGCAACACATAACATCACATGTCATCAACGTAAATAAATATGCGCATCCCAATTGTCGTTGGCATATAGCAACCAAACCGGCGATATCACATATTACACTTACGGTCACAGAAAAGAAAGTGTAAAACTACAACAGTTGGAATCCGCAATCTGCATAGACATCGCATGCCTAATCAAATGAATTACTTAGACATCGCATGCCTAACCATTATAAACCCCGCATTTTAGTCTCATTATCGAAAACACTTTTCAATATCTAGTCGGGGAATTCAACAGGATTCCCGACATTCTGATCGAATACTCGTCGCAAACTTCAGTAGGCGGCCTCACCCCCGATACCGTCGACGAAGTGCACCAAGGCGGAACACCGCCACCGCGAGCACCCGAACGGATGCTTTCGGCGACGGGGTTCTCCTACAGTCACTTGGTCGGGGCTATGGGGCGAGGCTGTCTATTAAGTTTAACCGGCGAGTATCCGCGTACGCTACGTGATTGCAACGGACTTTTGATCACATCAAAATTCCATGGCAACCGATCAAGTGAGACTAAACTGCTATGTTTATAACATTCATTCAGTTATCTTATAACTTCTTATGAATTCCAATTATTGTATCCCATTCCGGATAAATAGAAAATGTCAAACTTTCCGATCGAACAATCGAACACCCAAGTTTTCCCGATACAGATCAACACATGAAACAAGTCCAAAAACATTCAGTTCGTGCCTCAGTACCAACGGTCCAGCCGTAGAAGGGTCAAGCCAACGCCTCACATGTGGCACGCCGTACCGCCCCAAACCCGAAGGTTCAAAGGGCAGTTCAAGACAGTCACATAATCGAGTTAAGGTTTGTTGTCTTCTAGAGGGACCATCGCGTTACTTGCACTACTTAGAACGTCTTTAAACCTCAGAAAAATCCAACACTTGGAAATTTTCCGGCAGGGAAAAATTGGGTATTTATATCCGGTCGAACTTTTTAACATATTCAAAAATTATCCGGAAAGCCACATAGACAAAGTCTGATAACCCGATCGAACCAACGAACCCCCAAAACAACCCTAAAATACTCAACTGTTGACTGAATATTAAAAATTCCCAGAAAACTCAGCATATTAAAATAGAAATTACCGTGCAAATAGTGAGTGATGACGTCATCATCTTGCCGTGGAACCGCCGCAGAAGCCAGGCTTCTGCCACGGTTCCGCCGCCGTTTACACTGTTCATGAAAAACTTTTTGCGCCGTAATTCTTAGATTTCCCTGCTGAATTTTTTACGAATTTTTAATTTGGAAAAATCCACGTTTTTAGAAAAAGTCCAGAGAGCTATTTTGGGTTCGGGTTTTGATTCGATCGGACTTCAAATTCCGTCTACGCTTCGCCTAAGGCTCTAGCTAGGCTCTGATACCACTGTAGGGTTCCTGGGCACTCCAAGGAGGTCTCACAAGGCATCGATCATGCCAATTTCAAAAATTCTAGGTGCCGAGAAACCCTAATACGGATCGTTGGCTAGAAATCTAGGCGAAAATATAATCTAGTTAACAACTTAACTACAAAGAAACGGAAATACAACCTTTGTAGATCCGGTGCTCCACCTCCATAGCTCCGCAACGAAGTCCCTTTGCTGTCCAAATGAATTCCCGGGCTCTAGCGTCGGCTTCGTCGGAGAAATGGCGAGCTAGGTCGTCGATGTCCATGCCGAAGATGATCTACGTCGAGGCATCGCTAAATCAAGCTCCACCTTCACCAAGTCATGAAAACTTGTGAAGGAAACACACTCTACTACTTGGAAAGAGGTAGAGGATGAAGAAATAGGAAGTGGGTAGACTTTATAATTGGATTTCTCACTCTTTTTCTCACTTTGCCATTAAAGCTTTCAAGCTTTTTCTTGAAGTGAAGAAGAAGAAGAAGATGAAGAATATGATATGATAAGTTAATTCCAAAATGAAAAGAATAATCAATTCTTATCATAATAGAACCATGGTTAGGTGTAAAGAGTGAATCATGGTTTCGTGGAATGGTTAGGGTTAAGCATGAGACAAAATGGTGACTTAGTCAAACCTTCATGAATCTTCATGAAAGAAACAAATGAAAGCCACAATTTTCTCTTTATGCATATTATTTTCCAAAAAGAAAAAGATTAATAAATGAATATGTAAAACCCTAATTATCCACTTAACCATGGTTTAAATCTTTACACTTAACCAAAAAGACATGCATCATCAAACATGATACAAACAAGTGCACAAAATCATATCGCATATGTAATGCGCACATCCGAGTGAGAAAATCCATCTTAAAGTGAACCGATACTAGTTAATGCAAAGTAATATATCAAATATATAATTATGCATTAAATCATTAAATCAACACTTGATTTAACGATCCGGTCATATCGCATATAACCGACTAATATCAACAGTAACAACTTATCGAATCAACACTTGATCCGATAACCCGGCTATATCACATATAACCGATCAATGTCACATATCGCGAGAATCGAATACAGTATCACATACTGGTATCATTCTCGGTCCCGCACATATCTCATATGCGCTCCTATTTCGTTTCGCTTGAGCCAGGAAACCTCTGTGTAGGACTCTAAAGACTCGTCAATACGCCGGCAACAGGTGATGATCATATCAAACACCCACAAGGCGCAAGCGGTCTGCTAAACGTAACGGCCACCCGGGTATTGAGCGATCAGAAGATCGACGAGCAAGCCCGCTCACACTCCAGTGAATCCAACCAGTAACACTACCGTACAGTCCGGTCTGATCGTCTGATATGTCGCATATCTCGCCTAGGGGTGGTAAACGTCAGACCCCAATAGCTCGATAAGTCGTGTCGATATGAGGTCTATAACAATTCGAGAAACTACAGGTAACACTTACCAGTAAATCTCAGCAACCCTGGCCAGGGATTTCCTGTTATAGCCAATCGTACACAGCGCAACATCAACCCCCTATACCGGGAGAGACGAATCCCCTCCTATCGCTCATTGCCTCCATGTGACTCGGGACTGTACCCAAAAACCACCGTTTTGCACGCCCTCTTGGACATGGTAAGATGGAAATCAAAGCACAGTGGGAACCACACAAGACTCTATGACGATCTCGGGTCAACAGACTACTCTGTACCAGTGTCACCAGAGAACTGCCATCTGACGTGAGGTATAATACCATCTGGGAGTTCTCGGCGAGTCCGTCCAGTGTACCCAGTCTCTACTGAGCACCCGTATATCATCTCTGATGTCAAACACCAATGGATATGGGATCATCCATCGCCCATCTGTATGGGTCGAGAAGGTACACGCTAGTCTACTCTGGTATATCGATGCCCCGTCTCGATATACCCACGACTAGGGACTTTGAAGGATGTACTTATGGACTACCTTGTCCCCACTAGTATGATCCGCATCATAGTCTAGGTAGTCAAGTACACATCCTAAGGGCTTTACCAACATGTATCAGAGAGACAAACAGTGTACACGTTAAGGTAAAGGGTAACCAGATAGCATACTATCATGTCGAGCAAGAAAGTCCTCCCTATATATGTCCCAGCATCCACTACAATATACATCCAATGTACAGTAATGGCCTCTAGGGCATACATATAACTAACAGAAAAGACCATCCCAATATGACTGGAATTTAATCGCTGGGATTGGTGACGGGTTCAGTCTCCAACACAATGAAATCTACGAGGATTATGAATTTCCTGATCTTGATTAGAACATCATCGATTTCTCCCCTTGGTACTTTCGTTGATTGATCTGCCAGTTGCAGAGTCACTCTGGTCGGCTTGAGTTCTCCCAATCCCAGTTGTTTGTAAACTGAGTAGGGAAGAGGTTTACGTTTTCCCCTAAGTCTAACAAGGCACGATCGATTTGCTTGTCCTCGATAGTGCAAGAAATAGTCAGACAGCCAGGGTCCTTATATTTCACCGGAATGGATTTGGACAAGACATCGCTTAGTGTGGCGGCCAAGAAGATTGTTTTGGGCACATTTGTGTATCGTTTTTGCGTGCACAGGTCCTTCAGAAATTTCGCATATGCCGGAACTTATTGGACCACGTCCAACAAAGGAATGTTGATTTCACAGTGTTTGAAAATTTCTAACACCTTTTCCATATTTGCAGAAGGCTTCTTCGATTTCAACCTACAAGGATAGGGAACCTTGGGCCCAAACACTAGGTTTGGAGAAGCTGCAGATAGAACTGGTGCTGAAAGCGGGAATGTTCTTGCTGGATCATCAGGGTGGTCTTGCGGCGAATTCTTAAGCTGCTTTGAAGGAGGTGTAGCAGACAACGACGAAGAAGAAGAAGACGAAGAAGAAGGCGATGAAGACGACAGCGGATCACAATGAGGAACAGAAGATGAGATACGTGCTGGTAAACTGACAACTGAACGTTTGGATGAGTCTTTGGGGTTGACAACATTGTTGTCAATCGGCTGTCCTGATCTGAGGACGGTGACGGCGTTCGCATTTTCAATATTGTTCTGTTGAATAATATGAGCGTTTTTGTTTCTCTGCTTTCTAGAATTCATCACAAGTTGAGAGGGAAATATTCCCTTTTCACGTTCATTAACTGCGGCAACCAGTTGACTGATTTGGATTTCTAGTCTGGTTATCGCTTGAGTGTTAGCACTATGCAACTGACCGGATGTTTGCATAAAAGTAGCCAGACTAGATGAAGTCTGCGCAGAAGTTTTAATCAAAACTTCCAACCCTTTTTTAATAGATGACACCCTCTTGTCGTCTTGGGTGAACCCGGGCGGTGTAAAGGTTGGGTTGTGCTGATTCGTCTGTTAGGGCTGTTGGGGGTGTTGAGGCTGGTGGGGCTGGTTGGTTGAGTATTTCAATTTCTGGTTTTGAAATTTTGAATTTTGAAATTATTGGAAATGCGGGTTTGAATTGTTGTTTTGAAAAGGTGCCTGACTCCAAGCAAAATTGGGATGATTCTTCCAACCAGGGTTGTACGTCTGTGAGAAGGGATCGTTCCTGGAACGCTAGTTTTGATACAGTGCATTAACTTTTTCAGGTCCCTGGGACCACATGAGAAATGGACATTCTTCTGTTATATGGCTATGATGCTGACAGTTAGCGCACAAAGTCGGAGAAATTTGATTGATCGGTAGCGGTGAATTTTTGCCTTCTAAAACTTCCATTCACCGTACAAGAGTGGTGATTTTTGCTTCGGCAGCTATAGAGGTGTCAACTATGTGTGCACCGCTCCTAGTCACAGATGGTTTCTCACTCACACTCTCCCACTAGATGGTCTTGTCAGCCAGTTCCTCTAAAAAGTTACATGCGTCCTTAGCACCATAGCTCAGGAATTTGCACTGACACATGGATTCTAAGATCATGTGGGAACTGGAGTCTAAATCTTCATAGACAATCTGACATAACCTCCGCTGTTCTAACCCGTGATGGGGACATTTGATCAAGATGTCTTTGAACCTTTCTAAGCATTTCCAGAAAATTTCACCCTCTTTTTGTTTAAAATTGTTGATTTCATTGCGAATTCGCACGGGTTTATGAATAGGGTAAATTTTTTTTAGAAAAACTTTCACAAAGTCGTCCCATGTCGTGATTGATCTAGCTGGCAAACTGTTTAACCAACTTTTCGCATTGTCTTTAAACACAAAAGGAATGAATTTGAGCTTAACGACATCCTCACCCACTCCGTGAATTTTCATCATAGCACACACTCCTTCAAATTCACTGATTAGAAGGTAAGCATCCTCGAACTCGAGTCCGTGGAATTTTGGGAGTAGTGGTATGAATTGCGGCTTGATTTCATAGTTGTTTGCCGCAATGGTGGGCAAAACTATGCATGAAGGAAGGGATGAACGATGTGGGTAGCATCTGTCCTGTAACACCGCCTCCTATTGTTCCACGATCGTTTGTTCCATCATCGTTGGTGATGTGGTAGAAGAAGGTGAAGGAGAATGAAGTGTAGGATTGGACGGTTTCGATGAAGTAGAAGGTAAAGAAGAGTCGGAAGATACAGTCATGAATTAGACTAATCGAGATTGTGAATCTCTAGTCCAAGCTGACATGCACTATCCGGAAGTGGTAGGGAAAGATTGAGGAAATGGAAGAAAAAAAAGGTGTTACTAAAAAAAAATATTCACAACAACAAATATCACATAAAAAGGTACCACAAGAACACAAACATGACCCACTGCACACACCTAAACAGTCTAGGGTTACCTAGGTCAACTAGACCTGCTCGAAAACTTGCTTTGTGAAGTAAAAGTGTATCGCGAGACGGGCCCAAGATAGACTGATCGAGAAGACAGGTAAGTGCAGAGAGGAAGGGAGGTTTTCTCTCGCTTTCGCGAGGTTCCTTAATTACAAAACCTTCTCTCTTTCGGCGGTTGCGCCTTTCACACTTTCCTAGACACTTCTTGACCAATGTACCGATGGACGGGTATCGAAATACACTTAACTTTTCCTATTGAGCGCGAAGTCCTTAGAGGCTGAAAGTCTAATTTCTTTTAAAGTTAATGAGGGTGTGAAAATGCTCGTTCTTTGTGGTTTTTGGGCTATAGATAAGGGTGATAAAATCCCTTACTGTATCTTGTTGGGGTTCCTTTGCCCTTAAATCCGTATTAAAGTTATGCAATGCGCAATACAATGAAAAAGTTGTTCAAATCATCAAACAATCATTTTTTAGTTTATGTTCAACTGTGGCGCTGCAAAAAATACGGGTTAGTTCTTTTTTGGCGTTTGGTAATGTGCTTGCAAAGAATCCTGTAAAGATATAGTAGTGGACGCGTCGGGATTTGAGAAGAAGGTGTTTAAGGAATACGTACCGTTGGATTTTTGGGTTAAGAAACCCCCGTTGAATTGAATCCATTTGGGTTGAAAGGTTCGCTTGCGCGGATCAATCTACCCCTTTGGCACTGTATTCCGTTATCACCTCAGCTTTGAGCGCACCCCTTCCTTTGCACAATCGCTATTCGCAAATTCCCCGAATCTGAAAATGTCGCAAAAAACGGCGATTTTAGTACGAAAATCGATATATGTAACCAAATACCCGCACACTGAAAATTATAAAAATCAAACAATACCAACAGAATACTAACAGTGCACTGGAGACACCACGATAAATTTTTTTCAAAAATTCCCTAAAAGGGCCGGCGAGCTCGGATTTTATCTATATGTGGCAGGTCGGTTTTAGGAGTTAGGTGCTCGTATTTGTGGTGGGTTCTTTAGGCTAGTTAATTGTTCTGTTGGTCTTCTTTGATTTTTTAAATTGCTCACAGAGTGATAGCAGGTTGACAAAACAGAGAGCAAAAATGTAAAACAGGATATACAATGTAAGGAAAAAAAAATTGTTTTGGTTTTTTTTTTTTGGAGTTTATCTACAAAGATAACTCAAAAAGCTTAGTGATGTTGTCACTCCCCTGAAACGGCGCCAAAAACTTGTTCGAAACTCACGGTGTCGTGCTTTTGTCGAGTTTTGTTTAAGTTAAGATATATCGGTTTCGTTGGTGAAAAGGGTGCACGATGTGAGTCTCGAGTTTTAAAATACCGCAAGTGCATGGTGCATTGAAGCAAGCCGGCAAGCATGGGTCGAACCACAAGGAGTGGATGTCATGACATCAATTTGAGTTATAATCAAGAGGTTGGAAAATGAGTTTGTCACGTATTACAAGAATTCAAAGAAGAAAGGTTTTAAAGAAAAAACTTAGGCTAAGGTTTAGTATTAATGAAATACGACTTTTACCACCAACTCTCCGTTTTAATTCAAGGCTCATAATTTTTTGTTTCCATTTGAATTGTGAAACCATGCCGCATCTTTCCGAACATGCGTCGGGTGAGAATACGACATCAAAATTAGGTTAAACAGAAACTAAAAAAATAGAGTTTGAGAATGGAATGAATATGGAATTAGTTAAGTGAAGTTAGTAAGTATAGAATATATGCAAGTGTGTTATATATCCTATCTAGCTAGTTGCGATACTTAAAATAATTTCGTATTTATTTCAATTTCAATTCATAATATAGCAACAATAAAATGTAAAGAAGGAATATGATATATGTTATAGGTTGATTTGCAACCATTCAAAACGATATATCCTATCAAGCAAAACATAATAAAATTGCATAATTAAGAAAAGAAAAGTAAAATGTAAGAATCAAAAGGGAGGGGTTGGAAGTAAAGTCATTCCACAATCTACCTCACCATAGCCCAAGGACAACTACTCACACATCATAGATTAAAATGACAATAAAAAGAAAAAAGCAAAAAGAGAAGATATACAAGAAACAATTTATATAAATGAAGCTTGATTACAAAGATTCCAAGTAAAAAACAAGTGAATTTAAATACCAAAATCTAATCTTGCAAGCTCAAGAAAAGAAGTTGCAAGACTAGAGGAAGGCAAGGAATTCACACAAAGAGCTACAAGATCACTAATTACAACCTCACAATTTTTTCTCTCACAAAAGAAGTAGTACCCTCTAACTTGCCCACCGGCCTAGTATTTATAGGCTCAAACGAAAATTAAACAAATAATAAAAATGAGTTGATGTGGCGGCAAGGTGGGACAGACAAAAATGGGGCCTATTGGACTAAAGTGGGCCGGCGAGCTCGGACAAAGAGGGATTGTGGCTGGTCATAATCCGAGCTAAGGAGCTCGTATTGATACTTTTGTTCCCTCCACAATCATTCTGGTGCTTCTTGTTTTATCTGTTATAACCTGTTTTGCCTTAAGAGATTTTGGAGGGAAACTTGGTGTCTCAAATCACATCAAGATCTTTAGCATTCAATGCACATTTAATACTCATCACACCATACATGCTCTAGTGCAGCCAAGGCAGCCCCTCATCATGGTCTAGTGTCACACATGTATTGTATTGGATCAAAAATTGCGTGCACACTAGTTTATTGCAAAAAGTGTCCCATGGATATCGGTCAGTTCTCGGTTCTGATTGCAGTGTCGGCTCCAAAACGTTAAATCCATGATTTTGAATGTATTTCCAGTATTTTATCACGAATACCTGTAAACTGTAATTACTGAGCATACACTGTTAATAGTACCGATATATACAAAAAATGGATAATGCATGAACGGTATTAAAATGCAGTTTTCTGTGGTGAACAGTAGGGACTGTAGAATCAAGTCAGCATCTGACTGGTTCTCCAACGTGGTCTTCAGGTCCGTGAGCTCATCAATATAGCTAGTCATTGTAAGAACGTTGTCCTCTACAAATGACCCGATAGCCAACTTCGCTTGAAGCAATTCCTTTGAGGTCGCATATCTTGCGATACGAGATTGCTCTCCATATTAAACTTTGTTATGGAGGAAATGGAAGCTAAGTCCATCTTCGCGTGCTGTCTCTGGTTCTCACCATCTACTGAGGCCAACACAAGGCACTTGGCATTCACACTATCCTTTTCCCCTGTCTTACGAATATCAATATTCGTGATGGTGGAAACTGGACCTGGGAAGGCGGGGCTTGAGTAGTAATGAGGTGGTCCAGCTTGTCACAGGCAATAGACATCTGGATAAACCCTTGCCAGTCAATATAGTCTGGCCCAGTCAATTTAGCTAGTTGTAACCTATGTGTGGTCAACTGGTCGCTGCGATTAGGAGAAAGAGAAGAAACACTTTAGCATGATACTCTTGCAAGTTTAGATTGGTTTTTAATTTATCTAAACAGGATGGCTCCCACCGTTTCTCGAATCTTTTCTCAAACCATAAAAGAAGAATTAGTTAAGATTAATCTCACCGTACAATACTTGCTTAACCGTTCAGCCAGGTTAGTGTCGGTACTTCGAGGGAGGTTTTACGAGGCTTTCGCGAAGTTCCTTAATTAAATAACTTCTTTTCGCTGGAGGCGTAGCCCCGCTAACACTGTTCTTGACACCTACTTGGTTTATAGCATTGATCGTTAAGTGAAAAATCTCACAAGGAGTAGCATATACTCACAGTAGGATCGGGTTCCAAATATCATTGTGTGATAAATTCGAAGGAATCCTACCAAAATTATCACACTCTAAATGATATGCAACACTAGCAAGCTTCAGTTTCCTTAGAAACTCCGGATATGGATTTTTGCCCCATGCTCTTCTTTAGAGTTTAGAGTTGGGCTTCAAAAAAAAAATTATGACATTGACGAAGGCCAACAAATCATAAGTCACATGTCAAGTTCTACCTATCATTGTCCAGTTTAATTTGAACTCATCCGTATATACCCTTGACGAAGGCCAACAAAGTAATATGGCTGTCTCAAACCAACGCATCTATCTATACTACACAGAATACCCAGCAGCTACCAATCACTATGCCTTGACGAAGGCCAACAAACATAGCTTGAATACTACTGAATATTCATATGAATTGATGGAGGGCTACGAATGGTTTTGGTGAAACCGTGAACGTAGTGAACTTGATATAATCGAAGGAACCTGATAGCTTTTAAAAGGAGTGGTTTAAGCTCCGCATTTTAAAAGTCTGTTGTTTTGAAAAAAACGAGTGGTTTTAAAATTTGTTCCAACGATTCAGTTTCGGTTTGTTTGCTTTGCATTAATGTAATGCAGTCCCATCATTTATACCTATCATTACAGAAAGAAACGAAAATATGACGTACTCTTATACCATCCGCATTCGCCATTGGGCTTCGTCTTACACCGTTAGGTTACTTAACTAACGCCAGAGCGAGGGCTGGACTAGCGTGGATGCAAAACATACGCAACGTCTAATATATAATATATATATTATAACCATTCGTCTCACGCAATAATAGGCATTCTAGATCACAGATGAACATATTAGATATAGTAGGAATTCCTCGTTTCGTTTAAGCCTGTAACGAAAGACAGATTCCACGGTCATGATAAATAGCCAAACCCCACCCCAAACCCCTACGGGTGCGGCAAACTACCCGTCAAATACCCGAAGTGAAGCAGCCTCCCTCATCAAAGTGAGTAGGTCACTCCACTTCAAAGTACCCAGTAGTTTGTGCACCCCACCTTGGGTCTATCCTAGAAGCAAAAACAATAAATGAAATAATACAACGGTGGCTACAATCTCAACCCGGATGTGTCCTGCAAAAATAATATTACATCACTTTACAAATTTACATCGAATAAAAGAATGAAAACCCTCATCTCACATCACCGGCTATTCATCCACGATGATCCAACAAGTTCATATACACAAACTAACATAACATCACAGATATGTGCAACCCCGACTAATCGAAGTATAGCAATTATTCGACGTTTCCAAACACATATATACATCACAAAGCTTGTAAAGTAACCGTGACATTAGAATTCCGCACGCAATTAGGAAACTAAACCAATTTTTCCAAAACTTGAAAAATACAGTGAGCTAATGTTCCAAAAACGATCATTTTAAGCCTATCCGGGAGTCGAAATGAACTCGAAACCCGCCGGATCTTCGTGGAGGCAAAGATACCAAAATTAACCGTCGAATGGGGGCCCTCAGAGGGGTACCCACCCCTGGGGGCTACTACGAAGTGGCTCCTAGAGGGAGGCAGACCCGAGAGCACCATTCTTGGGTGCTCTCGGGTCACCACCTCCCAAGGCCACCTTGTGGTGGTATTGGGGGGTGGGCCCGGCTTTTGGTCCCCCCAGAGGTGTCCCAGGATGCGCATTCTCCATCCCGCGGCTTCTCGGTTCAAACTGTGAGCCCGCGGGGTGTGCAAACAACTCAAAACATCATTTTTGGAAACTGTTTTTGTCGGCAGTTTTTGCGCGGCAAAAACGGGGGATTTCTAATATCGCTACAAGCTATCTAAGGTTTATGAGAGACTCTGATACCACTATAAGTCGATGTCGTGCACCCCACGTGTTCGCGGAGAGGCGAAAATTGCAAAAAGTGATTTTTACGGGCTTCGCAACACTCACTTGAACCAAGGATCGATCATAAAACCCTAGCTAGCGAGCTACTTGAGGATTAACTACTCGGATGAATGTTATATCTCGTAGTATCGTGTCCTTCGGGTCTTCTCGCTGTCCTCCTCGTCATCGTAGGCTCCAAGGATCGAAACGGATTGAAGCTTCCTCGTCGGCTTCCTCGAGTCAAAGACGATCTACTCGAGAGTCTTTAGTACGAGCTACAACCTCAAATCCGAGGTAACTAGGGCAACTAACTTGCTAAACTAGAAGGCCTAGGTGATGTAGAGAAAGAAGATAGAGTGGTTTGTCTCTTGGAACCCTATGATTCTCAACTCATGAGACTTTTAGGGTTTAGAGGAAGAAGAACACTTGAGGAAAACTTGGTGAAGAATGAACTAAAGAAAAGCTTGGCTGCCCTCCCCTTGAAAAAAATGAACCATACTTATATTTTTAAGAGATAAAAATCTAATCAAGTGAAAATATCTCACAAATATCAACCATGGTTCAAAATATCTCAAGAGTGGGTCATGCATAATCTTTTGTCAACCTAATGAGTCATCTTCATCCAACAAATATCTCCACCTCATTTCCTCATCTCATTTAAGTTTAATTCATAAAAGAAATTAAACCCTAAATGAGGTGTCCCCTTCTAGAAGCTTTCCCGAGTAATTACAAGAATGCCCATCATCCGTATATACATACCCGCATCCGCATTCCGAAGAATACGAATACAAAGAGACAAAAATAATCCATCAATATAATACTAGGATCCGGCTTAAATCAAAGCCCAGTAGTATTATCCGCCCGATCATCATACGTGCACAAGTACACGTACATGATCGAAGCCCTGCTGTAAAACCATACGGCATCTACATCTTTTGCCCGATGCAGGGAAACCCTCTGTGTGGGACTCTAAAGACTCGACAGTACGTTGGCAGTGAGTTTAACAAGAAGCCGCAAGCGGTACTAGCTGCACGTAGCGGCTACCCAGGTATCTGTCGATAAGAAAACCGATGAGCAAACCCATCCCAACTCCTACTGAGCCTGAATGTGACGATCTCCGTACAGTCCGGTCTATTCGTCTAAGAGTATCGCATATCGGGACTAAAGGGCGGTAATCGTTAAACCCCTAATAGCGCAATAAGTCATGCCGGAGTGTAGCCCAAAATACCCTGAGAAACTACTGGAATACCTACCAGTAAATCTCGCTTGCCCTGGTCAGGGATTTTGTGTAATGGCTCTCTAAACACAGCGCGATATCAACCCCCAATACCGGGAGAGATGAATCCTATCTAACCACCACTGCCTCCAAGTGATTCGGGACTGTACCCAACTACTACCTGTTTGCACGACTTCTTTGAGCCGTGGTAGGATAGTAATCAAAGTACAGTGGGAACACACTCGAGGAGAAGTAGCAGTATCAAGTCGACGGACTAAGTTGTACTCATGTCACCTGGAAACTGCTACCCGATGATAGGTATAATACCTACCAGCAGTCCCTGACGAGTCATGTCCAGTGTACTTATAACCTAATGAGCACCTGCATACTATCTCCAGTACGACGTATTAATGGCTGTGGGACAGTCTATCTCCCCTGCTGGGATGAGAAGCGTATACACCAGTCTACTCTGGAGTATCGATACCCCGTCTCGATAATCCTATCACTAGGGGCCTATATAAGGATGTGCTTGTAGACTATCCGGCCCCCACTAGTGTGACTGCCATCACAACGCTGGTAATCAAGCAAAGATCCTAAGGGCTCTACCAATATGTATAAGCGATATGTTAAAATAAATACATGCACATATCGAGGTAGAAACAAACCAAGTAGCATACTACCATTTTGAGCAAGACTGTCAATACAATTGTGAATATCCCAAGCTTCCATTAAGTAATATATAAACCAGTATGATACAATAATGGCCTCTAGGGCATATATCACTAACAATATCCGAATGTTAGGTTCTCAAGAGGAGACACCGAAGTGACGTAAAGATACGTCATTATATTCCCCGGGCTGCGGCGACTGAGGAGGAGTAGAGCGCGATGATGCATTGGCCGCGGCTGGTTACGTATTATGAGCACGAGAAAGTTCAGGTATAAATTTAAATTTTAAGATTATAATAATACAACATGAAATCATATTTTGTATTATATAATATAATCTTCTTTATATTTGCAAGACTGCGTCGGTTCGCAACAAGAAGAACCAACGACGTCAGAAACCGCGCTGTCTTGATCCAAGAAAAGCTTTCACAGGCTAGCGCTAAGCACCGTCTCGTGAGTATTTCGACGTTTAAAAATATATGTTTTCTCTGTCGCAAATTACTTATTAAAATAAATACTAATTTTATCGAAGAAATGAAAAGGCCCCGCCAACCACAATACTGCCAAGGGATGGTCCACGTTATACAGGGGCATGGACGAGTACATAGTAGGTTTTATATAATTAGTTGATCCTGTATTTTAAGTTAACACGTGCGCGTGCGTGTGTATATATTTTTTACTAACCCAGTTCCAGGAGAGGACGGATGCTTTAGGACTTGGTCCTGACGACCCGATTACCGCCATTGTCCCTGTTCTGGATTCGCTATCCGGTGGTCATCACGGTGGTTTTGAGCGCGAGGTTGGTCTTGGGGCCCATCGACACTTTGCTAGGCATGCATCCGTCCACGAGTACGTCGTGACCCTGACGCGGGTGGATGTAGCAGCTGCGTCACAGGAGGAGTTCCGTCAGCTCCGCGACCAGGTGGCGCAGCATCAACATGAGTATCAACAGACACGGGAGCAGCTGCAGAACCTTACTGCGGAGGTCCGGGATCTGAGGCAGTCGCACGCCGAGTCTATCCGCCAGACCGTATGGGAGGAGTTAAGGAGTTTCTTCAGGTCACGGGATGATGGAGGTGTATCGTCCTGTGGATCATAGACTTATTTTTTTCTTGATACAAACGTTTGTTTATCGGTTGATTTGATGATTCTATAGATTGTATATATTTTTTGTTTGTTATTGTTTGTGATTCGATTAATATTACTTGTTACTTATTATAACTGCATGGGGTTTGATATTCTAAATATTATTATATGTTGCTGTTTGTGATTGAAAGTTTCGCGCGTGGGCCATGGAATTTTCTGTTTTAAAAAAAAAATAGTTTTTCAGTAGTAACGGTTATAACCGTGGCCAATATCCTATGATCACGGGTATAACCGTTACCATAGAGGCATCCGCTAACTTAGACCTGAAAGATATCAGGTATTAGTTAGCTTATAAGATATGGAAACGGTGAAAACCGTTACCATATCTTTCTAATTGTAACGGTTTAAACCGTTACCTTATCAAATGCATGGTAACGGTTATTACCGTTACTACAGATGTGGGCCCCACCCAGGATTGGTTCAATATTCTGAACCAATATTGATAATGTCTCTTCTATGGCAACGTATTAAACCGTTACCCTAGTTATTTATGGTAACGGTTAAATTCATTACTGGATCTATGGTTAAGGGTTTTGGGTAACAGGTTTGTAACTGTTATACCCGTTACCCAAATTGGTTTTGGTAACGGATAAGACCGTTACCAGAAGGGGGGTCTGTAGTAGTCCAAGATCATGTACATTTTCATAACTAAAAATGATAGAGTTGTAGAAATATTATATTCTACTAACCAAATAGGTTCATGCTTTTAGTGAGTTTTAATTGAATTGCTTATATAATCTTACAAATTAATGAGGGCATATTAACCTTAAACAAAGCCTTGATGAACCCTCAGCTTCACTCCCACGACTGTGGCATTCCAATTGTTGCCATCAAAGTTGACACTGTAACCTCCCACAAATTTTATATATCAATCATCACTCACTCTCGCGCGTTCCCTTTCCACCAAACTCTACAGCCTCTCTCTTCCACTCAACAGCTAGAATATGACATGCAACTTTATACAACATTCTATGAATGTTTTCTTTTTCTTTTGGTTAAAGAAAAGTAGCAGCTTCTACATCTACATCATGGGTTTAGGTATAAGAGCTCATTTTTTTTGAAGAAGAAAAACACCAAATCAAATCATCTATTATCGTTACGGTGAGACCTTGAAGGTTCCATGGTGTGATACCAATTTGTTAGGAATTTGATCCCCTCGCATTGGAATCCTAGGAGATCGGGATCATGGCAATCACATATATAGGAGTATCAAAAACATAATAGAATCACAGCAGCACAGAGACTTTAGGTTTTAAAGTGGTTCGGATTGATGTCCTGATCCGGTAGAAAAAAAGAGAGATTTCCATTAATCAAAGAAGAAAGTTGCATGGAGAAAACATAAAGCCCTAACTCTCACAAATCTCTTAACAAATGAGAGAAAGGAACTCTCACAAATATTAAGGGCTACATTGTGGCGGCTATATGGAGAATGTATTGGAGTCCATCGAACTCTTAGACTTTAAATGCATCCAAACTTTCCTAAGAGGCGTCTGTCTTATTTAGGTATTTCAAAGTTATTCCATTTCCGCTTACCAAAACCTAGACAATATATGAATACATATAGTTCCCATATTTGAGGCTCAAGTAAAGATATGTACCACGGGCCGCGTGGTGTTAGGACTAAACGAGCTTAATACGGATCACATAATTCATAGCATACATAACAATTACCAATTTTTCATTATCTCCATTTTGAGAATATCTAAGAAAATTATCGATCATTGACACTCTGTAAATTATAAAGCTTTGATACAGTTTGACTAATTAGAGCGATTCAGATTAAAGTATAGTCAGGAACTGTATAGTCTTTCTTTAATTTCAACATCCTATTCACACATCCATTTGGACGAGTTCTAATCAAAATGGATTAAAAAGTCACATTTAGGTCTAAATACCTTTAAAAACTACAACAAATTACATTATGCATCTGCTACCAATTTTCCACCACCCAATTAAAAGTTAATTGACATTAACACTCATATTCTTGAAAGGAATCTTGGCCAATGAGTCTCTTGTAGTTGTGTTATATATGACTCATTCACAGCTAAAGAGAGGAATAAATTATAGAATTTTATGTGGAGCCAGTTTGTTTTGTAAGATCAATTCAACACCTAAAGTTTGTTTCTTAAACTACCATGTACTTCCCCTTAAGATTGAGAAGCATCATAGTTTATACTCTTTGACAATACTTAAATTGAGCCCCTCAGCAGATGTAGAATTCTTCCTTAACGATAAATTAAGTATTGCTCTAATGAATTCTTTGATCAATAGAAAAATATAACAAAAATCCATTAATAAGTCATTAAAAAAAATTATAGTTTGATCCATAAAAAACAAAATATGATTATTCATACTTCCGCAAAAAATAACATGAGATCATTTCAATTATAATTGAAACAATGGTAATTACCACAGTAAACTAAAATCGTTGCAACTACTATTCAAATTCTTACGTCTTATTGTTGTGTTTAAGACAATCACAAAGCAAATAGGCAATCGATAGCGAGAAAAAAATCTAACCACGGGCAAAATAGAAATATGAATACTAACGACAAAACTAATAGGCGAAGGCGAAGTTTTATTAATAATCAAATATTGGAGGAGTACAAATCGATGGAGAATACAAATCCCTCTCAAAGCCTATATCTCTCACAATTATCGATGAGTTCTTTTTAATTAACAAAAGGTATGTCTAAAATAAGGTATCATATATATAGCATACAAAAGATTTCCCTAAAAAGCTAATTTCCTTATTAAGGACATATTGCCCGGTTCCGTACGGCAGATGTCTGCACAAAGAATTGGCAGACGTCTTTCAAACCATCACCGAAACTTCAGAGCGTCTACCATATGTCTGAACAAGGATATGACAGATGTCTAGATTTCACATCAAAAGAACAGAGCGCTCGTCAAACGTCTGAACCTCATCGAGACAGACGTCTGTCCAAAGTATGCCCATGCATACATAGCAGAGGCCGCTGTTCGACACTGAGACTGCCAGACATCTGATCTGTAGATGACATCAAATCTCCATGTAGCTTCAAGATAATAACTCCGGATTTTCGAGTATGAAATCTTAGGGGATCGAATGTGAGACACATCTAACAAATCTCCACCTTACCGCGCATTCCACAAACTCCTCCATCAAAATAATAACAGTTATACCTTCATCACAAAACCCCTCAAGAACTCAAATGAGTGCTATACACTCCAATTAAATTTAAGCAGTGCTTAAACTTAACAACTGAAAAAAACTTTGTCAACATGTCGGTTGGATTGTCCACTGTACCAACCATTTTCACAGCAATCTCTTCTTTCTCAACGACTTCATGCACGAACCAATATCTCACATCAACGTGCTTCGTCCTATCATGATGCATCTAATCTTTCGTTAAGTGAATCGCGTTTTAGCTATCACCGTAAACTATTATTGTATCCTTTAGAATACCAAGATCTGAAAATAGTCCTTTCAACCAGATTGCTTTCTTAATAGCCACAACAACGACCATTTTTCCGCCTCCGTCATAGACAACACTACTGTAGGCTGTAACGACGCATGCCAACTGAAGGCACATCCTCCCAAAGAGAATAAAAAACCGGTGATCGATCTGCTTCTGTCAAGATCACCCGCATAATCAGAGTTGCTGAATTCAACTAAATTGTTGTCGTTCTTTCCAAACACCAACCCCACGTCAGACGTACCTCGAAAATATTGTAATATACATTTCACCGTCTCCCAATGGATTTTACCTGGAGATGTCATATAGCGACTAAAATTAATGACGTGTGAAATGTCGGGTTGTGTACAAACCATAACATACATAACGCTACCCACCGCATTCACATATGGAACATTCGACATGTATCTAATTCCATCCTCTGTCTGCGGTGATGAACGAGCTGAAAGTTTAAAATGAGCTGCCAACGGAGTACTTACATATTTAACGTCTGCCATACCAAAACGCTCTAAAACTTTCTCGACATATCTCTGTTGAGACAAGTATAACTTTCCTCATTTGCGATCGCGCCTGATTTTCATACCAAGTATTTTTTTGGCTGCTCTCAAATCCTTGGTCGCAAAGTTACTTTTCAGCCGTTCCTTCAAAATATGAATGTCAACTATATATCTCGCTACTATCAATATATCATCAACATAAAACAACAAATATATGTAAGAACTATCGGCGAGCTTCTTCGAATATACACAACTGTCGCCCATATTTCTCGTAAACCCTATTTCTTTCATGAAGAAGTCAAACTTCTTATACTAACGTCTCAGTGACTGCTTCAAACCGTGGAGAGACTTCTCTAATAAGCAAACGCGGTCTTCTTTTTCTTTGACTTCAAAACCTTTAGGCTGTTACATGTAGATTTTCTCTACCAAATCATCATGCAAGAATGCGGTTTTCACATCGAGCTGCTTAAACTCTAAATCTTGCATAGCTACCAAACCGAGCAAGACATGTATAGAGATGTGTTTAACAACTGGAGAAAATACCTCAACAAAGTCAACTCCCCGCACCTGCGAATAGCCTTTAGCTACCAACTGCGCTTTGTATCTCGTATCAACCGTCCTTTAGTTACCTTCTTTCTTCTTGAAAACCCACTTGCAGCCAATTATCTTCTTTCCTCTTTCGGGCTTCACGAGCTTCCAAGTTTGGTGCTTGTGAAGAGACTCAATCTCTTTATTCATAACGGCTAACCAACGAGCTGCTTCATTGGATGAGATGAATTCTTTATAGCTTGTTGGCTTACTACTATTAACTGTCTCTGTAACAGACAGCGCATATACCATTAGGTCATCGTAGCCATACCTCTGTGGCAGTATAATGTCCCTTTTTTTGTCGATTACGAGTGAGCAAATACTCCTTATCATGGGACTGCTCATCTTGAGTTTCTTCAGACGATGGTGAAGGAGAGATCTCCTGCGAACTCGAGTTATCACCGACCTCAATATCAACTCTCGGATCATTCTTCTTCGAATCATTTTCAACTGGAGATTCCTTATTATTCAGGTTCAACATAGCACATTCATCAAACGTCACATCTCTGCTAATCATAATTTAAACGACTTTGGATCCGAACACCATAATCTATAACTCTTAACGCCGGTAGCATAAACGAAAATATACATTTTTTCGCTTGACAATCCAACTTGCCTTTGTAACACTGTAACACCCGAGCCCAATAATACTATTTCTACTTCTAGTTGAGTGTTATACATTGCTCATTTCGATTATCCTGATGGTTTGGTACTTATTGCTAAATTTTAACCGGTTAAGTCATTTTGGCACATAACAAATTTTAACACCTAAAATGAAATTAAAAATATCCATGTTGGCCTACTCGTCGCCACTAGTCGTGTGGTAGCGTCCGCGCGTTGAGATTTCGTCCCGTTCGGCGAAACGGGCAAGTTTAGACGTCTACGCGCGCGTACAAGTGCCCGACTTGGGGGCATGCATTTTAATCATTAAACACCTCTTTTCAAAATTTGGAACTCGTTTAAAATCCTATAATTTGAATTTGGAATATTTGGGCGCAACCCGGGCGCGATTTGGAAATGTTTCATTTAGCGCCAAAAATGCCCGTTTGATTAAATATATTTAAAACTATAATATATATATTTTCCGTTCCTAATATAACTATCCAATCCCTGTAAATCCTTGAATATTTACTCACGATTCCCTCCTGGCCAATCACGAGGGAGTAAATCCCTCGTGGGCCCCATCCACTCTCTCTCTCTCTCTCTCTCTCTCCGTCTCTCTCTATTCTCTCTCTAATCTCCCTCTCTCTCTATCTCTAAAATCTCTCTATCTCCCTCTAATAATCTTCTCTCTCTCTATTATATATTTTGTTTGCCCACTGTTCCTCGTTTTGAAACCACCACGAGAAAACTCCCGCAGCGAAACCTCCGAACCCTAACCCTAGCCCCTCGTGCCTCGCCGTCGACCTCCCCGCGATCTCGCCGTCGCGTCCTCGCCTCCACGACCTTACCGCGCTCCTACTTCCTTCCTCCGTTCTCTTTCCGCGCCTGCACCCAACCCCCGACGCCACCACCAGCCGCAGACCTCGCCGTCGCCGCCGCCTCCCATCGCCGACGACACCAGAATCCTCCTCCCTTCACCCTCGTCCCGACCTCGTCGTCGTCTTCCTCCTCCCCTCGCCGGACCACCAGAACCCGAGCCCGACCCTAGCACCAACCCCCCGGGTCGCCGGAAAACGTGCCGTCGACCCTCGTCGACGTCACCCACGCCACCTCCTCTCCCTCCTGCAACCCAGACCAGACCTTACCTCCCCTCGTTGCACGGCACCACCCTTTCCAGCGAACCCAAAAACTTCCCAGCCTTCGCAGCCGCCGTCGCTGCCTCGCCGGCGTCCCATCGCCGTCGAACCCGTCGTGGTTGCCCTGGTTCTTCCCGGTGAGCATCCCTTTAGCTTCCATTCAGGTATAACCCCCCTCGCTGGTCGTTTGCCCACATGTATCGTGTTTGCTAACTTCGTTGCTTTTGACTTTTGCCGGATTCCGACCGTGCCGTCGTTTGAACCCGACGCTCCAGCGAAGTACCCTGGTCCGTGTGGTCCCGCTGTTCGCTGTTGGGACTCGATCCGTAGTCCGTGCACCCGTCTCATGTTTTCCGCCGACTTTGCATCCGTGCTTTCCGGTTTGCGAAACCGTCGAGGCAAGTATCCGAATACTTGCTTTAACATGCTAGTACACAATATCAATTCTTGCTTTACTCTTGATTATCATATTATTTATTATAACCACACAGCTATTAGTAATATCGATATTATTTAGATTTGACGGTCACATTTATCCTTAACATTAAATCAGTATAGTAGTTCGTAAAATTAAGTGGTATGCTGTTAATCCATGTTTTAACTAAATAAAACCAATTAGAACGTACTTGCTTAAATTTGCTAGATTATCCATGTGATTATTATTCATGCTTTAGTTTAAATTCAGGTAGCTTCATTACTTCACGTTGTTGATATTGTTTCGCCTTGTGACTATTGCATCCCAAGGGTGCTTGAACCTGTTAATAAAGATAATGCCAGCACCTTGTGATTAAGTGACTATTATTGCTGTTTACTTTAGATTCTTGCTGCTGTCACTTATTTTGATTGTATCCCTGTTGAGTGCACCCACTCGATCACATTACATATTGACCTGACTCTGCTGCACCCGACGCATACATACTTATCGACTCAGCCTGTTGAAACTTGACCCGACCTGTTACCTGATCTCATGCCTAATGCCAACAAACCTGACTTGGGGTCCTCATGGACCATTCCTGCTGTCTATCCAGACAGACCTGCTTTTACCTGTTTCTGTGTTGGTATTAGTCCTTGACTACTGAATACCTGACCTGACATACATAACTTGGGGGTATGGGGAAATCAAAGGTGAAACCGACTTGTAACTCAACAGTTCGATACCTGTTCTGATCAGTCTTACGGGCTCGGCCAGCCCCGGAGTGATGATGCTGACATCACTCGCCCATCCTGCTACCTATTACTGCTTAGCGGCACGTCTCGGATTCAGCCCCGAGGATCTTGACCATGGTCCCGGACACGCACGGGATACTATTGAGTTACATCGACGAGTCACCAACTGATTTCAAAGACTTTAGAGTAGAAACCTGATAGGACAGTTTAGTTACCGCTGCACTGTTATTCCATAGTACTGCTTTATTTATGTTCATACCTGCATTGTTTATTACCATGTTTATACTTTATACTTGATGACATGACGCGCTGACGTCTGGGTTTTGCATGGCCCAGATTCCGTACCACTGTCGACGACCGAGCAGGAGCACTTCAGCCAGTAGGCTGATCTGTGAGTTCCATAGTGATTAGTTTATTTATTTCATTTCATTTCAGATGTGAGCCCGCATTATGGGACGTACTGTTTATTTATTGTATTGGATCATTTGCTTCCGCACTTATTGTTTATTGATTCTTGTTATTATAGATTTGGACATGTGTTAGATTAGTTCATTATCTTGTTCTTGATATCCTCACAACCGCAATGTGACTGTGGATGGATACTTCCTACCCACAGATAGCATGGTTGGCTATGTTGCGTGCCCAATCTTGCGTACTCTGGGAAGCGGGGCGTGACATGGTTCTTTTGGTATCAGAGCGATAGGTTAATTGGGTTGATTCTTTATAGTTGGGTATTACACCCGATATACGAATCATAATACCCGTGATTAGGAAACATGTCCTGCCACCTTGACCGTTTTACCATCCTTGAATCATTCTTCCGGATCATGTCGACATGCAAACTTACTTTGCATTGCCAACTCGAAAACCTAATTTCTTGTTATCTCTAGGACTTAGGCGACTTGGGTGGAGTTAAGTAATTGCGGCTATGATACCGCGGCATAGCTACAATGCAGTACTCTATTTAAGTATCTTGGAGTTCTAGCCTTGATTTATATATTGAATCTATCATCATGCTAATGTTGTTGTTTTGATTTCAGGACCATGGCAGATAAGAATTTCAAGACGTATCAGAGGCGTGTGGATGAAGCCGCCATGTTAGGAGTGATACGTGGGATGTTGGAAAATCAGAAGAGGCAAACTGAGCTGATCCAGCAGCAAGCAGATACATTTCAGGAGGGTTTGCAGGACATTCGGCAGTCTGTAAATACCGCTGTAGCGAAGCCAGTTGACCGAGTAGGGACCGTGGCAGACTTCAGACGGTTGGGTCCTACTACTTTCACCGGTCTGGAGGAGCTGTTGCCAGCCGAGCAGTGGCTAGTGGACACGGAGAATTTACTGATTGCGGCACAGATCCCTGAAGACAAGAGAGTGGATGTGGTGCGCATTCAGCTGGTGGATTACGCCCGAGAGTGGTGGCTTGTGGAGGAGACCCGCTTGTCCAAGCCAATCAGTTGGGCGGATTTCTCAAAAAGTTTCTTGGAGAAGTTCTTCCCGCGGACTGCACGGGAGGAAATGGAGGAGAAATTTATTGGGCTGAGACAAAATGGAGCAGCTGTGGATGTACATGCAGCGGAGTGGACAAGACTCAGCCGCTTCGCTGGACCCTTAGTCGCCAAGGAGGCAGACAGGACGCGAAGGTTCTTGAGCAGTTTGGATGTGGACATCCAGAGGCAGATTGTCTTCCTGGGTTTGACCACTTTCTCGCAGGTTCTTACGGCAGCCAGAGAGCAGCAGAGTTTGTCGGGAATGAAAGGGAACCTACAGCAGACAACAGTTGCGGCCCGAAAGCCGCATTTGTACCTAACCGAGATCATGGGCGCAGGGGTATTCCAGTGGACCGTCGAGGTGTAGCACCTATGAAGAAGCCTGTGATCGTTGACCGAAGGAAGAGCGTGATTTGTGATTACTGCCGTTTACCTGGGCACGTGCAAAAAGATTGTCGAAGGAGACTAGGACTATGCCTGGTTTGTGGAGCGGCTGATCACGCAGTTTGTGCTTGTCCGTCGAAGCTTCGCACGAGAGATGATATACAGAAGCCTCCGCAGAGACCGTTCCAAGGGCAGAAACAGCTGACTCAAGGACCAAAGCAGGCTCGAGCTTTCATGTTGACAGCCGAGAAAGCCAAGGCATCAGGAGAAGTGGTTTCAGGTACCTTGCTCGTTCACGGTTTTCCCGCATTGGCATTATTTGATTCCGGAGCATCCCACTGTTTTATGTCATCCAAATTTATAACTACACACTCGATTACCTGCACGACCCTGTCTAGTTTTTGGGACATATACACTGCGAATGGGAAAATCATAGCTAGTAAAGAGTGTAGAGATTGTACAGTTGTTGTGTGCGGACGGGAGCTTTTTGCAGATTTCTTGGTGATAGATACGGGCAGTTATGATGTAGTCTTGGGAATGGATTTTCTTGGCACTTTCCACGCACACATTTACTGTAGGGCAAGGAAAGTAATTTTCTAGATTCCCGGGCACCATGAGTTTACTTTCGCTGGAGGAAGCAGCTCTGTCGGGCCAGTCGAGTTTAGGGCTAGGCCGACAACCAGTGTTCTTGCGACAATGGAAGGGGATAGTAATGAAGAGCCGGCAGTTGTTCGTGACTTTATGGATGTGTTTGAAGATATATCAGGCTTACCGCCGAAGCGAGACGTGGAGTTTGCGATTGACCTTATTCCTGGTGCAGCGCCAGTATCAAAATCTTATTATCCGATGGCACCGGTGGAATTGGAAGAAGTTAAGAAACAAGTTGGTGAATTACTCGAGAAGGGATGGATTCGAAGCAGCAACTCACCTTGGGGAGCTCCAGTTCTTTTAGTAAAGAAGAAGGATGGCACGAGAAGGATGTGCATTGATTATCGAGAATTGAATCGGATGACTATTAAGAACAAGTACCCGATCCCTCGCATTGGAGAACTTTTTGAGCAGCTTAGTGGCGCGAGGGTATTCTCGAAACTGGATTTGCAATCAGGATATCATCAGGTCCGAGTGAAAGCAGAATACATTTGCAAGACGGCGTTTCGAACTCGATATGGACATTTCGAGTATTTAGTGATGCCCTTCGGAGTGACGAATGCGCCGGCAATATTCATGGATTTGATGAACAGGATCTTTTCACCATTCTTGGACCAGTTTATTGTGGTATTCATTGACGATATTCTGGTATACTCGAAGAGTCCGGAGGAGCACGCTGAGCATTTAAGGATCGCACTGCAGACGCTGAGACAAGAGAAATTGTTTGCGAAGATGAGTAAGTGCGAATTCTGGCTGGAAGAAGTGAAGTTTTTGGGACATGTTGCGTCGGGCGATGGAATCGCTGTTGATCCCGAGAAGATTACAGCAGTTCGAGATTGGCCAACTCCAAAGAATGTTGCGGAGATAAGAAGTTTTCTTGGACTCGCCGGATACTACAGAAGATTTGTGGAGAACTTCGCTCGTTTGGCAGAGCCGTTAACCAAGCTTACGCGCAAGGAGGTACCGTTTGTTTGGACGGATGGATGTGCTTTGGCCTTCGAGACGTTGAAGCAAAAGTTGATAACCGCCCCGATCCTGACCGTACCAGATGATTCAGGAGGACTGGTGATACACAGCGACGCATCCGGAAAAGGATTGGGATGTGTTTTGATGCAGAATGGGAAAGTCGTCGCTTACGCATCGAGACAACTGAAGACTCATGAGAAGAATTATCCGACTCATGACTTGGAGCTTGCAGCCGTGATCTTCGCCCTGAAGATTTGGAGACACTACCTTTTGGGCGAGAGAGTCGAAGTCTTTACTGATCACAAGAGTTTGAAGTATGTATTCACTCAGAAGGAGTTGAACATGAGGCAACGCAGATGGTTGGAGCCGATGGCCGACTACGACCTTGATCTTAAGTACCATCCGGGAAAAGTTAACGTCGTGCCAGATGCGCTAAGTCGGTTACCAGCAATTCAGGTATTGACCGCACAAAGGGAGATCATTGCGGATTTTCAGATATTTGACTTGGAGGTTGTGCTACCGCATGCTACGAGACAGTTGATGCAGTTACAAGTACAGTCGTCCTTAGTTGAGAAGATTAAAGCGTCACAATTGCAGGATCCTAGACTACAAAAGTTTCGAGAGCAGGTTGAAGCCGGATTACGAACCGATTTACTGATCTACGAAGACGGTTCGTTGAGATATGGTAGCCGTGTGTGTGCGCCAAAAGGGAATGTACGTGAAGAGCTTATGAAGGAGGCACACAGTTCAGCTTACTCTGTACATCCAGGAGGAACAAAGATGTACCGAGATATTCGACAGCACTTCTGGTGGGAAGGTATGAAACGGGAGATTGCTCGCTTTGTGGCTAAGTGCTTGGTGTGTCAGCAAGTCAAGGCTGAACACCAAAGGGTTGCTGGTTTGTTGCAACCACTTCCGATCCCTCAGTGGAAGTGGGAACATATAACCATGGATTTCGTGACGGCTTTACCGCGGAATCCAAAGGGCAACAATGCAGTATGGGTGATTGTCGATCGGTTGACCAAGGCGGCTCACTTTATTCCTTTTCGGGTTGGTCAATCGACAGAGACTTTAGCAGAGCGGTACATGCAGGAGATTGTAAGATTGCACGGAGTACCGGTAAGCATCGTGTCCGATCGGGACACTCGGTTCTTGTCGCACTTTTGGAGGAGTTTACAAGAAAGTTTGGGGACTCGATTGAAGTTTAGCACAGCTTATCATCCTCAGACTGATGGACAATCGGAGAGAACGATCCAGACCCTTGAAGATATGTTGAGGGCTTGCATGTTGGACTTCAAAGGTTCTTGGGAGGATCATCTACACCTGGTGGAGTTTTCGTACAACAATAGTTTCCAAGCGACTATTCAGATGGCTCCGTTTGAAGCGTTGTATGGTCGTAAGTGCCGTTCGCCGGTTTGTTGGGATGATGTTTGGTGAACGAAGGTTACTAGGACCAGATTTGGTGGTACAGACAGTCGAGAAAGTAAATACAATCAGGAAGCATATGAAGGCAGCTCAAGACAGACAGAAGAGTTGGGCTGACACGTCAAGAAGACCTCTAGAGTTCGCCGTGGATGATTTGGTATTCCTGAAGATATCACCGACTAGAGGGGTGATTCTCTTTGGAAGTCGGGGAAAGCTCAGTCCTCGATTCGTTGGACCCTTCGAGATATTGGAGCGTGTTGGAGAGGTAGCGTACCGTTTGGCGTTACCACAGTCATTGACAGGAGTGCACGATGTGTTTCATGTGTCTCAACTACGGAGGTATGTTCGTGATGAGACTCATGTCTTGGATCATTCAGAGTTGACCGTACGGGAGGACCTAACTTTTGAAGAGCGACCAGTTGAAATCAAGGATCGAAGAGAAAAGATTCTTAAGAACAAGGTTATCCCTCTTGTGCTAGTTTCTTGGGGTAATCGATTGCTTGGAGAATCCACTTGGGAGCGAGAAGACGAGATCCGGCAGAAATTTCCTCACCTTTTCCAGTAGTTAGATATCTTGTATTCTTGGAATTTCGAGGACGAAATTCTTTTTGTAGTTGGGTATGATGTAACACCCGAGCCCAATAATACTATTTCTACTTCTAGTTGAGTGTTATACATTGCTCATTTCGATTATCCTGATGGTTTGGTGCTTATTGCTAAATTTTAACCGGTTAAGTCATTTTGGCACATAACAAATTTTAACACCTAAAATGAAATTAAAAATATCCATGTTGGCCTACTCGTCGCCACTAGTCGCGTGGTAGCGTCCGCGCGTCGAGATTTCGTCCCGTTCGGCGAAACGGGCAAGTTTGGACGTCTACGCGCGCGTACAAGTGCCCGACTTGGGGGAATGCATTTTAATCATTAAACATCTCTTTTCAAAATTTGGAACTCATTTAAAATCCTATAATTTGAATTTGGAACATTTGGGCGCAACCCGGACGCGATTTGGAAATGTTTCATTTAGCGCCAAAAATGCCCGTTTGATTAAATATATTTAAAACTATAATATATATATTTTCCGTTCCTAATATAACTATCCAATCCCTGTAAATCTTTAAATATTTACTCACGATTCCCTCCTGGCCAATCACGAGGGAGTAAATCCCTCGTGGGCCCCATCCACTCTCTCTCTCTCTCTCTCTCTCTCTCTAATCTCCCTCTCTCTCTATCTCTAAAATCTCTCTATCTCCCTCTAATAATCTTCTCTCTCTCTATTATATATTTTGTTTGCCCACTGTTCCTCGTTTTGAAACCACCACGAGAAAACTCCCGCAGCGAAACCTCCGAACCCTAACCCTAGCCCCTCGTGCCTCGCCGTCGACCTCCCCGCGATCTCGCCGTCGCGTCCTCGCCTCCACGACCTCACCGCGCTCCTACTTCCTTCCTCCGTTCTCTTTCCGCGCCTGCACCCAACCCCCGACGCCACCACCAGCCGCAGACCTCGCCGTCGCCGCCGCCTCCCATCGCCGACGACACCAGAATCCTCCTCCCTTCACCCTCGTCCCGACCTCGTCGTCGTCTTCCTCCTCCCCTCGCCGGACCACCAGAACCCGAGCCCGACCCTAGCACCAACCCCCCAGGTCGCCGGAAAACGTGCCGTCGACCCTCGTCGACGTCACCCGCGCCACCTCCTCTCCCTCCTGCAACCCAGACCAGACCTTACCTCCCCTCGTTGCACGGCACCACCCTTTCCAGCGAACCCAGAAACTTCCCAGCCTTCGCAGCCGCCGTCGCTGCCTCGCCGGCGTCCCATCGCCGTCGAACCCGTCGTGGTTGCCCTGGTTCTTCCCGGTGAGCATCCCTTTAGCTTCCATTCAGGTATAACCCCCCTCGCTGGTCGTTTGCCCACATGTATCGTGTTTGCTAACTTCGTTGCTTTTGACTTTTGCCGGATTCCGACCGTGCCGTCGTTTGAACCCGACGCTCCAGCGAAGTACCCTGGTCCGTGTGGTCCCGCTGTTCGCTGTTGGGACTCGATCCGTAGTCCGTGCACCCGTCTCGTGTTTTCCGCCGACTTTGCATCCGTGCTTTCCGGTTTGCGAAACCGTCGAGGCAAGTATCCGAATACTTGCTTTAACATGCTAGTACACAATATCAATTCTTGCTTTACTCTTGATTATCATATTATTTATTATAACCACACAGCTATTAGTAATATCGATATTATTTAGATTTGACGGTCACATTTATCCTTAACATTAAATCAGTATAGTAGTTCGTAAAATTAAGTGGTATGCTGTTAATCCATGTTTTAACTAAATAAAACCAATTAGAACGTACTTGCTTAAATTTGCTAGATTATCCATGTGATTATTATTCATGCTTTAGTTTAAATTCAGGTAGCTTCATTACTTCACGTTGTTGATATTGTTTCGCCTTGTGACTATTGCATCCCAAGGGTGCTTGAACCTGTTAATAAAGATAATGCCAGCACCTTGTGATTAAGTGACTATTATTGCTGTTTACTTTAGATTCTTGCTGCTGTCACTTATTTTGATTGTATCCCTGTTGAGTGCACCCACTCGATCACATTACATATTGACCTGACTCTGCTGCACCCGACGCATACATACTTATCGACTCAGCCTGTTGAAACTTGACCCGACCTGTTACCTGATCTCATGCCTAATGCCAACAAACCTGACTTGGGGTCCTCATGGACCATTCCTGCTGTCTATCCAGACAGACCTGCTTTTACCTGTTTCTGTGTTGGCATTAGTCCTTGACTACTGAATACCTGACCTGACATACATAACTTGGGGGTATGGGGAAATCAAAGGTGAAACCGACTTGTAACTCAACAGTTCGATACCTGTTCTGATCAGTCTTACGGGCTCGGCCAGCCCTTGAGTGATGATGCTGACATCACTCGCCCATCCTGCTACCTATTACTGCTTAGCGGCACGTCTCGGATTCAGCCCCGAGGATCTTGACCGTGGTCCCGGGCATGCACAGGATACTATTGAGTTACATCGACGAGTCACCAACTGATTTCAAAGACTTTAGAGTAGAAACCTGATAGGACAGTTTAGTTACCGCTGCACTGTTATTCCATAGTACTGCTTTATTCATGTTCATACCTGCATTGTTTATTACCATGTTTATACTTTATACTTGATGACATGACGCGCTGACGTCTGGATTTTGCATGGCCCAGATTCCGTACAACTGTCGACGACCGAGCAGGAGCACTTCAGCCAGTAGGCTGATCTGTGAGTTCCGTAGTGATTAGTTTATTTATTTCATTTCATTTCAGATGTGAGCCCGCATTATGGGACATACTGTTTATTTATTGTATTGGATCATTTGCTTCCGCACTTATTGTTTATTGATTCTTGTTATTATGGATTTGGACATGTGTTAGATTAGTTCATTATCTTGTTCTTGATATCCTCACAACCGCAATGTGACTGTGGATGGATACTTCCTACCCACAGGTAGCATGGTTGGCTATGTTGCGTGCCCAATCTTGCGTACTCTGGGAAGCGGGGCGTGACAAACACCCCAGTTCATTTATACCAGTTCTTTTTTAGTATTTCTTTATTTATGACATTTTCCTGATTTATTGTATTTTGGGTGTGAATAGTGTATTTGACATCTGTATTTGCATCCGACCCGACCCGCTTACTGAAAACCCATCTTGATTCATATTTATGATTTATCCCGGCTTGTTATGTGGATCCGTGCACTTTCATTATTTTATATACTGCATGCTGGCATTTTATCTGGCATCTGCATTTTTTTAATATAACATTTAAAGTCAAGAAAAATATTTTTAAAATACCTACATGATACCTCTAACCCTGTTGTAGCATCCACGCACCTTGTTCTCGTCCCGTTCAGTGTAACGGACCTGTTTGGATAGTTACGTGCACGTGCATGCATCCTTTCTTGGGGGTATGCTTTTTTGTTATCCGGATATCCAATTTTGGTTTTGGTTGACACGTATATTTTCCGTATTTTAAAACTGGATTTTTAGACCCGACCTGGGTATGTTTTGGATTATTTTTGTATTAGCCTAAATTTCAAATAAATTCAATATTATAATTCTTTGTATATATACTGTTATATTAACCTTATATATATATTTTTTAACAACAAAATATATTTTTCTTTAAGTAACCTGTGTCCCTCTATCCTCTGCATATATCCTTTGTCCCTCTATCCTCTGCATATATATATATATATATATATATATATAATTTTATTATTTTTTATTTGATTTAAATCTTAACTGCATTCTCTCTCTCTTTCTCTTTCTCTTTCTCTTTCTTTCTTTCTCTCCCTCTCCCTCTCCCCCTCTTTCTCACTCCTCTCGCATACACTGTTCCTCGAGGATCGCATCACCTCCCTTTCTTTACTATCGTCACCTTCCTCTTTTCTTTCTTCTTCTTCGTTCTTTTTAAAAACCCCACGCTCACAGAAACCCTAACCCATCGCCTGGCTTCGCTCGTCGACGCCGCCTCCACGCTCGTCGGCATCCCTTCTCCCCTCACCTCCACCTCCTCTTCCTCCTTCACCTCGACAACCACCTCCTCTACCATCTCATCTTGTCCCGACGAGAACCCCGACGACCCACCTTCTCCGAACCCATCAGCCCCTACCTCGCCGTCGTTCACTATCGTCGCCTCCATTCTCATCACCACCTTCGCCTGCTCCCCTCTCCTTCTACCTCACCACCTCCTCCTCCGAACACCTCAACCACCACCACCATCACCCTAGACGCGACCCACAACCTTCACCTTACCCGTCACCTGCACCCACCTCGCCGAACTTTCCTCACCGTCATCGGCATCCCCTTGCCACCTCCTCTCCACTTCCCTGCACCCCAAGCTTTCCCTACATACCCCGATCCCCGACGTCAAGAACCCTCGCCGGATTGCCCACTGCCCCTCGCCGGAAAACCCACGACCTCGTCGTCACCATCTCCTCACCTCCTATGTCCCAAACCTAGAGCCAAGAAACATCACCCTAACCCCAGACCACCTCCTTTCTTCTTCTTCTTCTTCTTCTTCTTCTTCTTTTCTTGATTTTTTGGATTCGCATTTTTCCGGTGATCGCCGGAGCCGTGCTCGCCGCCGCCGATCCGGGAGACCCAGTGAACGTACCTTGTCTGCGTGATCACCCTCTTGCCTTGTCTAGACCCGTCCCGCGTGCCGTGTATGCGTTGCGACGATTTACCGACGTTGGACGTGCCGTACGCACCCGTCGTGCGATCCATTCAGGCAAGTTAATCTTGCTACATGCTATACTACAATATACTGCACCCATTTGAATAATAACATCATATAATGTTTAGTTATGCATCCCACATTACCATTTTTTTTTACAGTTTTACTGTTTTCTGATATCCGTATGCATGCATATCGTTATTTACATATCTAGTCGCATGCTAGTTCATTTTGCTTCATGCTAGGTATATTATTATGTATCCATATGAGTAAAATGTTACCCGTTTATCACATTATACATCCATATTAAAGTTTTACCGTTTTCGGATACCCGTTTGCATCCATATCATTTAAAATATATATAATTGCATCTATAGATCATATTAATTCATGATATTATTGTAGTAACACCCTATGCTTAATAATGTGCATCCCACTTAGATTTGGAGCTGCAAATGTAATCCCTGATCGATATTTGTGCATCCATACCATTAATTATGTACATAGTTGCATGCCATATTATATTGACTCATATTATTATTACACTAGTACCCCATGTTTGATAACGTGCATCCTATATAGTCATGATGTAACCCCTGATAGATATTTGTGCATCCATGCTTTTATCGTACATCCATACTTTTACCGTGATTCCATACTTGCTACATTTTACTGCTGGACACCCATATGTTACACTATCCACTGCTTGACATGACCTGATTCACCATTACTTGACATGTTACCTGATCCTGTTTCTAATGCCGACAATCCTGACATGTTGTCCCGATGGACATATCCTGTTGTCTGTATAGACAAATCTGTTCCTGCTTGATCCTGTGTTGGCATTAGGTTCAAATTTATCAATACCTGACTTGAATGCATAACTTGGGGGTATGGGGAAATCAATGATGAAACCTGACTTGTAACTCGACAGTTCGATACTTATACTGATCAGTTTTACGGGCTAGGCCAGACCGGGGATGCTGCTGCTGACATCATTCATCTGTACATGTTTCTTGTTTAGTGCCTAGCGGCATGTCTCGGATTCAGCCCGAGAATCTGGACCATGGCCTCGGGCACGCACGAGATACTATTGAGTTACATCGATAATTCATTAAATTGATTTCACAAACTTGAGAGTAGTTAACCCAGTAGCACAGTTTAGTTTTATCGCTGCACTTCACATATGCTGTTACGCTTCACTGTTCGATATCCCTGCTCACTTATTACATTCATGTTACCATTTTATAATTCATGCCTGCATATCCTGTTACCCCCTGATTATATTTTTGTTGATATTGTGACGCTATGACGTCTGGGTTTTGCATGGCCCAGATCCGCTACCCTTGTCGCAGGCCGAGCAGGAGTACTTCAGTAGACAGGCTGAGCAGTGAGGACCTGTTAGTATTCTAGTTTAGTTTCCTTTCAGCATTTTATTTTTTGATGTGAGCCCGTATTTAGGACGTAGCTTCCAGATTGTTATTGTTACTTCGATTTATTGCTTCCGCATATTATTTCTTGACTCGTTTATTCTGGCATATGGACATGTACTAGATAGTTTATTTTATTTCTACTGTTCTTGATATCTATAGACAGCCGTAATGTGACTGTGGAGGGATGTTTCCTAGCCACAGGTAGCATGGTTGGCTCTTTCACGTGCCGATCTTAGCGCACTTTGGGAAGCGGGGCGTGACAGCCTTCACGGCTGTTGGGGTCAAAAATTACACCCTACGGTCGAGGTCAACAAGTCAATAAGTCAAAATTAAGGCCCGAAAAGGGGGCCCGGGCCAAAACCCAAATCTAAGCAAATAGGCCCAAGCCCGAACCCAAGTCCAAGCAAGCGGGCCCAAGCCCAGGTCAAGTGGGCCTATGTTCATGTTGAGCCCGAACTTTAAGGGACCAACCTCCCCCATGCCGAGAAGAAAATTACGTAATAAATAAGTTTGATGTAATTTTCATGCATGAATATAAAATAAATGGGCAAAACACCAAATTTTTGTAAAACTCATGGCTTATGTGCAAAATGAAATAAGCACATGAAGTATGGGATGGGCAAAATGCTTGTGTAAATTTGTGAGGATGTATACGATAACATGATGATAAAATGAAAAAAAGATTTTTGATTCCCCTAAAAAATATTAGGATTCTGTGCCTTCTTCTCCCTCGTCAGGATTTTAAATCTTCTTCTCTCTTTGAATTAAATCAAGAGTTTAACTCTTTCTTTTCCAAAAAGAAATAGTTTTCACCATAAAACCCTCAAAACGGCGCTCAAATTTCCTATCAAATCTCTAAAAGGGATACTTATAATCTCAATGCCCCTTTTCTCCAAAATCCAACAAAAAAAAAGGACGAAGAAGAAACCTATCTCAGAAAAACCAATTTTAGGGAAGTCCAAGGCTCGAAGAGGACGAAAAGAGACATCCTTTGATCATTCAAGATTTAAATCTTTTGGGAGTTTAACTCCAAATTGATCTTTGAGGTGTTCAACTCCAAGATCTAAATTCTCGAAGGAGTTTAACTCCAAATCCAGACGTTTTAGGAGTTTAACTCAAAATCCAAATCTCTTAGAAGTTTAACTCCAAATCCACATCCAATTTCTTCCCTAAGAGTTTACCTCCAAAGTTTCTCGGGAGTTCAACTCTCAGCCCAGGGGCTAAACTCCTTCTGCTGGTGTTTCTAGCGGTCGCATAATGCGCAGGTGACCCGCTGGCGTCCAGCGGCCACGCGCATGGCATGTGATCCGTTGGCATCCAGCGGTCGCGTGTCGCACACATGACCCGCTGGCGCCCAACGCCCATGCGCCTGGCACGTGGCCCGCTGGCGCCCATCGCCCACGCGCCTGGCACGTAGCCCGCTGCCGCCCATCGCCCATGTGCCATCTCACGCCTCCTTAGGATGCTCCTCACCTCTCTTTTCCCACATGCTCCATTCTCAAAACATATACCCCGTTAGAGGATCCCCCATATACTCTGTGAGCCCCTCGATATGTTCAAGTCTCCTTCGAAACACAACACACGCACACTGCACATTGAGCTCGCATGACCAGGTTTACCCATCAATCGGAGGTTCTCTCGCTCCAAAGACGATGGGTAATTGATGGCATTTTAGTCCACAGCTGTCGGAGATTCGGAACCCCACAATCAATAAACCCCCATCCTACCTTAAGCAGGGGGAATCCGTAATACGCTTGACAAGCGACGCGTATTTCTATTTCAATAGGGTGACGAAAAACACTCTACAACGGTAATGTGTATAAATGGGATAACCAAAAACCTTAAGTGCTAAATAATCAGCGTGTTTCCTAACTATACCTACTCCAGTGTCTTATAACCTAGCGATGTATGAGGTAACGGATTCACAATATAACACACTGTATTTACTACTTCTGCCCAAAATCCCTTTCTGAGCTCTGTGTTGGACAACATGCATAGCGCTTTTTCCAAAAGAGTTCGGTCCATCCGCTCCACTACCCTGTTTTGCTATTGTGTGTAGACAACGGTATGGTACCGAACTATCCCTTCGTTTTTGCAGAAATTATTGAAATCTTCACTGTAAAACTCTAACCCATTGTCTGTCCTCAGTCTCTTGATCTGCTTTCCTATCCGCTTCTCAAGTAACGCCTTCCATTACTTGAACGTAGTAAACACATCACTTTTGTACTTCAAGAAGTAGACCCAAGACTTCCTCGAAAAATCATCAATGATGATAAGCAGATACTTGGCACCACTTTCTTTAGAAGCAAGCGGAAAGGGTCCTCAAAGATCCGAATGAATATAATTTAGAGTACTTTTCGTGTTGTGCACCGCCGAACTGAAACTAACGCGTTTTTTCCCTCCAAAAACGCAATGTTCACAAAACTCCAGCTTCGTCATACTCTTGCCACCAAGTAGACCCTGCTTCGACAACTTGGCCATATCTCTCTCACTCATATGCCCGAGCCTCATGTGCCACAATCTGATAGTTTCCGACCGTTATAAATTTGGATGATGAAATAGCCACTAATCCGGAAGTCGTCGAACCCTGCAATGAGTATAAGGACCACTTTTTCAAGTCCTTCATCATAATTAAAGCACTTTTAGTTACCTTCAAAACTCCACCTTCAGCGGAAAATTTGTAACCCTTATTGCGAGTGCACCTAAAGAGATGGTATTCTTCATCAAGTCAGGTACGTGTCTGACTTCCGACAATGTCCTCACAACACGTCAAACGTCTTGACTTGGATTGTTCCTTTACCAATAGCTCGACACGAACTATTGTTGCCCATTAAAACCACTCCACCATCAACGGAATTATAGGTGGTATACAAATCTCTATTGGGACACATGTGGTAGAAATAACCCGAATCCATAATCTACTTGTTTTTGGATTGATGTGTGCTGTCAAGAACCACAAGAAGATTTCTTTCTACTTTCGCTATACTCGTTTCAGCCGAAAACTCCTTCTTTGATTTGTCTTTCTGTTTTTACTTGTTCTTCAATTTAAAGAAATCGATCTTGAATACCCCTTCTTCTTATAGTAATTGCATGTAATGTTTTTAGTCTTGGATTTTGACCTCGACTTCTTCCTATTTGCTTTCGGATCTCTCTTCTTCGCTCTTCCTCGAACAAATAAGCCAGACGATGAACCACCCGCTTCGGTGGAAATCAACTCCTTGTCGATCTTCTCTTTGTTCATCAAATTCTTCTTGACATCCTTAATTGAGATCGATTCTTGTCCATAAACCAGGATGTCACGGAAGTGTTTATAAGGGAGCGGTAACGAACATAACAAGAAAATAGCTTGACCTTCATCATCAATCTTAATGTCGATTTTACCCAGATCCGTAATGATTGTATTAAACTCACCAATATGAGATTTTATAGGAGAGCCTTCTGACATACAAAGTGTGTAGAGACGCTGCTTCAACAAGAGTCGATTCGTGAGAGATTTCCTTAAATATAACTCTTCCAATTTATTCCACAAATCAGCTGTCGTCTTCTCCACTAAAATTTCTTGTAGAACTTCATTAATCAAACACAAGTAGATAGTCGTGAGGGCCTTCTCATCCATCTCCTCCCAAGCTTCTTCCGTCGTAGTGGAATGCTTTTTATCTTTCCCTAGAGTCGCCTTCTTTAAATTGTTTTGAGTTAAAACGACAACCATATGGACTTGCCACTAACGTAAACTCATATTTCTATCGAACTTTTTGATATCGAACATCATGATCGTCGGAGACATGATGTGAGATCAATAAAGGAAATGAAACTCACCCGTGTTTACTTTGTGCAACCATTATACTTTTACGGGGGAATATAACTAACCACTTTTTGAAATCTTAAAGGAGGAAATTGCCCGCTGGTCTTTAACTGAATCCGCTCCAGCATGATTAAGATGGTTGGAATGCTGTCTTTTGTGACTATGTTTAAAAATTCCTCTTTAGATATGCATTCCTAAAATTTTGAATTTTGATACCATTTTTAAAGTTGAGGAAGCGGATAAAGAAGTAAAGAACAACCATCATCTTATCAAGTCTATGTCACTGTATCAAAAGAAAATTACTATGATGAAAAGTGTGACACTTACTCTATGTTCCTAGCACTTAACATAACAAAACTTATACATGTACAATATATTATTATTTATAGATGTACAAACAAAAATATTTAGTCTCCTCCCCTGTTTCACTCCATTATATTCACCAACACGTACTATGAAATCAAGACACTTAAACAACAAAGATTCATGAGGGGAGCAGGGAGTGTTTGTTCATATAAATATTTAAGGGGAAGACCTAATTAATGATGTTTACATTAGAGCTGTGACATAATAATCCCTTATCTTAATCATCATTATAATCTTTACTTATAAGCCACTCCCCATTAAGCCTTTTTTTTTTTAAACATCAAAGGGACACAAATGAAGGCCCTCTCCTCTTCTTCTGCTTCCTCTTCCAATAGAAAGAACTTCTCCTCAATTACCCCCTCCTTCTCTTTCTATCTCATCACCATTTCCTTCATCCTCTTTGTGGCCGGGGATCCTCTATGGTGAGGACTTCACCTGCACAGTTAGCCAATCATTCCTCAAGTCTCAAGATTCAGATCATTCACAACAACAATAACAACAAGTATTATATCCGCAAGGTAAGAGCGGCGGTTACTGTTATGAGTGCAACTGGAATTAGGGTTTTGTAATAGAGCTAGAATTCTCTCACACACACATTGTGTGTGTTCCTTTTATATAGGACTAATTTATATATTAGCAAAATGATTGGTTTTATGATAAAAATGCATCCTTACAAGATTCGAAGTTCGAACGGTGAAGACTATGTGTACATTTGTAATTAAGGTCGGTTCTCCAATACATAAGATTCGATTATATGGTTTCTTATTTTAAACATGATATATTAAGTTCGGTTTTATATCTCTACAGTAAGAACATAATAACTGCCAAGATAATGAATTCAACTAGAATTAGTTAATTACAATTCTACAAAATAATGAGCATTTGTATATATGGCTTAATTCCCAAAAAAAAACTACCGAATTATTGGCCACAGTTTCGAGAAACTAAATTCTCCTAAAATTACAGGAAAATACCATGTTTTGAAAGTTTTGTGGTACTTTGTTGCAATTATTGCTGACGTGACATTTTCGTTATGGTGGTTTTCGTAGTTTTTGAAAGTTTTGTGATGGTTTCTCGTAACTTATACTGTATTTTGGTAGTTTCTTGCAAATGGGAGCAAGTTTAATTTTTGGTAGTTTTTCTTCTTCTTCATTTTTTTGGATTTAAGCCTTTATATATTTGATTCTTTATATCTACATATACCCGTTATTTGCAAAGTGATATAGCTGCAAAAAGTACGATTACAACTACAATTACGATTCTACAAGCCAAAAGAATTCATATATTGTGTTTTTCCCCCTAGCGGTTGTTATATTAAGTCCGGTTTTGTATCTATATTAATATGGATTGTTATAATTTTGATCATATAGAGGTGGCCGTCGAGCTTCCGTTTTCGGTGGGGAGAACGGAGAAGGGATCCAATGTGTTTGAGGGTAGGTGGGTCTACGACGAGGGGGCGAGGCCTCATTATCTAGAGGAGGAGTGCCCTTACATTCAACCTCAGCTCACTTGTCAAACTTATGGAAGGCCCGACAATGGATATCAACATTGGAGGTGGCAGCCTCATGGTTGCTCTTTGCGGAGGTATGTAGGCACAAGTTCAACTAAATTCTACTTGCGATAGTTCATCACTTATCATATTCATGATTTTTATTTTAATTGATTTAGGATTGAATATGTTATTATACATTATAATATGGTTCACGGCCGTATTCCATAGAGAAGAGAGCAGAAGGGCAGGACTGTAACTTTTTTTTTTGGAGAAAAACGGATAGGATCAAAAAGGTCTTAGCCAGATAAAACATTTCATTAAATTTATGAAATGAAATAAATTACATGAGGAAAAAATAGCAAAGAAAACGAAAACAACATAGCACATGTGAATTTAACTTTCAAGAACTGTAACTTCAAGTGCATTTATATTTAGAAATTAATTTCATTTGATCATTCGAAAGAGATTTACTTACCCCCCTGTAATGGGCATATTTGGAGAAGTTTCCTTGTTATCTAAATTTTGGAAGAAACAACATTTTTTTTTATAGAAATGTGATCATAGTTAACTATAAACTTCACCATAATCTTTCTTAATTATTGAAAACCAATTTTAGTTTTATATTTGGTGCATGATAACTAATTTGTTGTTTAATTAGCTGTCAATAAATATATTACTTGTACCTTTCTCTTCATCATTAAAACCTTAACAAGAATTTATGCACGTGCGTTGCACGTCATAGCTTAAAAAATTGAAAGGTGGTTTGGAAGATTCTAGATGAACAATTAATTGTTTTTTAGGAAAGAGAGAGAGAGAAGACGGAGGGCTTGAGAGATGAGAGAGATGATGCGGAGTGTTTGAGAGGTGAGGACTTTTCTCATTTTTTCTATTTTTCTAGAAAAAATGAGAAGTGTGGACCGCTAACCAAGAATATTTACATTATATACAGAGATACTAATCCAATCTAGCAAATAGGAAACTTTAGAACCTATGCCAAATGCCAAAAATTTAGTGAAGCTAAGAAAAAGTCGGTAGGTTTAGCTTTGCTTCACAGGGAACTAAGCATAGTTGGAACAAGAAAATACAAGCAAAGAAATTGATAGAAAAGGCACTATAATTATCTGAAACAGTTTTTTAGTTAACTTGAAACAAATCATTGAGTTGTACTTAAGTTTTCTAATCACTAGTCTTTTAGAACCAGCCAACTCACCATTTATATTATAATTAGAAGAAAAAAAAAGAACCTAATGTGTGCCTTTCTCTTGCATGTTCATCCAAAGACATGTGACACTTGATCAAAGATTCTATTAATTTCATTTTCCATCAAATAGTGAGGCTGTCCATAAGAGTCACTATAGCTACTTGAGCATAACATCAAAATATATCCTTAACCACCCTTTTCACTAAACTGCCATGAAGTTAATCCTACATTAAGCTCCCTTAAATGCTACAATATTTGATAAGGTAATTTAGTGAGGGAAAAGAAAAGCTAAGCAAAGTCTCTTAGAACCAACTTTAAGGGAGTTTACTGTAATTATAAGAACCAACAAAAAATAAAATGATATTTTTTAAAGAAAATTTCTTTTGCAGTGTTCATAGTCAGACATAGAATACCAGTCTGCAATCTTTAATGACAGCCTCAATGCCACATTCATGCTGGAAATGCTTCGAGGAAAAAGAATGTTATTCGCTGGCGATTCTTTAAATCGTGGCCAGTTCGTGTCCATGGTGTGTCTCCTCCATCGTGCAATCCCTGAAGATCGAAAATCAATCAAAACCATCGATTCCCTAACAATCTTTAGCGCAATGGTAACTTAACTTTTGAATTTAACAATAATTCGAAGTACACGTATGGTAAAAACTTGCTGATATATTTGTAAATGTGTAGGACTACAATGCGACGATTGAGCTTTACTGGGCTCCATTCTTGGTCGAATCGAACTCGGACAATGCGATTGTGCATAGAGTGATGGATAGGATAGTGAGAGGGAGATCGATAAACAAGCACGCTCGGCACTGGAAAGGGGCTGATATTATTGTGTTCGGTTCTTACCTTTGGTGGATGACTGGTGTCAAGATGAAGATCCTGTAAGTTTGTAAATTGGGGGTTTGATATTTATATATCATGGTATTAAAAGAACTAATATGGATATATAATTAATTTATAAAGAAATTTGAAGGGAGGGCCGGAGGGTTCTTGATGATTGATTATTGTGGTGAAATTAATACAGGACAGGGCCTTTCACGGGCGACATGACGAATATCGAGCTGATGGAGACGGACGATGCATATAGAGTTGCGTTGACGAGAATGGTGAGATGGGTGGAGAAGAACATGGACCCTAACAAGACGAGCGTCTTCTTCACTAGCATGCCACCTACTCATGAGAAGTGAGCTAGCCTTTTCTTTCTTGCATAAATTCTAATTTTGATTGCTGAGAAATGAGTTACATTTTTTTCTTTTGGTTCCAAAGCAACAAATTAATTAAGATGATCTTCATCATGTTTCATTATACAAAGATGATATATGAAGATATATCAACCTAGTTTACTCCCATATATTCTTAACCTCAAGAAATGTATAGAATCCAATCTAAGCTTTAGTAAAACAGAAATGCCTAATGATGAGAAATTTGTGTTATTGTTTCTCATTAAGTTAGACTTGGGCTGGATAAGCAACTAGCCATGGGCTTTAAATAAAGTACCCAAGACTCATTTAGCCCAAAATAATTAGTCCAAAGTGTTGAGTGCCCTAAAATTGTAAGTCGGATCCAATATTTAATAAATTTTGAAAAATGTAATAATATAATGAGGCAAATGGCCATGATAACATTCTCAAAGTCATTTTTCTCTAATAAAATAGGCTCAACTCTAAAAAGGCTATCAAATTCTTTGGCCTGATTAGAACAAACTACCAAATTCTTGTTAAATACACAGAAACCGCCGCAAAACTTTACAAAACTACATAAAACTACAACAAAATTTTAAAAAACTGCCATAAATAAGATGCCACATCAGCAATGATTGCAAAAAACTATCATAAACTTTCAAAATATGGTAGTTTCTCGTAATTTTGAACGAATTTTCGATAGTTTTTCGTGATCGAGGCAAAGAATTTGGTAATTTTTTTTTCTTTTGGAATTAAGGCTAAGCACTTTTGATCACCACCCTCAGTATGACCCAATTAATAATATGAATCTAATCCCAAAAAACTTAACCTAATAATTCACAGGAGCAAAGAGCGGGAAGGTGAGGTTGGTGGCAACTGCTACAATGAGACAGCTCCCATACAAGACCCGACATATTGGGGCTCAGGTTCAAGAAAATCAACAATGCAAGTGCTGAAGCAAGTGCTAAGCAGAACAGAAGTGCCCATCACAGTTCTCAACATCACACAGCTCTCAGAGTACAGGAAAGATGCTCACACTGCAATCTACAAGAAGCAACGGAACATGCTGACTGAGGAGCAGGTGGCAAACCCTAGAAGCTATGCTGATTGTGTGCATTGCTGCTTGCCTGGGCTTCAAGATACTTGGAATGAGCTCTTGTATGCCAAGCTTTTCTTTCCTTGGGGGCTCATGAGCTTGTACTAATATAATGTTTTTGATAGTCCATTTTTTTCCTGTTTATATGATTAATTGATTTTTGTAAAATATTTGTTGGCAAGTTTTAATAGAGGAAAAGGTAATTGTGGTCTCTCTCTCTCTCTCTCTGTCTCTCTCTCTCTATATGGAGAGAGGCTAGAATCCTATTAGAAAGATTTAGAAACAAATCCTTCCTATAATTTCACCGTTAAATGAAAACTTTTATTCATAATTGTTAGCACACATCCCAAATTTAATTTAATGGTGAAAATGTGGAAAGAATTTGTTTCCAAATCGTTATGATATGATCCTAGTCTCTTATATATATATATATATATATATATATATAGAGAGAGAGAGAGAGAGAGAGAGAGAGAGAGAGAGAGGATAATGTAGAAAAGAGGTCATACAAGGCTTTTTCGTTAGGTGTCGTTAAAAAACCATACCCTTCACCATTTTACTTGACGATCAGCACCCATCGTCATCATGTTTATCTTGTAAGATATAGACACACCAAATTTCATGTGATTCTACGACTTTTTCATCGTTGAATTAGCAATGTAAAATGTTTTATTGTCGGTAAACCGTTAGTTTTACACCCTCGAAATCAACGGTGAAAAAGTAATGTAATCACATGAAATTTGGAATGTCCACATCTTAGATGATAAAGATAATGATTGTAGGGTGTTTTTCGTCACCCCATTGAGCTAGGAATACGCGTCACTTGTCAGGCGCATTACAGATTTCCCCTGCCTAGAGTAGGCTGAGATTTATTAATTATGGGGATCTGAATCTCCGGCAGCCGCGGACAAAACTGTTGTTAATTACCTATCGCCTTGAAGAAAGAGAACCTCCGATTGACAGGTCAACTAGTCATGCGAACTCAATGTACAGTGTGCGTGTGTTGTGTTTTGAGGGAGTCTTGGGTATATCAGGGACCTCGCGGAGTTTACGGGGGTCCTGCTATCCGGATAGCGGGCTGGGGGTTAAGGGGGCTAGTAGCCTCCTTGCGGGCTGAGGGACAGCGTACCGTTAGAAATTTTTTCTAACGGGAAAAGTTTTTAGAGTGTATATAAAGAAAAAGGATGAATAGTGTCCAAAGGACGCATGGGCGCCAGCGCCTCATGTGCCCAGCACGCGGGCGCTGGGCACCAGTACCTCACGCGCTCGGCACGCGGACGCTGTAGGATGTTTTTCGTCACCCCATTGAGATGGGAATATGCGTCGCTTGTCAGGCGTATTACAGATTCCCCTTACCTAGGGTAAGCTGGGGTTTATTGATTGTGGAGATCGGAATCTCCGGCAGCCGCATACTAAGCGGCCGTTAATTACCCCTCGCTTTTGAAGCAAGTGATCCTCCGATTGACGGGTCAACTAGTCATGCGAACTCAATATGCAGTGTGCGTGTGTTGTGTTTTGAGGGGGTCTTGGGTATATCGTGGACCTCGCAGAGTTTACAGGGGCCCCGTATGGGCGCCGACGCCTCACGCGCTTGGCACGCGGGAACTGGGCGTCGGCGCCTCACGCTCTTGGCGTTGGGCGCCTGCAGATAAAAGGACTTAGCCCACTATACTGGGAGTTGTACTCCAAATTGACTTTGAGAGTTAAACTCCTAAAAAGGACAAAGGGGCTTAGCCCCTGCACTAGAAGTTGTACTCCCAATTGACTTTTGGAGTTGAACTCCGAAAAAGAAAAACTTTTTTCTTTTTCTTTTTTTGTGTTCGGAGTAAAACTTCCAAGAGATTTTCGGAGATAATGAAAGGAGACCCCTTTCCTCTCCCTTGAGCCTTAGATCTTCACTTGAGCCTTGGATCTTCCCAAAGTGGGGTTTTTGGAGATGAGTCTCCTTCTTCCTCCTCTCTGTTGGTTGGATCTTCGAGAGAAAAAAGAGGTGAGACTTAAAAATCATCCCTTTTGGGGATTTGATGGGAGATCCGAGCTCCACTTCAAGGGTTTTATGGTGAAAATTATTTTTTTTAAAAAAGAAGTGTTAAACTCTTAATTTAATTCAAAAAAAGAAGAAGCTTTAGAATCTTGGGGAAGGGGAAGGAGTCACAGAAAGCCTAATTTTCTTAAGAGAGAAAAAGTTCTCCTTAATTTTTTCATTATGTTTGCCTTTATAGGCTACACACTTTATATATAGCCTCTGGAGCTTTGTCAAATGGCACTTGTACCACCCCATGCTTTATACGCTTATCTCTTTTTTGCAAATAAGCCATGAGGTTTACAAAATTTTGGCTTTTGGTCCATTTTACATGCATTTATTTCTATAAAAAAAGAATTACATTAAATCAATTTATGGTTTCATTCTTTTTGTCAGGGGCCCGGTCCCTTCCATGCTCGGTCTTGACCCGGGCTTAGGCCCACTTAGCTTGGGGTTGACTTTGATTTTAACTTGGTCAACCGCGGTGTAATTTTAGACTCCAACAAAGTGCCCTCATCAATAAATGCACACTGTGTGGGGGGGGGGGGGGTTGTGTATATAAAATTGATGGATCTTATTCTATATGGAACTTGATTTGGTTGTGTTCCCTTTTGATGATGTGGAGGGTTAATACTGCCATTTTAGCAACTTGAATGGTCGATACTGTCCTTTTAGCGACGTGGACGGCCGGTGCTGCCCTTTTAGAGACTTAGACGATCGGTGCTGCCATTTTAATGACGTGGACGGTCGGTGCTTCCCTTTTGCGACTTGGACGGTTGGTGTTGCTATTTGAGCGACTTGGACGGCCGGTGCTTCCATTTTTGCTATTTGGACGGTCGATGTTGCCATTTTAGCGACGTAGACTGTCGGTGCTACCATTTTTGTGACTTGGACGGTCGGTGCTTGCTCCGCTTCTTACGGTGTCGGGATTGAAGTTGACTTGCTCCGCTTTCTGCGGTGTTAGGGTTTATTTTTTTGATTTGATTTATTTTGGGAGTTCCTTACCCGTTCAGCGGGACTTTTGAGCTTGAAAGCGCTTCCAGGTGGGACATTAATTTGATCTGTTTGATTTTTACCTTATTTGGCGGTACTTTTGAATTTGAGAGGAACTTGGAATTTGGATTTTTTTTTGGTATCAGCATTGCTGCACTGGAATAATACCAGGAGCAACTCATCATTTGCCTCGGGAGAACTTGGGATTTGGTTTTTGGGTCTGTATCAGCACCGCTAACATTGAAGCGTATGCTAGGAGCGACTCATCATTTGTCGTGCCCGTTAAGGAATGATGGCTTAGAAGACAGGTTTAGATCCCTATCACCTAAGGCTTTTCAATTTTATGAGCCGTAAGGGTCTCATAAAAGTATTTTCTCCCTACGAGTTGAGAGGATCTCGTGGGTATATTTCTCCCTAAAAATCGTGGGGATTCCTAAGTGTGTTGCTTCTTTGTGAGTCATAAGGATCTCATGCGGGGATTTTCTCCTCACAAGGTCGAGAGGACTTTGCGAGTGTATTTCATCTTTTTTCACAAGTTTGCGCCCTTTCGGGTTTTCACAAACTCGCCAGCAGTCCTACTGTTTTTACTCACGGAGCTCTTTCGAGTTTTCATCCGTGCGCATTTCGCTTGTGGACATACCCTTTTTTTTATAGCCAGCGGGACTTTAAATGTAGTCTCGCCGGTAGGACTTGGGAGAAATAGTGGCCATTTGCGCCCGTGGATTGTATACGGTTTTACAGGATATATGATCCAGACCGTAGGGCCGGTGTGCTCAATTCTCCTGCAACTTGGAGCATTCACGTGTAGTATTTTTTGAGATATCGGCCATTGATGGGTGACATGGGCCTTTCTCTCTCGGCATTTATCAGCTGGTAGGAACCTCCATCAAACTCTTTCTTGATGAAATATGGTCCTTCCTAAATTGGCTCGAATTTTCTCTTGGCATGTTGATTGGGGATGATCAGTCTTTTGAGGACCAACACCAATTCGCCTTTCCAAAAAGCACAGAGACGGGTCATTTTGTCATAGGCCCATTACATTTAGGATCGGTACAGCTCCAGATTTTGCAGTACTGCGAGCCTATTTTCTTTGAGGGCGTCGAGCTCTTTGAGCCGAAGGAGGACATTTTCCTCCTCCGTCAACTCGTGTTAGACGACCATTCTTCGGCTTGGAACTTCAAGTTCAAGCAGGAGGATTGCTTCCACTTCGAAGAGTAGTGAGTATAGAGTGGACTATGTTGGAGTGCGGTGCGTGGTACGATATGCCCACAACGCCTCATAGAGCTTGAGATTCTAGTCTCTCTTGTTGGCTGAAGCATTTTTCCTCAGGAGCTTGCATAGAGTTTTATTGAAGGCTTTGGTTAGCCCATTGGCTCTTGGATTATAGATGGAGGAATATCTCCAGTCTATCTTGTGCTGAGTAGCGAATCTTAAGACTTTGAAGCTTTTGAAAGAAGGCCCGTTGTCAGATATGATTCTTCGTGGTGTACCGAAATGGTATAGAATATTATGCCGGAAGAACGTCAGAATATCTTCTGTCATGACTTCTTTTAGCGGGACAGTTTCAGCCCACCTAGAAAAGTAGTCAGTCGCGGCCAATAAGAACCGGTGGCCTTTAGATGACGGAGGATCAATTGGACCAACTATATCGGTTCCCCCAAACTTCGAAGGGCCATGACGCCACTGCAGGATGCAGCGTATTGGGATGCTTGTGAATAAAGTCACCATGAATTTGGTAGAGATGACATTTCTTTGCATGCTCTTCGCAATCCCTTATCATGGTAGGCTAGTAATATCCAAGCCGTTTGATTTGAAGCCGCATTTTGGGGCCGGACTGGTGAGCTCCACAGACGCCTGAGTGAACTTCTTTCATGACTTTTTGTGCTTCAGCCGATGACAAACACTTGAGCCAGAGTTGGTCATATGATCTGCGGTATAATGTATTATTTACAAACACGTATCGGAGAGCTCTCTTCTTCAACTAAATCCTGCAGATTTTCCTTCGGATAGCTTATCGTATTGGAGGTACTCTATGAAGGGTTCTCTCTAATCGGGCTCGTCTTGAATGATCAGAGCTTTTTCGGCAGAATCGTTCTCTTATTCTATGCTTCCTTCTTAACGCAAAGAGACTGGAGGTAGAATTTTCCGGTTTTTTACTGTTATCAGAATCTCATCTATATCGGGATCAGCCAGCTCCTTGGCTAAGCAAGCGAGTACGTCAGCTTTTCCATTCAACGCCCTAGGAACTTTCATCAGTTCAATGTGGGTGAACTGTTTCATGAGCTCCACCACCCGGCTACTACACCGAGCTAACTCGGGTTTGTATATCTTATAGTTTCCGCTTACTTGTTTTACGACAAGTTGGAAATCACCGTAGACTCGTAGCCGAAGGATTTCCATTTCTCTGGCGAGCTCCAGACCAGCTATCAGAGCCTCGTACTCAGTCTCTTTGTTTGTGCGAGGCTTGGTGAGAGCAAAAGAACGTCATAGGGTTCCCATTGATGGCGTGATGAATACCAATCCTATCCCTGCTTTTATCTGCGGGACGCTTGATTTGTTGGAGGTCCTAATTGATGAGGCTTCGTCGAAGTAGAGCTCCCAACATGGCTCGTTATCCTCGAGGTGCAGCACTTGTTTGTCGGGTAACTCACAATTGAGCGGTGACCCTTCTGGTATAGGATGAGCAGCAAGGAAGTCGGCGAAGACTTGCCCTTTTACTGCTTTCTAAGGAATATAGATTATGTCAAATTCAAGCAGCATGACAGCCCATCTTTCTATTCTACCGGCTAGGCTTGCTTTGGTTATTAAGTATTTGAGCGGATCGACCTTGAAGATCAGCATAATCCGATGAGTGAGAAGATAGTGTCTTAGCTTTTTCACGGCAAATATCAAGGCCAGGAACTGCTTTTCGATCTGAGAATAGTTATGTTCCGTCCCGACTAACGTTCGACTGAGGTAGTAGAGGGCATTCTCTTTTCCTTCCTCATTGTTCTGGGCGAGGAGTGCACCGAGTGACTCATCTAGCGCAGCAGTACAGAGGATCAACGGTTTATTTGGAATGGGAGCATCATGCACTAGAGGGTGCAGCAGGTACTGTTTGATATTTTCGAACGCTTCTTGACATTCGGCATCCTAGATGAAAGGAGCTCCTTTCTTCATGAGCTTCGAGAAGGGCCTGCAACTTCCCGATTGGTTCGAGATGAACCTTTGTATGTAAGCGAGCTTGCCTAAGGATCTTAGCCGCGTCAGATTTTTTGAAGGAGACATCTTTATGACGGCCTTTATCTTTGATGGGTCAACTTCGATCCCCCGATGTCGGACTATGATGCCCAAGAATTTTCCCGACGACACGCCAAAAGCGCACTTCGTAGGATTCATCTTCAGATCGTATTCTCTCAGTTGGGTGAAAATGGTTCTGAGATCTCGGATGTGATCGGCCTTAGCTTTTGTCTTGACGACCAAATCATCAACATAACATTCGACGACTTTATGGATTAGGTCATCAAAGATATTGGTCATTGCCCTTTGATATGTTGTGCCCACATTCTTCAGTCCGAATGGCATCACCTTGTAGCAGTATATCCCGATCGGGGTTCTAAATGCTGTGTATTTCTCATCCTCGGGCAACATCTTGATTTGATTATATCCAGACGAACCATCTATGAAAGTGAATAGCTTGTAATTTGAGCTATCATCGACCATCATTTCCATGAATGGAAGCGGGAAATCATCTTTAGGGCATGCCTTATTGAGATCCCTGAAATCGACGCAAACTCGTATCTGCCCATTCTCCTTTTTCACTGGGACGATGCACGCGATCTAGTCCGCGTATTTCTCTTCCCTGATGAAGCTGGCATCGATGAGTTTCTTGGTTTCTTCGATGACCTTTTCTTTTAGTTCCCTTCTCGTTCTTCTAGGAGCTTGTTTGACTGGCTTAGCATCAGGAGATATAGCCAGCTTATGCACGGCCACTTCAGGGGAAAGTCCAGGCATTTCTTTGTACGTCCACGCGAAGCAGTTTGCGAACTCATGCAGCAGGGCGACTATCTGCTCTTTCATTTCTTCTGACAAAAGCGAGAGGATGTAAGTCGGCTTTGGATTATCGGACGTTCCCAAATCAACCTCAGTTAGCTCGTCGAAGGTTGCTTGTCCGCCATCTTCAGGCTCTCGAGGAGCTTCTTCTGGCTCTTCTATCTTGTCGTCATTATTTGACCTTTCATTGGCTTCACCAATATGGATCATGTAGCATGCTTTGGAATCAGGTTGACTGAAACCTTGCCCCATCTATCTGGAATCCCTCCATCGATGAATGCTCGGATCTGAGACAGATGCCATAGCCCCTCATAAAACTTCGCTTCAGATTCCGTTTGATATAACCGGCATCCATACTTTTTAAAATATTCCCGCATCTCGGGCGCATAATATCTGAGATTGAGGACGGCTCTTATGTCTCTCTAATAGGGAAGGTACGTGACAGAAAAATCGTCCGGGTGTACGACAGGATTTGACCCATAAAACAGGATGCTCTTCTATCCACTCTTTCTTCCAGGAACGTAGAAGGTCTTCAGCTGGTCCATGGTAGAGACTGACAATGCATCGAGCTCTTTGCACATCTTCTCCAGCACCCTTGTAACGGATAAGGACCCTTCCGTAATTTCGAAGGTCTCTCTTAGCTTCGCTTTTTGCACGAGAGCCCGATTTGCACAGCTGTTGCAAGACGGATTCTCTTCTTTCGATTCTTAAGTGTCACTGCCTAAACGTGAGCAAATTTTGCTACCGAATGAGCTCTAAATATCAGACTTGTCCGTATCGCTACCAAAATAAGGGCGAGATTTATGGAAGGACGGACTTCCAGCGTCGGAGTCATCAGTGTCACTGCCGAAACGTGGACGCACGTGGGGGGTTTTTCTTTTAAAAATGACAGCCGGCTTAGATTTACTTTTGAATTTCAGAGCCGTTATGTCTTTGGTCAGCTGTGGCTCATCACTTTGGAGGTTCAAAAAGTACCGAGAATCTTCGTATCGGACTTCATGCATACCGAATGGTCGGATGTCTCCGTCAATGCATCTTTCTTTGCCGTTTTAGTATACTTCATGCATTGATGAAGAGTTGACGGAAAAATTCCATAATCGTGGAGCCACGGCCGCCCCAAGAGAATTTTATAAGACGTGTCGGCATGGATCACGTATATTTTAGCTTCGGTATGTAGGTCCCCGAACTTGATCGGCAGAGCTTTGGATCCCAAAACTTGCTGGCAGTTTTGATTGAAGCGCTGGATGATAATCCTCTCCCTTGATACGTGTCTGATGTCCATTGATAAACTTTTTAGAGTCCGCAAGTTCATGATGTTTACTGAGGATCCCATATTGATCAATATAGGATTAATCCAGTCTCCGTTGCTGTATCTGGTCATATAAAGCAGCCGGTTATGCTCAGTTATTCCCAGTAGCAGGTCTTTGTCCTTAAATGTGACCGCGGCGGTATGCAGGGTGTACTGGGCTTCTTTTATATCAATTTCCGCAAAGCGAGCCTGGTACCACTCGGGGTTTTGTAAAGCGTGAATGAGAACATCTCTAAACTTCTTAGATAGGACCAAGGCATCGTAGATGATCAAGAGAGACGGAAGCTTTCGGAGATGGGCCAAGACATTATAGTCCACCGAGGAAGGACTCGAATTTTCATGAGCCGGCTCTTGGCCATCTTCTTCATTAGCGAATTATTTTTCCTTCCCTTTTGGGGCGTTGTCTTATTTGGTAGTAGAGCCTTGCCGTTTCTGAACTGGATTTGGTTGGCCTTCGTGGCGAGCTCCTCGTCCTCCTCGGAAAAACAGAGTTCTTCCTCAGAGTCGCTACTAAAGTGGACGACGTAGCAGGTCACTATAGGGATCTCGTTATCGGAGTCTTCTTCTAGCTCCTCCAGAATCTCAGCCGCTTCTACGGGGAAGAACTCCTTCAATTGAATTAGAGTTCTTTCTTTTTGTTCATAGTCTTCGAGAGAATCGATATATTTTTGAATGGTTGATCTCCCTGCAGATTATTTTTCGCATCGAGCCGCACTTTCTTCTTCTTGAGCTTTTTGGACTTTGGGCCTAATTGAGCCGAATTGGCAGCTGGAACGGTGGGCTCCTTCTGCCCCTGCCATTCTATTCTGGGCACTTTCTGAAGTAGCTTTAGCATTTTCTGCGTCTTATTAGAGATGTGCATACTCCACAGAGGCTGTGGCGAGCCGGATTCATTTCTCGGGGCAACGGATTCAATCTTTTGCTCTTAGAAGGCTTTAGCTTCTACCTGTATAAAGTTAGTGGTTGTAGCTTGATTGTTCACCAACATACTCTTAGACAACTCGGTCTCCCCAGTATTGTACTGCTTCTCGACCCAGTCTTTGAAAATATAGCGATTCTCGATCGCATGGCTTACTACTCGGTGGTATGGACAATATAGAGGATTGTTGGTCAGCTTTGCTTCGTGAGGTCTTTTCGACTCTGGTAATTGTAGACCGTTGTTCAAGGCATCTCTGAATATCTTGCGGACATTGTCCCTTCTGAAAGAGTAAATCTTGTTCTTTTTCTCCTCTAGGGAAGGCCCTTCTCCTCCCAGCACTGGCTTTCGAGACCTGTTGGTTTTGGATTCGCTTTCCTTTCGCTTGTCTTCATTGTCGGACGCATTGAAGACATTAGTATTGCTGGAATTCCCGCTTCTACGGTTGTCGTCCCTCTTGCACTTCCAACTCTTGTCTCTCTGAGAGTCTGGGGTAGACTCTTTCTTTGAGCGTTTCTGCATTTGGACTTTCTTGGTCAGCTCCTAAAACGTTTTGAGACCTGCTGTACACAAGAATATGACTATCCAATTGCTGAGATTCCCAATGAGGAGGTTGACGGACTGGTCCTGCTCTAGCGGCGGTCGCACTTAATAGTGAGGTTGCGCCATCGGGAAATAAAGTCCGTGTTGCTTTCGTTTTTCCCCTGCTTGGTTCTTATGAGGTCAGCAATGGAGATTTTGTCACTAATACTCATGAATCTTTTCCGGAACAGAGATTCAATTTGGGCGAAAGTAATGACGGACCCGTATAGTATGCTCGCGTACCAGTCGAAAGCAACACCGATCAGGCTATTGAAAAATTGATGAAGATGGAGTGCGTCATTGCCCCCTGTATTTCTGCATGATGCTTGAAAGTGGGAGACGTTCTGATTTGCGTTTCCCGTCCTGTCAAACCTTCCGAACTTAGGAATGACGTATCCGCTCGGGAACTCGATCAGATCGTACTGTGCGGGTTATGGCCGCCCACTACAGCCAATTTCTTTCCGAGCTTCGTCTTCGGCTACCAATATATTAACCTTGCTTGTAACCAAATCCATTATCCAATGTTGTGTTAGCGAGATGGTGCTATCTGGGGCCAAGGCGTCCCCAGAAGCGGAATGTGGCTGGTTTTCATGTGGCTCGCCCAATCTTGGACCCTAGAGGATAGGCATCGGTTGCTTTGGGTTATCATTGTTTCCCCCAATCAGAGCAATGCTCTGTTTTGAATTTCAAAATTCAAAAATTGAAGCAACGCTTCAAATTCTGCGCGCTGCACGCCACGTGTCAAACGCAGACGCGCCAGCGCCAGGTGCGATGCGCCCTAGGCAGCGCACCCTCAATCAGAGCAAGGCTCTGTTTCAAAATTCAGAATTTAAAAGTTGAAGCAACGCTACAGATCCAGCGCTCTGCGCTGTCACGCCCCGCTTCCCAAAATACGGAAAACGAGAGATGACTAGGCCAGCCATGCTCCTACGGTCAGGGAAACATCCCGCCGTAGTCACACTTCGGCTTCTAGCATTACATGGTAATCAGTAGATAAAGCACAGTAGTAAAGAAATCACATCACTAATTTATTACATTAAAATCCATTGTTCATAATTTTACAATTAACAAGAACAATTACTAACCAAGTTCAATCTCACGATCACTTTTATGGAAAGCAGTATATGGAGAAAGTACACCAGACTATATCTCCGTGAACTCGAAGGGTAGATCCGTCTCCTGTGCTGGTCCTTCCACGGAATCTGAGCATGAATGCTCAGGTCGTCAGAGCGACACAATAACAATATTATTATAATAAGATGAAACAGGTAAATGAACAATGCAAGTAATCACTATGTCACTATATGATGCAGAATATGTTCTGTGTCCCTATCGGTCTCTAGGTCATGTTTGAAATCGCATAGTGGAAGGAGGATCATGTTTAACAGGAGTCTCGTATATACCCGAGACAACGGCCCACATGCCCGGGACATAACCCTGTCAGCCGGATCGCTAGATCCTACCTAATATATATATCACTGCTCGAATGATCATCCTCTAAAACACGGTCCCGCTAAATACGATTCTATTTCCACTTCGATTTCCCCTTTTATTTCCAGGTTTACACTATTTGTGATCTTGATTCAGTCGTGTACAAGTATACCAATGGCACGGTTTTATCACTGCTCACTGTATCAATCACTGTCATGAATATTCACTTCCCATTGGTATACTCGTCACTTCTAAACCAACATCAACCACGCACGATAATGCAATGTCCACTGACTCTAACACGCACTAACACTAAGTATATAGCAAATAGGGTATGATATAAGTATGTATGCCATCATTAAGCTAAGTGTATTATGAATTAATATGCATGTCATTATCTTACAAAAATTGCATAAATTCATATGTTAAGAATTCAACAAAATGATACAAGTAAGATAAATAGAAGACTCAGTCAGAAATTCATCAAAATTAGTTTCAGTTCAGTTGGGATTCCGGTTTTCAAGATACAACTGTTTCATTTTAAGTGCTCGCGGCTGGAAATTCAGTTTCAGAACTGAATGTCTGTATCGCGACACGAATTTGACCCAGTTGGGTTCATATTTTAGTGATACTACAGTTGAATAAAATCTAGGGTTTTCAATAGAGTATTCAACGCAATAGACGGATCCTCAATCGCATCTGTACGTCGAAAGTTATACACAGTTTAACATCAGTATATCACTTCTGAATCTGTTCTGGATAGTTGTACGTTCTGCCCTTTTATTTACAGTTTAAAATAGCAAACGGCAATGAAACGGAATGGAACCACTTGTTTTGTTTAGATAACAGAATTATCCTTAATCTACTTCAGAGTTCCGTAACATACGAATTCAGGAAACACAGTGACACACATTTTGGGACAGTACACAGTAATCAGAGTCGTTCTGGACTGCAGTCCAGAGTCACTCTCCGATCTAGATATCATCGCATTTACTGTACAGAAATCATTAAAAGTTTACATAGGGTTAAAGATCGTCGAGTCGGCTTCGATTTAAGCTCTAGAACGCATAATTCCGGTATGTACATAATTTACAGTGATTTTATTCATTTTCAGATACGGAAAAATTCTAGTTTTATCGGCATATTTGGGGGTGTCAATTCTAGTTACTAACAGTCGTATTTTCCAGTGAGATTTTTACACGATACTCTTCATTATAAGGGCCAACAGAAAACATCTATTTCCGTCAAATTAAGAAAGTATTTTCATTGGGGTCTAGCATCGAACACATAGATCGCAAAATATATCGGGAATCGGTAAATTGTAAATTATATGATTTAAGTTTGTATCACAACTATATTAGTATGTAGCAAGTAAAACACATGCCAGGAAATGTCTCGGGGTCGTACGGCAGCAACGGCGTCACGAGCGCGCGATGTACGTCGCGAAACGATTTGCGCGAGCTTGGCTCGCGATACGGAATTGTGTCGGAATTGCCCGGAGACTTCTTGTGCTCGCTGGAAGGGTGAAGTAGGCTCTGTGGATCTCCTGAGTAGTGCTGGGATTGCCGGCGGTCGACGACGGTGTTCCGGTGAAGAGCAACAGTGAGCTCGTAGGCTTGGTGGTTGGGACTTGAAAGAAAGAGGGATAGTGGGCTCGGTTGTGTAGGTTTAGGGGGTGTGTGGGTGTTGATGCTGATGACGAGGAGGTTGTAGGGTGGTCGGCGATGTGGTGTGGAGATCGCCGGCGTCGAGCGTAGGTGGCCGAGCTCGGGTGCAGAAGTTGGTGTGCAGGGGATGCTCGGCAGGGGGTGCTCGGGTTTATGGAGTGTGGTGGTGAGGAGTTCTGTTGGTGGAGGAGGAGCTGGCGAGGGGTCGCTGAGGAGTTGTCGCCGTTGGGGGCGACGAACGGAGTTGGGGGACAATGGCGCTCGGTGAGTTTTCGTGAGTGGAGAGAAGTGGGGAAAATTTGAAAATGGCAGAGAAGAGAGAGGTGAGGGTGTGAGGAAGAGAACGAGGGGTGAAGTCGTGGGTGTAACGTCGCAATAACGGACGTGGGCGTGGGCACGAGCTGCGGCGGAGGAGACGGTCACGAGCGGGAATGGAGGAAAGTTACCGTTGGAGGGAAAAGAAGATGAACAGTAGCGGGTCGGGTCGGGTGAAGCGGGCACGGTGAAGAGGGAAAGGTGTTAGGCTGAGAGGGAGTGGGCTGGCTTGGTGATGGGCTTAGGTTTAGGTTTTTATTAATTAAATTCTTTTTAATTTTAAGGTTTTAGTGTGTGGGCTGAGGAGAAGGAACGGGCCGGCTTAAGAAAATAGGTTGAAAAATTTGGATTTGATTTTCTTTTGGTTGGGCTGAGGAGAAATGGCTGATTAAAGGTTTAAACGGGCTGGGTAATTTTAATAGAGAATTTATTTAGAAAATGGTGAGTGGGCTGGGGATTGAATATAGTTTGGGTTTGGGGTTTAGTAAAATATTTTATTTGTTTTTAACTTTTGGTTTGTGTTTGGTTTTCCAAATTGGTTTTAAATCTTGGGTTTTAACCTTTAGGGTTTGGAAAAAATATAAATATTGGGATTCAAGCAACCACCTTCTTCAAAAAATATACGAGGAAAAACTAAATCTCTGGGATTTTGGAAATAGGAAAAACTTTTATTAAGATGGTAACGGGGATTTACATCATACCCCCCTTAACAAAAATTTCGTCCTCGAAATTTAACAAGGATACAAGAATACAATGTACTAAACAAAGAGATGTGGATAACGATCATGGATATCTTCCTCCCGCTCCCAGGTGGATTCTCCTGGGGAACGACCGCCCCAAGACACTCGGACTAACGGAATGACCTTATTCTTCAGCACTTTCTCTCTCCGGTCGAGGATGGTAGTAGGCTGCTCCTCGTACGATAGATCGGTACCCAAAATCAGCTCTGAATGGTCCAGGACATGGCTCTCATCCCGAACATAACGCCGCAACTATGACACGTGAAAGGTATTGTGCACACCAGCTAGCGATGGAGGCAAGGCAAGTCGATAGGTCACCTCTCCTACTCACTCTAGCACCTCAAAAGGTCCGATAAAACGGGGACTGAGTTTTCCCCGACCTCCGAACCTGATAACTCCACGAGTAGGGGAAATCTTCAAGAACACGTGATCTCCGACTTCGAATTCTAGTGCCCTCCTGCTGGTATCTGCCCAACTCTTCTGTCGATCCTGAGCCGCCTTGATACGCTGTCTGATCATTTGGACCTTGTCGACTGTCTGAACAATGAGTTCGAGGCCCAGAAATCTTCGTTCTCCCACATCATCCCAACATACTGGGGATTGACACTTCCGCCCGTATAGTGCTTCAAAAGGAGCCATCTGAAAACTAGCCTGATAACTATTGTTATAAGAGAACTCGACTAGATGCAGATGGTCCTCCCAGAAACCCTGAAAGTCCAACGTACAGGCTCTCAACATATCCTCGAGTGTCTGAATCGTACGCTCGGATTGTCCATCCTTCTGTGGATGATAAGCTGTGCTGAATTTAAGGCGGGTTCCCAAACTCTCCTGTAAGCTCTTCCAAAAGTGTGACAAGAATCTGGTGTCCCGGTCTGACACAATGCTGACTGGAACACCGTGAAGTCGTACAATCTCTTGCATATATCTTTCTGCCAGTGATTCTGTCGACTGTCCCACTCAGAAAGGTAGGAAGTGTGCAGCTTTCGTGAGGCGATCGACGATAACCCAAATGGCGTTATTGCCCCTAGGGCTTCGTGGTAAGGCCGTCACAAAATCCATAGTAATGTGCTCCCACTTCCATTCAGGTATCGGCAGTGGTTGTAACAATCCTGCTGTCCTCTGATGTTCCGCCTTCACCTGCTGACATACCAAGCACCTGGATACGAACCTCGCAATTTCCCGCTTCATTCCGTTCCACCAAAAGTGCTGCTTTAGGTCCTGATACATTTTTGTACCTCCCGGATGCACAGAATAAGTTGAACTGTGTGCTTCAGCCAATACTTCTTCTCGAACATCTCCCTTAGGTACGCAGAGTCTGCTACCGAATCTCAGAATGCCATCTTCATGTATTATCAAATCCATTCTCAGTCCAGCTTCCACTTGCTCTCTGAACTTTTGCAATCGAGGATCATCCGCTTGTGCAATCTTGATGCGATCCACCAGGGAAGATTGCACCTGTAGTTGCCAAAGTTGACTGAGTTCGTTCGGCGTAACGACTTCAAGCTCAAGTCTCCGGAAGTCCTCAATAATGCTCCTCTGATCGGTCAACATCATGACCGCTGGCTTGCGACTGAGCGCATCTGGTACAACATTCACCTTTCCCGGGTGATACTTAAGGTCCAGGTCATAATCTGCCATCAGCTCTAGCCATCGGCGCTGCCTCATGTTTAGTTCTTTCTGAGTAAAAACATACTTCAAACTTTTGTGATATGTGTACACCTCCACTCTCTCACCCAATAGATAGTGCCTCCAAATTTTCAACGCAAAGACTACAGCAGCTAACTCCAAGTTATGCGTAGGGTAGTTCTTCTCATGATTTCTTAGTTGTCGAGAGGCGAAAGCAACCACTCGGCCGTGCTGCATTAGAACACAGCCTAATCCCTTCCCTGAGGCATCACTGTATATCACCAAACCACCGGAATCATCTGGTACTGTAAGAATAGGCGCCGTGCTTAACTTCTGCTTTAGTGTGTCAAATGCCTGAGTGCACTCCTCTGTCCATGTAAACGTTACGTCCTTCCGTGTCAGCCTCGTCAATGGTTCAGCGATTCTTGAGAAATCTTGGACGAATCTCCGATAATAACCTGCCAATCCTAGAAAACTCCTGATCTCGGCCACTGACTTCGGCGTTGGCCAATCTCTGACAGACTCTATCTTTGCCGGGTCCACTGAGATGCCTTTGCCCGAAACAATATTTCCCAAAAACTGAACCTTGTCGAGCCAGAATTCACACTTGCTTAGCTTCGCATACAGCTTCTCTTCCCGAAGAATTTGTAATGCCGTGCGCTAATGTTCAGCGTGCTTTTCCCGGGTCTTCGAGTAGACAAGTATGTCGTCCATAAACACAACGACAAACGTGTCCATGTACTTTGTGAACACCCTGGTCATCAAGTCCATGAATATTGTTGGGGCATTGGTAACACCGAATGGCATCACAAGGAACCCGTAATGTCCGTATCGGGTCCTGAAAGCCGTCTTGCATACATCCTCGGCTGCTACTCTGATTTGATGATATCCAGAACGGAGGTCCAACTTCGAGAACACCTTGGCTCCACTTAGTTGATCGAATAGGTCGTCAATGCGTGGGATTGGGTACTTATTCTTTATTATGACCTTGTTCAGCTCCCGATAATCTATACACATTCGCAGCGATCCATCCTTCTTCTTTACTAACAGAACTGGTGCACCCAACGGTGAAGCGCTTGGCCGAATAAATCCCTTCTCCAATAGTTCTTCAACCTGCTTCTTCAATTCTGCCAACTCAACTGGTGCCATTCTGTATGGGGCTCTGGATACTGGGGCTGTACCTGAAGTCAAATCGATTGAGAATTCCAAGATTCGAGGAGGTGGTAGACCTGGTAGATCTTCAGGAAATACGTCCAGAAAGTCCCGAACAATTTCTGGGACCGGGCTCTTATCAATCTCCATAGCTGTCAGCTCCTTAGGCTTTGCTCTGTATTTAGCTGGCTCCAAAGATTCGCTTCCGCCCTCGAAAATAAACTCCGGGTGATTGGGAATGCGGAAGATCACATTCCTTGCACGACAATCGATAACCGCATGGAAAGTGCTCATCCAATCCATCCCGAGAATTGCGTCATAACTGCCTGTCCCAATCAGAAGGAAATTCGCATAGAATTCCCTGCCACACACTACAACCGGGCATAATTTACATTCTCGACTAGATATTATAATACCATTACCCGTATGAATTTTCCATCCCTTGGTTACTGGTTCATGTGGTATTGAGTGTGTATCAGTGAAATGCTCAAACAAGAAACAGTGCGATGCTCCCGAATCAAATAGTACTCTAGCTGGAAAGGAATGTACGAGTAGAGTACCTGTAACAACGTCTCCTGATGCTTCTGCCTGCACGGCGGTCAAGGTGAAAGCCCGTCCCTGACCGCGACCTGTATAGGGTTGCCTCTGCTCCTGTAGCCTCTGCTGTGGCGGTCCAGAGCCTTCCTGTATCTCTGCTCGCTCAGGGCAACTGCTAATCTTGTGCTGACTGGATCCGCAAATCAAGCACTGTCCCTTGGCACGGCGAACGTCCTTCTGGGTATGCCCACCTCTACCACAATAGCCGCAAACTACGCCCTGTCTCTGGGGGCGATGCTGTGGTACGAACGGACGCTTTATTTGTGTCGTTCCTGGCCTGTGAACCGGTATGGCTCCTCGAGAAGGTGCGTGGGTACATGCTGGAACGATTGGAGGTCTCCTGAACTTGTTAATCAATTGCTCCTGAACTCTCGCCGCGTTGAGTACCTGTGCAAAAGTCTGCAAATCCAACAATGCAATCAACTGCTGCAACTCAAAATCTAACCCCTAAAGGAAGCGTCTGGCCCTGGTGGCCTCTGATTTGATCATGTATGGAGCAAAGCGGCTCAGACGGTTGAACTTTGCCGCATATAAGTCCACTGGGCGTCCATTCTGCTTCAAAAGAATAAATCTTTCCTCCATTTCTGCCTTGACTGTGGAAGGAAAATAATGATCTAGGAAGCACTCCTTAAACTTGCTCTATTCAATCGGCCCGTCAAGTCTGCTTTCTTTCACCGACCACCATGTACGGGCTTCGTCTTCCAATTTTATTTTTATCACGTCCACCCTATCTTCCTCTGGAACCCTGGCGGCTGTCAATAAATTCTCCATGTTCACCAGCCATTGCTCAGCCTCAAGGGGTTCAGCTAGCCCTGTGAATGCAGCTGGGTGTAACCGTCTGAAGTCTGATACGGTACCAGCCCTAGCATGATAAGCTGGTGGAGTAGCGCCCTCGGGGGAGGTAATGAGTGTGGAGGGTCCTCCTGCGGCGGTAATCGCCCTGAGTCTCTCAGTGAGTAAATCTGTTTTCCTCTTCTGAGCTTCCGCGAGAGTGGTCAGTGCACTAAGTATTATTTCCGTGCGGTCCCGGGAGCTGGAGTCCGAGGAAGGGTCGTCCGGGGACGTCATATCACCGGAAGATTCAAAAGGATAAGATCAGATTCAAGGATGAAAATCAAGAGTAGTGAAACAAGAATAACGTAATACAGTATAGTCAATGTTATCCCTTGATACTAAACACAGGCTCTGATACCAACTAAACCATGTCACGCCCCGCTTCCCAAAATACGGAAAACAAGAGATGACTAGGCCAGCCATGCTCCTACGGTCAGGGAAACATCCCGCCGTAGTCACACTTCGGCTTCTAGCATTACATGGTAATCAGTAGATAAAGCACAGTAGTAAAGGAATCACATCACTAATTTATTACATTAAAATCCATTGTTCACAATTTTACAATTAACAAGAACAATTACTAACCAAGTTCAATCTCACGATCACTTTTATGGAAAGCAGTAAATGGAGAAAGTACACCAGACCATATCTCCGTGAACTCGAAGGGTAGATCCGTCTCCTGTGCTGGTCCTTCCACGGAATCTGAGCATGCATACTCAGGTCATCAGAGCGACACAATAACAATATTATTATAATAAGATGAAACAGGTAAATGAGGTAATACTAGTGTAAGAACAATGCAAGTAATCACTATGTCACTATATGATGCAGAATATGTTCTATGTCCCTATCGGTCTCTAGGTCATGTTTGACAATCGCATAGTGGAAGGAGGATCATGTTTAACAGGAGTCTCGTACATACCCGAGACAATGGCCAACATGCCCGGGACATAACCCTGTTAGCCGGATCGCTAGATCATACCTAATATATATATCACTGCTCGAATGATCATCCTCTAAAACACGGTCCCGCTAAATACGATTCTCTTTCCACTTCGATTTCCCCTTTTATTCTCAGGTTTACACTATTTGTGATCTTGATTCGGTCGTGTACAAGTATACCAATGGCACGGTTTTATCACCGCTCACTGTATCAATCACTGTCACGAATATTCACTTCCCATTGGTATACTCGTCACTTCTAAACCAACATCAACCACGCACGATAATGCAATGTCCACTAACTTTAACACGCCCTAACACTAAATATATAGCAAATGGGGTATGATATATGTATGTATGCCATCATTAAGCTAAGTGTATTATGAATCAATATGCATGTCATTATCTTACAAAAATTGCATAAATTCATATGTTAAGAATTCAACAAAATGATACAAGTAAGATAAATAGAAGACTCAGTCAGAAATTCATCAAAATTAGTTTCAGTTCAGTTGGGATTCCGGTTTTCAAGATACAACTGTTTCATTTTAAGTGCTCACGGCTGGAAATTCAGTTTCAGAACTGAACGTCCGTTTCGCGACACGAATTGCACCCAGTTGGGTTCAGATTTCAGCGATGCTACAGTTGAATAAAATCTAGGGTTTTCAATAGAGTATTCAACGCAACAGACGGATCCTCAATCACGTCTGTACGTCGAAAGTGATACACAGTTTAATATCAGTTTATCACTTCTGAATCTGTTCTTGACAGTTGTACGTTCTGCCCTTTTATTTACAATTTAAAATAGCAAATGGCAATGAAACGGAATGGAACCACTTGTTTTGTTTAGCTAACAGAATTATCCTTAATATAATGCAGAGTTACGTAACATACGAATTCAGGAAACACAGTGACACACATTTTGGGACAGTACACAGTAATCAGAGTCGCTCTGGACTGCAGTCCAGAGTCGCACTCCGATCTAGATATCATCGCAGTTACTGTACAGAAATCATTAAAAGTTTATATAGGGTTAAATATCGTTGAGTCGGCTTCAATTTAAGCCTTCGAACGCATCATTCCGGTATGTACATAATTTACAGTGATTTTATTCATTTTCAAATACGGGAAAATTCTAGTTTTATCAGCATATTTGGGGGTGTCAATTCTAGTTACTAACAGTCGTATTTTCCAGTGAGATTTTTACACGATACTCATCATTATAAGGGCCAACAGAAAATATCTATTTCCGTTAAATTAAGCAAGTATTTTCATTGGGGTCTAGCATCGAACACATAGATCCCAAAATATATCGGGAATTGGTAAATTGTAAATTATATGATTTAAGTTTGTATCACAACTATATTAGCATGTATCAAGTAAAACACTTGCCTGGAAATGTCTCGGGGTCGCACGGCAGCAGCGGCGTCACGAGCGCGCGATGTACGTCGCGAAACGATTTGCGCGAGCTTGGCTCGCGATACGGAATTGTGTCGGAATTGCCCGGAGACTTCTTGTGCTCGCTGGAAGGGTGAAGTAGGCTCTTTGGATCTCCTGAGTAGTGCTGGGATTGTCGGCGGTCGACGACGGTGTTCCGGCGAAGAGCAACAGTGAGCTCGTAGGCTTGGTGGTTAGGACTTGAAAGAGAGAGGGTAGTGGGCTCGGTTGTGTAGGTTTAGGGGGTGTGTGGGTGTTGATGCTGATGACGAGGAGGTCGTAGGGTGGTCGGCGATATGGTGGGAGATCGCCGGCATCGAGCGTAGGTGGCCGAGCTCGGGTGCAGAAGTTGGTGTGCAGGGGATGCTCGGCAGGGGGTGCTCGGGTTTATGGAGTGTGGTGGTGAGGAGTTCTGTTGGTGGAGGAGGAGCTGGCGAGGGGTCGCTGAGGGGTTGTCGCCGTCGGGGGCGACAAATGGAGTTGGGGGACAATGGCGCTCGGTGAGTTTTCATGAGTGGAGAGAAGTGGGGAAAATTTGAAAATGGCAGAGAAGAGAGAGGTGAGGGTATGAGGAAGAGAACGAGGGGTGAAGTCGTGGGTGTAACGTCGCAATAACGGGCGTGGGCGCAAGCTTCGGCGGAGGAGACGGTCGCGAACGGGAATGGGGGAAAGTTACCGTTGGAGGGAAAAGGAGATGAACAGTAGAGGGTCGGGTCGGGTGAAGCGGGAGCGGTGAAGAGGGAAAGGTGCTGGGCTGAGAGGGAGTGGGCTGGCTTGGTGATGGGCTTAGGTTTAGGTTTTTATTAATTAAATTCTTTTTAATTTTAAGGTTTTAGTGTGTGGGCTGAGGAGAAGGAACGGGCCGGCTTAAGAAAATAGGTTGAAAATTTTGGATTTGATTTTCTTTTGGTTGGGCTGAGGAGAAATGGCTGATTAAAGGTTTAAACGGGCTGGGTAATTTTAATAGAGAATTTATTTAGAAAATGGTGAGTGGGCTGGGGATTGAATATAGTTTAGGTTTGGGGTTAGTAAAATATTTTATTTGTTTTTAACTTTTGGTTTGTGTTTGGTTTTCCAAATTGGTTTTAAATCTTCGGTTTTAACCTTTAGGGTTTGGAAAAAATATAAATATTGGGATTCAGGCAACCACCTTCTTCAAAAAATATACGAGGAAAAAGTAAATCTCTGGGATTTAGGAAATAGGAAAAACTTTTATTAAGATAGTAACGGGGATTTACATCATACCCCCATTAACAAAAATTTCGTCCTCGAAATTTAATAAGGATACAAGAATACAATATACTAAACAAAGAGATGTGGATAACGATCACGGATATCTTCCTCCCGCTCCCAGGTGGATTCTCCTGGGGAACGACCGCCCCAAGACACTCGGACTAACGGAATGACCTTATTCTTCAGCACTTTCTCTCTGCGGTCGAGAATGGTAGTAGGCTGCTCCTCGTATGACAAAATCAGCTCCGAATGGTCCAGTACATGGCTCTCATCCCGAACATAACGCCGCAACTGTGACACGTGAAAGGTATTGTGCACACCAGCTAGCGATGGAGGCAAGGCAAGTCGATAGGCCACCTCTCCTACTCGCTCTCGCACCTCAAAAGGTCCGATAAAACGGGGACTGAGTTTTTCCTGACCTCCGAACCTGATAACTCCACGAGTAGGGGAAATCTTCAAGAACACGTGATCTCCGACTTCGAATTCTTGTGCCCTCCTGCTGGTATCTGCCCAACTCTTCTGTCGATCCTGAGCCGCCTTGATATGCTGTCTGATCATTTGGACCTTGTCGACTGTCTGAACAATGAGTTCGGGGCCCAGTAATCTTCATTCTCCCACATCATCCCAACATACTGGGGATCGACACTTCCGCCCGTATAGTGCTTCAAAAGGAGCCATCTGAATACTAGCCTGATAACTATTGTTATAAGAGAACTCGACTAGATGCAGATGGTCCTCGCAGGAACCCTGAAAGTCCAACGTACAGGCTCTCAACATATCCTCGAGCGTCTGAATCGTACGCTCGGATTGTCCATCCGTCTGTGGATGATAAGCTGTGCTGAATTTAAGGCGGGTTCACAAACTCTCCTGTAAGCTCTTCCAAAAGTGTGACAAGAATCTGGTGTCCCGGTCTGACATAATGCTGACTGGAACACCGTGAAGTCGTACAATCTCTTGCATATATCTTTCTGCCAGTGATTCTGTCGACTGTCCCTCTCGGAAAGGTAGGAAGTGTGCAGCTTTCGTGAGGCGATCGACGATAACCCAAATGGCGTTATTGCCCCTAGGGCTTCGTGGTAAGGCCGTCACAAAATCCATAGTAATGTTCTCCCACTTCCATTCAGGTATCGGCAGTGGTTGTAACAATCCTGCTGTCTTCTGATGTTCCGCCTTCACCTGCTGACATACCAAGCACCTGGATACGAACCTCGCAATTTCCCGCTTCATTCCGTTCCACCAAAAGTGCTGCTTTCGGTCCTGATACATTTTTGTACCTCCCGGATGCACAGAATAAGCTGAACTGTGTGCTTCAGCCAATACTTCTTCTCGAACATCTCCCTTAGGTACGCAGAGTCTGCTACCGAATCTCAGAGAGCCATCTTCATGTATAATCAAATCCGTTCTCAGTCCAGCTTCCACTTGCTCTCTGAACTTTTGCAATCGGGGATCATCCGCTTGTGCAATCTTGATGCGATCCACCAGGGAAGATTGCACCTGTAGTTGCCAAAGTTGACTGAGTGCGTTCGGCGTAACGAATTCAAGTTCAAGTCTCCAGAAGTCCTCAATAATGCTCCTCTGATCGGTCAACATCATGACCGCTGGCTTGCGACTGAGCGCATCTGGTACAACATTCACCTTTCCCGGGTGATACTGAAGGTCCAGGTCATAATCTGCCATCAGCTCTAGCCATCGGCACAGCCTCATGTTTAGTTCTTTCTGAGTAAAAACATACTTCAAACTTTTGTGATCTGTGTACACCTCCACTCTCTCACCCAATAGATAGTGCCTCCAAATTTTCAACACAAAGACTACAACAGCTAACTCCAAGTCATGCGTAGGGTAGTTCTTCTCGTGAATTCTTAGTTGTCGAGAGGCGTAAGCAACCACTCGGCCGTGCTGCATTAGAACACAGCCTAATCCCTTCCCTGAGGCATCACTGTGTATCACCAAACCACCGGAATCATCTGGTACTGTAAGAATAGGCGCCGTGCTTAACTTCTGCTTTAGTGTTTCAAATGCTTGAGTGCACTTCTCTGTCCATGTAAACGGTACGTCCTTCCGTGTCAGCCTCGTCAATGGTTTAGCGATTCTTGAGAAATCTTGGACGAATCTCCGATAATAACCTGCCAATCCCAGAAAACTCCTGATCTCGGCCACTGATTTCGGCGTTGGCCAATCTCTGACAGACTCTATCTTTTTCGGGTCCACTGAGATGCCTTCGCCCGAAACAATATGTCCCAAAAACTGAACCTTGTCGAGCCAGAATTCACACTTGCTTAGCTTCGCATACAGCTTCTCTTCCCGAAGAATTTGTAGTACCGTGCGCTAATGTTCAGCGTGCTTTTCCCGGGTCTTCGAGTAGACAAGTATGTCGTCGATAAACACAACAACAAACGTGTCCAAGTACTTTGCGAACACCCTGTTCATCAAGTCCATGAATATTGTTGGGGCATTGGTAACACCGAATGGCATCACAAGGAACTCGTAATGTCCGTATCGGGTCCTGAAAGCCGTCTTGCATACATCCTCGGCTGCTACTCTGATTTGATGATATCCAGAACGGAGGTCCAACTTCGAGAACACCTTGGCTCCACTTAGCTGATCGAATAGGTCATCAATGCGCGGGATTGGGTACTTGTTCTTTATTGTGACCTTGTTCAACTCCCGATAATCTATACACATTCGCAGCGATCCATCCTTCTTCTTTACTAACAGAACTGGTGCACCCCACGGTGAAGCGCTTGGCCGAATAAATCTCTTCTCCAATAGTTCTTCAACCTGCTTCTTCAATTCCGCCAACTCAACTGGTGCCATTCTGTATGGGGCTCTGGATACTCGGGCTGTACCTGGAGTCAAATCGATTGAGAACTCCAAGATTCGAGGAGGTGGTAGACCTGGTAGATCTTCAGGAAATACGTCCAGAAAGTCCCAAACAATTTCTGGGACAGGGCTCTTATCAATCTCCATAGCTGTCAGCTCCTTAAGCTTTGCTCTGTATTTAGTTGGCTCCAAAGATTCGCTTCCGCTCTCGAAAATAAACTCCGGGTGATTGGGAATGCCGAAGATCACATTCCTTGCACGACAATCGATAACCGCATGGAAAGTGCTCATCCAATCCATCCCGAGAATTGCGTCGTAACTGCCTGTCCCAATCAGAAGGAAATTCGCATAGAATTCCCTGCCACACACTACAACCGGACTTAATTTATATTTTCGACTAGATATTATAATACCATTACCCGTATGAATTTCCCATCCCTTGGTTAGTGGTTCATGTGGTATTGAGTGTGTATCAGTGAAATGCTCAGACAAGAAACAGTGCGATGCTCCCGAATCAAATAGTACTCTAGCTGGCAAGGAATATACGAGTAGAGTACCTGTAACAACGTCTCCTGACGCCTCTGCCTGCTCGGCGGTCAAGGTGAAAGCCCGTCCATGGCCGCGACCTGTAAAGGGTTGCCTCTGCTCCTGTAGCCTCTGCTGTGGCGGTCCAGAACCTCCCTGTATCTCTGCTCGCTCAGGGCAACTGCTAATCTTGTGCTGACTGGATCCTTAAATCAAGCACTGTCCCTTGGCACGGCGACAGTCCTTCTGGGTATGCCCACCTCTACCACAATAGCCGCAAACTACGCCCTGTCTCTGGGGGCGATGCTGTGGTACGAACGGGCGCTTCATTTGTGTCGTTCCTGGCCTGTGAACCGGTATGGCTCCTCGAGAAGGCGCGTGGGTACGTGCTGGAACGACTGGAGGTCTCCTGAACTTGTTAATCAATTTCTCCTGAACTCTCGCCGCGTTGAGTACCTGTGCAAAAGTCTGCAAATCCAACAATGCAATCAACTGCTGCAACTCGAAATCTAACCCCTGAAGGAAGCGTCTGGCCCTGGTGGCCTCTGATTTGACCATGTATGGAGCAAAAGCAGCTCAGACGGTTGAACTCTGCCACATATACGTCCACTGGGCGTCCATTCTGCTTCAAAAGAATAAATCTTTCCTCCATTTCTGCCTTGGCTGTGGAAGGAAAATAATGATCTAGGAAGCACTCCTTAAACTTGCTCCATTCAATCGGCCCGTCAAGTCTGCTTTCTTCCACCGACCACCATGTACGGGCTTCGTCTTCCAATTTTATTTTTTTCACGTCCACCCTATCTTCCTCTGGAACCCTGTCGTCTGTCAATAAATTCTCCATGTTCACCAGCCATTGCTCAGCCTCAAGGGGTTCAGCTAGCCCTGTGAATGCAGCTAGGTGTAACCGTCGGAAGTCTGATACGGTACCAGCCCTAACATGATAAGCTGGTGGAGTAGCGCCCTCGGGGGAGGTAATGAGTGCGGAGGGTCCTCCTGCGGCGGTAATCGCCCTGAGTCCCTCAGTGAGTAAATCTGTCTTCCTTTCCTGAGCTTCTGCGAGAGTGGTCAGTGCACTAAGTATTCTTTCCGTGCGGTCCTGAGAGCTGGAGTCCGAGGAGGGGTCGTTCGGGGACGTCATATCCCTGGAAGATTCAAAAGGATAAGATCAGATTCATGGATGAAAATCAAGAGTAGTGAAACAAGAATAACGTAATACAGTATAGTTAATATTATCCCTTGATACTAAACACAGGCACTGATACCAACTAAACCATGTCACGCCCCGCTTCCCAAAATACGGAAAACGAGAGATGACTAGGCCAGCCATGCTCCTACGGTCAGGGAAACATCCCGCCGTAGTCACACTTCGGCTTCTAGCATTACATGGTAATCAGTAGATAAAGCACAGTAGTAAAGGAATCACATCACTAATTTATTACATTAAAATCCATTGTTCACAATTTTACAATTAACAAGAACAATTACTAACCAAGTTCAATCTCACGATCACTTTTATGGAAAGCAGTAAATGGAGAAAGTACACCAGACTATATCTCCGTGAACTCGAGGGGTAGATCCGTCTCCTGTGCTGGTCCTTCCACGGAATCTGAGCATGCATACTTAGGTCGTCAGAGCGACACAATAACAATATTATTATAATAAGATGAAACAGGTAAATGAGGTAATACTAGTGTAAGAACAATGCAAGTAATCACTATGTCACTATATGATGCAGAATATGTTCAATGTCCTAATCGGTCTCTAGGTCATGTTTGAAATCGCATTGTGGAAGGAGGATCATGTTTAACAGGGGTCTCGTACATACCCGAGACAACGGCCCACATACCCGGGACATAACCCTGTCAGCCGGATCGCTAGATCCTACCTAATATATATATCACTGCTCGAATGATCATCCTCTAAAACACGGTCCCGCTAAATACGATTCTCTTTCCACTTCGATTTCCCCTTTTATTCCCAGATTTACTCTATTTGTGATCTTGATTCGGTCGTGTACAAGTATACCAATGACACGGTTTTATCACTGCTCACTGTATCAATCACTGTCACGAATATTCACTTCCCATTGGTATACTCGTCACTTCTAAACCAACATCAACCACGCACGATAATGCAATGTCCACTGACTCTAACATGCACTAACACTAAGTATATAGCAAATGGGGTATGATATATGTATGTATGCCATCATTAAGCTAAGTGTATTATGAATCAATATGCATGTCATTATCTTACAAAAATTGCATAAATTCATATGTTAAGAATTCAACAAAATGATACAAGTAAGATAAATAGAAGACTCAGTCAGCAATTCATCAAAATTAGTTTCAGTTCAGTTGGGATTCCGGTTTTCAAGATACAACTGTTTCATTTTAAGTGCTCACGGCTGGAAATTCAGTTTCAGAACTGAACGTCCGTTTCGCGACACGAATTGAACCCAGTTGAGTTCAGATTTTAGTGATGCTACAGTTGAATAAAATCTAGGGTTTTCAATAGAGTATTCAACGCAATAGACGGATCCTCAATCGTGTCTGTACGTCGAAAGTTATACACAGTTTAATATCAGTATATCACTTCTGAATCTGTTCTGGACAGTTGTACGTTCTGCACTTTTATTTACAGTTTAAAATAGCAAACGGCAATGAAACGGAATGGAACCACTTGTTTTGTTTATCTAACAGAATTATCCTTAATATACTGCAGAGTTCCGTAACATACGAATTCAGGAAACACAGTGACACACATTTTGGGACAGTACACAGTAATCAGAGTCGCTCTGGACTGCAGTCCAGAGTCGCACTCCGATCTAGATATCATCGCAGTTACTGTACAGAAATCATTAAAAGTTTACATAGGGTTAAATCTCGTCGAGTCGGCTTCGATTTAAGCCCTCGAACGCATCATTCCGGTATGTACATAATTTACAGTGATTTTATTCATTTTCAGATACGGGAAAATTCTAGTTTTATCGGCATATTTGGGGGTGTCAATTCTAGTTACTAACAGTCGTATTTTCCAGTGAAATTTTTACACGATACTCGTCATTATAAGGGCCAACAGAAAACATCTATTTCCGTCAAATTAAGCACGTATTTTCATTGGGGTCTAGTATCGAACACATAGATCGCAAAATATATCGGGAATCGGTAAATTGTAAATTATATGATTTAAGTTTGTATCACAACTATATTAGCATGTAGCAAGTAAAACACTTGCCTAGAAATGTCTCGGGGTCGCACGACAGCAGCGGCGTCACGAGCGCGCGATGTACGTCGCGAAACGATTTGCGCGAGCTTGGCTCGCGATACGGAATTGTGTCGGAATTGCCCGGAGACTTCTTGTGCTCGCTGGAAGGGTGAAGTAAGCTCTGTGGATCTCCTGAGTAGTGCTGGAATTGCCGGCGGTCGACGAAAGTGTTCCGGCGAAGAGCAACAGTGAGCTCGTAGGCTTGGTGGTTGGGACTTGAAAGAGAGAGGGATAGTGGGCTCGGTTGGGTATGTTTAGAGGGTGTGTGGGTGTTGATGCTGATGACGAGGAGGTCGTAGGGTGGTCGGTGATGTGGTGTGGAGATCGCCATCGTCGAGCGTAGGTGGCCGAGCTCGGGTGCAGAAGTTGGTGTGCAGGGGATGCTCGGCAGGGGGTGCTCGGGTTTATGGAGTGTGGTGGTGAGGAGTTCTGTTGGTGGAGGAGGAGCTGGCGAGGGGTCGCTGAGGGGTTGTCGCCGTCGGGGGCGACGAACGGAGTTGGGGGACAATGGCGCTCGGTGAGTTTTCGTGAGTTGAGAGAAGTGGGGAAAATTTGAAAATGGCAGAGAAGAGAGAGGTGAGGGTGTGAGGAAGAGAACGAGGGGTGAAGTCGTGGGTGTAACGTCGCAATAACGGGGGTGGGCGTGGGCGTGGGCGCGAGCTGCGGTGGAGGAGACGGTCGCGAGCGGGAATGGGGGAAAGTTACCGTTGGAGGGAAAATGAGATGAACAGTAGCGGGTCGGGCTGGGTGTAGCGGGCGCGGTGAAGAGGGAAAGGTGTTGGGCTGAGAGGGAGTGGGCTGGCTTGGTGATGGGCTTAGGTTTAGGTTTTTATTAATTAAATTCTTTTTAATTTTATGGTTTTAGTGTGTGGGCTGAGGAGAAGGAACGGGCCGGCTTAAGAAAATAGGTTGAAAATTTTGGATTTGATTTTCTTTTGGTTGGGCTGAGGAGAAATGGCTGATTAAAGGTTTAAACGGGCTGGGTAATTTTAATAGAGAATTTATTTAGAAAATGGTGAGTGGGCTGGGGATTGAATATAGTTTGGGTTTGGGGTTTAGTAAAATATTTTATTTGTTTTTAACTTTTGGTTTGTATTTGGTTTTCCAAATTGGTTTTAAATCTTAGGTTTTAACCTTTAGGGTTTGGAAAAAATATAAATATTGGGATTCAAGCAACCACCTTCTTCAGAAAATACACGAGGAAAAAGTAAATCTCTGGGATTTAGGAAATAGGAAAAACTTTTATTAAGATGGTAATGGGGATTTACATGCGCTGCGCTGCACTCTGCGCTGCATACCACGTGTCAAACACAGATGCGCTAGCACAGTTGCGCTGCACTCTGCGCTGCATACCACGTGTCAAACACGGGTGCACTAGCGCAGTTGCGCTGCGCTGTGAACGTAGGTGCGCTAGCGCAAGGTGCGCCAGCGCTGGAATTAAAATTCCCCCACCGTTAGATCAAAAGATCTACTAATAATAAATTATTAATTAATCAGAACTAAAATTCTGTTATGGAAAGATCTTTCCAATCTTATTAAAATAAGAAAATTATTTTCTGTAAAACAGAAGCCTTAGGATCAAAGATCCAACGGTGGGAAATATTCCCAAATCAATCAGAGAAAGATCTCTTAAAACTGATTTAACAAATCAATTGGCCCTATATAAAGTCCCCAAGACTTCAAGTCTCAAAGACAGAAAAGGGAGAGAAAAACCCTTTGCAAACCTTGAGAAAAAGAAGAGCAAGCCCTTAGAAAAAAGAAGATTATTTCTTCATATTCAAGGTAAAGAACTATATTCTTGAACAACAGAGATGAAACCATCTCGTAAAAAGAAGAACCATCTTCTAAAAAGATCATAGATCTGAATAAAAAAGACCAAGGTCTTTAATAAAAAGCAAAAGATCAAAAGATCTAATCATAAAAAGATAAAAGAAGTATTTTTCTTCATTCACATATCTTTGATCTATAAAGGCAGAGCCCTTTTATAAAATAAGAACTTTTGTTCTTGGATCTTGAGGCAAAGCCTCCTTTAAGAAGAATATAAATTTGTTCTTTGATCATAAAATTGATCAAAATGCGCTTTGCGCTATTGCATTGCACTCACGAATTGCGCTCTTGCGCTCATTGGACCGGCGCTCAGCGCCAAAACCTTCCACGTGTCAACCAAAGACACAATCTGCGCTTTGCGCTCCTGAAACAGCATACTGCGCTCATGGGCTGGCGCTCAGTGCACTGCGCTCATGGGCTGGCGCTCAGCGCCAAGCGCGCCATGTGTCACTCGCTGGCGCGCCAACAGACTAGCGCAACGCGCTCATAAATTAAAAGCGCAATGCGCTAATAAACTAGCGTTTAGCGCTAATCGTGACACGTGTCCTCTTCGTGTGCGCTACCTGACAGAAGTGCAATGCGCTCTTTGACTGGCGCAAAGCGCCTGGCGCGCCACGTGGCGCACTATCAGAACACACTCTGCTTCTGATAAATGCTATGCATTCAATACAAGACAAAAATATCAGAGCCCAATGCCCAGCATAATTAAAAGGGCTGAGCCCAAATAAAGGCTTAATAGCCAAAGCAACTAAAAATGTTAAACATTTTTAATTGGACTTAGCCAAATTCTGGCCATAAGTTCTCAACTTATATTGAACTGAGCACATCTGCTCATAAATATTCAACAGATTTTAGTCCCAAACTGGGCTACAGATCTCTCAAACAATTCACACTGGTTCGAGGGTACATCTCGTTACTCCTCTAATATCTGTCGTTGTAATCCTTCAACGTCGTCAGAGAGGTAACGGGTCCCGATAACCACACATAACATCGGACTGTGGGGTCCTTAAACCCACGGACTATGATGTCCTTAACCTCGACCGTGATATCTTAAAACTAACATCGGATTGTGGGGTCCTTAAACTCACGGACTATGATGTCCTTAACCTCGACCGTGATGTCTTAAAACTAATATCGGACTGTGGGGTCCTTAAACCCACGGACTATGATGTCCTTAACCTCGACCGCGATGTCTTTAAACTAAAAATGGACCGAGATGTCCTTAAACTAACATTGGACCGTAATGTCCTTAAACTAATCGACCGCAATGTCCCTAAACTAAACAACAAAGGCTAAATGCTTTCTTGTTGGATCTAAACAATCTTGTTAAGTTGATCTTAGTCTAGAAATTAGACTGCCGTATCCTTAACAATGTTTAAGTTGATCTTAGTCCCCAATGAGACTAGCGTATCCTTAAACCAAAACCCCAAACCCAAACCTAAAAAGATACGGATTTGGACTAATCCACGCCCTACGGGCGACAACATAACATAGTCTCCGTATACAATCCACGGGCAACCAAACACAAAACAAACACTCACGACACGAAGTGGCCATCTGGAGAAGGAGAAAGTTGTTACTACGATGCGGTAGCGTAATTAACTGCAGGGGCTTGCGCCTGCAGGGAAGAGCGTCCCCACAATCAAAAAACCCCTCAACGAGGGGGAATCTGAAGAAGTCTGCTACATCGGCCGCATCTATTTAAACCTTCGATACATGGTGCCATAAATCAACTTGGCATCTTCGGAGAGGTGGACGGATAGCACCAATTAACATCTGTCCCGAAATTCAGGCGAGACGTATGCCGCGTCTCTGCCGCGTCTTTCGGAGGGGAACAGATTCTGGCACGCCCAGTGGGACCTCTTCCTTTTTCCACTCCACACTTCGTGTGTCGTGTTTCGCGAACGAATCGCGGTTTGCTAATGGTTGCCCTTGGGTTCGAAGTACTAATATTTGGCGTTTTGCTTGATGCAGAAAAAGAAGGATCAATGGTGTTCACTTGTGCAAAATGTTCCAGCTGCAACTGCAACGTACGCTCCGCCTCATCTGGAGGCATAGCTTACGGGTCTCAAGCGGCGTCCTTGTTCACGATGCTGGTGGAACAAGTCACCCAGGCTACTACTGGATTGTTTTTCGGGACCATGCTCCCGCCAACGAGCTTCACCGCTCCTATGCCAACGCCGGAAGCTCTTAAGAAGTCGGTCTTTGATCGGCTTGCAACTACTATGGCCCCTCTCAACGGGTCGTCTAGCTCCAGCTCCTCGGTCTTCATCAGACTGGGCCAAAATTCCTGTGGGCCCATGATGAAGCCTGCGATCCCAGAAAAGGTTATCTCGAAGAAGATAGCCATTCCTGCTCCCGAAGTTGTCAAGGCGGCTTCGCCAATCAAAGGGTCGGCCTTTACAAGACTGACTGTTCCAGCTCCCACCTCGGCTCCCGTTCTTGCTCGAAGGTCTGTCTTTGACAGATTGAATACTGCTACTCAAAAGACGTCAGTCTTCAAGAGGCTGACACCGACGGCGCCTCACCTAAATAGAGGGCAAGACAAAGCCATCCTCATCGCCGAACCAACCCCAACAGCTCGACACGCTCGATGTCGCCACTGGCACCGATTAAGGAAGGCTGGGGCAACTCCCCCTCTGGGCTAACTCCACCAGCTCCAACGGTGAAAGTCAACGCTGCTGTTCCAACCGGGAACAACTTTGAGTTGTTGAACAAGATGCGCAAGAACTCGCCTACAGCCATACAGAAAAGATCTCCGCCACCGGTGGAGACTGTCACAGAAATAAAGCCGGAGTAGTCCCCTCAACGGCTGTCTTCCAAAGTTTACAAAATCTGGCGACAAGTCAGAGAGTCGGTGGTTGATCAAGACTGTCCCCGCCGGCAGAAGAAGCTGAAGGTCCGACAGGAAGAAAACCGTCCTGTTAAGCCACAGAAGGCGATGGCTACTCGGGTGCCCACTGCAACGGCCCCCTCAACTTCGACAGCTCATAAGAGGAGAAGGCCGGAGAAAATCCCCATGTCTGTGACAAATGTCAAAGGCACCGAGCCTAAACGCCCTAAGTCTGGGGGCATGGTGGTGCATAACGTTTATATGGCATCCGGAAAAGAGGATAGCCGTATCTCCACAGGTCATCGACCGCTTACGCGATCCATGACAAAAGCCCAAGAGCAGCAGTAGAGGCTTCGGGAGATGATGACTGCGATGGCCGCACTCATCGGGCCGAAAGCAAGCCCAGAGGCATCCTCGGAGCAACGTCATGAGCAAGAAACTGATGCCAAATTCCTTCGGAGAATGCTTGAAAAGAAGGACAAAGAGGCCGCGGAACAAGCGGCCAATATAAGACAAATGACCCTTCTATTCCAAGATATGGTGGGCATGATGATCCAGCCGGATCCCCCAGCCGAAGATCCTCCAGTAATAATTGAAGATGATAGAGGAGAAACATCAAATCCACCTCCGGCTCTTTCAGCAGCCAAGGAGGAAACTATGTCCAAGTCCGCCCTGGATGATTATATCGCTCAGCAGATATGAGTTCACCAGGCAAATGAAGCGGCTGGGCAAATTGTTAGAACTGGGCGACCGTATCCGGGTTGGTATGATCAAATAAAGTACCCGCCTGGCTACACGATCCCCAAATTCCATGTGTACAAGGGGACAAGCAATCCCCATCAACATGATGCTCAGTTCAGGGCCTTTTGTGGAAATACCGGTGGCGATGATAAACTTTTGCTCCGCCAATTCGTCGGCAGCTTATCGGAGACGGCGTTTGAGCGGTACTCCGAACTTCCAAACGACTCCGTCGAAACTTTCGTAGAAATGGAGTTGTTGTTCACCCAGCGATTCGCAAGTGCTAGTGAACACACCCCAATAACGGTATTGATCAATGCCAGGGTGAAGCCGGGGGAAACGTGGGTTCAGTACGCAATCCGATGGCGGAATCTGTGGTCAAAATGCGAACAGCGCATCGAAAAAGCACCAGCGGTGGGTATGTTCGTGGGCACTCTGGACCCTCATGCAACTATCTCCCAGTTCATGATGTTCTTCAAGCCGACTACTTTCCAGGCCTTGATCAACAAACTGGCCTAAATGGACCAGATGGGTCACAGACCGTCTCCTCCAAAGCCGGACTCTCGCAATGAAAAGGGCAAAGGGAAAGCAACATTCGTCGCCAACGCTCAACAACAACCGAGTGGCCCGAGACCGGTTGTTCGCCAAAGCAACAAGCGGCAATCCCTCGATGAGAAGTTAAGACGTCCTTACTCGTTTCCCCGGGATAAAACAAGGAAACTGTTTGAACTGGCAGTGCGCAATGGGCTCATCACTCTACCGGAGTCGAGACACCCAACGCGATCGAACGACGTCAACGATCCTAATTACTGCCCCTACCACCGAGTATTGGGCCATCCGATCGAAGACTGCTACGTCTTCAAAAACTGGGTTGAAGACCAATACCAACAGGGCAAGTTCGCGCTATCCAAAAACTGGAAGGTGAATCCGCCACAACAGCACACTCCTAAAAGGGTTGACACACCGGGGGCATCGTGCTCTTTTATAGAAGAAGTTCCATGGGAAGTCGTTCTTTCGACAAAAACTAAAAGAATGCTGAAAGATCTTCAAATATGCCCGGCGATCAGGTGGAAAAGCCCGCTAGAGCCGTAGATCATCGAAGGATGCTGAAACCACGCCCAACATTAGGAGTTAATAGTGATGGTGGACAAAACATTCGGGCCCAGCCGTCAAAGTCTTCGAAGAAAAATAAGAAGATCAAAAATCCCGCGCAATTTGATGACAAGCGCACGGATCTGCAAAAACATATTGACGTGCTGGAGGAATATAACCAAAAGACGTGGACCCCAGTCACACTTCAAGAATTTCTTAACAATATCCTTGAGAGCGGAAATAACGGCAATAACGACGGGGATGACTCGTCAGAATACTCCGAGGACTATGTGGCAAGTTGCCACATGATCTCTCATTCGGCGTTAACTAACGAAGAAGCTTGTTTCCCCCAATCAGAGCAAAACTCTGTTGAAATTCAAAATTCAAATTTTGAAGCAACGCTTCAAATCCTAGGCACAACGCGCCACGTGTCAGACGCTGATACGTAAGCGCGGCGCCCGAGGCAGTGCGCCCAATCAGAGCAAAGCTCTATTTAAAGCAAAATTAAAGGAAGCAACGCTTCAGTTGCGCAAGCACTGCGCTGCGAGACACGTGTCAGCGCAGATGCGCTTGCGCAGTTGCGCAACGCTGTGCGCGGCTTGACACGTGTCACTTGCTGGGGCATTTACGCCAAATAGAATTAAGATTTTAAAGAAATCTTTCTGTTCTTGTTAAAACAAGAAGATTGCCTTCTGTAAAACAGAAGCCCTTGGATCAAAGATCTAACGGTGGGGAAAATCCCCCAAATCACTCAGAGAAAGATCTCTTTAACAAATTTAACAAATTTATGGGCACTATATTGTAAGTGCACGGCGGCGCCCCGACCGTCAATCCGACGCCGGAATGCGGAAGCGGTGATTTACTTTAACTTTTCAAACCGGCACCACCGCGCACTAAATACCTGGATCGGGCCATTAAACTAGTCCTAGCTATCTAGAGAGGGGGTAGGGAGATATACCGAGTGATCCGAGTCCTCCGGTCTTCTCGTCGTCGTCCCGATCTCCTCGCGGAATCTCCGGTCTCCACCTCGTCGCCGGAAGGGCACCACGTTGCTGGCTTCTTTTACGGGCTCCCACCTCTATACCGAGGCAACTCGGGCACGAAGTTGGCGAGCCGACGTGCCCAAGGTTTGCTGTAGAATGTGTGTAGAACTCATGTTTCATTTTGGGGTAGTGGAGGTTGCCATTTTGGTGGAGGAATGATACTTGGAGTTTTTTTATGAAATGGGGGATTTTTGCAAGCACAATACAATCAAAAATCCCTACACAAATATTGGGCAGCCCCCTAAAGGCTTGGCCGGCCTTGCAAAATGGTGAGAGAGAGAGGAGTGAGTGAATGGGGGAGAGCCACACAAAAAAATGCAAGAGGGAATCATTTTTGATTATGAAAAGAAATCATAAGAAACAAAGTCCAACACTCAACAACCATCTCCCATCATCACAACCAAAGTCAAGCTATGATGACTAAAGAAAGCCAAGCAATGATGATCCAACAATTTGCAAAAACAACCCTCCAAAATGCTTATTTGCACAAATGCAAATAAGCCCTCCTCCACCAATCTTCGGCCAATGAAAGATACAAAGAAATATGGCCGAAACGGAAAGCAAACTGGCAACTCCAGAAAACTGGTCCCGTAATAAATTACAGAAAAACCCCGCTACTGTGTATACACACCCGCATTTGTATTCCGACCGAATACAAATGCAATGAGACAAAATCTACACTGTACTATACTAGGATCCGACTTAAACCAAAGCCGGCTAGTATTATCCGTACGATCATGATCCGTGCAATACCGCACGTATCAGATCGAACGCTGCCATATCTCCATACGGCCTCTACAGCGTTTCGCCCGAAAACTTGAGCAACTGAATGTGGGGGACTCTAAAGACTCGTCAATACTATGGCTGTGGATTTAACCACTAGCACGTCAGAGGTATTAGCCATACGTGACGGGCTACCAGCTATTGACCAAAGGGGACGTCGATGAGCGAACTCATCCTGACACCCTACTGAGCCTGTCAGTGACAATATCCGTATAGTCCGGTCCGTTCGTCTATGAGCATCGCATGGCGGGCCTAGGGGGTTGGTAAAAGTCAGACCCCTAAAAGCGGTACAAGTCGTGTCAGAGATCAGCCCAGAACACCCTGAGATACTACTGGAATACCTACCAGTAAATCTCCTGCCTTGGCCAAGGACTTTACATGTTCTGGCTCTCCTAGACACAGCGCGACCTCACCCCCAATACCAAGAGAGACGAACCCCCGAAGATCCGCTCACTGCCTCCATGTGGCTCGGGACTGTACCCAACTAAAACCTGTTTGCACGTCTCTTTTGAGCGTGGTAGGGTAGTAATCAAAGTACAGTGGGAACTCACACGAGACAAATGACGATCCTCAGGTCGATGAACTAACCTGTACACATGTCACCAGGGAACTGCTATCTGACGTCAGGTATAAGACCAACTAGCATGTTCCCGGCGAGTCCTGTCCGGTGTACTCATAACCCAATGAGCACCTGTATACATCTTAGGTGATCCAACTGACACCTGTGGCTTGTGAGACCGGCCACCGCCCCTCGTCGGGGTCTCGACTGTATACACTAGTCTACTCTAGAGAATCGATGCCCTGTCTCGAAACTCCCACGACTAGGGACCTTTTAAGGATGTGCTTATAGACCACCAGCTCTCACATATATGATCGCCCTCATACTGCTGGCTGTCAAGCAAGAATCCTAGGGGCTCTATCAACGTGTAATGGCGACCTGTCAGGTCACCTAAAGCAGTACACGATGATAAAGATAAACCAGATAGCATACTATCATCTTGAGTAAGACTGTCCTACCGGGATAGGTCCTCCCTCAATCATTGCAATCACGTGCCCGTGATCCAATAATTGACTCTGAGGGCACTATCTCCAACAATCTCTTACTTGCACTCAAGGCTAATTATTGCCATGTCGCATACTCACAGTCCGTGTGATACCGAACACCCAACTCCTCTACTTGTCAGTCTCACAAAGCTCGTTTGCGAAACTATTGCGTTCGAGGAATAGCCTCAGTAAGTGGATCCGCCTTGATGTTTCTTTCTATGTCTCTCTATATCTCATGTTCGCAGAGAAAGCCATCTCCCGAAATGAGCAATACCTGTCTTAGAATGTGTCTGGATGTCTGATGGGACCTAGCTCATAAATGTAACTCCAAATCCAAACTTCTTAGACTGTATCATCAACTGAACTTAATCAGTATCTTGCGCCATGCCTCCCTCAGTATTGCCTTGGACCACCTGTCCAAAATACTGCCCCTTATCAGAAGGAAAACTAAAACTTTGACAACCTCCTTGTCGTCCAGGTCACCTTGGAAGCCTGGAATGATAACTGTCTCCCGCATGAGGCTGTCGTTATCATATCCCTAGAATATCCACTTATGTTCTAAAACTGCTTCCGACTGTTTCTCTAGGATAGGATCAATGTCAACTTATTGAATCTAGTGCAAGAACAACATCTGGTGTGGTACTTGACATCTCATGATTGACTCAATTGTCTGAGCAAGTGATCTGCCAATCATGCGCATCCCTCTCCCCTTTAGTCTGTAAGACATCTTTAGAGAGGGTGACTCCATCACTTGCAGGTACACTACCGTGCCAGGAGTCGTCCATTCTAAATACTTTTAGAATGCTGTCTAAATACCCTTAATTAGGAAACCACCCAAATCTAGATCTAAAACCATAGATCTAGTAACCAGTATGTCTGATATAATGTCCAAGTCCCATGTGGAGAAACCACTGTGTGACGACCAAAGTATAACCGATCGTAGTATAGGAATATCACTTCCTACTCTGTGTATGTCATCCAAATACCATGACATCACACCCTACTACCTTCTCAACAGATCCATCCCATATTCTGATGAAGTCAAACCTATGACTGTCACATCAGAAATTGATGATCTATCTCCGCTACATCTGCTTTAGTCTATAAATAGACATAAGCCACTTGTCTACCAATGCTTCCGCTGCTCCCACTGACTACGACAACCTTCTGGCAGAGTCATATAGACGTACACTTCTAAAGCCAGTTAAGAACGACGCTATACTCATCCTCCTGCCGGGTCTCACAGTCTGGAACAACAGTAATGGCAAGTGTGGGTAAACAAGAACTTCCCTGTCACCGTCCTTGAGGCTACCGGAGTACCTCTCGGGTGCCTGAAGGTTACCCACCTTATCTGTGGAGTGGCCAATGGAATGTCAATCCAGATTGAATCTTTAGGTTCTTTATCAAATCTTCATTAATCGTTTGCGGTTCTGGAATCACTTCCAGTTCTACCATACTCCCACTACTGTTTTCTGAAAAAATCCATTTTTATTAAAACTGTGGCGAGTCTTGAACAATATCACTATTGATCTTCCAGATGGTAGAAAGTCAACCCTCGTCATAGCCTGGGTCAACCCACAAACAGCCATTACAGAAACGTGCCTTGAGTTATCCAGAGTCTGGTTTTAAGCATAAGCCAGACAACTCCCCGTACCTTAACATTGTTAAGATATGAACTGTTCTATATCCAATATAGAACCAGAGACACTGATTTAATTGAACCAGATTCAAATTATGCAGCTGTCTACAGTGCATGTCAACTAAATTTACTCAACTTAGGAATGCTTCCAATTATGAGTAACCTGAAAAGAGAAGCAAGTTCTCTTAATCATTACTATCAACTGAACACCATACACAAGTATCTACATCTTCGATCACTTTGAAGAATCCCGATACTTGCAATACTTGGTTCTCTACTTTATTCATATACCTATAACTTCTCAAAATTCGGACCCTGTGTTTCCACGAAACACCTGTCTAAAAACTAGAGAAGTCAAAAGTAAACCGAATATAGTACGAGGACCAACCCCTCTATCCTGATGGATCCTGGACAACATACAATGCTCTGTATAAGTCCCTTGAGTCTGATAACTCATTCACTGTGTGTCATAGGTTGAAAACTGTACTTATGGTTAAGAAGAATTACACCGATGTTTAATGCTCCTTACCTAACCATCCACTGATATAGGTAAATGTCATAGACATAATTTCAAAAAGGTATATCTCACTCTATAAAAATAGACGTACAGATATATCAATTTGAAATTGGTGCATAACAGCAGATATTCAAAACCAAATATTTGCCGACCGGCAAATAGCCCAGGTGATTTCCTTAAATATCACCAATTACAACGAATTCCGATATAATGAGGACAATCACCTAATTCCCACTAACCTACTCCCACTCATCATCTGTAAAACCATACAGATGTGAGAATTATACCTAGTAAATACATACCCTGGAGTAAGGACTAATTGGGAAATCAGTTTTCCTTTAACAGTACACAGTGAAACTGAAACATTGAAATGTTTCGATGGGGTATCCCGGTATTCTTAGTAATTCCTCTTCCAGATTCACGACTGTAACCGTATAATTCTTTGCCACCTCTCCAAATCCCTTTATATGTCTTTATTCATTACCTTCTGCACACCCCTTTAGGCCAAATGGTTTTCTTCCTTCCCTACCGTTCGGCACCAGCCTATGGTTTGGAAGAAGACTATCCAATTAGCATAATGGGTGTATTGTCCTAATCCTAGGAACACTCGCAATGTGAGAGAAGGTGAAGATAAAAGACAACCGAATAAACCTTATTTCTATTTCTCCTGAACCAGAATCCATCCCCGAACTGGAACAAGTTCCTTTCGAGTTCGTATATAACCATACGATGGAGTATCCAATAAACTGTGGATCTTCGTAGTGATACGGAGTGTCCTGAAGAAATGCAAAGGTGAAGTGGGAGTGGTAATGAAATACCTGGTTTGGTCGTGAATATCAGTTGCAATTTACTTTGCCCTCTTACTAATCCCTTATTATGTCTTTACTTAATACCTTCTGTACACCATCGTTAAGCTAATTGATTTTTTCATTCCCTACCGGTCGGCACCTGCCTATGGTTTGGAAGAAGACTATCCAATTTGCGTAATAGGTGTACTATCTCCTAAACCAAGGAGTACTCGCAACCTGAGAGAAGGTAAAAGGAAAAGACAGCTGAATAGTCCTATTCGTTTTCTCCAGAACCGGAAACCATCCTCGAATAAATTCCTTCGAGTTCGTATCTAACCATACGATGGTTTTGTCCAATGGAAGTGGATGTTCGTAGTAATACGGAGTGTCCTGGAGAAAAGGGTAAAAGTTGGAGTGGCAATGAGATTTGCAACTCTGACAATCCAAAAGCCAGTGTTTAAGAAGGTTCGGTTAATTTTGGTCACTGAGTTATAGTCTTAGGGTCGGGTCAATGGTCGCTGCCAAAGAGAGAGAGAAAAGAAACACTCAGCGTGCACTCTAACCTAGATCAGAATGGTTACCAATTTATCTAATCTGGAAACCTCCCACTGTACCGTCAAATTCTCCTCCAAACCTGAAAGAAGAATTAGCCGGGATCACCCGAGGAGTAAACCAACTCATCAGTGGGAATCGGGATCCAACTATCATCGCATTATAACGTGACGGAATCCGCTCACGTCATCACACTCCAGAAGGTATGCGCATATCTGGCAAGTTTCAGTTTCTTTAGAAACTCCCGATGTGATTTTTGCCCCATGCTCTTATGACCTTGGCGTGAGGTCAAAATATCATAAGTCACATGTCAAGTTCTACCCGTCATTGTCCAGGTTAATTTGAACCCACCCGTAGATACCCTTGACGTAGGCCAAAATAGTAGTACGACTGTCCCAAACCAACGCATCTATCTATGCAACAGATAAATACCCGGCAGCTACCAATCACTATGCCTTGGCGTGAGGTCAAAATACATAGCTTGAATACTACCGAATATTTAACAGAAATGACGGAGGGCTACGAATGGTTTCTGGCGAAAACCTTCAACGTAATGAACTTTATATCGTTGAAGGAACCGGATAGCTTTAAAAATATAGTGACGAAAACCTTTGCTAAAGAGGTCACTCCCGGTGAAGGGATCTTGGCTCTTTCCCCGTAGAATGAGGTGCAGGATATTCCAACTGAATACCACGGTGCAAAGTAAAAGTAATCGGCTATAGTGAAGTTATTGCCCTGACGCAAACTTTTTGTCCAAGGGGTCACTCCCGGTGAAGGGATCTCGGCCCTTGCCTCGTCGACTGAGGAGCAGGATATTCCAACCGAATACCACGATGCTAAACAAAAGAGAACGTCCTTACAATAACAGCTTTTTGAAAAGTGTTCCAACAACATCAGATTAGGTTTGTTTAACTTGCATTGATCCGAATCAACGCAGTCCCATCAATTGATCACACCACAAAGAACGAAAATAATATGACGTACGTATATGCCATCCGCATTCGCCACTGGGTCCCGTCATTACCCGTTAGGTTAGCTAACTAACGACAGAGCGAGGACTGGACTAGCGCGGATGCAAAACATATACAGCATCTACTAATATATATACCAATATATAATATTTCGCTCAAGGCGTGATAAAATGCAACATCACAGAAATGTACAGTATCATAGAATAATACAGATATCTGGGATCCCCGAGTTTCACAGAGCCACTACTGAAACCTGACGTTCCCCTGGTCGTGTGGATAGCCTGTGCAATGAAATCCTAGACCCCTACGGGCGCGGCAAGTTACCCGCCAAAACCTGAAGCGGGGCAGCCCCCTTCAGCAACGTGAATAGACCACCCAGCACTTCACGGAATCCGGTAACTTGGGCACCCCTCCTGGGTCAACCTGTACCCCCTACGAGTGCGGCGAATAGCCCGCCAATTCTAGAGTGAAGCCCCCTCCGTCTCAATACCATGAGATGCGGGCTTGTTGCCCTCTAGAACCCGGCTATCCGTGCACCCCTTCGCGGGGTAATCCTAGTACAGAAAGTAAAATATACATACAACGGGTACATCGACCGCAACCTGGTCATGCCCCAAAAGAATAATACAAACAGGCAGTGACGGCAGTCCACATGTCGGACGCTCGCCCCGCAATATCAAATGTACATAATACAACAAAAACTATACTAGCATTGCATCCAGGCTATCCCCCACGACCAATCCGCAACATCACAGCATAACACAGAACATCAACGTGAATGTCACGTTCGCAAATCTATCTAACCAGGCTATAGCAGTTAGACAGGATTTACCGATCAAGTGACATTCACTGTCGCAGATATAATGTAAATACTGTGAACTAATGTGTTTAAAATATATCCGATCGATCAAATTTTACCAAGTGGGCCCCCAAGCAATACTGTAGCACTCACAGAAATTCTGGGCCCAAACAAAGTATACCAAAACCCCTATTTTCAAGTTAAGGAGTACTGTAGAAATTTTGAAGCAGTGAAGGCACAGAACGGTGGCGGAACCGTGACATAAAGGGGGTTATTACCGCGGTTCCGCGGCGTTCTCGTACGATCATGCATTCAAATTTTCTCAGAACTCCTAAAATTGCCTGAACATCTTTCTGCAACAACCTGAAAAAATTTTCGAGCTAAAAAAATTTCGACAGAAAACTGATGTTTGGAAAAATACTGGTTTTGGAATTTTTGTTCGATGGGAAAGTAAACACATTAGACCAAGCTAGACTATATTAATGGCGAGGCTATGATACCACTGTAAGTGCACGGCGGCGCCCCGGCCGTCAATCCGACGCCGGAATACGGAAGCGGTGATTTACTTTAACTTTTCAAACCGGCACCACCGCGCACTAAATACCCGGATCGGGCCATTAAACTAGTCCTAGCTATCTAGAGAGGGGGTAGAGAGATATACCGAGTGATCCGAGTCCTCCGGTCTTCTCGTCGTCGTTCCGATCTCCTCGCGGAATCTCCAGTCTCCACCTCGTCGCCGGAAGGGCACCACGTCGCCGGCTTCTTTTACGGGCTCCCACCTCTATACCGAGGCAACTCGGGCACGAAGTTGGCGAGCCGACGTGCCCAAGGTTTGCTGTAGAATGTGTGTAGAACTCATGTCTCATTTTGGGGTAGTGGAGGTTGCCATTTTGGTGGAGAAATGATACTTGGAGTTTTTTGATGAAATGGGGGATTTTTGCAAGCACAATACAATCAAAAATCCCTACACAAATATTGGGCAGCCCCCTAAAGGCTTGGCCGGCCATGCAAAATGGTGAGAGAGAGAGGAGTGAGTGAATGGGGGAGAGCCACACAAAAAAATGCAAGAGGGAATCATTTTTGATTATGAAAAGAAATCATAAGAAACAAAGTCCAACACTCAACAACCATCTCCCATCATCACAACCAAAGTCAAGCTATGATGACTAAAGAAAGTCAAGCAATGATGATCCAACAATTTGCAAAAACAACCCTCCAAAATGCTTATTTGCACAAATGCAAATAAGCCCTCCTCCACCAATCTTCGGCCAATGAAAGATACAAAGAAATATGGCCGAAACGGAAAGCAAACTGGCAACTCCAGAAAACTGGTCCCGTAATAAATTACAGAAAAACCCCGCTACTGTGTATACACACCCGCATTTGTATTCCGACCGAATACAAATGCAATGAGACAAAATCTACACTGTACTATACTAGGATCCGGCTTAAACCAAAGCCGGCTAGTATTATCCGTATGATCATGATCCGTGCAATACCGCACGTATCAGATCGAACGCTGCCATATCTCCATACGGCCTCTACAGCGTTTCGCCCGAAAACTTGAGCAACTGAATGTGGGGGACTCTAAAGACTCGTCAATACTATGGCTGTGGATTTAACCACTAGCACGTCAGAGGTATTAGCCATACATGACGGGCTACCAGCTATTGACCAAAAGGGACGTCGATGAGCGAACTCATCCTGACACCCTACTGAGCCTGTCAGTGACAATATCCGTACAGTCCGGTCCGTTCGTCTATGAGCATCGCATGGCGGGCCTAGGGGGTTGGTAAAAGTCAGACCCCTAAAAGCGGTACAAGTCGTGTCAGAGATCAGCCCAGAACACCCTGAGATACTACTGGAATACCTACCAGTAAATCTCCTGCCTTGGCTTAGGACTTTTCATGTTTTGGCTCTCCTAGACACAGCGCGACCTCACCCCCAATACCGGGAGAGACGAACCCCCGAAAATCCGCTCACTGCCTCCATGTGGCTCGGGACTGTACCCAACTAAAACCTGTTTGCACGTCTTCTTTGAGCGTGGTAGGGTAGTAATCAAAGTATAGTGGGAACTCACACGAGACAAATGACGATTCTCAGGTCGATGAACTAACCTGTACACATGTCACCAGGGAACTGCTATCTGACGTCAGGTATAAGACCAACTAGCATGTTCCCGGCGAGTCCTGTCCGGTGTACTCATAACCCAATGAGCACCTGTATACATCTTAGGTGATCCAACTGACACCAGTGGCTTGTGAGACCGGCCACCGTCCCTCGTTGGGGTCTCGACTGTATACACTAGTCTACTCTGGAGAATCGATGCCCTGTCTCGAAACTCCCACGACTAGGTACCTTTTAAGGATGTGCTTATAGACCACCAGCTCTCACGTATATGATCGCCCTCATACTGCTGGCTGTCAAGCAAGAATCCTAGGGGCTCTATCAACGTGTAATGGTGACCTGTCAGGTTACCTAAAGCAGTACACAATGATAAAGATAAACCAGATAGCATACTATCATCTTGAGAAAGACTGTCCTACCGGGATAGGTCCTCCCTCAATCATTGCAATCACATGCCTGTGATCCAATAATTAACTCTGAGGGCACTATCTCCAACATATATAAAGGACCCTAGACCTCAATTCAAAGGCATCAACATTATCATTGAGAACTCTGAAGAATTGGAGAGAATTTCTCAAGAACAAAAAAGGTAAAAACCTTTAGAAAAAAGAGAAAATTCTCTTAAAAACAGATCATTGATCTGAGAAGAAGATCAATGATCTTCAATCAAAAGAAAAATAAGTAATAATAGTGCTTTGCACTTTGCTTATGAACCATTGGTTCTCTGAGATCGAGAAAAATAAGAAACACTTGTTTTCTTTGATCTAAATTGGATCAAGAAATCAAATAGTTCTTTGCACTTCTTTTATGAACCATTGGTTCTGGAATCTAAAAGATTCTCAAGATAATAGTGCTCTGCACTTGCAAATCTGCACTGTTGCGCTCTTGGGTTGGCGCAAGCCACCAGAGAGCGCCACGTGTCAGCATCTGAACCATTTGCGCTATGCGCTTTTGAAATAGAGTCTTGCTCTTTGAAACTGGCGCAACTCACCACAACGCGCCACGTGTCAACAGCGCAAGCGCAGCGCACTGCGCTTGCATGACACGTGTCATCACCACAAGCGTTTGCGCTCTTTGATTGGCGCAAAACGCCTGACAAATGCAATGCATTTCTTTTGTTAATGGGCCAGGCCTAAATCGAAAAGACCTAGTAGGCCAAAATAAATTGCAATGCAATAAATGGGCAGAGCCCAGGTAAAATTGATGCTCTGCATCATTTATAAAATGAGCAAAGCCCAAAACAAATTGATGCTCTGCATCCTTTATGGGCAGAGCCCAAATAAAAAACATATAAAAGTGTTGAACTTTTTTCAACTGGACTTAGCCCAATCATGGCCGTAAGTCCTCAAATTACAATGGCTGAGCACAGCTGCTCTCTTAAAAATCAATTTACATCCGGTTCGAGGGTACATCTCCGAACTCCTCTGACACCTATCGTTGTAATCCTTCAACGACGTTAGAGAGGTGACGGGTCCCGACGACCACACATCAATACGGACTGCGGGGTCCTTAAACTCGTGGACCGAGACATCCTTAAACTAATATCGGACCGAGACATCCTTAAACTAATATCGGGCTGAGACGTCCTTAAACTAATATCGGACCAAAACGTCCCTAAACTGGCGATGGACCATCGCATCCCTAAACTGGAACAATAGAGCCTCCAACTGCTCTTTTGCCGGATCTAAACGATCCCGTTTAAGTTGATCTTAGCCCCAGACACGGCTAACGTAACATTCAAATGGACTATAAAACTCCAAATCAACTTTGGGTCAAGGGTACATCTCCTAACTCCTCTGACACCTATCGTTGTAATCCTTCAACGACGTCAGAGAGGTGACGAGTCCCGATGGCCATATATTAAATGGATCACCACGTTAAGTTGATCTTAGTCTCAAAACAGGAGTAACGTATCCTTAATGAATGTTTAAGTTGATCTTAGCCTCAATACGGCTAACGTATCCTTAAAATAAAAACACCAAACCCAAATCTAAGTAAATATGGATTTGGACTAATCCACGTCCTACGGGTGACGACATTACTCAGTCTCCGTATACAATCCACGGGCAACCACAAATAAAACAAACACACACGACATGAAGTAAAATTCTGGAGAAGGAGAAAGTGGCTGCCGCGATACGGTAGCGTAATTAACTGCAGGGGCTTGCGCCTACAGGGAAGAGCGTCCCCACAATCAAAAACCCCTATAGCGAGGGGGAATCTGACGAAGTCTGCTACATCGGCCGCATCCGTCTAAACCTCCGATACACGGTACCATAAATCAACTTGGCATCTTCGGAGAGGTAGAAGGATAAAACCATATAGTATCTGCCCCGAATCTCAGGCAAGACGTCCTCACGTCGTCGCCGTCTTTCGGAGGGGAACAGATTCTGGCACGCCCGGTGGGACCTTTTCCTCTTTCCACTCCACACTTCGTGTGTCGTCTTCGCGAACCAATCGCGGTTTGTTAACGGTTGCCTTTGGATTTCAAGTTACTAAGATTTGGTCTTTTGCCTGGCGCAGAACTCAAGCATCAATGGCCTCTAACTGCACCAACTGCTCGAAGTGCCACTACAACGGAAGCCCCACCTCACCTGGAGGTGTAGCATATGGGCCTCAAGCGGCCTCCTTCCTTGCTCTGACGGTAGAATAGGTGACCCAGGCCACCACCGGCCTGTTTTTCGGGACCATGATCCCACTTGCAAGCTTCTCTATGCCAATGCCTGCACCTGAAGCGAACAAGAAGTCGGTCTTCGACCGGCTCACTGCTACGACGGCCCTTGTCAACGGATCGTCCACTACCAAACCAACACCCTCCGTCTTCGCCAGGCTGGATCAGAACTATGAGAGGCCCGCTAGGAAACCCATGAACTCTAAAGTGGCTGTCCTAAGGAAAGCAATAACCGCTGCTCCAGAAGTCGTCAAGGCGGCTTCCCCTGTCAAAGAGTTAGTCTTTTCAAGACTGACTATTCCTGCTCCTACCCCTGCTCGAGGATCTGTCTTCAATAGGCTGAATATCACCCCTCAGAGGACAACCTCAGTCTTTAGGAGGTTAACACCAGCAGCGCCTCATTCAGACAGGGGGCAAAAAGAAGCTATCTCTATCTCCGAGCCAGTACCAACGGCTCGTCATGCTCGACGTCGCCATTGGCAACGAGTGAGGAAGGCAGGGGGCAACTCCCCCTCAGGGCTAACTCCACCTGCTCCAGTGGTGGAAGTCAACGCTGCTGTTCTAACTGGGAACAGCTTTGAATTGCTGAAGAGGTTACGTAAGAACTCTCCAACCGCTACACTAAAAAGATCTCCTCCACCTACGGAGAGAGTTCCGGAAATGAAGCAAGAGCAGCCCCCTCAACGGCTGTCCTCAAAAATTTATAAAGTTTGGCGGAGAGTTCAAGACTCCGTAATTGACCCAGATCGCTCTCGTCAACAATAAAAGGCGAAGGTGCGAGAAGAAAAGGACCATCCTATTAAACAACAGAGGACAACAATCGCTAGGGTGCCCACTGCAACGGCCCCCTCCAATTCAACGGCCCACAAAAGAAGGAGGCCGGAGAAAATCCCCACGCCCGCGGCAAATGTCAAAGGTGGTGAACCTAAACGCCCTAAGTCTGGGGGCATAATAGTTCATACAGTATACATGGCATCGGGAAAGGAGGACAGCCGCGCATCCACGGGTCATAGACCGCTTACACGGTCAGTGACCAAGGCTTAGGAGCAACCGCAAAAGCTCCAGGAAATGATGAACGCAATGGCCGCACTCACTGGGCCAAAAGAAAGCCCTGAAACGTCCTCGGACGAACGTCAGGAACAAGAAACTGATGCCGAATTCCTTCATCGCATATTGGAGAAAAAAGATAAAGAAGCTGCGGAACAAGCAGCCAGCATAAAGAAAATGGCCCTCCTGTTCCAGGACATGGTGGGTATGATGATTCAACAAGATCCACCTGCTGAAGATCCCCCGATCATCCTTAAAGATGATAGGGGAGAAACGTCGAATCCTCCTCCGGCTCTGTCAACAGCCAAGGAGGAGGCAATCTCCAAAGCCGACCTGGACGAATATATAGCTCAGCAGATCTAGGTTCATCAAGCGACTGAAGCAGCGGGTCAGGTCGTAAAAACGGGGCGACCGTATCCGGGCTGGTACGACCAGATCAAGTACCTGCCAGGTTATACGATACCAAAATTCCATGTGTATAAAGGGACTGGCAATCCCCACCAGCATGTTGCCCAGTTCAGGGCGCTTTGCGGCAACATTGGTGGTGATGATAAATTGTTGTTTCGCCAGTTCGTTGACAGCTTGTCAGATACGGCGTTCGAGTGGTATTCCGAGCTCCCGAATGACTCTATCAAGACCTTTGCTGAAATGGAACTGCTGTTTACCCAACGTTTCGCGAGTGCCAGCGAGCGTACCCCGATAACGGCATTGATTAATGCCAGGGTGAAGCCGGGCGAGACATGGGTCCAATATACTATACGGTGGCGGAATTTATGGTCAAAATGCGAGCAGCGCATGGAAGAAGCTCCTGCAGTGGGTATGTTTGTGGGAACCCTCGATCCGCAAGCAACCATCTCGCAATTTATGATGTTCTTCAAGCCGACCACCTTCCAGGAACTAATCGACAAGCTAGCGCAAATGGATCCATAAACCTCTTCTTCCAAAGCCGGACTCCCGAAATGAGAAGGGAAAGGGGAAAGTGATCTTTGTCGCTAATGCTCAACAACAGCCGAACAACTCGAAGCCAGTCGTTCGTCAAAATAATATGCGCCCGTACGTAGCCCTTGAGGAGAGGATGGGACGTCCTTACTCGTTTCCCCGAGATAAAACGAGAAGGTTATTCGAGCTGGCGTTGCGCAATCGACTCATAAATCTGCCGGATCCAAAACGTCTGTCGCAACCAAGTGATGCCAATGAGCCCAACTACTATCCTTATCATCGAGTACTGGGTCATCCGATCAAGGATTGCTACGTCTTCAAAAATTGGCTTGAAGATCAGTACCGACAGGGCAAGTTTGCATTGTCCGACAAATGGAAGGTGAATCTACCGCAGCCCCACACCTCTAAGGGAATGAATATGCCGGGGGCAACATGCTCTATCGTTGAAGAAGCTCCTTGGGAGGTTGTATTATCAGCCAAGACAAAGAGGATGCTAACTGATCTTCAAACATGCCCAGCGATCAAGTGGAAGAACCCGTTGGAGCCGCAGATCATTGAAGGGATGTTGAAGCCTCGTCCAACTCAAAAGATCGATGGAGGTGGCCCAAGCATTCATAACCAGCCGTTGAAATCTTCAAAGAAGAAGAAAAAGAAGTCAAAGAAGCCCGTGAAGCCTGGCGACAAGTGCACGGACTTGCAAAAACAAATTGACGTGCTGGAGGAATACAACTAGAAGGCACGGACTCCCATTACATTCCAAGAATTCCTCTATCACGTCTTTCAAGAGGAAGATGAGGGAGAAAGTTCATCTGATGGATCCGAGGAATATATGGCGAGCTGTCATATGATTTCCCATTCACTCACGAATAATGAGGAGACTCCTTGTACTGAAAAGTTGGGGGCAGATCCTAAACCAAAAATTTCGGGGCCGTCGGATGAAGTAATTGACGCATTCCTTAATGAAGCTCTCTTGAAAAGTAAAGCTGATCAGGAGCGCGAAGCGGTCATATTCGAAAAGGCCAAACGCCAACGCCTTGACGAAAATATTGAGATACTCCCGCTGGAGCAAAGCACACCCACCGCGGATAAAATCAAATTCAAGATGAGGAAGAGGTTTGCTAAAGCCGTGTCAATGGGTATGAAACTACCATCCTCTGAGGGAAGCGTTACTGGTGAAGTGGAAATGCACCCCTCCTATTGCTTGTATCATCGGAAGATTTCGCACCCCACTGAAGAGTGCAAAGCTTTCGATAGATGGTGGCAAGAATATGTTGCTCACCGGCAGCATTTTAAGCGGGAAAAGCGCAAGACTCGCCGAGAACGGAACGATACGACCGAAGGGCTTAACAGAATTACCGGCAATTGTCGCATGGCCAACGCCGGGGGATCACAAGTGCTCACGTTCGGGAGCGATTCTGATGAGGAGCTGGTGCTTGGCCCCCTCTTTAAAGAGTCCACTTCGGGAAAAGAAGAAGAGCCGAAGATTTGTGAAAATATCTGGCTGCGTAATCGCATGCTGCCCGAAAAGAATGTTGGACCCTCGAACAAAAAAGATAAAGGGAAAGAAAAGGTCTCTAAGGATATCGCCCTAGATGACCAAGTCATGGAAGAGCTAACTGCCAAAGACCCTCCGAAGAGAAGTAAGGTGGATTACAACGTCTTAGCGCATCTGAGGAAGCTGCCCTCGCAACTCAGCATTCTTGACGCCCTTTTACTATCAAAGGAGGCGAGAGATTCATTAATCAAGGCACTACAGGATCCGGAGCAATTCCAAGCTTTCCTGGCCGAGGAAAAGATGAAAGATGAATTGGAGGAAGTGCACACGGCCGATGTCGCTTTTGGTGATGAAGAACTTCTCCTTGGGACGTGCGAACACAATCGCCCCCTTTATGTCTCAGGATACTGTCACGATATAAAAATAGGAAAAATCTTGATCGACAATGGATCCTCTGTTAACCTTCTCAATGTGCGGGTGTTAAAAGAAATCTGCATGAGCGTCCAGCACCTTGCTCGGGACAAGATCACTATCTCCGGGTTCGACTCCTAGTCATCAAGAACTCTTGGGTCTGTGATACTGACGCTAGGCTTCGGACTACTCATCACGGACATTAAGTTCCACGTCATAGACGCCAAGACATGCTACAACGCTCTGCTCGGCCGACCGTGGTTACACGAGTACAACATCATCCCTTCTACACAATATCAGTGTATGAAGTATTCTAAGGATGGTCTCGAGTATACCGTGGCGGGAGAACTGAACCCGTTCTCTGTGAATGAGGTCTGCAAATATGAAGATGTCAAATACTTCTTACCGGATTTCGAAGACACAGCGAGGTCTGACAAGCCGGAGAACAAAGCTAATGCCACCATCCCTGTCTTCGGCAGTGATACAGAAGAAGAGGAGGAGATAGTTTATTCGGGTCCGCCCCAATACACCAAGCCGGGACCATCCGCTCCTACGTTGATCTTTGGTAGTGATTCGGAGGATGAGGCCCACGCTGTATTCTCTGCTCGACCTTCAATACAAGCTTCCGCTGACGAAGAGCAAAGTCTACAAGTCACCATGGTGCCGCTTAAACACCGTAAAGAACTGGATGCACTTGATATTTACAATGTATAAGAGCTGCGGACGTTCTATATCCCTCCCAGGCGAGAAGGCGAAAAAGCAATTCTATTCTACCGCTCTAAAGAAAACAAAGTGGAGAAAGAAATCTGGCATGGGGCGGATCCTACGCTGGACAGGCTTCAACCCATCCGTCTGCCCAGATATTATACATAAGGCTTGAAGAGGCTGTTGAAGTACCAAGGGATACCCTTCAAACAAACCGTTAGAAAGGCCAAATTCTATGACAGGGTTTGGAACGTCCCCAGAACTCAGCACAAGCTGCCTAGTAGGAGGATGGAGACAAAAGGGCTCGGATACATTCGCTCCAAGAAACGAGAGCTGCTCCACGACTGTTACGTCGTACACGACTTCAATGAAGAAGCAGATGCTCAGCAGGAGGACACTAATCCTGAACCAGTAAAAGTTCCTGATGCAAAAGTGCCCAGTTTGTCGTTTGAAGAACAAATGGACAGGCTTATAAGGGAAGCTGGTCAAAAAGTCCAAGATGATCACAACCGCGAAATGGCCATCTACGAGAAAGCCAAAACGCAACGTCTCCTTCAACAGACCATGAAAGATGAAAGTGCCGCCCCCTGTCAACCTGTTATTAAAAAGGCTTGAAGCAAAGGCAGAAATAAGTCGAAAAGCCAAAAAAGCGCTCAACGCCAACAAAGCGGGGCTAAGAAGCCACGCAAACGGGAGTCGAGCGTTATTGATCTATCCCTCATGAAGAAAATGGGTCGAGCGTACTCGTTTCCTCGGGACAAGACGAAGAAGATACTTGATCTTGCTCTAAAACATCAAATGCTTACACTGCCGGAGTCCAAAAACCCCGAACAAGCAGGCGAAGTCTCTGACCCAAACTATTGCTGTTACCATCGAGTAATAGGGCATCCTCTTGAAGATTGCTTCACCTTCAAGAATTGGGTTGAAGATCAGTATCAGCTTGGCAAATTCGCTCTGTCGGACAACTGGAGGGTAGCGCCGCCACAGAAGCACGAACCCAAAGCCACAAGAACAGAACCAACTCCACATTGGGATTGGAAGCGGATTCGCACTTGTCACATGATAACAATATTAAAAGAAGAGCCCGAGAACATGGACAGCCTTCCCTGGTGCTTCGAAAACAACAATGATGAGGTGATCTCAGAATTTCCACCAGCTCCGAAAGAGCTGGAAGATGGAATACACACCACTGCAGATAACCTCAAGAAAATTGAGTTGGGGACAACGAGCGACCGGCGACCGACATTCGTCAGTGAGCTTCTATCTGAAGAAAGGGTGGCTGCATTAAAAGACCTGCTTATGCAGCACAAAGATTGCTTCGCATGGAACTATTCCGAAATGCCAGGACTAGATCCAGAAATTGCTGTGCACAAATTGGCGATATCCCCGGACGTCAAGCCAGTCAAACAGGCGCCGAGGAGAATGCGGCTCGAGCTTGAGATGAGCATCAACGCCGAGGTTAAGAAGTTAATCGACTCTGGCTTTATCCAGGAAGTTCAATATCCTGAATGGATCGCTAACATCGTCCCGGTGATGAAGAAAAATGGGACAGTGTGCATATGCGTAGACTTCCGGGATCTCAATAAAGCCTGCCCGAAGGACGATTTCCCGGTGCCAGTCACCGAACTGATGATAGACAATACATCCACTCATGAGGTTTTCTCCTTCATGGATGGCTCATCAGGGTATAATCAGATAAAGATGCACCCCGAAGACCAGAAGCATACCGCTTTTCAGACTTCTTTGGGAATATTCTGTTATAAAGTGATGCCCTTCGGTTTAAAGAACGCCGGTGCCACCTACCAGAGGGACACGACGAAGATCTTCGATGACCTCATACACGAAATCGTCGAATGCTATATCAACGATCTCGTGGTTAAAAGCAAATCATACGAAGAACATCTCGAGCATTTGAAGACCGTATTTCAACGCCTTCGACAATACAACTTGAAAATGAACCCTCTCAAGTGTGCATTCGGGGTTTCCTCAGGCAAATTCCTAGGATTCATCGTCCGACACCGAGGTATGGAAATAGATCCGTCAAAGATCAAGGCGATTATGGAAATGCCTCCGCCAAGGACTCTTAAGCAGCTGCGATCTCTCCAAGGGAAGCTCGCATATATACGGCGATTTATAGCCAACCTTTCGGGCAAGTATCGTCCTTACAGTCACCGGATGAAGAAGGGAACTCCATTCGTCTGGGATTAAAAATGCCAGGGCGCGCTAGACGAAATTAAACAGTACCTGCAGAACCTGCCAGTGTTGGCTGCTCCGGTTAAGGGAAAGCCTCTCATTCTTTACACAACCTCCCTCGAAGGTTCTTTAGGCGCATTATGGGCGCAGAAGAATGGCTAGGGGAAAGAAAGAGCACTCTACTACTTAAGTCGAGTTCTACTGGGGGCAGAAAGCAACTACTCCCCCATTGAAAAACACTGCCTGGCGTTGATCTTCACGATAACAAAGCTCAGGCACTATGCGTTGGCGCATGAGGTCCGTCTCATTTCGAAGGTGGACCCTCTTAAATATTTAATGTCAAAGGCCATATTAACGGGACGACTCGCTAAGTGGGCCCTACTCTTGATGGAGTTCTCGATAACCTATCGGCTTCTCAAGGCAGTAAAAGGCCAGGCCATCGCTGATTTCCTCGCTGAGCATCCGATAGCCGCCGATTCTCCTCTAAATTGCGATCGCCTAGACGAACATGCGTTTGACGCGATCGACGGTGGTGATACCCCATGGGAGCTTTATTTCGATGGAGCATCTTCCGTAAAGAAGCGCAAACAAAGTACCCCTATAATCAAATCGGGGGTAGGACACATCTTTGTAACTCCACAGGGAGGGATAATGCGTTTTGCTTTCTCCCTAACAGAGCCGAGGACAAACAATGAAGCCGAATATGAAGCTTTGATAGCAGGCCTCGAGATCGCCATCGACATGGGAATTGAAAACCTCCTCATATATGGAGACTCCCAACTAGTCGTTAGTCAAGTAAACGGCGACTACCAAACGTGCAAGCCAGAGCTGGTGAAGTACGGAGAGAAGGTGCAACAACTGTTGACCCAAATCCCTTCCTATGTTTTGGAAAACATACCGCGCGCGGAAAACATCAAAGCAGACGCGTTGGCCAAGCTCGCTAAGGAACTGGCTGATGAGGACCTTGATGACGTAAGAATCGTGGTACAAAGCCGTCGGGTGCTCGCCCCAGCAAAAATATCTCCGTAATCACCCGAAGAAAAGAGAGTGACTGAGCAGACAACTCTGTAAATAAAAGATCGGGAAAATACCGAGGATTGGAGAGAAGTCTTTATAGACTACTTCAAATACCATCGAACGCCCGAAGATGCATCCTCGAGACATCAGCTTATGAAACGAGCTCTGTCTTTCGCCTTCATCAATGATACTCTGTACAAGAGGTCATTTGATTCTCTGTGGTTGAGATGTCTGGGACCTGACGAAGCGAAAAGAGTCGTCCAAGAAGTTCATGACGGAATCTGTAGTTCTCACCAAGCGGGTCCAAAGATGAAGTTGAAGATCAAACGGATGGGCTACTACTGGCCCACGATGATTCAGGACTGCCTCGAATATGCGAAGCAATTCCACTCATTCCAAATCCATGGGGACTTCATCCATCAGCATCCAAATCCGCTACACCCGACAGTGGCTAGCTGGCCATTCGAAATGTGGGGAACTGACATAGTCGGCCCCATCGAACCAGTATCGTCCAAAGGACATCGTTTCATCCTGGCGACGACTGACTACTTCTCCAAATGGGCAGAAGCAGTACCACTGAGGGAAGTGAAGGCGGAGAATATCCTCCATTTCTTCAAGACGCATGTCATATATCGGTTTGGAACTCCGCGACGGATCATTTCTGATAACGGGCCAGCTTACAGAAGCCACAAAATCAGTCGCTTCGCACAACAGCATAATATAGACTGGAGATATTCCTCGGTTTATAATCCGCGAGCTAATGGTCTAGCTGAGGCCTTCAACAAGACCTTGACAAAGATCATGAAGAAAGCGGTATCCCGAAATAAGAAGGACTGGCACGAGAGGATGCAAGAGGCTTTCTGGGCGTATCGAATCACGTTCAAGACAGGCACTAACACAACGCCATATGCGTTGGTATTCGGTACAGAAGCAGTACTCCCCCTCGAGATAGAGTTACCCTCTCTATGAGTAGCAGTCCACTACGAGCTAACAGATGAAGAAAACGCTCACCTTCGGCTTGAAGAGCTTGATGCCCTTGATGAAACCCGGCTTATAGCGCAACAAAATCTAGAAGTTTATAAAGCGAAGATGACGCGCTCATATGAAAGATTGACCCGACCGAGGACATTCCGCCCAGGCGAACTCGTGCTAGTGGTCAAAAGGCCTATGATCCCCAATCGCGGCAAGTGGGGAAAATTCGAGCCAAACTATGAAGGCCCATACATCGTAGACAAAGTCAACCAGGGTGGAGCCTATCTACTCATGGATATGCACAGTGAAAGGCCTTTCAGGCCAATAAACGGCCGCTTCCTAAAGAAATACTACGCTTAATAAGCCACAGCCTAGGTCAATGATGGATGACGACGACTATGTCCGCTCGCTATCTTCCTAAGCTCAAGCTTTATAAGCAGAAACTAGCCTTCTCCATGAAGGACCGAAACGTCCTTAAACTAATGACGAACCGAAACGTCCTTAAACTAACGAAGGAACGAAACGTCTTTAAACTATTACCGCGGCATCTTCAGGCTGACGAGATGAATAAAAGAAAAAGGAAAAGAAAAAAATATTTAAAAAAATATTTAAAAAACGGTATGTCCATAAGCAATAAGCGCACGGATGAAAACCCGAAAGGGCTCCGTGAGTAAAATCAGCAGGGCTACCGGCGAGTGTTCGTGAAAACCCAAAAGGGCGCGATCTCGTAAAAAAAAATAAAAAGAATAAAGAATAAAGAAAAGGTATGTCCATAAGCAAAAAGGGCATGGATGAAAACCCGAAAGGGCTCCGTGAGTAAAAACAGCAGGACTACCGGCGAGTGTTTGTGAAAACCCGAAAGGGCGCAACCTCGTTAAAGGACACTTACAGGGTCCTCTCGACCTTGTAAGGAGAAACCACCCGTGTGAGATCCTAACGACTCACAAGGGAACAACACACTTAGGGATCCTCACGATTCCTAAGGAGAAAATACACTTGCGGGATCCTCACGACTCGTAAGGAGAACTCTCTTATGGGACCCTCACGGCTCATAAGATTTGAAAGTCTTAAGTTACAGATACCTAAACCTGTGCTTAAGCAACCCCCACAAGCTTCGATATTGCCCTACAAGTGGCTCAATACTGGCCCTTGTATACAATCCACGGGCGCAAATAAACCTTTCCCTAACCAAATCCCATCCGAAACTGGGGATATGTACGCATGATGAACAACCCTTGTAAGTCCTCTCGACTTACAAGGAGAAAATCCTCTTGTATGATCCTTACGACTTACAGAGGAACATACACTTAGGAATACTCACGATTCCTAAGGAGAAAATACACCTACAAGATCCTCACGACTTGTAGGGAGAAATAACTTTGTGAGACCCTTACGGCCATGAAGTCAAAAGCCTTAGTCAACGGGACCTTAACCCCGTTCGCTAAGCCACCCTTGTTCGACATCGACAGAGGCAGATGATGATTCACTCCTGGCAATATCCCAGTTGCAGCGGTGCTGATGCTGAAATCGGTGTCTAATTTCAGGTTTACGGCAAGAAGCCAGTAGGCCGCACATGCATACGAAATAGCCGAAATGATGGGGCAACTTGCAATAAAAAGCAGCAAGTAAAAACGTATGCATATAAAACAGCCGAAATGATTGGACAACTCGCAATAAGAAGCAGCGAGTAAAAATAAAATAAATAGCCAAAATGATTGGGCACCGCGAAAAAATAGCCGAAATGATTGGGCAATCGCGACCTTCGCGATATAAAAGCTGAAATGATAGAGCATCGCGGAAATAAAACATTAAAAATAAATAAAACTTTTGCCCTACAGCTGATATCACATCAATCCCTGTATACAATCCAAGGGCGCAAACAAAGAGAGAACCATACTTTCCCAACAGGCTCCGCCAGAAAACGAAGCCAAATCTCGACGGTTCATCCCAACCCCGAAGAAGCCAGTGTCTTCGGCAAAATACCTCAATTCAAGGAAACTATCGTCCTTGATGAGAGCCTCCTGATTTGCGTCGACTCGCAGAGGAAACAGTGTCTCCGTGGGAAATTCTCGATTCGTTTCAACACCAAGGAAACAAATAATCCTTGGCAAATACCTCAACTCAGGGAAACCAGCATCCTTGATGAGAGCTTCCTGATTCGCGTCGACTCACAGAGAAAACAGTGTCTCCGTGGGAAATTCTCGATTCGTTTCAACACCAAGGAAACAAATAATCCTTGGCAAATACCTCAATTCAGGGAAATAAGCGTCCTTGATGAGAGCCTCCTAATTCGCGTCGACTCGCAGAGCAACCAGTGTCTCCGTGGGAAATTCTCGATTCGTTTCAACACCAAGGAAACAAATAATCCTTGGCAAATACCTCAACTCAGGGAAACAAACATCCTTGACGAGAGCCTCCTGACTCACATCGACTCGCAGAGAAACCGGTGTCTCCGTGGGAAATTCTCGATTCGTTTCAACACCAAGGAAACAAATAATCCTTGGCAAATACCTCAACTCAGGGAAACAAACATCCTTGACGAGAGCCTCCTGATTCGCATCGACTCGCAGAGCAACCAGTGTCTCCGTGGGAAATTCTCGATTCGTTTCAACACCAAGGAAACAAATAATCCTTGGCAAATACCTCAATTCAGGGAAACTAGCGTCCTTGATGAGAGCCTCCTGATTCGCATCGACTCGCAAAGCAACCAGTATCTCCGTGGGAAATTCTTGATTCGTTTCAACACCAAGGAAACAAATAATCCTTGGCAAATACCTCAACTCAGGGAAACAAACATCCTTGACGAGAGCCTCCTGACTCGCATCGACTCGCAGAGAAACCAATGTCTCCGTGGGAAATTCTCGATTCGTTTCAACACCAGGGAGACAAATAATCTCTGGCAAATACCTCAACTCAGGGAAACCAGCGTCCTTGACGAGAGCCTCCTGATTCGCATCGGCTCGCAGAGAAACCAGTGTCTCCGCGGGAAATTCCCGATTCGTCTCAACTTGCAAGATGAAGCCTCAGGCAGCAGGGATTAAAAAACTTGCTTCCTGAACAATGGGACCCTGCAATTCGGTCTAAAACGGTCTCTTGCATACTATTCACGGGTCTCACTCTCTAAAGTCGAGTTTCGACAAGGAGGGAAACAACCGCTTACGGGTCCTCTCGACTCGTAAGAGGGAAAAATTCTCTTATAGGATCCTTACGACTTATAAGAGAAAACACACTTAGGAATCCTCACGATTCCTAAGGAGAAAATACACCTACGAGATCCTCTCAATCCGTAGGGAGAAAATTCTCTATGAGACCCTCACGGCTCAAAGAGTTGAAAAGTCTTAGGCGGCAGATCTGAACCTGCGGCCTAAGCCATCGCCATCTCTTGAGAAATCTAGATGCTTACTCGATTATCGGTCAAATGTGTTTATCAAGACAGTATGCTGATAATAAGAGAAAAGAAATAGCACAAGACATTGCAAAGAAAAATGTATATCTTTATTGAATATAATCAAGTACAAAGTGAAGCGTACAAAAGAATAAAGAATGGATACATATTATTTAAAGAAGAAAAATGTTACAAGTATGTAGATACAAGGGGAATCATTGGGAAGGAAGCGTCTTGTATAGCTCTATTAATTGTTCATGCACTTCTTTCCACGCCTTTTCTTGATCGGCCACCACCGCCAGTTCAGCCTCCACTTGAGCCCGCTGTTGCAAGGCGGATGCAAGCTGCTCCCTGACGGCCTGATGAGCAACTTTCCGGCCTGGGGTATCACGCTCGGCTACATCAAGCTTTCGCTTCAAGTTTAGCCCATGGGAGATGCGCTCCAGGAGACCCTCAAAGATAGCCTTCACTTGGGCAGCATTCGCCTCAACCTCAGCACGCAGACGGGCCGTCTCGCTCGAGGTCTCTTGGTACTCTCTCAGCCTTAAAGCCGCTTCTTGTTCCAAGTGGTGGACGTAAGAAGCACTTTGCTCAATCCACACTGCTCTTTGATTGCCTGCGGCTAAGGTCTCGGGAGCGGGACGCATCAACTCCAGCTGGTGCAGGCGAGCTTCGATCTCCCTGCAATGGTTAACCCAAGATGCGATGATGCTCTCGTCATGAAAATTCACGAGTATCACCAACATCGGGTTAACGGCCGTAGCGAAGTCTGCCGCAGACGTAGGAGTCTCTATGTCTAGCTCCTCGATGTAGTCGCTTAGCATACGCAGACTGTTCGCGGCGCCTTTCGAGGATGGACGTCTCAGGAAAGGACCTGCCGGCATTGTGATGCGAGGCTCGAAGGGTACCGAGACCGGAACGATAGCTGAAAAGAAACAAGATGTGATTAGATAACTGTTCAAGAAATAAAAAAGGGGGGAGAGTTATCAATGGGATAGTCGCTATACCAGCTGAGGCAGGTGGCAAGGCCGGAAAGGTCGGTGGCGTAGCCGATCTTTCATCCCCTCCTTCGATTTGTAGCACTGCAGTTAAGACGAGAAAAAGGTTAGAAGCAATTCTATCAATGAAAAAGAAAGATATCAATGGAAACCATACTCACCAGCGCTACCGGAGGAAGAAGCGGGTTCAGATGGGAAGGAGAAATGTGGGAGCAACACCTGATAGAGATGGTCAAAAAGCACTCCTGAAAGACACAACAGTACGACTTTAATACACAAATTATACGTCTGAAAGATAAGATTAATAAGTTGCTAACCCATAACTTCCAACATCTTCGATGGTATGCGAGAGGGTTGAGAGGTGACTACTGCCAAGGCAGTAGTTGAAGGCGCTCCCTCGATCAATGGGGCATCGGCGCTGGCTGCACCAGCGTTGCGAACAAAGGTGAACTTGTCAGAAAGGATTGTAAGGTAAAGAAAGAACAGTAACTTGGGATATACCTGATGAGCCGCCGGCTGAAACGGAGGCGTCTCCTTCCACCATTGACATGAGGCCACCGCCCGTAGCCTCATCACCCGACTCTATGGGGGCCGTCGTCGTGCTCGCGCTGCCAGGAGATGGCGGAAGGTCGTAGACGGGGAGGGTAATGATCGGAGTATTGCCGGACTCTTGAGAAAGAGCGGCTGACTCTTCCCCAAGAATCGTACCCATCTCACCCGCTACTTTTTTGGGCTCAGCGATCTCCATCGTTTCATCCACCATCACCATGAGGTCGCCGGTCTCAAGCTCCTCATCCGCCGCTGCCCCGGGCTCAGTTATAGTGGTCGTCTCATTTGCTGCCACCTCAGGCTCGGCATCAACGACTTTCTCAAATGCAGCTTCCTCGGCCCCCAACTCAAGCTCCGCAGCCCCAACAACATTGCCCACCGTCAGCTCGAGTTCGGCCGGTGCCTCCTCCTCTGTTTCCTTGGGTTCGACAGTCTCTGCCTCCCCCTCGGTCGGACTTGGCCTTGCAAGACAAGATACATAAGAACCGGTGAGTTTACATTTTTTAAAAACAAATTCTGAAAGAAGTATTACCTATGGTGGACTTCTCGTGAGCCTCCCTATTTGCGCGAATCGCCTGTCTATGAGCTGTAGACAGGGCAACCGGGGACTCTTCTGACGGGGTATCGGCACGAGGAACGGTGCTTGGGCCCGCTCCAATGGCCAAGGCAGCTCTACATGACTTTGCTTCGCGCCTCGACCGCTTTCTTTCATCCCGGGCTGTCGCGATGGACCTCTTTGACGCTTCCTTCATTAAGGCGTCGTCGTCCTCGTTCAGAGATGCCTCCAGAGCCTTTAAGGCATCTCTCATCGGCTCTTCAAGACGGATCTCCCGCGGTAGCCCTGAGGAGGCAGGAACATCGGCAGTTGTCAGAATGTCCGCATCGCTTGGCGGGAACGGCATTGAGGTTCCTGCGATAAAAAGGGAGAGGTTAGATCGACCATAACACCAGGGAAATGAAAACTTGATGAATTGAAACTTACTAAGGCCCATGGACGCTCTAAGACGTTCCTCCTCTTGGAAAGTCTTCAGGGAAGCGGCGATGGCTTCTTCAGTGGTGATGCCTGTTGGAAGAAAAGAAGTCAAAGGCAATAATAAAGATATGATGCAATGGAAAATACGACTAGTGATTACCTGATGCCGCAAGCTTAGCCAGCCATGCGTCACGCCTCGCCAACTGCTCCGAAGCTTCGAGGGCGGCCTCCAAATCCGTATCATCCGGCATGACTAATCCATCGTTAGTCCCGTATTCACTCAGGCCCTCAGCATAGGGATCGTGGGGTTCCTGACCGAACGCGATGTCAGCGACGAAGAGCGACTTCTTTTTCTTCTACCCGCCAACTCTAGGTGCACGCAGGATCGACTTACGCTTAGCAGCTACCTTGGGACGGCGGGTCCCGATGTCCGCACCCACGCCAGACTTTGGCGAGGCTACAACCACTGTCTCCACTGGAGCACAAGGTGCTGGAGGTGCATCCGCAATATCGGCAAGCAGCAATCCGGGTAGAGGACTCTGCGCACGCGGTGGTCCGACTCTGTCATCTTTCAATGGAGGCACTACCGGGGTCCTCGGCACCAGAGGAGCTTTGCGGTTGCTACCGGGAGGTGCACCTTTATGGTCAACCAACACTCGCCTCTCTTCCTTTATAACGGCTCCCATGGAATGATTGTACCACTCTTTATATACATTGAGGAGTCGTGGAGCGCAGGCCGGCGCACTGATAAAAAAATGAGAACCCGTGTTCAGGCGCATGAAGTGATGCAGCGCGTTCTCCATCCCTTCTTCAGTGGCAGCAGGTTTCAGTAGGAAAGCTTCCAAGGGTACCCCTTGATCGTAGCCCAGTTTTTGGGCGAAACGATGCGGGTTGTATCTCATGAAAATCGCCGCACCGTTTGCCTGAAGACTAGGAAGCCCGGTCTAATAGAATATAAGTGGAGGGTCTCTCGGGCCGTCAAAACTGAGGCTCCATCCTTAAAGGAGTCTTGTAATGGTCGCACCGCAGTGGTGGACGCCTTTCCAATAGTTAATACCTTGTCAATGAAGGACATCCTGGCTCCAACGGTGTGAGGGCGAAGGAGTAAACCCCTGGCGTTCCGTGGCGATGGAGTCACAATCGATGCACCAATCAGCTGTATGATGCGAGGGAAACCGCACTTGTCGAAGAACAAGGGCCTTTTGTGCATGCCGAAGACACCCGCCGTGTGTAGCTCGAGCCACGATACAAAGTAGTGCATCGGGAAGACCACGTGCTGTACTCCAGGCTCATTAGCATTCGCTGCTCGACTGAGACCATGATATAAGTGTGCCAAGCCGGCGATCCCAACGGCCACTTTTACCCCAATGGTCATCCGGTGGGCTGGGTAAAAGACAGAGGGCTGCATATGGTGAGAGTGCATTGGGATTGCAAACCAACTCAGCCATAGCCTAAGAAATCCTAAGAAAAAGGCCTCCTCGTCCATCCCAGGGGCTGCAATTTCTACAAAAGACATGGTCGGGAAGTCCGGAAGGAAAAAACCCTTTTGGTCAATTTCCTTCGCCAGCAGGTTATCCAAACCTAGACCGAAAGGGTCATCTAGGGTAGCAAACTTGGCAGCTTCTGATGAGAGGACGCTTGGGCGAAGGAACCGAGCGATGAAATCCTCAAAGTTAACTCCGCGACTCCCATGTTCAATGAAAAGGGCCTCATAGATGTTCAACACTTTAATCAAGCTTGGGAATTGGTGTTGAACAATATTCTCCGGTGTGAGCCCCCTTACCAACGGCTTAGCACCAATGACATACTCGTCTGTCGGGAGCAACTCCTTATAGTGCTCCCCTATAACCGGTAAACCGGAGACTTCTGTGAACTCCTCCAGAGAAATCGACACTTCCCGATCCATTGCGAGGAAAGTGTGAGTGGGGATGTTCCACTGCTCCAAGAAGGCCTTGAACGACCAGGTGGGAAGCGTGGGATACTGGAAGAGGGAGACATAAACTGCGGTATACAATCCTAATTTTATCAACTGCGACTTCTTCATCGACAGGATATACCGAGCCCATGGCAGGTAGCCGATCGGGTGGCGGAGGATCAGACCTATGTTATATGATTGCCCCCAAGGTCGTGTCTCACCTTGATAGATACGACGTCCCAGGATATCCAAAACCATGGGACACTGAACCGGAATCGCATCTATGGCGGGATGTAGAAAGCCCTTCGAGGTCCAATCGACCATCTCCACGGCATACTGCACCGAGGGTGGACTGGCGTAGTGGATCGCTGTGATGGGTTCTGACGGTACTGCGCATGTGAAGCTCCGTCGGCCCATGATAATCTGATTGTACCACGACCCCCAAAGGTGGAGATTCTTATACTCCGGGTCGTGGTCCCTAATCATGGCTAGAACCTCGCGATCTAAGGGCGCTTTGGGAAACCCTTCCTCCGAGCGAGCGAACGAGAACGAAGTGTCGAAAGACATAGTCACTGCGAGAAAAAAGAAATTAGCCGTTAGTGTTGCAATTACAACGCTTGGCGTTTAAGAAAAAAATGCATTAATTAATCAATTAAATTAAAAATTAATTAAATTAAAATTAATTAATTACACCACACAGTAGTGCAGTAGGTAGGAGACCGAATGAGGACCCACAAAATCTGGATGACAGTGCCTCATGTAATAAGACAGCCCCATCATTGGTTGAGACTGTCAATTAATGAAAAGACCCCCAAGAGAATATTCTCATCAATGGGAAATCTCTAGAGACAAGGAGAAAATCTCCTCTTTCAGAGCAAACCTCTGTCACAGAGTAACACTTGTCAAACTCTGGTCTCATGGGAATAGGATTGCTTAAAAGAGAATAGCTCTGTGGTAATAATGGAAAGATCCATCAGAAATTTTTAACACTTAAAGAATTAAAATTTTTGGGATCTTGAAAAAATCCATGAAAACTTATAATAAGTGCTTCATTTTTCAGATCTAAAAGGTCTACATTTGATCCAAGAGCAAAGCTCTGTTCATGGGTGAGAACCCATAAACAAGATCTCTGTAGATCTATAAGTTTTTGAGAGCAAAGCTCTGTTTATGAAACCCCAATGGGGATTTCTTTAGATCAAAAGATCTGTGAGAGCAAAGCTCTTTTAGTTAAGATTGATATGAATTAATATTGAATTAATTTAATTTAATTTAAATTAATTTGACCTAAATTTTCTAACTTTGGAAATGAGCAAACCTCTGAAGTTCTTAAGCAAGAGAAAAGCTCTGGAAAATCAAAATCTTGAAAAATGGTGAAGATTTTCTGAGGACCAGAGGTCCTATTTATAAGGCGCTTGCGTCCCTTCAGCTCATCCGTTGATCCAACGGTCAGGAGCTTGCCACCGCTGCACTCATGTGTGCGCCACGTGAGCGCAACGGTGGGGGGGCATTTGTTTCCCCCAATCAGAGCAAAGCTCTGTTGAAATTCAAAATTCAAATTTTGAAGCAACGCTTCAAATCCTGGGCGCAACACGCCACGTGTCAGGCGCTGATACGTCAGCGCAGCGCCCGAGGCAGTGCGCCCAATCAGAGCAAAACTCTATTTAAAGAAAAATTAAAGGAAGTAACGCTTCAGTTGCGCAAGCACTGCGCTGCGCGACACGTGTCAGCGCAGATGCGCTAGCGCAGTTGCGCTGCGCGACACGTGTCAACGCAGTTGCGCTGCTTGACACGTGTCAGCGCAGATGCGCTGCGCTGTGCGCTGCTTGACACATGTCACACGCTGGGGCATTTGCGCCAAACAGAATTAAGATTTTAAAGAAATCTTTCTGTTCTTGTTAAAACAAAATGATTGCCTTCTGTAAAACAGAAGCCCTTGGATCAAAGATCCAACGGTAGGGAAAATCCCCCAAATCACTCAGAGAAAGATCTCTTTAACAAATTTAACAAATTTATGGGCACTATATAAAGGACCCTAGATCTCAATTCAAAGGCATCAACATTATCATTGAGAACTCTGAAGAATTGGAGAGAATTCCTCAACAACAAAAAGATAAAAACCTTTAGAAAAAAGAGAAAATTCTCTTAAAAACAGATCATTGATCTGAGAAGAAGATCAATGATCTTCAATAAAAAGAAAAATAAGTAATAATAGTGCTTTGCACTTTGCTTATGAACCATTAGTTCTCTGAGATCGAGAAAAATAAGAAACACTTGTTTTCTTTGATCTAAATTGGATTAAGAAATCAAATAGTGCTTTGCACTTCTTTTATGAACCATTGGTTTTGAAATCTAAAAGATTCTCAAGATAATAGTGCTCTGCACTTGCAAATCTGCACAGTTGCACTCTTGGGTTGGCGCAAGCCACCAGAGAGCGCCACGTGTCAGCATCTGAACCATTTGCGCTATGCGCTTTTGAAATAGAGCCTTGCTCTTTGAAACTGGCGCAACTCACCACAACGCGCCATGTGTCAACAGCGCAAGCGCAGCGCACTGGAGCAGCGCACTATGCTTGCATGACACGTGTTATCACCACAAGCGCTTGCGCTCTTTGATTGGCGCAAAGCGCCTGACAAATGCAATGCATTTCTTTTGTTAATGGGCCAGGCCCAAATCAAAAAGACCTAGTAGGCCAAAATAAATTGCAAAGCAATAAATGGACAGAGCCCAGGTAAAATTGATGCTCTGCATCATTTATAAAATGAGCAAAGCCCAAAACAAATTGATGCTCTGCATCCTTTATGGGCAGAGCCCAAACAAAAAATAAATAAAAGTGTTGAACTTTTTTCAACTGGACTTAGCCCAATCATGGTCGTAAGTCCTCAAATTAAATTGACTGAGCACAGCTGCTCTCTTAAAAATCAATTTACATCCGGTTCGAGGGTACATCTCCGAACTCCTCTGACACCTATCGTTGTAATCCTTCAACGACGTCAGAGAGGTGAGGGGTCCCGACGAACACACATCAATACGGACTGCGGGGTCCTTAAACTCGTGGACCGAGACGTCCTTAAACTAATATCGGACCTAGACGTCCTTAAACTAATATCGGACCGAAATGTCACTAAACTGGCGATGGACCACCACGTCCCTAAACTGGAACAATAGAGCCTCCAAATGCTCTTTTGCTGGATCTAAACGATCCCGTTTAAGTTGATCTTAGCCCCAGACACGGCTAACGTAACATTCAAATGGACTATAAAACTCCAAATCAACTTTGGGTCAAGGGTACATCTCCTAACTCCTCTGACACCTATCGTTGTAATCCTTCAACGACGTCAGAGAGGTGACGAGTCCCGATGGCTATATATTAAATGGATCACCACGTTAAGTTGATCTTAGTCTCAAAACAGGACTAACATATCCTTAACGAATGTTTAAGTTGATCTTAGCCTCAATACGGCTAACGTATCCTTAAACTAAAAACACCAAACCCAAATCTAAGTAAATACGGATTTGGACTAATCCACGTCCTACAGGCTACGGCATTACTCAGTCTCCGTATACAATCCACGGGCAACCACAAACAAAACAAACACACACGACACGAAGTGAAATTCCGGAGAAGGAGAAAGTGGCTGCTGCGATGCGGTAGCGTAATTAACTGCAGGGGCTTGCGCCTGCAGGGAAGAGCGTCCCCACAATCAAAAACCCCTCTAGCGAGGGGGAATCTGACGAAGTCTGCTACATCGGCCGCATCCGTCTAAACCTCCGATACACGGTGCCATAAATCAACTTGGCATCTTCGAAGAGGTAGAAGGATAAAACCATATAGCATCTACCCCGAATCTCAGGCAAGACGTCCTCATGTCGTCGCCGTCTTTCGGAGGGGAACAAAGCTCACTCGACAATAGAAGGCAGCATAAAAGAGCTGGGGGCAGGAGCAGTGTCAAAACCCTTGGATTATGTGACAAGGTCTATCATGGAGAAACCTACTTGTTCATAAAGCATCCGGCGAAACTGCGCTTCAAAGCTATAGTGGACCGAAACGTCTTTAAACTAACAATGGACCACTATGTCCTAAAACTGGCTGATGACCGAAACGTCGTTAAACTACTACCAACCCACGGCATCTTCAGGCTGACGTGGTTAAAAAATAAAAAAAGGTATGTCCATAAGCAAAATGAGCACGGATGAAAACCCGAAAGGGCTCCGTAAGTAAAAAAAAAAGTAGGACTACCGGTGAGTTTGTGAAAACCCGAAAGGGCGCAATCTCGTTAAAAGACACTTGCAAGGTCCTCTCGATCTTGTGAGAAGAAACCACCCGCGTGAGATCCTTACGACTCACAAGGGAGCAACACACTTAGGGATCCCCACGATTCCTAAGGAGAAATTACACTTGCGAGATCCTCACGACTTGTAAGGAGAACCCTCTTATGGGACCCTCACGGCTCATAAGATTTGAAAGTCTTAAGCTACAGGGATCTGAACCTGTTCTTAAGCAGCCACCACAACTTCCGATACTGCCCTACAAGCGGTTCAATGCTGACCTTTGTATACAATCCACGGGCGCGAATAAACATTTCCCTAACAAAGTCTCATCCATGACTAAGGATATGTTTGCACGGTGAATAACCCTTGTAAGTCCTCTCGACTCATAAGGAGAAAACACTCTTATAAGATCCTTACGACTTATAAGAGAACATGCACTTAGGAATCCTCATGATTCCTAAGGAGAAAACACACCTACGAGATCCTCATGACTCGCAGGGAGAAATACCTTTATGAGACCCTTACGGCTCATAAAGTCAAAAGCCTTAGTTGACAGGATCTTAACCCTGATCGCTAAGCCACCTTTGTTCGACATCGACAGAAGCAAATGATGATTCGCTCCTGGCAATATCCCAGTTGTAGCGATACTGATGCCTAAATCGGTATCAAATTCCAAGTCCTTTCATGGTAAATGATGATTCGCTCCCTGCAATATTCCAGTCGCAGCGATGCTGATGCTAAGATTGGTATCAGATTCCAAGTTCCACACTCGCGATAAAAAAATCAGCGAGCCAAAAATGTATATGAAATAGCCGAATGATGGGGCAACTTGCAACGAAATCAATAAGTAAAAATGTATGCATACAAAAATAGCCGAAATGATTGGGCAACTCGCAATAAAAAGCAGCGAGTAAATAAAATAAACAGCCGAAATGATTGGGCACCGCGAAAAATAGCCGAAATGATTGGGCAATCGCGACTTTCGCGATATAAAAGCTGAAATGATAGAGCATCGCGGAAATTAAAAAAATAAAAGAATGAAACTTTTTTCCCTACAGGTGATATCACATCAATCCCTGTATACGATCTAGGGGCGCAAACAAAGAAGGAATCACGCCTTCCCTCCTCAGGCTCCATCAGAAAGAGAGCCAAGTCTCGATGATCACATCTGTATCCCAGAAGACCAACAACATCGTTCCTCCTTATGCCAGCAAGGCACGCAAGCGACAAAGCGAAACGGAACCATGGCAAAGTCCCTTAGTTCCAAATCTCAACGGTTCACAGATGGTCTAGAGATCACCAACGACGTTTCTCCTTACTCCAACAGGATGCAGATGCGACGTCGACAAACGACCCCAGGGTCAAAACAACGGAGCCATGGCAGAGTCCCTAGTTCCAAGTCTCGACGGCCACATCTACAGCCTGGAGACCAACAACAACGTTTCTTCTCACTACAATGGAATGCGGACGAGACGTCAACAAGCGACCCTAAGGTCAAAACAAATCGGAGCCACGGGAAAGTCCCCAGTTCCAAGTCTCGACGGTTCAAAAAACAACATAGAGACCACCTCGACGTTCGTCTCGATACAGCAGACGCGATGTCACCCTAGCGTTCTTCCTCCAACAAGATGCAGACGCAACACCAATAACGGAGCCATGGCAAAGTCCCTAGTTCCAAGCCTCGACGGTTCACCAACAACCTAGAGACAACCGCGACATTCGTCTCGATACAGCAGACGCAATGTCAACAACGGCGTTCCTTCGCAGTCCAATCGGATGCAAACGCAACATCAACAAACGGAGCCACGACAAAGTCCTTAGTTCCAAGACTCTACAGTCTACAGACAACCTAGAGTCAACCAATGACCTCTCTGCCGGATCAACGCTCTGTCTCGGAAACAAGTCAACCGACACCAAAGAAATCAGTGTCCTTGGTAACCTCCTCGATTCTGGAAAATCAGCGTCCTTGACGAGAGCACCTCGATTCGCGTCAACCCACAAAGAAATCAGTGTCTTTGCAGGAATATCTCGATTCGTCTCAACCCCAGAGAAATCAGTGTCTTTACAGGAATACCTTGATTCGTCTCAACCCCAGGGAAATCGACGTCCTTGACGAGAGCACCTCGATCCACGTCGACCCGCAAAGAAATCAGTATCTTTGCAGGAATACCTCGATTCGTCTCAACCCTAGGGAAATCAGTGTCCTTGGCAACCTCCTCGATTCAGGGAAATCAGCGTCCTTGAAGAGAGCACCTCGATTCGCGTCGACCCGCAAAGAAATCAGTGTCTTTGCAGGAATACGTCGATTCGTCTCAACCCCAGGGAAATCAGTGTCCTTGGCAACCTCCTCGATTCAGGGAAATCAGCGTCCTTGACGAGAGCACCTCGATTCGTGTCAATCCGCAGAGAAATCAGTGTCTTTGCAGGAATACCTCGATTCGTCTCAACCCCAGGGAAATCAGTGTCCTTGGCAACCTCCTCGGTTCAGGGAAATCAACGTCCTTGACGAGAGCACCTCGATTCATGTCGACCCGCAAAGAAATCAGTGTCTTTGCAGGAATACCTCGATTCGTCTCAACCCCAGGGAAATCAGTGTCCTTGGAAACCTCCTCGATTCAGGGAAATCAGCGTCCTTGACGAGAGCACCTCGATTCGCGTCGACCCGCAGAGAAATCAGTGTCTTTGCAGGAATAGCTCGATTCGTTTCGACTCCAGGGAAATCAATATCCTTGGCAACCTCCTCGATTCAGGGAAATCAGCGTCCTTGACGAGAGCACCTTGATTCGCGTCGACCCGCAGAAAAATCAGCGTCTTTGCAGGAATACATCGATTCGTCTCAACTCCGAGGAAATCAGCGTCCTTAGCAAAAACCTCGATTCAGGGAAATCAGCGTACTTGACGAGAACATCTCGATTCGTGCCGACCCGCAGAGAAATCAGTGTCTCTGCAGGAATATACAACGTCGACAAAGCGGAGCCGCGGCAAAGTTCCCAGTTCTATGACTCGGCGGTGCACAGACAAACCAAAGTCAACCCTCGACCTCCCTGTTGAAGTAATGCTTTGACTCGGGAGTAGGTCAACCCATAAATTACTTACGAGTCCTTTCGACTTGTAAGGAAGAAAATTCTCTTGTGAGATCCTTATGACTTTCAAGAGAAAACACACTTAGGAATCCTCACGATTCTTAAGGAGAAATTACACCTACGAGATTCTCTCGACCGGTAGGGAGAAAATTCTTTATGAGACCCTCACGGCACATAAAGTTGAAAAGTCTTAGGTGACAGATCCTAACCCTATTTTCTTAGCCATCACCACCCTACAAAGAAGCCAAGATTGACAACTATATACTATCTACAAACCACACTTGCTAAAATCACATGGAAACAACACAACAAGGAGAATAAAGCAACAGTATAAAAAAATACGTATCCTTTATTCATGAATTCAATTGAGTACAAGGCAAATCGTATAAAAGAATAAAAAAATGGATACATTTGTTCAAAAATTACAAGTGTTCAATCTATACAAAAGCAACTATTGGGAGGGAGGCGCCTTCAATAGACCAGCTAGCTGCTCGCGCACTCTTCTCAGCTCTTCCTCACGATCAGCCGCCGCGGCCAGCTCTGCTTCAACTTGGGCCCATTGCTGCAAATAAGATGAGAGTTTCTGATCAACTTCCTGCTGGGCAGCCTCCTGACTCTGCGCGACCTGCTCGTTAAGATCAAGCTTCTTCCTCAACACTAGCCCGTCTGAGATACATCGTTGAAGGTTTTCAAAAATGGTGTTCAGCTGGGCAGCATTAGCTGCAACCTCAGCGCGCAGTTGGGCAGATTCAGCAGCAGTCGCCTCACATTCCTTTCGCTTAAGGGTTGCCTCTCGTTCGAAATGGCGAAGGAATGGAACACTCTGCTCAACCCATGCGGCCCGCCGGAAGTTCAAAGCCTGAGTCTCAGGGGCAGGACGCATAAGCTCAAGCTCATGCAGACATGCCTCAATTTTCCTGCAGTGATTAACCGAAAACTTGACGACGCTTTCATTATGGAAATTCACAAGTGTCGCCAGCATTGGATTGACCTCGGCAGCAAAATCTGCGGCAGATGTAGGAGCCTTCGTGTCAAGCTCCTCGACGTATTCGCTTAGCATACGCAGACTGGTCACAACACCTTTTGAGGATGGACGTCTGGAAAAGGGCCCGGCCGGCATCATGATGCGAGATTCGAAAGAGGCCGGAGTCGAAGCGACCGCTGCAAAACAAATCACAATCAGATGACGGTTTAAGAAGTATAAGAGGTTCATGAACAATGGGATTTACTATACCAGCTGCAGCAGGTGGCAAAGCCGGAAGGACCAATGGCGCAACTGTTCTCTCATCTCCTCCTTCAATCTGTAGTACTGCAATCAAGGAAAAGAAGAATCAGAAATGATTTCACTGTTGGTAAAAGAAAAAAATATTAACTAAAGGTTGTATTCACCAGCGCTACTGGATGAAACAATCTCCGACGGGAAGGAGAAGTGGGGGTGCAACACCTGGTGCAGGTGGTCAAAAATGACTCCTACAAAGATGCAACGTCAGTACATGAATTATACAGCCTAGAGATAAGACTGATGGGTCACAAATCCATACCTTCCAGCATCTGACACGGTGCGAGAGAAGGTAGAGAGGTGGTCCCCGTCAGGACGGTAACTGACGGCGATGCTTCGAGTAGCGCGACATCAGCACTAGCCGCACCTGCATTAGAAACAAGATAAACCCTGCCAGGAAAGATTGAAAAAAGATTGCGGAATGAAAAAAAGGGCGGTGACCTAAAATCTACCTGATGAGTTGCCAGCCGGAACCATGATGAGGGCGTCACTTGATACAACAATGGCGTCTCCCTCCTCCATCGAGGTGGTCTCACCTCCCGTCGCCTCGTACCCTGACTCCACGAGAGCCGTCGTCACGCTTGCGATGCCAGGAGACGGCAAAGAAACGTAGGCGGGAAGAGCGATGATCGGGGCGGTGTCCGACTCTTGAGAAAGAGCGGCCATCTCGGGCCCAGCAATTGTACCCATTTCTCTCTCCACCACCTCGGGCTCAGAAATTGTAGCCGTCTCATCCACCATCGCCTTAGGCTCGGCCGTGGTAGCCGTCTCGTCAGCCACTATCTCGAGCCCGGCAATTGCGGCCACATCGCCTACCGCCGCCCCGGGTTCGGGAATAGCAGCTACCTCCTCCACCGCTCCCTCAGGCTCAGCGGTCGCCGCCACTTCTTTGGTAAGGCTCGGCCCTACAAGATAAGATATATGAGAACTGATAATTCAAAATTTGACAATGGAACCTCACGGCACATTACCTGGAGTTGATTTACCATTCGCTTCCCGAGCCGCACGTGCCCCCCGTCTGTAAGCAGTAGACAGGGCGACCGGAGACTCCTCTGAAGGAGTAGCAGCAGGGGTAGCGGCGCTCGAACCCGCACCCACAGCTAAGGCAACACTACGCTCCCTTGCTGCACGCCTCCGGCGTTTCCTTTCCTCCCGGGTCGTCAAAGCATACCTTCTAGAAGCCTCCTTCAACAGAGCGTCATCATCCACACCCAGGGTTACCTCTGGAGCCGTCAAGGCTTCCGTCATCGGTCGTTTGAGTAAGGCCTCTTTCGGCAATACCGAAGAGGCCGGGACTTCGGTGGCTGGCCCGGGAAGAGTCTCTGTGTCACCTTGCGGGGCCGGCATTGTGGTCCCTGCGATGAGATAAAGAAAGGGTTAGATTGTCCATAAAAAGGAGAATGAAGACTCAATGAGCCGAGACATACCAATGCCCAATAAAGCGTGATTCCTCTCTTCTTCCTCGAAGGTCCTGAGGGAAGCCGCCAGAGCCTCTTCAGTAGTAAAGCCTGTTACAGAAGGAAGAATGTTAGGCAAGACATGATGATAAAAATAAAAATATAACACAAAAACAAAGTGCGACTAATATTTACTTGATCGCACAAGGGCGGCTATTTCCGCTTGGTGGATTGCGAGTCGCGCAGAAGCAGCAATAGCGGCATCGAGATCAGTGTCTTCTGGCGCTATGAAGAGACCCTCATTAGTTCCATATTCACTTAGACCTTCGGTATAAGGAGCCTGGGCTCTAGGCCGAGTACGGCATCAAGGAAGAGGACAGACTTCTTCTTCTTCTTCTGTGTGCGAGCTCCGGTCGCAGCCAGCACCAGCTTGCGTTTAGTGGCCACTTTGGGACGGCGAGTCCCGATGTCCGAGCCCACGCCAGATTCGGGTGAAGCTACATTCACCGTCTCCACGAGAGCGCGGGGCACCGATGGCACATCCACCGTCTCCACAGGAGCATGGGGCAATCCATGAGTGGGGCTTAGCACACGCGGAGGTTCAACTGCAGCAAACTTTCTTAGCGGAGGGGGTACAACGATCCGTCGCTTCAAAGGGACTTTACGATCACTGGCAGGGGGTGCACTTTTGCGATCAAGCAGCAACCGCCTTTCTTCCTTAATAACGGCGCCCGTCAAATGTTGGTACCATGCCGTATATGCATTAAGGATCCGTGGGACACAACTCAGCTCGCTGATGAAGAAGTGAGAGCCTGTATTCAAACGCATGAAGTGATGCAGCGCGCTCCGCATCCCCTCTTCAGTGGCAGTGGGTTCCAGCAAGAAAGCCTCCAGCGGCACTCCTTGATTATAGCTCAATTGTTGGGCAAAACGATGCGGATTATATCTCATGAAAAGCGCCTTATCATTTTGCCTAAACACCAGGAAGCCCGGTCTGATAGAATATAAATGGAGGGTCTCCCGAGCTGTCAGAACTGATGCTCCATCCTTGAAAATATCCTGCAATAACCGCACCATTGTGGTAGACTCTTTTCCGATGGTTAACACCTTGTCGGTGAAGGTCATCCCGTATCCAACCGTGCGGGGACGAAGGAGAAAACCTCTAGCATCCCGCGGTGGCGGATTTACAATTGAGGCGCCGACCAATCGCATAATCCGGGGGAAGTTGCACCTGTCATAGAATGAAGGCCTTCTATGGATACCAAAAACGCCAAGTGCATGTAGCTCGAGCCATGACATGAAGTAATGCATCGAGAAGTTCACATGCTGTACTCCAGGTTCAGTAGTATCCGCCGCTTGACTAAGGCCGTAATACAGATGGGCTAAGCGGGCGACCCCGACAGCCACTTCCACCCCAATAGTCATTCGGTGAGCCGGATAAAAGATAGATGGCCTCATGCCGCGAAGGTGCATCGGGAGCGCGAACCAGTTCAACCATAGCCCAAGAAATCCCAAAAAGAATGCTTCCTCATCCATTCCAGGGATTGCAATCTCCGCAAAAGGAACAACTGGAGAGTTGGGAAGGAAGAAACTCTTCTGATTTACCTCCATCGCTGGCAGGTTGTCCAAACCTAAGCCGAAAAGGTCGTCAAGCATGGCGAATTTAATGGCCTCCTTTGAGAAGACTTTTGGGTGAAAGAAGCGAGCGATGAAATCCTCGAAACTAACCCTGCGGCTCCCAGATTCGAGAAAAAAGCCCTCGTAGATATCCAACACTTTGATCAAACTGGGAAATAGGTGTTGAACAGCATTCACAGGAGTAAGGCCCATTATCACTGGCTTGGCACCGAAGATATATTCGTCTGTGGGAAGAAGCTCCTCATAATGCTCCCCTATGACCGGTAAGCCAGAAACTTCTGCAAATTCCTCTAAGGAGATTGACACTTCCCGGTCCAGTGAAAGGAAAGTGTGAGTAGGGATATTCCACTGCTCCAAAAAGGCCTTAATCCACCAGGTGGGAAGCGTAGGATACTGGAAAAGAGAAGCATAAACGGCGGTATACAACCCAAGCCTCATCAACTGCGACTTCTTCGCTGACAAAATGTAGCGGGCCCATTGCAGATAACCGGTCGGATGACGAGGAATCAGACCTATGTTATATGGTTGCCCCTACGGCCGCGCCTCGCCTTGACAAATACGACGTCCCAAGGTATCTAAAACCATGGGAGGCTGAACGGGAATCGAAGCTATAGCGGGCTGAAGAAGGCCTTCTGAAGTCCAGTTAACCATCTCCACGGCGTAGTTCACCAGGGGTGAACTGGCGTAATGGATCGCCATGATGGGCTCCGAGGGTACCGCGCATGACAAGCTTTGTCGACCCCTGATAATCTGATTGTACCATGACCCTCAGAGGTGAAGATTCTTATGTTCCGGATCGTGGTCTCTGATCAAAGCTAGGACCTCCCGGTCTACAGGTGCTCCAGGAAATCCTCCCTCTAAACGGACAAACGGAAACGAAGTATCGAAAGACATGTTGCCTGCAAAAAGGGGGGACAGAAATCGAATGTCAGTGCTATAATTTAATTCTAAATTTCTGACACTCGGTACTTTAAAAGTTGTACTACACTGCAATGCAGTGGAAATGGGACCAAAGGGGGACCCACAAAATCCAGATGGCAATGCATCAATTAATAAAATAGCCTCATCATTGGATGAGACTGTCAATTAATGAGGAGATCCTCAAGGAAATTCTTATTGAATGAGAAATCTCTCGGGAAAAGGAGAAAATCTCCCTTTGAGAGCAAAGCTCTATAACAGAGTGACACTTGTCAAACTCTGGTCATGAAGGAATAAAATTCCTTAAAGAGCTTGGCTCTGTAATGATGATGGAAAATCCATCAAAGATTAATTAAAATTAATTTTTGAGAATTAAAAATTCTGGGATCTTCAAGATCCATGAAAAAACTCTTAAGAGTTCTTCATCAAAGATCAAAAGATCCACATGTTATCAAAGAGTAGAGCTCTGATTCATGGGATAAGAAACCCCAAGAAAAGATCTCTTTAGATATATGGATTCATGAGAGCAAGGCTCTATTAACGAAACCCTAAAAGGGTTTTCTTTAAATCAAAGATCTATGAACAGCAAGGCTTTGTTAATGGGTAAAAACCCTAATTTACTAAAAAAAAATAATTTTACCTAAGTTTGGAAAGAGTTCTGACTCTTGAAAGTTCTTAACTGAAGAGCAAAGCTCTGAATAAAATTCTTAAGAAGAAGATGGAAATCATCTAAGCGACCAAAGGTCCTATTTATAGGCGCTGAACCGTCTCTTCAATTTCTGAGTTGATCCAAGGGCTCAGATGTTTCCACCGCTGCACTCACGTGTGCGCCACGTGAGCGCAACGGTGGGGGGGCATTTGTTTTCCCCAATCAGAGCAATGCTCTGTTTTGAATTTCAAAATTCAAAAATTGAAGCAACGCTTCAGATTCTGCACGCTGCGCGCCACGTGTCAAACGCAGACGCGCCAGCGCCAGGTGCGCTGCGCCCTAGGCAATGCACCCCCAATCAGAGCAAAGCTCTGTTTCAAAATTTAAAAGTTGAAGCAACGTTTCAGATCCAGCGCTCTGCGCTGCGCGCCACGTGTCAAACACGGGTGTGCTAGCGCAGTTGCGCTGCGCTGCGCGCCACGTGTCAAACACAGGTGCGCTAGCGCAGTTGCACTGCGCGCCATGTGTCAAACGTAGGTGCGCTCGCGCAAGGTGCGCCAGCGCTGGAATTAAAATTCCCCCACCGTTAGATCAAAAGATCTACTAATAAGAAATTATTAATTAATCAGAAATAAAATTCTGTTATGGAAAGATCTTTCCAATCTTATTAAAATAAGAAGATTATCTTCTGTAAAACAGAAGCCTTAGAATCAATGATCCAACGGTGGGAAATATTCCTAAATCAATCAGAGAAAGATCTCTTAAAACTGATTTAACAAATCAATTGGCCCTATATAAAGGCCCTAAGACTTCAAGTCTCAAAGACAGAAAAAGGAGAGAGAAACCCTCTGCAAACCTTGAGAAAAAGAAGAGCAAACTCTTAGAAAAAAGAAGATCATTTCTTCATATTCAAGGTAAAGAACTATGTTCTTGAACAACAGAGATGGAACCATCTCGTAAAAAGAAGAACCATCTTCTAAAAAGATCATAGATCTGAAAAAAAAAGACCAAGGTCTTTAATAAAAAGCAAAAGATCAAAAGATCTAATCATAAAAAAATAAAAGAAGTATTTTACTTTATTCACAGATCTTTGATCTATAAAGGCAGAGCCCTTTTATAAAATAAGAACTTTTGTTCTTGGATCTTGAGGCAAACCCTCCTTTAAGAAGAACATAAATTTGTTCTTTGATCTTAAAATTGATCAAAATGCGCTTTGCGCTATTAGAAAGTGCCTTGCACTCACGAATTACGCTCTTGCGCTCATTGGATCGGCGCTCAGCGCCAAAACCCGCCACGTGTCAACCAAAGACACAATCTGCGCTTTGCGCTCCTGAAACAGCGCACTGCGCTCATGGGCTGGCGCTCAGCGCCAAGCGCGCCATGTGTCCCTCGCTGGCGCGCCAACAGACTAGCGCAACGAACTCATAAATTAAAAGCGCAATGCGCTAATAAACTAGCGCTTAGCGCTAAGCGTGACACGTGTCCTTTTCGTGTGCGCTACCTGACAGAAGCGTAATGCGCTCTTTGACTGGCGCAAAGCGCCTGGCGCGCCACGTGGCGCACTATCAGAACACACTCTGCTTCTGATAAATGCTATGCATTCAATACAAGACAAAAATGTCAGAGCCCAATGCCCAGCATTATTAAAAGGGCCGAGCCCAAATAAAGGCTTAATAGCCAGAGCAACTAAAAATGTTAAACATTTTTAATTGGACTTAGCCCAATTCTGGCCATAAGTCCTCAACTTATATTGAACTGAGCACATCTGCTCATAAATATTCAACAGATCTTAGTCCCAAACTGGGCTACAGATCTCTCAAACAATTCATACTTGTTTGAAGGTACATCGCGTTACTCCTCTGATATCTGTCGTTATAATCCTTCAACGTCGTCAGAGAGGTGACGGGTCCCGACAACCACACATAACATCGAACTGTGGGGTCCTTAAACCCACGGACTATGATGTCCTTAACCTTGACCGTGATGTCTTAAAACTAACATCGGACTGTGGGGTCCTTAAACTCACGAACTATGATGTCCTTAACCTCGACCGTGATGTCATAAAACTAACATCGGACTGTGGGGTCCTTAAACTTACAGACTATGATGTCCTTAACCTCGACCGTGATGTCTTAAAACTAATATCGGACTGTGGGGTCCTTAAACCCACGGACTATGATGTCTTTAACCTCGACCACGATATCTTTAAACTAACAATGGACCGAGATGTCCTTAAACTAACATTGGACCGTAATGTCCTTAAACTAATCGACCGCAATGTCCCTAAACTAAACAATAGAGGCCAAATGCTTTCTTGTTGGATCTAAACGATCTTGTTAAGTTGATCTTAGTCTAGAAATTAGACTAACGTATCATTAACAATGTTTAAGTTGATCTTAGTCCCCAATGAGACTAACGTATCCTTAAACCAAAACCCCAAAGACAAATCTAAGAAGATACGGATTTGGACTAATCCACGCCCTACGGGCGACAACATAACTTAGTCTCCGTATACAATCCACGGGCAACCAAACACAAAACAAACACTCACGACACGAAGTGACCATCTGGAGAAGGAGTAAGTTGTTACCGCGATGCGGTAGCGTAATTAACTGCAGGGGCTTGCGTCTGTAGGGAAGAGCGTCCCCACAATCAAAAAACCCTTCAACGAGGGGGAATCTGACGAAGTCTGCTACATCGGCCGCATCCGTTTAAACCTTCGATACATGGTGCCATAAATCAACTAGGCATCTTCGGAGAGGTGGACGGATAGCACCAATTAACATCTGCCCCGAAATTCAGGCGAGACGTTTGCCGCGTCTCTGCCGCGTCTTTCGGAGGGGTACAGTCATCACCCGGCTCATAAGTAGAGACTTGTGCTTGATTGGGAGGCGCCCGGGCAATTTGAGCCGTGAGCTGCATCACGACGTTCATTAGGTCATCAAGGCCATCTCATTATCTTTGCTCCTGAGCTGTTTTCGAAGTTCTTGAAGCAGCTCTTGCTCTGCGGTCCTGGGCGGAAAGTCGGCTCTTCTTCACTGTCCGAGCTACTGAGGGGTCCTTCAGCCTATCGGCCTCATCGAGAGGGTTTTCTTCATCCATCGGAGGTGGCTGTTTTTGGGAAACGGCAACCACATTCAAGCCAGACTGGGCTTGGGACGTGGTGGCCCTATGCTTGCTTTTGTTGCGCAAGTTGTCGTTGGGACGCTCGCCCGCCATATAGACCGTATGGATAGCATATCCAACCGTCTTTTCATCCTTGGCAGCTAATTTCACGGATCGCTATCGTGGCCCTTCTGTTTCGGTAACGGACAATCTATTGAAGGCGGCTGGCCTGACTGGGTTCTTAAGTGGTGCTGGCGCTTCTTTTCTGGATTTGCCGCGTTGCTTTCGCATGGCACAAATCACTTGATAGACTATTTAAGAGACGGTGTCATGCTTTCTCTGTTGGGGCTGGGACACGTCTCGTTGTAGCATCGTTCGGACTGCTGTCTTCTTGATTCTGGCGGTCATGGCGTTTTTCTGAACCCATTTCAAGTGTTCGAAGGGGTTGCTGACTTTTACGGTCGACTCAGCCGTCGACGCATGGTAACCCTGCTCTTGGAACCTCATAAGATTTCGCTTGACCAGAGTCCTGGCTCTCTTGTTAGCTCTATATCTTAGCCACTTTTGGCTTAACTTTTCTGATTTGAGCACTTGGCAGGCTTCGGCTCTTCGGGAAGCCGCCGTAGACCGAGCGATGGAGAGCTTTGGAGATACGCCTAATTGTGCAATTGTCATGGGCACCATCTGAGCTTGCAGAAGATGCTTCGTGGCTCCATTGGTGTTGATGGCCTTGTCCCCAGTCGGAACAGCGGAAAACCATTCGAATACAGATTTGCATTTGGGGTGGGATGCTTTGGCGACCACAACGTTCTGCCTCCTGCCCCTTGAGGTCGGTTTGGCCGCTCGGTTTGCCGTGACCTCCGCCAGATGAGCGCTTTCGACAGGGTAGATGATAACGGAACCAAATTGATGGGGTGGCTCCTCCCACTGCCGGATGAGACTTGCGAGGAGAATCATGCGAGCATTGAGCTTTACCATGTATGGAATCAAGGTCGTGTCGGGAGCTGAATTCATCTTTGGAGACATCATCATTGAAAGTTGATTGCTGCATAGAAAAGCATTATTTCAGTACAAATGTCGGTATATATGTCAAATGAGTTCGCATGAACACTTAACTGTGATATGGGAGGAGAGAAGTGACCCACCGGGCGGTTCCAGAATCTGTAGGGTGTTTTTCGTCACCCCATTGAGATGGGAATACGCATCGTTTGTCAGGCGCATTGCAGATTCCCCCTACCTAAGGTAGGCTGGGGTTTACTAATTGTGGGGATCTGAATCTCCGGCAGCCGCGGACTAAACTGCCGTTAATTATCCCTCGCCTTTGAAGTAAGGGAATCCCCGATTGATGGGTCAACTATTCATGCGAACTCAATGTGCAATATGCAGTGTGTTGTGTTTTAAGGGGGTTTCAGGTATATCGGGGACTTTGCAGAGTTTACGGGGGTCCCGCTACCCGGATAGAGGGTTAGGGGTCAAGGGGCTAGCAGCCCCTTTCCAGGGTGCATGACAGCGCTCCATAAGAAATTTTTTCTAACGGGGAAAGTATTGTGGAGTGTATATAAAAAAGGATGAATAGCGTCCAAAAGGCGCTAGGCGTCGGCGCCTTACGCGCTGGGCGCCTCACACGCCCGGCACGTGGGTGCTGGACGCCAGCGTCTCATGCGCCCGGCACGTGGGTGCTGGGCGTCCGCAGGAAAAGAGACTTGGCCTCATATACTGGGAGTTGTACTCCCAATTGATTTTTAGAGTTAAATTCCTAAAAAAGGACAAAGGGGCTTAGCCCCTATACTGGGAGTTGTACTCTCAATTGACTTTTGGAGTTGAACTCATAAAAATAAAGACTTTTTCCTTTTCTTTTTATTTTGTATTCAGGGTAAAACTCGCCGGAGATTTTCGGAGATGATGAAAGGGGACCCCTTTCTTCTCTCTTGAGCCCTGGATCTTTCCAAAGTGGGGTTTTTGGAGATAGGCCTCCTTCTTCCTCCTCTCTGTTAACTGGATCTTAGAGAAAAAGGGGGTGAGATTTAAAAATCACCCCTATTGGGGATTTGATGGGAGATCCGAGCTCCCCTTTAAGGGTTTTATGGTGAAAAACTGTTTCCTTTTGGAAAAAAAAGAGTTAAACTCTTGATTTAATTAAAAAAAGAAGAAGAAGGTTTAGAACATTGGGAAAGGAGAACGAGACACAGAAATCATAATTTTCTTGAGAGAGAAAAAGTTCTCATTGATTTTTTTATCATGTTTGTCTTTATAGCCTACACACTTTATATTTAGCCCCTTGAGCTTTACCAAATAACACTTGTGCCACATCATGCGTTATGTGCTTATCTCTTTTTTGCATATAAGCCATGGGGTTTACAAAACTTTGGCTTTTGATCCATTTTACATATATTTATTTCTATAAAAAAAAAGAATTACATTAAACCAATTTATGATTTCTTTCTTTTTGTTATGGGGCCAGTCCCTTCTATGCTCGGTCTTGACGTGGGTTTAAGTCCACTTAGCTTAGTGTTAGACTTTGATTTCGACTTGGTCAACCATGGTGTAATTTTAGACGCCAACAATGATGTAACAATGATGGTAGGCGCCGATCGCCGAAAAAATCCATGAAGGGTATATTTTTTGGACGTCATAAGAGGAAATTCCCTACTATGACATCTTTCCTCTATTATCCTCATGTGTGTGTGTGTGTGCGTGTGTGTGTGTGTGTGTGTGTGTGTGTATTATGACACCATAAGAACTTTTATGTAGTTTTTAAGTGTAACAACCCTAAACTTTCTGTACTGAATTTGTCCAAAATACAGAAAAAATACCTTAACCTGAGCACAAGTTATAAATTTAATTTGCTTTTGAACAACAAGAAACCACTTGTAGCTCATTTGTAAAGTCTTGCACTGCTGTGACATAACCCCTGTAATCGAATCCCCTTAACCACATTATCTTTTTATTTATTTTTCTTTTAATCTTTTAGAACCTCAAGAGTTTACACGTAAACTTAAGAGATAGAATAAACAAACACGTGCACTAGGTTATATCAAGCGACAGGGACACGTGGCGATGAACCAACCCCATTCCACCGGATTATGACCGGAGAAACCACCAAAAACCCCGGTACCGCCGGTTCCCCCCGTCGGTATTGCCACGAAATTTCTCCCCTGGCACCTCTTGGCCTACCCTACTTCTTCTAGACTGTTTGATTTCCCTGCACATTAACAGAGAAATTAAAATGATGCATTTTTCTAAATTTTAATGCATTTTTAATTCATTCTTCATCACCTCAAAACTCTAATTTTCTTTATAAATACCACACTCCATTTCACACATCCTCACTCTGAAATTCCCCGCCAAAACTCTCAAAAAATTCTCAAGTCCTTATAGTATGCAAGTGGAGTTAGTAAATGGTGAAGTTCCGGCGAAATTCCGAGGAGATTCTGGCGACGAAACGACGTCCCGAGACTTCCCTAGTCTTCCCCTACCTCTCTTTTTTCTCAATAGCCAGTAAGTCCCTTCTTCCTCTTGCTTATTCTATTCTAAAACTTTCATTCTTCAAAACCCAAAGGAAGCGGAGTTAATTCGACTTTCGATTCGGTTTTTCTTTAAAAGTCTATTACGGGGTTTATAAAGGGGTAGACTGGTGCGGAACATATTAAAGTTGACACGAGGTGGTCACTTAAGACGTAATTATATTCATACCGTTGTTCCGTGGTATTTTCGACGGAGTCTTGTACTACGGATTACCAAAGTCCACGGTGTAAGTTAGACTCCTCTCGTATACACTAGCATATTCTATACCAAACTAAAAACAACTGCGTCAACAATATAATCAAACATTAATAGTTACATTCTTTCACCCGTCTATTCTATTTTTTTCTTTCTTTAGGACTTACCGAACGATTATTCGCCGACGACATTCCTTGTTTTTCGGAATATTGTCAGGAGGACCCGACTCTGAGGAGTTCGAGACCATCCAGGAGCACTTGGAGTAGTTCACAAAAGATCTTGAGCATTGACTTTACTTGTACATATTTTCTTTTCAGTTATGCCATTGTTTAGACATTGCATTCCAGACTTGTATTTACATTTCGAGTTGTACCTGTAAAAGAATGTTTAATAAATAAAGTTGTTTATCTATATTCCTGTCTCTTATGTACTTACTTTATATTGTTTAGATACGCTTAGCGTATTTATTTCTGAGTAAATACGTTGCGTGACCCGTCGCGTCTCTTCCCCGTATATTGGGAAGCGGGGCGTGACAGCAAGCCCATGTTTGTTTAGAATAATGAGGACAAAAGACCTCGGAGAGAATCATGTGGTGTTAAAAGTAGACTTTAGGCCATCTTTTTAAACCTGCCGGTTATGATGTTGAACTTTGACTAAATGGACTTTTTGACGATCTTTCATGTTGTTCTAAGCTACGCTGCTTTATGAATGATATTGAATGGTATACTTATCCACTGTTCTCAACAAAAAAAATATATATTAGAAAAGGATGATTAGTTTACACCCCAGTTGTAAATGATCATCCTCAATAAATAATTTGTAGTTAAGCATCAAACAACCACAACTATCTCATGCATGTGCTAGCATTATGATTCTATCCTAAATTTCTATTCTAAAAACTCAACGATAATCAATCTTTTTCTTTAGATGGTTTACTAGTTGTTGAATGAGTAGCTAATTTGAATAACGAAAGGTTTTACTTTTGAAATTAAACTGAATAACATCTGACCTCTTTTCCCCCCTCTTTTTCGCCAAATAAAAACATCATCAGACCTTATCAAAAATCCTTTAGGGCCTGTTTGGTTGCAAGATTATGAAATTTGGATTCCAAAATAGTACGGTTGAAAATTTCTAGAGTGTTAATTTGTTATTTGGTTGGTTTTAGATTTCTAGTATTGGATTTGTAGATTCTTGTAATCTTTGTTTGGTTGGTAAAAATAAAGTGGGATTTGGATTTGAGGATTTTAGAGAGAGATAGGGAGAGAGGATTATTAAATAAATAAAATACACGAGTCCCATCTAAAAGTACAATGAATAGTGTCAAATCCTTGAAAATCCTTAAAAAATTTAGGATTCAGGAATCCATGTTTTGTGGTGGCCCCCCATAAAAAATAAAGGAATGCTAGAAATTCAAATTCCCCAGCAAAACACAAATTTATGGAATCCCACAATCCAAATCCAAAGAAATCCTGCAACCAAACAGCCCCTTAGTAACAAACCCTGGAAAGTCCAGCAAAACTGATTAGAAAAGACCCTATGGATCTAAGGCAAAAAAGAGTTGTGGATTAGAGTTAGCCAGTTATAACTTAAATTTATGTGGTCCAAACTCCCAATGCGCTGAAATGGATTATTCAACTGCAACTATTGCAAATTTGCAACCAACGCGAATTAAGGCTGTTGCACCAACCAAGACAGGCTCCATAATTGATCTCATTAATTCTGACCATATGTGTCCAAGTCCCTTGTACTTAGAAAGGCTAAAATGTCGCATGATGAGGGTATATGATTAATTAATAACGCTAGAATCAAGGTTTTTAACCAATCAAATAAAATACTGAAAAGTGAAAACTACTGTCAATTTGATGAGTTAAAGAAATACTTTGCCTCTATCCCCACGGTCGAACCACATGGGCTGCAAGTCCTCTCGTTAGATTAAAAACTGTATAGATGATGCAAATATCTATAGCTGGGTATTGACTATTATGCATCACCTTTTGGATTCTTAAGGCCTGTATGGATTCTACCGAGAGAAGAAAAAAAGAGTTTTTGTTAGGAGAAAATCTTTGAAAGTACATATATATCTTTTATTGTATCGCAATTTTAAAGATTATCTGTGAGGTTTGTGGGGTTGTTTTAGGATTTTCTAAAATTGCTGAGATATTTTTGCCCAGTGTCCTGTCAAAGACAATAATAAATAAATATTATAAGCCTGGCAGGCTTATAATATTTATTTATTATTGTTTTGATTGGGCACTTGGGGCATCTTGGGTTGACTTAACAACAGAGTTTGCTTTTTTGAATTTCAAATTCAAAGGTTTCCTGAAAAACTGTCCACTGCAGTTTTGTTGTCTGAACAGTCACAACCGTCCAAACAGTTGTGTCTATTCAACTTTATAAATTAAGTTTTTTTCTTTACAGATTTTGCATTTTCTTCTCATTATCTTCTAAGAGAGTTTCAAGGGTTTTGTTGTATCTTGGGGGTGAATGCCTTCTGCCGTACTCTCATGGTGGGGGCAATATCATCTTTCAGAAAGTGTATCATAAAGCTTTTAATTCTGTCTTAATCAAACTAAAAAACTCAACAATATTTCATTATTAAGCATATTTAATTGTTCATGGAAGGATACACGTAGTTCCTATAATCAGAGTAGACTTCGTCAATTTATCCATTCCAAATTACTCTCATCTTTTTGTGTTGGTTTGTGGGTTAGGATAGAAAATCAGGACTGTAAACTACTTTTAAGGTTCCCATTGGGCTTGAATAATTTTGTTAGACAAGTTTGCGGTTACTTTTTCAAGTAAAAGATGCAAATATTATTTGATAACAAGAGAAAATCATAATTACTCCATTTCATTAACAAGAAATAACCAACCATTAGATCATTAATATAATAAAACTAACAACGTTTAATTTGAGAGTAATAATTAAATGTGTGAGAATTTAATTCAGTGTAAGGTCCTGTAAAATTCTCATTTGATATTTCCCTTATAATTTCATATATGTTGCTGGTTGCATGATAACTTATCCCATTCTATTTTCTTTTCTTTTCTTTTTTTTCAGAATAAAACTTGTAGCATTCTTACCATGACTATCATGCTCTATGAGGTCAGCTAAACTTCTTGATCTCCGACCACACTACTGCAATAAAGGGTTGCCCCTACGGTTAAAGTAATCTGTATGGGCAACTTTTTACTGTCCCTACGAATTAATCCGTAGGTCCATAGGGTTGTCCCTACGGTGCCGTACGTATTAATTAAAAAATATTAAAATGTAATCTTTTATTTGGCTTTACGTAGCCGCAAAAAAAAAAACCCTACGGATTAATCCTTAGAGGCAACAATGGATTATTTATAAAAAATAAAGCTCAGTAACTCCCCACCGTCTTCATCCCCAAAATTTCCCTTTCTCTCACCATCGATTCCTGCGGGCGCATCCTCGCCACCACATCTCGTCGCCGATACACCCATCGTCGACTTCGTCGTCATCATTGGCCGCACCACAGTCGTTGTCAACTTTGTCTTGTCGTCGACTGTGTCTCGTCGAGCTCAGTAATTCTTCCATGAGCTCGTCGTCGACTGTGTCTCATCGTCGTTGGCCGCACCACAGTCTCCCGCCTGCAAAACTACTAAGTGGTGAGTTAATTTCCATTTTCCCCTTATAATTATGTTTTTTTGTGTTAATCTTGATTTTAGGGTTAGGGTTAGGGTTATAGGTATTTCAGTGTTAATTGGAGGTTAATTAGGTAGGGTTAGGGTTAGGGTGAATTATGTAGGGTTAGAGTTAGTTTGGGTTAATTAGGGTTGGGGTTTGGATGATGATTAGGGTTAGGTGTTAATTAGGGTTGGGGTTTGGGCTAGGGTTAATTTGGGTTAATTATGTAAAGTAGAGTGTATTTGTGTTAGGGAATTGATTAGGCTTAGGGTTAGGTTAATTGGGTTAATTTTGGATTAATTAAGGATAATTTGAGTTAGTGTTAGGGTTAGGGTTAATTTGGATTAATTGGGTTAATTTTGAGTTAATTAGGGATAATTTGAGTTAGGGTGATGATTAGGTTTAATTTGGGTTACTTAGGGTTAGGGTTTAGGGTGTACTAGTTCATTCAGTAGGATACTCGATAATATCGTAAACGTACAACTTTACTGTAAACGCACAACTTTACTGTAAACGCAAGAAAAATTTATTCTAAACTAAAAATTTCGAACCCTTAATAACGAAACGTAAACGTAAAACCTATTCAAATTAAATGTCCAAGTTAAAACCAATATATGATACTCGATGATAATATAAAACTTTCATATTCTCATCGATACTCATATGTGAAAATCAAAACGCGACTTAGTCCTCGTCTATCAGTTAAAATACGTTCGATATTCGTCGTGATATAGAACTATACGAAAGTTGTTAAATATCGGACGGTATAGTTCGGTACTAACAACCGTCGTATAGTCTATGTGACGAGAAGATTCAATCGTATCATAACCAATAGACTTGTCCAGTGTGGACAAGTTAGGAATGTATAAAGCAAACACCTGCATTTACTTGTATTTCAATTCGTTTCGAGTTATTTCGTCGGTACATTTCCGTTGGTTCTCCGTGTACAAAGATAGATTAGATGTTCATTTCAACTTTGTTTCACAGCGTTAAAATGATTATCTATTCTATTACAGTATACTCGGAGAACAGCGGGGAGATGCCGCCGAAATTTACTCGAAACGGATGAAAGCACAAACGAATGGGTGTTTGCTCTATACATTCTTAATGGGATAAAAGCCTTACCTCCGACAGCCGAAACACACACATACAATATGAATACACAACAAACGCACACACAAAGCACATACACTCTAATAACCCTAAACTTAAGCAAAATCATAAATTGAAACACACATACACAGAATACAACACATACTTGGGCATCTTAAAATTTAACTTTGTTTATCAATAATTTATTCTTTTCAACGACAAATTTGCATCTACGGATTTTCTTCTTTGTCAGTAACCATCGCGTTCTTAGATTTCTCAATATAGTTATCATAAGCTACAATTTATATGTTATACAGTCTAACATGGCCCATGGGTACATCAGAGTTAAGGATTGAATGTATGTGGATTGGCAACAACGTATGCAACCTAAGTTTGTCGCAGGAGTTGCTGCTTTCATTGAATATGCACGCGCACATAATAAGATCGTGTTAGAGAAGATTCTTTGCCCGTGCGATAGATGTGGGAATAAGTACTGGAAGAAGGTAGAATTCGTAGAGTTTCGTATCGTTAAACATGGTTTTACTAGTCTTTATACAACTTGGCTATATCACGGGGAAGGAGAAAAAGAAGACAGTAATGCGGCAAAAGAAGAAGGAAAAGACGGTAATGCGGCAGAAGAAGAAGACGGTATCTTCTTTCCAGGAGAAAAACTGGAGGATATGGTAGAGGCTGCCCTAGGTAATAATATTTGTACCGAAGATGACGTTCCTTTCGGTCAAGGACCGCGTGCGGATAAGTATGAAAAATTCATGAATGGTGCGAGAAGACTAATTTATGAGAATGCAAAGTATTCCACCCTATCATGGTTCGTCCAACTTTTCCAGATTAAGTGCCTAAATGGATGGAGTAACAAGTCATTCACGATACTTCTGAAGTTCTTGAAAAATTCTATGCCCCCGGGAAATAGCGTGCCCGACAGCTGGTATGAAGCCCAGAAGATGATGCTTGATTTGGGTCTGAAGTGTGAGAAGATTCAAGCATGTCCCAAAAATTGCGTGTTGTACCGAAAAAAGAATTCAGATTTGAAAGAGTGTCCAACATACGGAGAGGCAAGATATAAGCCGAAAGAATACGATAAGAAGCCCGATATACCTGTCAAGATAGCACGATACTTTCCTATAATACAGAGGCTATTCAGGTGCAAGAAAACAGCCAAGATAGTGATTTGGCATTACCGTGGTCCTCCAAGTGAAGATGGAAAAATGAATCATCCAAGAGATTCACCGGCATGGAAGGATTTCGATAGGAGGTACGGAATATTCAGTAGTGATCCTCGCAATGTTAGGCTCGGACACGCTAGTGATGGTTTCTGCCCATTCAACTATATGGCTGGAAGCCACAGTGTAAGAACCCTAATTTTCTTATACACTTTTTCCTATACAAATTTTTTTCAAATATATATAAATATTTTTTTTAAAATCCATAAAGAGGTATATATTGCCTGAGCACAAGACTTAAGTAATTGATTAGCAATTTAATTACAAGAAGGAGTTTGTAGCTCATTGGTAATATCTTGCACTGCTGAACCAATCCACCAGAGTTCAAATCCCATACCCCACATTATTTTTAATATTATTTTGTTTTAAATCCTTTGGAAGCCCAACAATCCACACACCATAACTTCCAAAAATTGAACTATACTTTAAAAACTAAATATATCAAAGGCTACACTAGACGACCCCCCACCTCCCCTCTACCCTCTAATCCCAAAAATCCAAAGCCCACTCTCAAAAAAATTTCCAAGAGTTGTGTATTTTGAAAACAAGTTCGCGGCGAAACTCCGACGAAATTCCGGCGGAAATTCCGGCAACGTTTTGAGGAACAACCGGCGACGAAGCAACGCCTCGGCAACCCCTTTAGTCCCCCCTCACTCCTTTGCCTAATCGAAACTTGTAAATCCCATTCTATCTCCCTTTCTAATTCTCAAAAATATGAAATTACGAAACCCGACGGAATTAGAACAAATCCGATTTCCGATTCGGTTTTCTTTAAAATTTCACTTCTAATCAATTCAAACATGTCTAAACATCTTTATCATGATTACTAAACTTGTAAAAATCAATTTGAATAAGTTTTCACACATGAAATGATAACCTTTTTAACTTACCGTATTTTTTTCACTTTAATACCATCATGTTTCAATTTCACATTTAACCCGTTAACATTGCTATACCTTAAAATAGATCACGAAGTAATGACCTATCTCCTCACACACACATATGCAACTATAATACGCTATCTTGAAAACTCCTAATACGATAAAACAAGATTTTACATTAAAATACCATTTCCTTAATAAAACCTTTTATAAAAGTTTAGGTTTGATACATTTGTTTAAACAATATCTTTAATAGGAAAAATACGATAAGTTGTGGATATCGATCGTTTATCTAAACCTGACTTTGTGGTGTCTAGGCAAGTGTGTCTAAGGCAAGTGGTTACTTAATTAGGGCCACTAGTTATAGTGGAGAGCCTCCCACTTACCTGGCACTTACCTGGCCGCAATTGGCGGTGAAGAGGTGATTTGAGCCTTCTAACGACTTGTCGTTTAGACCTTTTAGAAATATGCTAGTTGGCTTAGGAAACTCTAAAATCTAAAATACGGAAAATTAGACTTTGCAAATAAATACATTTTACTTTATAAACCCGTTTTCTAAAGGATTAGTATTTTAGAATCTTTGCAAAGCACCGCTACAACCCATCTTTTGGGAACCCGTTCGGGATCTTGCGGTTTATCGCGCACCCTCGGGCGAGTAGTGCGAGATTCAGACCTCCGTAAGGAGCATTCGGTCTCGAAAGGTTTAAAATACGACATCTTAAGAAAATGAGATTTTTAGAATATAAAATATTTATTAAAACTATTTTTGTATAAATATATGTATATTTATCATTTAAATATCTATTTTATTATAATATAAATATTCCACCTTTTTCTAAAAATCACAAGAATAAATTTTACACTAAAACACCATGAACTTCAAATAAATCAATATTACAGATAAATACCCTTATTTATAAAACCAGGATATTTTCACTAGAAATGTCACAACATAAAATCCACCCTCATTACAACTCTAAAGACGAACAATAAATACTTGAGGTGTATTTTGAAAAGTATATAAAAGTATTTTTACATAAAACCCCTCAAGTTTTATGAATTACCCTAAGGACCCTAGCAAATATAAGACTTCGATTCACATCCCTAATTGTATGACTCTGGTTTGAGTCTGATTAATCTGACTTGAATATGATTCAAATCAATTTTTAATCTACAAGTTTCCAATTCAAAATGAACACATGAGTCCATGAATACAATTATCAATTTATACAACATGATTGAACCGAACCATGGATATATATTCATTTTACATGATTCCCAATATTCTATTTACATGACTCTATGGTTATAACCGTTTCCTGATATCATGGTTTTGGTCAGTCAGTCAGTCAATCTTACCATCAATACAATTTACAAGATAACAATACAAACAAGATATCGCGGGGTTTAAGGGGTAGACTGGTACGGAATATGTTAAAAGTGGTACGAGGTGGTCACTTAAGACGTAATTACATCCATGCCGTTGTTCCGTGGTATTATCGACGGAGCCTTGTACTACAGGTTACCAAGGTCCCCGGTGTAAGTGGAACTCCCCTCATATACACCGGCATCTTCTGTACCAGGCTATAAACAACAGCGTTAATACAACATTACAATATTATAATACAACATTAAAAGATACTCTCTCTCTCTATCTTACTCTCTATCTATTCTCCTCTTACCTTTGGGACTTACCGAGCGACCTGTTCGCTGACGACATTCTATTTCTTTCTTCTTTGAATGTCGTCAGGTGGTTTGGACCCAGCGGAGATCGAGCCATCTCAAGAAGACTTGGAGCAGTTTGCCGAAGACCCTGCACTGTAGTTTCATTGTACACTTTTCCTTTCTGTACTTTTCATTTCCTGTTATGCCACTGTTTAGGCATCTTTTTATTTCAGTTGTATTTCCTTTTCATGTATTGTACAAAAGAATGTTAATAAATAAAAGTTGTTGTTCCTTTTATATCTTGTCGCTTGTGTATTTATTTTATATTGCTTAGATACGCTTAGCGTATGTACTTCTGAGTATATACGTAGCGGGCCTCGTCGCGTCCCCTTCGCCGTATACCGGGAAGCGGGGCGTGACACACAGCACATGGCCCGTTGTAATGATAGTTTATAATCCGTCGCCTTGTTTGGCTATGGATCAACCCTACTTTATGATGCCTCTTCCTATTGACGGACCAAACTCACCGGGAAACAATATCGACGTCTATCTCCGACCTCTGGTCGATGAGTTAAAATCTTTATTCATTGATAGTGTAGAGACTTACGATGCAAACACAGATACAACTTTCACACTGCGTGCGGCTTTAATGTGGATAATTAATGACTTTTCTGCGTATGGAATGCTATCAATTTGATCCGTACATGGTCACAAAGCATGCCCTTATTGCCATCAATATACAACATCGAAATTCTTGAATTTTAGCAGGAAGGTTTGTTATTGTGGTCATCGGCGTTTCCTGCCACTAGACCATCCCTACAGGTTAGACGCTGCTTACTTTGATGATCATTAGGAGCTTCTTTGGCCTTCAACCTTATTGTCTGGAGAGGACGTGACTACTCAGTGGGATGGGTACAATAATGTGACTTTCGGGATAGATCCGGCAAAACAAGTCAAACCACCATACTGGAACAAATTAAGCATTTTCTATGAACTTCCATACCGGTCAACAAATTTAGTGAGCCATTGTCTGGACGTCATGCACATAGAGAAAGGAGTATCCGAGCACGTACTCAACTTGTTTCTTTGTAAAGACGGAAAATCGAAAGACAACCTCTGTGCTCGGATGGATCTTCAGGACCGAGAAATTAGAAGTGAATTGCATCCTAAACCGATAGCGGGTAAACCGGGCAAGTTTGTACTTCCTAATGCCACGTATCATATGTCATAACTGGAGAATAAAAGGTTCCTGCAGGTCTTGCATGATTTGAAAGTACCCACAGGTTTTTCAGAATCATTTAGCAAAAAGATAAAAATTATGAAAGACAAGATCAATGGGCTGAAAAGTCATGATCGTCATGTTATTATGGAGCACCTTCTCCCATTAGCCCTCAGGACTTCCCTTCCCGAGTCGGTTGGTCTAGTAATCAATGACCTTTGTTGCTATTTTAGAGAATTGTGCGCCAAAACCCTGAATGTTGTGACGCTGGAGAATCTAGAAAATTCTATTTTATTGATACTTTGCAAGCTTGAGCGTATTTTCCCACCGTCATTCTTCAATATCATAATACATCTGACAGTTTATCTTGCAACTGAGGCTAAATTAGCCGGATCGGTACAATATCGATGGATATATCCCGTCGAAAGGTGCGTGGAATTTTTCGTTTCATGCAATTTGTAAAATTATTGTTGTTCTATATGCCCGTATTTATTTATTTAACATATTTTTCTTTAAGTACCTCTACACTCTAAAAAAGTATATACGCAATAGAAATCGACCAGAGAGTTCTATCATTCAAGGTTATCTTCTAGATGAAGCAACCATATTTTGTTCTCGCTATCGGGATGAGAACATTGAGACGAAACTTAACCGACCTCGAAGAATTCAGGATGGGCCATATGGTAAAGCTGATTATAAGAGAATAGACACTGCGTTTATCAACAAAATATATCGGTTTATCCACCTCAATAGCGTATGTCTTGAAGAAATTAGAGAGTAAGTTTTTTTGGATTAATTGTTAAATTTGTGTTTGTATGTGTATGAAATGATATAATATTAATGTCATAATTTATTATTGAGAACAGAAATTATTTTAATGAGGTACGTGAGGGGCATCCTGATTGGAATGATGAACGATTGGAAAAATATTATCAGGATAATTTTTGCGATTGGGTTGCAGATCATGTAAGTTGTTCGAATAACATGGTATTACTACCGGCCTTAATCTAAACTTATATCGTTATGTATTTATCGTAAAATTTGTTTTGTCAGATCCACGATCTGAACTTGTCTGCATCATTAGAGAGTGATTCAAGATGTTTAGCTCAGTTTCCTAGTATGGTGGTTGCATATTATAAAGGATTCGGTGTCCTTGGATACAAATTTGAAGTTAAGGATATAGAAACATCTCGAACCACTCAGAATAGTGGTATTGCGATGGTAAGATCGGATGGTGTGATTTATTATGGATACTTAAATTGCATACTTGGCATCCAATATCCCGGACGATCAGAACCGTTTTATATATTTCAATGTACTTGGTATGATACACGAACCGATACGGATAAGTAGAGAAACAATCTTGGGACTTGGAAAGATGGATATGGATTGACTAGTGTGAACACACTTCAATTTTACGGTCAGGACGATCCATTTATCTTTCCGAACCAAGCGTTCCAAGTATACTACTCACAATGCTTGACGCATCCAGGATGGAGTGTCGTATGTCGTTGGAAACCCAAGGATGTTTACGATGTCCCTGAATTCGATGATCGTATGGAGGACAGCGATGAGGATGAAGAAGAGAGAAGCCTTAGAGTGCTCCGACTGTCTGTTTCAAAAGACAGGTTGTCTTTGGCTGATCGTGAAGTTAGGTGGGTTAGAAATGATATCGATGATGAAATCCAAGTAGATATGTCTAATGCGTCCACGAAACGAAAAAGGTTAACAGTAATGTTATATTATTATTTCACATTTTTACGATCTATACATATATAGCATGCATATGTAATGATTGTACTCTTGTCTAGTGTTCCCGCCAAAATTTTCGGCCAAGAGCTACTTGTCCCCTTGCGAAAAAGGGGGAGAATCCTAAAAAAAGCAGGCATCACGTGCTCACACGTGACCAGGCCTCACGTGCAGATACGTGACCTTTTATGATCAGAGTTTATCTGCACCTGAAAGCCTAATTGATGGGGTCACGTGCCAACACGTGATGGGTTCCCAAGCTCTCTGAAATAATAGAATCAAATTCTAATTAATGGTCAATCAGAAGGTCACGTGCCAACACGTGACAGGCTCTTAAACCTTCTGAACTAATAGAATTAAATTCTAGTTAAGGGAAATCAAAAACCCTAATATCTCCCTAGATCTTTCCAAACAAAAAAGATTGTGCACTGTAAAGTGGAGCACCGTTGGATTAAAAAATCCAATGGTGATTAAAGATCGCCAATTTATAGAAAGATTCTATACAAGGAAAGATTTCCCTGAAATTTGCCAGGAGTAACAGATAAAATATCTTTTGAATTAAAAATCCAATGGTGGATAAAATTCACCGAGTGATCTAAAAGATCATGTTGGTTACAAAATCTTTCAATTAAAGATTGACTAAACAAACTGATTCTTTTCTTTCTCCTATAAATAGGAGCCAAAAAAGAAAAATAGGGAAAAAAAACAGAGAGAAAAAAGAAGAGAATTTAATTCTCCAGAGAGAAAGAAGGTCTCTTGAGAAAAGAAAGAAACCCTAGGTAAGAAAGGGAAATAGATCATTCTGTAAGATCCTACAAAACAAATAGAAAATTTAATTCTAAAACTAAGAGTTTAACTCTTCTGATAAGAATTTAGTTCTTCCTCTGGTTGAAAATTTGCAGAAGCAGATCTCCCCATAAGTTGAGAATTTAATTCTCATCGGAGAGATTCTGCCATACAGATCCAAAACTTAGAGGGAGAATTGAGCTCAAAGAATTTAATTCTTCCAAATACTTAGGAATTTAATTCCTCCCACAAAGATAAGGTTTAACCTTCAAAACAAGAACTTAGTTCTTCTTCATGGTTGAAGATTTGCAGAAGCAGATCTTCCCATAAGTTGAGAATTTATTTTTCATCGGGGAGATTCTGCCATGCAGATCCAAAACTTAGAGGGAGATTTGAGTTTAAAGAATTTAATTCTTCCAAATATATAGGAATTTAATTGCTCTACATAAAACTAGGGTTTAACCTTACAAAAGAATTTAATTCTTAATTAAGGGACTTAAAAACTCTCCATGCACGTAAAAGCATCAAGTACCCAGCATGATCACGTGGTAACACAGGACCCTCCCCCTCCATGATCAAAAGAGAGCGAACAAGACTAGGTCACGTGCTCCCACGTGACCCTTGAACAGACTTCTCAAAATAGAGAAGGGCAGAACAGATTTTGGGTGCCTCACGTGTCCCCACGTGACCCCTGATAAACACCTCTTTAAAAAGAGAAGATGGAAAGAATTGAAGGATTAAAATTCAATGCATGGGCGCTCTCACGTGTCACCACATAACCCCTAGCAAATCCTTTTAATATCCAGTACATGGGTACCCATCACGTGCCCACACATGATGGCCGTGAAGACTAAAGTGCTTAACACTTACCTGCATATTCTGAGAATAAAATAAAGAAAGTTTAGCCCAATTGTCAGGCGCCTCACATGATCCCACATGAGCGCTTAAATTTTAGTGTTTAACACTATTTTTTGAGCGCCTCGTCCTTAGTGTTTAACACTATTTTGAATGTGTCACGTGGGAACACGTGATCACCGAATGTACTCTAGTGTTTAACACTATATTTGAACCAGTCTTAGCCCAAATTGGTTAAGTTTTCCAGAGGCAAGACTCCCCTTTTGACCGAGCCTCAAATACATTCTTGTCTTCCAAGATTGATCATCTCATATGGTATATGAGTGCTCAGCACTCAATAAAAGACAAAACATTGTCAGAACCCAGACCCATGTTTAGCATTGCTAAATAATGAGGGGCTGAACCAAGACAAATGCTCAGCAGCCCAAACAAAGGTCCAATATTTTAAACCTTATTGGACTTAGCCCAAGTTGGCCATAAGTCCTCAATTCAGATTCAACCGAGCCCATGTGCTCATAATCTAATTAATTGATCTTAGTCCCAAATTGGACTATAGATTTCCCAATCAACTTTGGTTCAAGGGTACATCTCTTCACTCCTTTGATATTTGTCGTTGTAATCCTTCAACGTCTTCAGAGAGGTGACGGGTCCCGATAACCAATCATTCCATGGACTGTGGGGTCCTTAAGCCCATGGACTATGATGTCTTTAACCTCGGACTGTGGGGTCCTTAAGCCCATGGACTATGATGTCCTTAACTTTTACAGACTATGATGTTTTTAAACTGGACCGAGATGTCCTTAAACTAACATTGGACCGTAATGTCTTTAAACTAACCTTGGACCGCAATATCTCTAAACTAAACAATAGATCCTAAATGCTCTTTTGTCGGATTTAACGATCCCGTTAAGTTGATCTTAGTCTGAAATTAGACTAACGTATCCTTAACATACGTTTAAGTTGATCTTAGTCTCAAATGAGACTAACGTATCCTTAATCCCAACCCCAAACCTAAATCTAAGAAAATACGAATTTAGACCAATCCACGCCCTACGGGCGACAACATAAATTAGTCTCCGTATACAATCCACGGGCAACCAAAAAACAAAACAAACACCCACGACACGAAGTGACCATCTGGAGAAGGAGAAAGTGGTTACCGCGATGCGGTAGCGTAATTAACTGCAGGGAAGAGCGTCTCCATAATCAAAAACCCCTTAAATAAGGGGGAATCTGACGAAGTCTGCTACATCGGCCGCATCCGTTTAAACATTCGATACATGGTGCCATAAATCAATTTGGCATCTTCGGAGAGGTGGACGGATAGCACCAAATGACATATGCCTTCGAAATTCAGGCAAGACGAACCTACGCGGTCTCGTTTCTGTTTTCGGTGGAGAACAGATTCTGGCACGCCCGGTAGGACCTTTTCCTCTTTCCACTCTACATTTCGTGTGTCGTGTTCGCGAACAAATCACGGTTTGATATGGTTGTCCTTGGGTTCGAGGTACTAAGATTTGGTTTCGCTCCCCTGCAGAAAAAAAAACATCAATGGCCTATAACTGCTCCAACTGCAACTGCAACTCCCATTTCGCCTCATCTGGAGGAGTAACTTACGGGCCCCAAGCGGCCTCCCTTTTTACAATGCCGGTGGAACAGGTGACTCAGGCCACCACCGGATTGTTCTTCGGGATCATGCTCCCGCCAATGAGCTTCAACGCCCCTGTACAATTGCAAGAAGCTCAGAAGAAGTCGGTCTTTGATCGACTTACCAATACTGCGGCCCCTCTTAACGGGTCGCGCAAACCAAGTGCCTCAGTTTTCAGCAGACTGGGCCAAAGCTCCAACGGGCTCATGAAGAAGCCCCAATACCAGAAGGCGTTATCCCGAAGCGAATAGCCATTCCTATTCCTGAAGTCACCAAGGCGGCTTCTACGGCTAAGGGGTCTGTCTTCACAAGACTGGCCATTTCAGCTCCCACTCCGGGTGAAGTAACCAAGGCCGTTTCCCCTGCACGAAAATCGGTCTTTTCAAGATTGGTCGTTCCCTTTCAGCAAGCATCTGTATTTGACAGGCTAGCGCCAACAGCAGACTCTCATCAGAACAGGGGGCATGGAAAAGCTGATCCAACAGCGGAGGTGATCCCGGCCGCACGACATGATCGACGTCGCCACTGGTGCCGAGTGAGGAAAGCTGGGGGCAATTCCCCTTTTGGACTGACTCCGCCAGCTCCAATGGTGGAAGTTGATACTGCTGTTCCAACTGGGAACAACTTTGAACTACTTAATAGGGTGCGCAGGAACTCGCCAACTGCTGTACTGAAAAAATCTCCTCCACCTATGGAGAATGCCCTAAAGGCGAAGCTGGAGCAGCCCCCTCAACGGCTGTCCTCTAAAATTTAAAAGGTCTGGCGTCAAGTCCAAGATTCGGTGATTAATCAAGATTATCCCTTCCGACAGAAAAAAATGAAAGTTTAGCGAGAAGATGACCATCCTGTCAAGCCACAAAAGGTGACAACTACTTGGGTGCCCACTGCAATGGCCCACTCAATCTCGACCGCTCACAAGAGGAGAAAGCTGGAGAAAATCCCGGTGTCTGCGACGAATCACAAGAATACTGAATTTAAACACCCTAAGTCTGGGGGCATGGTGGTGCACACCATCTATATGGCATCCGGTAAAGAGGATAGCCGTATCTCCACAGGTCATCGACCGCTTACACGATCAGTGACTAAGGCTCAAGAGTAACAACAACAAAAGCTCCAAGAGATGCTAACAGCCATGGCCGCACTCACGGGACCAAAAGCAAGCCCGGAGACATTCTCGGAGCAGCGCCGTGAGCAGGAAACTGATACTGAATTCCTTCGGAGAATGCTTGAGAAGAAGGACAAAGAGGTCGCGAAACAAGCAGCCAATATAAAACAAATGGCCCTTCTATTTCAAGATATAGTGGGCATGATGATCCAGTCGGACCCTCCAGCCGAAGACCCTCCAGTAATAATTGAAGATGATAGAGGAGAGACATCAAATCCTCTGCTGGCTCTGTCAGCAGCCAAGGAGGAGACCATCTCAAAAGACGCCCTGGATGATTACATCTCTCAGCAGATACGAGTAATGAAGCGGCCGGGCAAATTGTTAAAACTGGACGACCCTATCCGGGTTGGTACGACCAATTAAAGTACCCGCCGGGATACACGATCCCCAAATTCCACGTATATAAGGGGACGGGAAATCCGCATCAGCACGTCGCTCAATTCAGAGCCTTGTGCGGCAATACCGGAGGTGACAATAAGCTCCTGCTTCGCCAATTCGTTGGCAGCTTGTCGGAGACAACATTCGAGTGGTATTCCGAACTCCCAAATGACTCTGTTAAGACATTTGCAGAGATGGAATTGCTATTCACCCAGCGTTTCGCAAGCGCTAGCGAACGCACCCCAATCACGGCAATGATCAATGCCAGGGTGAAGCCTGGAGAAACATGGGTTCAGTACGCGATACGGTGGCGGAATCTATGGTCGAAGTGTGAGCAGCGTATTGAAGAAGCGCTTGCGGTAGGCATGTTCGTGGGGACCCTCGACCCGTAGGCGACCATATCCCAATTCATGATGTTTTTCAAGCCGACTACCTTCCAGGCCTTGATTGACAAGTTAGCCCAAATGGACCAGATGGGCCATACGCCTTCCTCCTCAAAGTCGGAGCCTCGGAATGAAAATGGCAAAAGGAAAGCAACCTTCGTTGCCAACGCTCAACAACAACCGAGTGGCCCAAGACCAGTTGTTCGCCAAAGCAACAAACGCCAATCCCTCGAAGAGAAATTGGGACGTCCTTACTCGTTTTCCCGAGATAAGACAAGGGGACTGTTCAAACTGGCAATACGCAATGGGCTCATCACCTTGCATACGCAATGGGCTCATCACCTTGCTGGAGCCGAGACACTCATCGCAACCCGGTGACGCCAACCATCCTAACTATTGTCTCTACCATCGAGTAATGGGACATCCAATTGAAGATTGCTACGTCTTCAAAAACTGGGTTAAAGACCAGTACCAGCAAGGCAAATTCGCGTTGTCTGAAAATTGGAAGGTGAACCCGCCACAACTACATGCTCCAAAAAAGATGAACATGCCGGGGGCATCATGCTCATTCGTAGAGGAAGCTCCATGGGAAGTTGTTCTTTCGGCAAAAACTAAAAAAATGCTGAAAAATCTTCAAACATGTCCGGCGATCAGGTGGAAAAGTCCGCAAGAACCGGAGGTCATCGATGGGATGCTGAAACCACGCCCAACACCGAGAATTGGGAGTGATGGTCAAAACGCTCATGCCCAGCCGTTAAAGTCTTCAAAGAAGAAAAAAAATCCCGTGAAGCCTGATGAAAAGCGCACGGACTTGCAAAAGCATATTGACGCGCTGGAGGAATACAATCAAAAGGCGCGATCCTCGGTCACACTCCAAGAATTTCTCAACCGTATCCTGGAGGGCGGAGATAGCAACGATGATGAGGGAGACAGCTCGTCACAGGAACCAGAAGATTATGTGGCAAGTTGCCACATGATCACTCATTCGTTGCTAAATAACAAAGAAGCTCACTCAGCATCAGAAGATAATGTTGAAGAGCTGGGGGCAGGATTAATGCCAAAATCCTTAGAACCTCCAGACGAGATGATCGACATGCTACTGAACGAAACCCGTCAGAAGAGCAAACTTGATCGAGAATGCCAAATGGCCCTATTCGAAGGGGCCAGGCGTCGGCGTCAAGTTGGAGAAGCCGTGATAGGGATAGGTCATAAAACACTCCAACCATATCAAATCACACCCTAAATGGGCGTATTCCACATCAGCGTCATGTATCCCATCATGTGAAAAATGCACATGCATACAAGATAAACTACGAACCGAAATGTCCCTAAACTAATGACGGACCGCAATGTCCTAAAACTTGCGACTGACCGAGACGTCTATAAACTACTACGGACTGCAGCATCCCAAGGCTGACGCAAAAAAAAACGGTACGTCCACAACTAAAATGGGCACGAATGAAAACCCAAAAGGGCTTCGTGAGTAAAAACAGTAGGGCTACCGGCGAGTTTGTGAAAACCCGAAAGGGCGCAGGCTCGTAAAAAATTCGTGCACACTTTCGAGGTCCTCTTGACCTTGTAAGGAGAAAACAACTACGTGAGTTCCTTACGACTTACAAAGGAGAAACACACTTAGGGATCCCCACGATTCCTAAGAAGAAATTACACTTGCGAGATCCTTACGACTCGTAAGGAGAACCCTCTTATGAGACCCTCACGACTCATAAGATTCAAAAGTCTTAAGCTACAGGGATCTGAACCAGTTCTTAAGCCATCACAATCCCCAATTTGCCCAACAAGCGGTTCAATATTGACCCTTGTATACAATCCACGGGCATGAATAAACCTTTCCCTAACAAAGTCCCACCAGCGACTAGAGATATGCTCACACGGTGAGCGACCCTTGTAAGTCCTCTCAACTTATAAGGAGAAAATACTCTTGTAAGATCCTTACGACTTATAAGAGAACATACACTTAAGAATCCTCATGATTTTTAAGGAGAAAATGCACCTACGAGATCCTCACGACTCGTAGGGAGAAATACCTTTATGAGACCCTTACGGCTCGTAAAGTTAAAAGCCTTAGTCGACAGGATCCTAACCCTATTTGCTAAGCCATTTTTGTTCAAATCAACAAAGGCAAATGATGATTCTCTCCTGGCAATTTCCTAGTGGTAGCGATGCTGATACCTAAATCGGTATCAAATCCCAAGCCCTTTCACGGCAAATGATGGTTCACTCCTGGCAATATTCCAGTCGTAGTGATGCTGATGCTGAGATTGGCACCAAATTCCAAGTTCCACACTCGCGATAAAAAAATCAGCGAGCCAAAAATGCATATGAAATAGCCGAAATGATGGGGCAACTTGCAACAAAATCAGCAAGTAAAATATATACATAAAAAATAGCCGAAATGATTGGACAACTCGCAATAAAAAGCAGCGAGTAAAAAAATAGCCGAAATGATTGGGCACCGCGAAAAATAGCCGAAATGATTGGGCAATTGCGACTTTCGCGATATAAAATGCTGAAATGATAGAGCATCGCAGAAAGAAATAAAAAAATTATGAAAGAATGAAACTTTTGCCCTACAGGCAGTCCATACTGACCCGTGTATACAATCCATCGGCATAAACGAAAAGGAAACCACATGTCCCCCACCAGATCCTGTCAAAAGGGAAAGTCAGATCTCAACAGTAATATCTACATCCTAGAAGATCAACAACGGCGTTCCTTCTTATGCCAGCAGGCCACGAAAGCGACACAACGAAATAGAGCCATGTCAAAGTCCCTAGTTCCAAATCTTAACGGCAACATCTACAGCCTAAAAATCAGCAACGATGATCCTCCTCATTCTAACAGGATTCGGACGCAACATCACCAAACGGAGCCACGGCAAAGTCCCTAGTTCTAAGACTCTACGGTCTACAGACAACCTAGATTCAACCAATGACCTCCCCACCGGATCAACGCTCCGTCTCGGAAACAAGTCAACCAACCCCGAGGAAATCAGTGTCCTTGGCAAAAACCTCGATTCAGGAAAATCAGCGTCCTTGACGAAAGCACCTCGATTCGCGTCGACCTGCAGAGAAATCAGTGTCTTTGCAGGAAGAAATCAGCGTCCTTGGCAAAAACCTCGATTCAGGGAACTCAGTATCCATGATGAGAGCATCTCAATTCGTGTCGATCCGCAGAGAAATCAGTTTCTTTGCGGAATACCTCGATTCGTCTCAACTCCGAAGAAATCAGTGTCCTTGGCAAAATACCTCGATTCAGGGAGATCAGCGTCCTTGACGAGAGCATCTTGATTCGCGTCGACCTGCAAGGAAATCAGTGTCTTTGCAGGAATACCTCGATTCGTCTCAACTCCGAGGAATTCAGCGTCCTTGGAAAAAAACCTCGATTCAGGGAAATCAACGTCCTTGACGAGAGCATCTCGATTCGTGTCGACCCGCAAGGAAATCATTGTCTTTGCAGGAATACCTCGATTCGTCTCAACTCCGAGAAAATCAGCATCCTTGGCCAATACCTCGATACAGGTAAATCAGCGTACTTAATGAGAGCATCTCGATTCGTGTCAACCCGTAAGGAAATCAGCGTCTTTGTAGGAATACCTCGATTCGTCTCAACTCCGAGGAAATCAGTGTCCTTGGCAAAACCTCGATTCAGGAAAATTAGCATCCTTGACGAGAGCACATCGATTCGCGTCGACCCTCAGAGAAATCAGTGTCTTTGCACGAATACCTCGATTCGTCTCAACCTCGGGGAAATCAGTGTCCTTGGCAAAAAACTCGATTCAGGAAAATCAGCATCCTTGACGAGAGCATCTCGATTCGCGTCGACCCGCAAGGAAATTAGTGTCTTTGCATGAATATCTCGATTCGTCATGACCCCCAGAGAAATCAGTGTCCTTGGCAAATACCTTGATTCAGGGAAATCAGCGTCCTTGACGAGAGCATCTCGATTTGCATCAATCCAAAAGGAAATCAGTGTCTTTGCAGGAATACCTCGATTCGTCTCAACTCCGAAGAAATCAGTGTCCTTGACAAATACCTCAATTCATGGAAATCAGTGTCCTTGACGAGAGCATCTCGATTCGTGCCGACCCACAAGGAAATCAGTATCTTTGCAGGAATACCTCGATTCGTCTCAACTCCGAGGAAATTAGTGTCCTTGGCAAAATACCTCGATTCAGGGAAATCAGCGTTCTTGACGAGAGCATCTCGATTCGCGTCGACCCATAAGGAAATCTGTGTCTTTGCAGAAATATCTCGATTAGTCTCAACTCCGAGGAAATCAGCGTCCTTGGCAAAAAACCTTGATTCAGGGAAATCAGCGTTCTTGACGAGAGCATCTCGATTCGTATCGACCCGCAAGGAAATCAGTGTCTTTGCAGGAATATCTCGATTCGTCTCAACTCCGAGGAAATCAGCGTCCTTGGCCAATACCTCGATTCAGGGAAATCAACGTACTTGACGAGAGCATCTCGATTCGTGTCGACCCGCAAGGAAATCAGTGTGTTTGCAGGAATACCTCGATTCGTCTCAACTCTGAGGAAATCAGCGTCCTTGGCAAATACCTCGATTCAGGGAAATCAGCGTCCTTGACGAGAGCATCTCGATTCGCGTTGACCCGCAAGGAAATCTGTGTCTTTGCAGGAATACCTCGATTCGTCTCAACCCCCAAGGAAATTAGCGTCCTTGGCAAATACCTCGATTCAGGGAAATCAGTGTCCTTGACGAGAACGTCTCGATTCGCGCCGACCCGCAAAGAAATCAGTGTCTCTGCAGGAATATACGACGTCAGCAAAACGGAGCCATGGCAAAGCCCCTAGTTCCAGATTTCAACGGCGACATCTACAGCCTAGAGATCATCAACAGCGTTCCTCCTTATTCCAGCAGGATACAAACGCGACATCAACCAACAGAGCCATGGCAAAGTCCCTAGTTCCAGATCTCGACGGTGTACAGATAACCTAGAGACTACCTCGACATTCGTCTCGTTACAACAGGCGCAAAGTCAGCAAAGCGGAGCCGCAGCAAAGTTCCCAGTTCCAGGACTCGGCGATGCACAGACAACCAAGAGTCAACCCCTGACCCCGTACGACCAAAGTCAATCCTGACCCCGTATGTGTCACGACCCGAAATTGGCACGTGACGACCCTAATACTACGCAACGTCTACGGCGTAACGCAATAAAAGAAAGCCAAAACCCAGAAATCTAAACCATTAAAAGACAAGAAAAGATAAGAAACATTGTTTTAAAAGTCTTTGAAATCATAACCCAATTTCTTTAAAAGTCCAACTTTATTTCCTTTAAAATTTTGGCAGCACCTCCTTTGTAAAAGCTAGCCCTAAAAATGGGTACAACATAAATATAAAGTAAAGCATCCCCAAACGGGAGCAAATACACGCCCAAAGGCGTAAAACAACCACCACAACAAATATACGATGCCGTAGTGAAGAAATAAAAGACGATAGAAAGGAAACTGTATAAAAGACAACAAGTCACAAATAATATACAATATCGTCCTCACCAAGTCTCTAAGTCAACAAGAAAATATAGTAGATGGAGAGTACAAGGATACAACGAATATACAATACAATAAACGAAGAACCACAAAACCCACCTAAGCAAACTGCACACTGTGAGCTGATGCGGTATCCGTAGCAAAAGATGATAGAAGAATAGCCTGCCTCGACTACTCTGGGGAACACCCTGCAAAATAAACTGTGGCACAACGGGGGTGAGTTTCCAACTCGTGAATAGTAAATAACATATGCAGGTAATCGCAAGTATGCACGTACAGCGTGAATCTAACATGTGCAATTAATAGCAATAAAAAGTCATATGAATGCAATAATCATGAAAGGTACACTAGCAGGTACAACTAATACATGAAGCAATGCATATAAATAAAGGTATGTAAATGCAACAGTCATGAAAGGTACTCTAACAGGTACTACTAATATATGAAGCAGTGTATAAACAATAAATGTGGAGTATGGAATGAAATATGTCATTTCCACGGAATCCTGATATCGTGGTAGGATCACAATCTATCAAGACAAATCCAAATCCCAATTCCTCAAATCAGCCCCCAAATTGGCTCTCATATCATATAAGTCTCACAAATCCTGAATGTACAATATCGAATAAATCTCATATATCCTGAATGTACAAATCAACAATCTCATAAATATCCTGTATCCAATATCAAATGAATCACCTATATCCCAAATCAAATTATCAAGTAAAAATCTAACATCCTAAATATATTTGCATGAATAAATATGATGATGTATATAACTTAATGTCAATACACATATATTAGCGTCCCATTCCACTAATATTGGTGTAAGGGCATATATAATAGCGTCCCATTCCACTGTTATATATACAAAGAAGTAAAAAGAAATATCATGAAAACAATGTGTCAAGCATCGATACAGAAATACTGATCTATCAGGTGCTGTCACCAAGACTGGCACCCTGATAGGTACGTATCACACGCTATCCGAAAAGCACGAGTGCCTAGCTCTGACCCTCTTCTTTCCACGTATCTATACGTACATGACTCCCGTCGGTATCCCCATTATAACCGCTGAGTCATTGGTAATGTCACCGGATGGTATGGTTCCCCCACTAACTCATCGTCTAGCTCCACGAAATTCTTGCCCCAGGTTACCTCCAGGCCCCACCATGTACCCGCACACGGACCCCTCCTTTCCTCGCGTGGGGTATATATATATCAGAACCGATAAATCTCATGGTGGCTGCTGAAATATCAAATCAAGGGAAACCGGGTTTTTCAAATAATGCATAATTTCATGAACTCCCACGGTCCCCAAATCCAATAAACATCATGAAAAATCCATATCACAATGCGAAGATCCATGAATATAATATATGCAACATAAACGGAAATGTAAGCATATAAAGGAAAAACCGCTAATTAACTGCAACAAGTTAATATAAATATCATGCGGTTCCTAATTTTCTCCAATTCTAAAATAACATCAGGTAAAGGTAAACATGTAGCTATAACCAGATGTACGTGAAAACATAAAGGTATAGCAAGATATATGTATCTACCTATAAGCAATGATGTAGTATACCCCCTTGGTATAAGTGAAATAGGTGTGCAAGGTATACCTGTAGCTATGTCATAAAGTGTGCATGTACCTATCACTAATGGTACAATACTCTATATGTATACAGGTAACTAGCATGTAAGTATGTCAGAGCATATGTGTAAGCATGTAGGTATACAGGTATGCTATAAGTCAATGCATAAAGAAATATGAATCAAAGTCTCAATGTCCCTAACCAAGCAATATCATATCTATAAGTGAGTTGTGCGTGACATGGCAATTATTGACGGTGTGTGTAGCATACAATCAGTGCTCGTGCAATTTGAATCGTCAATAATATGTGCAGTGTCCTAAGGATACTAGTCCAAGCACAACAATATCTAAGTAATAGGGTAAATGCGCAATTCTAAATATGACATAGAATATGCGACAGAAATAACATCTCTAGCCCAGACGCATAACGCCATGCGGGCGATTCCCCTGTAGATGTTAAATCTACTCACCAACGCTCCAAGCTAGGTGAATCCTACCACCTGTTTTCCCTTTGCAGCAGTGTCCGTAGTCCCCGCCTGCGAACCTAAAATTTCACAAACACAACACATAAGCAAAATATCCTACAATGAAGAAAAGACAACGAAACGCGATGAAAACACCCGGAAAATTACACTGCGCGCTTAGCGCATCTATCGTGCACGACATCGGCCAAAAACCCTAACTGGGGTCACTAAACTACAAAACACCAAGTCTAAACCCCGATCGTACCGATCGCACAACACAACACAAACAATTACGAGAAATACAATAGATATAATCTCGCAACGACCAATCGAACCCACATCGGAGAAACCCCGAAACCTAGTAAGCAACCTATCGCAATGTTTCGCACTAGTATCAAGCTAACGTATATCTAACGATTACAAACACCTTATAATAGCTTAACTAAGGTATCTAAACCATTCCTATATTTTTAACACTTGCTAATTAAGTTTTAGCAAAAACCTAGTAAGCAAATTTGCATAATTAAACAAAGTGCTCATTAGCAAAAATTAACATTTTCTACTAGGTTAATCTTTTCCAAAACACAAATTAACACTTTAAATGAACATTAATCACTTAAACAAACTTTAACCCTAACATGAATTTCTTAAAACAAATATAAATGAATTAATCATGATTTAAAAGTTATATAAAACACATAATTAGCTAACTTAAATAGCTAGATTAAGAATAAAACAATTAACTATGGATTAAGGTAAGAAATTATACCTCCCCAAGAACACCAAAATGAAACTTAATCCCTCATCATAGCATAAAAAAAACCATGCTTTGTTGAAGATCCAAGAAAGATTAGAGAAGGAAATGATGGTTTTATTTTTATTTAGGATTTTATGGATTATTTTTGGAATTTTTCTTGAAGAATTTTGAAGAAAGAAAGAAGAAATGAGCTTGGGAAATGTTTTGGACAGAAATGGGAAGGGGTTTCGGCCAAGAGAAGGTTGGGGGTATTTTTGTGAATTTTGTGTGAGGAAATTGCTAGGAAAAAGAGTAATAAAAACTAATAAATGTTATATGCCACCTTTACATCTTTTCTTTTCTTTTTAAAATAAATTATTTTGCACTCCCAAAATATCTAGATATTTAAAAAAGAAGTTTCCAAAATATTCTAGTGACAAAATTAATTTATTCACAAGAGAAATTTTTTTCCGATTTACGTGCACAAAATACCGCTTAAAATAGTATTTTATTTGGGAAAAATTCTATCTGAACCAGAACCTCCCAAATACTCCCAAAGTTCGCGCACTAGCTTTATTTTAGCTAAACTAGGTGCCGGCAAGTTTATACAAACGTTTGATCGAAATTGGGTTAAAACGGGAAATACCGATAATTTTGCCCTAAAACGGGAAAATTCGCAAAACGATTTCTAAAACGTTACAGTATGGCTAAAGTGAACTCTCGACCTCCCCGTCGAAGCAACGCTTTGATTCAGGAGTAGGTCAACTCATCAATCACTTACGAGTTCTCTCGACTTGTAAGGAAGAAAATTCTCTTGTGAGATACTTACGACTCTCAAGAGAAAAACACACTTAGGAATCCTCACGATTCCTAAGGAGAAAATACACCTATGAGATCCTCTCGACTCGTAAGGAGAAAAATCTTTATGAGACCCTCACGACCCATAAAGTTGAAAAGTCTTAGGTGGCAGATCCTAACCCTGTCTTCTAAACCATCATTGCCCTGCAGGGAGGTCAAGATAGACTATCTACGGGCCATATTCTCCAAAGTCGAACATCGGCAAGGAGGGAAACAATCACTTACGATTCCTCTCGACTTGTAAGGGAGAAAATTCTCTTGCGAGATTCTTACGACTCTCAGGAGAAAACACACTTAGGAATCCTCACGATTTCTAAGGAGAAAATACACCCACGAGATCATCACGACTCGTAGGAAGAAAAAACCTTCTTGAGACCCTTACGGCTCATGAAGATGAAAAAATCTTAGGCTACAAGGGCCCAAACTTGTTTTCTAAGCCCTCAATTCTATGGTCATGCATAACTTTGCACTACTTCACCCACGTACGTGCTTACGTGGGCAAAGTAGTGGGGGGCATTTGTTTCCTCCAAAATTTTCGGCCAAGAGCTACTTGTCCCCTTGCGAAAAAGGGGGAGAATCCTAAAAAAAGCAGGCATCACGTGCTCACACTTGACCGGGCCACACGTGCAGACACGTGACCTTTTATGATCAGAGTTTATCCGCACCTGAAAGCCTAATTGATGGGGTCACGTGCCAACACGTGATGGGTTCTCAAGCATTCTGAAATAATAGAATCAAATTCTAATTAAATGGTCAATCAGAAGGTCACGTGCCAACACGTGACAGGCTCTTAAACATTCTGAACTAATAGAATTAAATTCTAATTAAGGGAAATCAAAAACCCTAATATCTCCCTAGATCTTTCCAAACAAAAAAGATTGTGCCCTGTAAAGTGGAGCACTGTTGGATTAAAAAATCCAATAGTGATTAAAGATCACCAATTTATGAAAAGATTCTATACAAGGAAAGATTTCCTTGAAATTTGCCAGGAGTAACAGATAAAATATCTTTTGAATTAAAAATCCAATGTTGAATAAAATTCACTGAGTGATCTAAAAGATCATGTTGGTTACAAAATCTTTTAATGGAAGATTGACTAAACAAACTGATTTTTTTCTTTCTCCAATACATAGGAGCCAAAAAAGAAAAAAAGGGAAAAAAAAACAACAGAGAGAAAAAAGAAGAGAATTTAATTCTCCAGAGAGAAAGAATGACTCTTGAGAAAAGAAAGAAACCCTAGGTAAGAGAGGGAAAGAGATCATTCTATAAGATCCTACAAAAAAGAGAATTTAATTCTCAAACTAAGAGTTTAACTCTTCTGATAAGAACTCAGTTCTTCCTCTGGTTGAAGATCTGCAGAAGCAGCTTCCTCCATAAGTTGAGAATTTAATTCTCTCTGGGGAGATTCTGCCATGCAGATCCAAAACTTAGAGGGAGAATTGAGCTCAAAGAATTTAATTCTTTCAAATACTTAGGAATTTCATTCCTCCCACAAAGATAGGGTTTAACCCTAAAAATAAGAACTTAGTTCTTCTTTATGATTGAAGATCCGCAGAAGCAGATCTCCTCATAAGTTGAGAATTTAATTCTCATCGGGGAGATTCTGCCATGCAGATCCAAAACTTAGAAGGAGAGTTGAGTTTAAAGAATTTAATTCTTCCAAATATATAGGAATTTAATTGCTCTAAATAAAACTAGGGTTTAACCCTACAAAAGAATTTAATTTTTAAATAAGAGACTTAAAAACTCTCCATGCACGTAAAAGCATCAAGTACCCAGCATGAACGTGTGGTAACACGTGACCCTCCCCCTCAATGATCAAAAGAGAGCGAACAAGACTAGGTCACGTGCTCCCACGTGACCCTTGAACAGACTTCTCAAAATAGAGAAGGGCAGAACAGATTTTGGGTGCCTCACGTGCCTCCACATGACCCCTCATAAACACCACTTTAAAAAGAGGAGATGGAAAGAACTGGAGGATTAAAATTCAATGCATGGGCACTCTCACATGTCTCCACGTGACCCCTAACAAATCCTTTTAATATCCAGTACATGGGTACCCATCACGTGCCCACACGTGATGGCCGTGAAGACTAAAGTGTTTAACACTTACCTGCATATTCTTAGAATAAAATAAAGAAAGTTTAGCCCAATTCTCAGGCGTCTTACGTGATCCCACGTGAGCGCTTCAATTTTAGTGTTTAACACTGTTTTTTGAGCGCCTCGTCCTTTGTGTTTAACACTATTTTAAATGTGTCACGTGGGAACACGTGATCACCGAATGTACTCTAGTGTTTAACACTATATTTGAACCAGTCTTAGCCCAAATTGGCTAAGTTTTCCAGAGGCAAGACTCCCCTTTTGACTGAGCCTCAAATACATTCTTGTCTTCCAAGATTGATCATCTCATATGGTATATGAGTGCTCAGCACTCAATAAAAGATAGAACATTGTCAGAACCCAGACCCATGTTTAGCATTGCTAAATAATGAGGGGCTGAACCCAGACAAATGCTCAGCAGCCAAACAAAGGTCCAATATTTTAAACCTAATTGGACTTAGCCCAAGTTGGCCATAAGTCCTCAATTCAGATTCAATTGAGCCCATGTGCTCATAATCTAATTAATTGATCTTAGTCCCAAATTGGACTATAGATTTCCCAATCAACTTTGGTTCAAGGGTACATCTCTTCACTTCTTTGATATTTATCGTTATAATCCTTCAACGTCTTTAAAGAGGTGACGGGTCCCGATAACCAATCATTCCATAGACTGTGGGGTCCTTAAGCCCATGGAATATGATGTCTTTAACCTCGGACTGTGGGGTCCTTAAGCCCATAGACTATGATGTCCTTAACCTTTACAGATTATGATGTCTTTAAACTGGACCGAGATGTCCTTAAACTAACATTGGACTGTAATGTCTTTAAACTAATCTTGGACCGCAATGTCCCTAAACTAAACAATAGAGCCCAAATTCTTTTTTGTCGGATCTAAACGATCCCGTTAAGTTGATCTTAGTCTGAAATTAGACTAACGTATTCTTAACATACGTTTAAGTTGATCTTAGTCTCAAATGAGTTTAACGTATCCTTAAACCCAACCCCAAACCCAAATCTAAGAAAATACGGATTTGGACTAATCCACGCCCTACGGGCGACAACATAAATTAGTCTTCGTATACAATCCACGGGCAACCAAAAAACAAAACAAACACCCACGACACGAAGTGGCCATCTGGAGAACAAGAAAGTGGTTACTGCGATGCGGTAGCGTAATTAACAGCAGGGGCTTGCGCCTGCAGGGAATAGCATCCCCACAATCAAAAACCCCTCAAATAAGAGAGAATTTGACGAAGTCTGCTTCATCGGCCGCATTCGTTTAAACCTTCGATACATGGTACCATAAATCAACTTGGCATCTTCGGAGAGGTGGACGGATAGCACCAAATAACATCTGCCCTCGAAATTCAGGCAAGACGAACCTACGCGGTCTCGTCTCTGTTTTCGGTGGAGAATATCTAGATTTGATGACGATGACCGGAGCAGCGAGGGGCGGCAGGAGCACCAGCCGCGGCACCGGCACCGGCAGAGGCAGAGGCAGAGCGATTTTGCCTCCTGGAGAGCAGCGTAAGAAGTTTCAGAGGGCCGGTCTTGCATCCCAATCGGATACCCCTTCCGTGTGGACTTTACCACACCTCCAGGTATATTGCATGAATATTTATTTTGAATGTAATATTATAGATATACACGCATATTTTTTCAAAATTACTTATATAGTCAATGTCTAGCTGTTGGTGGTACGTCCACATCAGAGGTAGAGACCACCCCCGCACCTCCAGGTATGTTTATATATGCTATAGTGTTTGCATATAGATTTAGAATGTTTTATCATAAATATAGACACATTCTTTTTGCTCTTATTTAGATAATCATTTTTTTACTGTCTAGCTGTAGGTGGTGCCTCCACCGCACCTGCGGGTATATTTATATATCCTATAGTGTATGCATATTGATTTAGAATGTTATATTATTGATATACACATTCTTTTTGCAATTACTTATGTAATCTATTTTTAATTGTCTAATTATAGGTGGTGCATCCACATCTGGCGCAAGGGTCACTCCCGCCACTTCCGTGCCCTCCGCTCAGTGTGCAGGTTAGTATGAATAAATATAAAATATTTATTCATTTTACATATCCTTTAAGAATAAACATGAACTTCATGTAATTTTATCGTCAATATTTATTTTCTAGTTGGAGGGGATGCGTCCACGTCTGGGTCACCGGCCGTTCCTCACCGGAAGAATTATCGTCCCGCTCGTGCTGCTGCCCGGACCCAGGCTCGTGCTGCTGTCGCCGGAGGTATATATCGCACTTCAATTTTCGTTAAACCTTGATTTTTAATACCATTTTGTCTTAATATTGATTGTCTTGATATTTCTTATAGATGCAGGGCAGCCCCATCCCGAGAGGGGGACTCGAGGGCCGAATCAGACCCACAGGCTGAGGCCCGACAGAGATAGAAAGGAGGTAGCATTCCCCCTCTTCTTTAACCCAGATTATCGCTATATCGGAGATTATGTCGAGAGGTTCGGCCAGTATATGGGGGATGAGAGCCTCCTCATGAAGAAGTATCCACTTCACGTTGAGTGGGGCGATCAGCACCGGCGCTCATTCGCCCTCTTCTGAGATCAGGCTCTGGTATTAATATATATTTTCATTTGATTTATCAAATATATTTATTATTATTTAACACTTTCAATTTAAATACATCGTTTTTTGTATTTATACTAGGATTACGACTTTCAGCCTATACCCGACCCTGATCACCCTGAAAGAGTGCTCGATCTTCACGCTGTGCATCATGACTTAATGAAGAACATGCAATCAAAGGTCCGATACAATAGGAATGAGATGAAGATCGATTGCTATTCTCTGTGGATGGCGACCCCCGAGGCAGAGAGAGTAGCTCTCCTACATACTCTGGCCTTTGCGAGAGCCAACGTAGATGCATGGCCTCTCTTGTACCAATATTTTGACTCTCAGCGCAAACAGGTTTGAAATTTAAATGTAATTCGTTATTTAGTATATAATTTATTTTTTTTGTTGCTTAATTAGAAAACTAAATCTGAATGTGTTGTGCAGAAATATGTTGATCAAAATAAAGAGAATAGGAAGTCGGCGAAGAGGGGTCGCCCAACTTATACAGGGGGCTCGAGAAATATTACTCTTGCCATGGAGGTATCAGTAAATTACAATAGATCTATTCTGATATAATGTAATATTAAGAGTTATTTTATAATATATGTAAATTTTTTGCGAATTGCAGAGAGCTCAGATCCTGGCGCAGGGTGGTACACCAAGCGTGCTGACCGCGTATCTTACCGTCCACGGCACCTCGACAGATCCCGCCACGGATGAGATTCGATTCCTCGACACGCTACCCAGAAGTATTGCGTAAGTGTTAATATTTATTCTAACAGGTTTGAAATTTTTGTTTTGAAAAATTCAAATTTAAATGATATACTTATATTTTAATGGTTAATGTGGGTGTAGGAGCGGGTGGTGGAGCAGGCGGAGGCATCGGGGATCGATTTTACTGAACAGACCGATCCGATACTACTGACCCCAGTCCTAAACGCTGCACACGGAGGGCACCACGGAGGTTTGGAGAGAGGCCGGGGACTGGGTCCTAGCAGGGTCCATATGTAGTTGGACTCCACTCCGGCGGTTACTTTCCCTACCCCCCGTGAGCGATGTCTAAAGCATGATGTTGCCGTCTTGAAGACCACTGTCGAGAAGTTGAAGGAGATGGCATGTATACTACTTAATAGTAAAATATTATATAACATTATAGATAGTAACATATGCAATAGTAGTAGCCTGAGCTTATTTGGTTGTAGACTTAGCTTTAATTAATCATACTTACATAAAACTATCTAATTAAAATAAACTACGGTTTTCCAAACTAGATACCCAAACGGGGCCTAAGTCCCTAAGTATTCTTAGATTGGGGTTTCATAATAACCTGCTAATGATACGAACTCGACTAAAATCTAAAACAACGTTCTTACTCGTTTATTACACACAAAATTTAACAGATGCGATAGGCTACTTCGGCTGCGGCTCCACATGCATCTTCTTCGGCTGCGGCTCCTTAAGACACTACCCCGGCTGCGGTTGCACAGACCACTCCTGCAGCTCCACAGCCCGCTCAGACTCCCACATAGTCCGCTCCATTGGTCGAGTTTTTGACGATTCAGGGCTGCACTGAGGAGCAGATACGCCAGATTACGGCGTTTATCAGAGGTGGAGGAGCTGGACCGAACTATGATAGCTTTTTTTTTGAGATGTATGTACTTACTTCATACATATTGTATATATTTTGGACGATATTGGTGGTTGTTTGATTGTTCACGATAATTTAGATTGATATCGTATTCTATTGTTTTATTTCTTTTATATATTATGCGTGAGATGTTGATTATGAATATTTCTGTATTTGGTTATATGATGTATATATTATTGTGCACATGGCAGGGGGAAAATAGTAGCCCCCTTTTAGAAAAAAACTGATATTATGACCCTACGGATTAATCCGTAGCACCATATGTTGCACCTACGGATTAATCCGTATGTGCAATGTTTGCCCCTACACAGTTAGTTGTAGGGATAAAATATCAGGATACCTGATATTTTGTTCCTATGGACTCAGTAGAACTTGTTCCTACGAATTTATCCGTAAGGCATTTATCTGGACCTACGGATATATCCGTAGGGGCACCAATCAGGCCCTACGAATACATCCGTAGGACAAGTATTTTATTTTATAAACCAATAAATTAAAATATTTATCAGGCCCTACGGAGTGATCCGTAGGGATACGTGTCCCTACGGATTAAGACATAGGGGCAATTATTACTCCGTAGGGGTATGTTCAGGATGAAGACTTGCACCTGCGGCTATTGCACTTACGGGGGATTTTTATGTCCCTACGGCTATTTTATGTCCCCACGGCCATAGCCGTAGGGGCAGTGGTTTTCCCCTACGGATAATTCCGTATGGGCAACCCTTTATCGTAGTATGCCATAGTAAACATATGATATTCAATAATTAATTAAAAATTAAAGGAGCATATAGCTTTTATGGTTAAGCATTGGCCCTAGGGGCAGTGGTTTTCCCCTACGAATAAATCCGTACGGGAAATCCTTTATTGTAGTAGTGCCATAGTAAAAATATGATATTCAATAATTAATTAAAAATTATAGGAGCATATAGCTTTTACGGTTAAGCATTCTTTTCCAGTACGAGAGGTGGTCGTATTGATTTCTAAAGGATCACATCCCAAGAGAAAATGGTTAATTAAAATGAGAACTCATTTTATCAAAATTAAAAATATTTTTTGAACAAAATATGCTAAGCATGACTCTAAATCAAGCAAGTTACATATGTGGTGATAAAAGAATAAAGAGCTCAATGTTTTTTTTTATTATATTATATCCTAATAATGCTACAGGAAAATAATACTACATGAAATAGGAAACAGAATATCCTAATACAAAAATTATATATAGTATTTTGATTTTTGGCCTACAAATAAAGTAATGGATCACTCTAAAGAAACCAATGTAGTTAGTCATGACCAGAAACCTAATCACTAATTGTCTTTAACATACTCCCACAAACTCATGGTATCTATCAAGAGTTTGGATAAAAACTTCAATCGAGGGAGCTAAAAATTTTGATCTGCAAAGATGACAACGGCAACATAATGTTTGATGCATCGAACAAAACAGGTTTGGAGCCTCTAGTCACTTTCACGTGATACTAGGTGCACCGTAACTTAGAGTCTCTTCATTTTAAGACGGGCTCCTGCTATGAAGCCACTTATGTTGAGAGAGGATGCAGGGAAGGAGAGACTATGTTGGCGTTGAGAATTGTGCGGGAAAGACGATCGATAACTATGTAATTAAAACGGTTTGTTGTATCAAGCATGAGTTTTCCAAATCAAGAACTGTGCATGTAACATATTTATCAAGTATATCAAGTATTTTCATAACAGCAAACAATATTTTCATGTCGATATTCAATCCATATTAATTTGATTCATACCGGTAAAATGCCAAGTAAATACTTTAGAAAGTTTATGAAAGATGAACTTGCAGTAGAAATTTAATAACATTGACATACAGCGAGATAAACTTACAAAAATTAAAGATTTACGGTAAAACATTTGGAAGACTTAAAGAGCTAATAACTCCAGAGATGAAACTCCTTTTGCTCTGGAATTTCTACATGAGCTAAGGAAGGCACTCTACTAATTTTAAGAATTTTTGGGGATTTCTCTGAAGTGGTTTCGGTGTGGAAATCGAGACAGGGACGGGAGACTTATATCAAAAGCGGGTGCCGGTGTTTGAAATAGCAACTTGCGGAGACCATAACTCTCACACCCGAACTCCTTTCACCTTGCAACCTTTATGGAAGCTAGAGAAAGGAGGCTTATATTTTACGGAATTTTTAAGGATTTTTCGAAGGTCCTTTGGATATGCAGATCGAGTTAGAGAGGTTGTTACAACAACAACTGAGCCTTTTATCCCAAGCATATGGGGTAGGCTACATGAACCAACATGAGAATCACGCCGAGTCAAGCACAAGAATCCTCCGCCTACACACACTCATATCCAACAATATACTTTCATTAATACCTTTGGTGTCCATATCTTTTCGTATCGCCTCCATCCAGGTTTTCTTTGGTCCCCCTTTCACTCTTTTAACTTAGCATAAATCGAGAATATCTATTTGTCGAACCGGAGCTTTCGTATGTCTACGTTGCATATGACCAAACCATCTTATACGGTTTTCGCGTACCTTCTCCGCCATAGGTGCTACACCAACTTTTACATAAATATTCTCATTTCGCACATTTTCATTTCTAGTGTTACCACACATCCAACGAAGTATGCGCATCTCTGCTAAATGCATCTTTTGTGCATGATATTTCTTAGGAGCCCAGCATTCTGTACCATATAATAAGGCATGCCAAATAACACTTCGATAAAACCTCCCTTTCAAGCTTAACGGAAAGTTACGATCGCATAAAATCCCCATTGAACTTCTCCATTTCAACCAACCGGTCCAAATTCTCTGGTTGATATCGCTATCATACTTCCCATCCTTTTGGATGATGGAACATATATATCAAAACTGATCACTCAATGATATCTCTTACCCATCCAGTGTTATACCACTGTGATCTCGACTTCTCTGTTTAATAAATTTGCATTGTATATATGTTGTTTTGGACCTACTTAATCTAAACCTCCGAGATTTCAACGTTTACCTCTATAACTTCAATTTGGCATTAATCCCTGCTTTCGTCTCATTTACAAGAATAATATCATCAGCAAATAACATACACCAAAATACTTCATCCTGGATAGTTCAAGTAAGCTCATCTATCACTATGGCAAACTAGATTGAACTTAATGCAGATCCTTGATACAAACCAATTGTGTCGAAAAAATCTCTCGTTAGGCCGCCGCAAGTCCTTACATTTACCACTAATCCATCATACGTGTCTTTGATTATGTCAATGTACCTGATTATGACTACCTTCTTCATCATTGCCCACCATAGTACCTCTCTAGGTATCTTGTTGTAAGCTTTTTTTAAGTCAATAAAAACCATATGCAAATCTCTTCTCCTTTCTTGAAAACGTTCGATAAATTAACGAAGCAAATGAATAGCCTCTGTCGTCGATCGTCAAGGCATGAACCCAAACTGGTTCTCTGTTATCTTAACATCCTGCCTTAGTATGTATTCACCCTCTCTGTCACGCTTCGCGTCCCAAAATACGTAAATACGACACGCGACAAAGCCAACCATGCTACTTATGGCTAGGAATAATCCTTCCATAGTCATTTTACGGCTGTCAATCAGATATCAAAAACAGTAAATAAAATCTAACTAACACATGTCCATCTGCCACAATAAATAAAAGTCAAGAAATGCATATAGTGGAAACGAATCAAGATCCAATAAAGAATAATATCTGAATCACGCCCTTTATGGAATCACATCGATAAAATAAAACTACGGAAATAAATAAACTATGTATCTCTAAAACTAAACATCTAGCTCCTTATTGCTCGGTTTACTTGCTAAAATACTCATAATTTGCCTATGATAAAGTCAGAGGAACCGGGTCATGCAAAACCCAGACGTTAGTGCGTCATAAATATCAAAATAATAGTAATAACCAGGATAGGATGCTATAATTAAATATGAGTATGAATAATAAACACAAGTATAAACAGTGAGTGAAATATAGGTATGCGATGTGTATTCTAGAGTCTGTGCTTCTAGGTTATCTATTCTACAAATCTTTGAAATCAATTAAATAGAATCGTCGATGTAACTCAATAGTATCCCGTGCGTGCCTGAGACCACGGTCAAGACTCCCGGGGCTGAATCCGAGACATGCCGCTAGCAGTAAAACAGGCAACATGTACAGACGAATGATGTCAGCAACATCATTCTGGGGACAACCAAGCCCGTATAGACTGATCAGTATCTGGAAGTACCAAACTGTTGAGTTGCAAGTCAGGTTTCATTATTGATTTCCCCTTACCCCAGGTTTTGTGTTCAAGTCGGGCATTGATGATATGAATCCAATGCCAACACTGGATCAAGTAGGTACAAGTCTTGTCTATATAGACAATAAGTCACGTCCGTCTAGATAATAAATCAGGATTGTCGGCATTAGTAAAAAATCCAAGTAACAAGTCTGTCACTCCCCGCTTCCCAGAGTGTGCTGCGATCGGCACGTGACAGAGCCAACCATGCTACCTGTGGCTAGGAAATATCCCTCCACAGTCACATTACGACTGTCTATAAGATATCAAGAACAGTAGAAAAAATATAAATCTATCTAGTACATGTCCATCTTCCAGAATAAACGAGTCAAGAAATATAAATATGCGGAAGCAATAAATCCAATAAACAGTAACAATCCGGAAAATACGTCCCAAATACGGGCTCACATCAGGAAATGAAAGTACGGAAAGGAAAATAAACAAAGCTAAACACTAACATGCTCCTCACTGTTCGGCCTGACGGCTAAAGTACTCCTGGTCAGCCTGCGAAAGAGATAAAGGATCTGGGCCATGCAAAACCCAGACGTCAGTGCGTCATAATATCAAACAATAATAAATAAATAGTATGCAACGATATATGCAGGCATGAATATAAACGATAACATGAATATAACAAGTAACACAGGTATGAAACAGTGAAGTGTATATGTGCAGGTGAAGTGCGGTAATTAATCTAAACTTTGCTACTGGGTTATCTATTCTAAAGTTATTCGAAATCAATTGATGTACTCCTCATGTAACTCAAAGAATATGCCCCGTTACCCCCCGTGACCACGGATCAAGATATGTGAACCAAGAATGGTTCTGTCCCGTTACCCCCCCGGACCACGGACCAAGTATTAAGAGTCACGAATGACTCTGTCCCGTTACCCTCCGGGACCACGGACCAAGAAGAATCACGAATGATTCTGTCCCGTTACCCCCCGGGACCACGGATCAAGTAATATCCTTTTAAGTTACTCTCGGTTACACCTTTGATTTCCACATACCCCCAAAGTTATATTCAAGTCGGGTATTGATAAACTGGAACTAATGCCAACACAGGATCAAGCAGGTACATGTTTGTCTATACAGACAACATGATACGTCCGTTAGGACAACATGTCAGGATTGTCGGTATTAGAAACAGGATCAGGTAACTGGTCAAGTAGTGGTGTATCAGGTCATGACAGGTAGTGCACATGTATCAAACGGATGCTCATAATAAAACTGTAGCAAGTACGGATGCACGATAAAAGTACAGATGCACGGTACAATACGGATGCACAAATATCTATCAGGGATTACATCTACAACTCCATGACTATGCATGATGCACATTATCAAGCATGGGATACGAATAGAAAGGTAACATGATATAATATGATATGGTATGAAACTAGATATATAATAAATAACACGTATACGAATGGATATCGGAAAAACGGTAAAACTGTAACATGGATGCACAAGGTAATAAACATGTAATATTTTTATTCATATAGATGCAAGTATAATAATATAGTATGTAATAAGATAAACTTGCATGCAACTAGATATGTAATAAATAATACGGATACGAACGGCTATCCGAAAACAGTAAAACGGTAACATGTGATGCATAACTAAACAACATGTAATATTATTATTCACATGAATGTAAAATATAGTAGTATAGTATGTAGCAAGATAAACTTGCATGCAACTAAATATGTAATAAACAGTACGGATGCGAACGAATATTGTAAAGACGGTAAACTGTAATATGGATGCACAATGTAATAAACATGTAATATTATTATTCATATGGATGTAAATATAGTAACATAACATGTAGCAAGATAAACTTGCTTGATCGGATCTCAATACGGGATGTGTACGCTGCGTACGATGTCGGTAAATGTTGCGATGCACACGCGGGCGTACAGAACTGAACCAAGCAAAGTTAGAATGTGACCACGCTGGCTGGGAACGTCCACTGGGTCGCCCTGATCTTCGGCGACGGCACGGCTCCGCCAATGATCGGAAAACCAAGAAACAAGAAAAGAAAGAGAAGAAGAAGGAGGAGGAGGTATGCCCTCTCTGGTTCTCTGGTGTGGTGCTCGGGACAGAGGCAAAGGCGAGGTGACGATGAGAGGCATGGGTTTTCCGGTGAGGTTTCACGGTAAAGGGCAGTTGGGGTTTCTTGATCGTCGGGGATTGGGTGTGCGGGGTTCTTGCTCTGGTTTTGGAGAAGAAGAGAGGAGAGAGGAGAAGAAGGTGGCTGCGAGAGCAAGGGGTCGCCGGCGATGGGTGCGGGGTCGGCGACGAGAACGGGTGAGGCGTCGGTCGTGGGTTTAGCGTAGGGTTCTGGAGGTCGGTGAAGAAGGTGAGCTCGGGAAAGGGGAGAGGAGAGAGATGGAGGTAAGGTGAGGAGTCGAAGTTGAGGGTTAGGCGGCGACGACGAGGTCCGGGCGAGAGCTAGGGTTAGGGTTTTGTGACGAGGCGGCGGGAAACGAGAACAGTCGAGAGTGGGAGAAGAGAACGTGGGGGAAAGAATGGGTTATGTGGGTTTAATAAATAGGGTTAAAAATGTAAAGAGAAATATATAATTAATATATATATTAAGAAACCGAGAGAAGAGTGTAGGTTCTGCTAGGATAGAATAATAAAAATATTTTAAATATATATATTTTGTTAAAACTTATATATAACTCAGTATATATTATAAGAATATGGTATTAAAAAAATTTGAGTTTTCGGCTAATACAAAATTACTCCAAAACACGTCCGGGTCGGGTCTAAAATTATGGTTTGAAAATACGAATAATATACGTATCAATCAAAACCAAAATAAGATATCCAGGTAACGAAAATGCATACCCCCAAAAACGGATACACGTAGCGCGCACGTAGCGATCCAAACGAGTCTGTTTCACTGAACGGGACGAGAACACGATGTACGGATGCCATGACCATGTTAGGGGTATGATGTAGGCCATGGTAGATATTTTTAAAATATATGATTTCATTAAAATTGTATTATTAAAAAAATACAGATGCCAGATATAATGCAGGTATACAGGATATAGAACATGTGTGCATGGATTCTCAGCACTAGCCGGGATAGATCACAAATAAGAATCAAGACGGGTTTCCAGCATGCGGGTCGGGTCAGATGCAAATACAGATACCAATTATACTATTCGCACCCATAACAACAATAAATCAATAAATAGTTATTCAATATATAAATAATCAAATCAAGCATGGTATAACGAACTAGGGTGTTACAAAGTCTGGTAATGGGTCATGAACATGCCATGCAATATATTTTAACCAAAATAGATACCAAGTGTAAAACCGTAACCAATATCGAAATACGGTTACCACAATTAATGTCAAGATGCATATGTATCTATCTGTAATAACTGTTTTACGTCTGTTATAAGGTATATGACAATCTAGATAAAGATTACTAAACTAATATAGTAGTATAATAATATTGTGATGATCCGGTATGCACGTAGATAAACCATTATCGGTACGGATACAAACTGATAATATAAAACTGTAAATCGATAATATTTGTTGAATAGTAAAACACATGTATTATAATTACTTATATAAATATTGATATAAACAAAATAACATGTTGCAAGTTTAGAACTTGCCTGATCGAATCTCATGTTGAGAAACGGATATCACGTTCCGACGCCGAATAACGTCACGATGCAAAACTCATGTACGCAGGACTTGACCTACCTGAGCAATTGCGTGACGTGGTAACTGGACTAGACAACGACAGTGACTGGGTCGTCGGGATCGTGCTCGTCGGCGGTGAACAACTCCGGCGAACCTCTACGATTTGCACGGCTGAACAAAATTGCATTGGCACCTAATCTCCTGGTACTGGTCTTGAAGCCATTACTGCATTGTCCTATGGTTGTCTTTGACTTCTTGTTTGAAAACCCTAAGCTCATGCAGCGCCGTATACTTTCAGGATCCATTCCTCTATCGTCATCTTGAAAAAGTAACACAGGGCCATTATTTCCGGGATTGCTGATTTTATCCACCATTACAAATGTTGCGCTATTACAAATCTCATCGACAGCATTGTCAAGATGTTCAGCTAAAGCTTCGAAAGCCCACTTGTGCAGTGTCGCATTGGAGTGCAGAAACTTTGGGTGAACGCGAGCTTGGTCGAAATCCGATAATTCCAATGGTGCTTGGATAGCAGAAGAGGAAGCGACGGCGACTCCGTAGGTGCCAGCTCTCCAGAAGCTCCGACACTCAGCGCCGTTGATGGCCGGCATTTGGGCTGGAGAGGGGTCATGACCAATGGGGTAGATGTGATCGGGGATGAGCAGGAGAAGAAGGGGAAGGTGTGGTGTGGGTGCTCTAGGGTTGCCGACGAGACGAGGAAGTGATGGAGGTTGAGGGTGGTGGTCGTGTTCCGACGAGGTCGACGACGAGGGAAGGTTGAACGTGGGTTCTGGCGTCGGGGTCAGGTTGGGTGGTCTTCAGTCGAGGTCTCGAGGAAAGAGAAAGAGGAGGAGGAGGTGCTGACGGTGAGGAGGAGGCGAGGAGGAGACGGCGACGGCGAGAGGGGCGGCGAAGAGAGGGAACGGCGTAGATTTAAGATTCAGCATAAGCGAGAGGTGAAGAAGATGAGGATGAAAAGGGAAGAGAGAGATAGCAAGGGTTTTTATAAGATATTATATATATATATATATATATATATATATATATATATATATATATATATATATATATAGAGAGAGAGAGAGAGAGAGAGGAGGGTAGGGACAGAGAGACATAGAGAGTTAGAGAGAGTGTTTTAATAATTAAAATTATATATATAATATAATTTATATATATATATATTTAACTCTTATATATATTAATTAGTTATAAGAAAATATATATATATATATATATATATATATATATATATATATATATATATATATATATATATTAGGGTTTTACATATAATATCAGATTATTCCGAATAATACCCGTATCTCTCTAAAATTCTAGTTTTTAAATATAAAGAATATACGTAAGGATTTTAACCACAATACAAATGTTTGTAATTAAAAACATATACCCCCAAATAAAATCTACATAAATATACGTAGCGATCCAATAATCTGTCTGCCTAACTCTTAGAATATGAACATGATATTTGGGCGTAACCACCTGATATGGGGTACTTTGCCATGCAAGGCTAGATGGAAAAAATATTATTTTGTTTTATATTATATTATAAAGAGATATGTAGAGCTTAAAATATATTATATGTGTATATATATATTCTAGATTTGCATGGATACACTGTACTAGTAAATATTTGATATAATCTCGAATCATATCGGGTTTCAAACATGCGAGTCGGGTCGTATAATGACCACAACTACTAATTCCATCATTTGCAACCCAAAAGCAACAATAGTAAAGAATTTTACCGCAAGATTTGAAATACCAAAATATATAATATAGATGTATTAGGGTGTTACACTCTCCTAATGTTTAATGGTATGACACATGAGTTTTATTCCACGGTAGTTAGAGAGGCAGTTGTATATATAATAAACGCTAACGGGTTGAAAACGAGCCCAAACCCGTATACTCGACCCACTGGCTTGGCATATGCTAAGCTGAGCTAAGGCTAAGGGTTTTGGCTAATCTATTTTTAACAACATACAAATTCTTTTAAAAAAAATTCTCCTCACTTTTCTTCAAACAAACAAAACAATAAAATCGAATAAATTCCTTAAATTCATATTTTCCTCTTTAAATAAAATTTTTCCTTTATTATTCTTGAAACAAAAATATTAATTTAAACTTAAATTTCATTTATTTAAATACGAACACAGTCATTACCTACCTATGACAAGAAATATAATCACAAAGATTAATCTTAGGGTAGATTGTCAAAAAAAACCCAAACAATGTTTCCTGTTAAACCGTCTAGTCTCGAAGCGGTTGTCAAAAGAACCCTGGAAAATATTCATGCAGTATCTGTATAGTTTCCTGCTATATCTAAATTGGTCATAGATATCGCAGGCAACTACATAGTTATCGCAGGCAACTGTATATATATCACATAATAATTAGATATAACCAGTGTTAGGTATTTCATTAGGCATGAGAGGAAGACGAGCAAGAATAAGAACACGCAACACTAATATTTAACGTAGTTCGATCAACGACCTACATCCACGAGATAAATATGAGAATCTCTTCATTAATGATCAAGAATACCGGTACATTTTATATTCTCACTCATCTCTCTTCACATCTCAACGCTCATGCAAACACAAAGACTGTTCTTCTTGTGCTCCACCTTCACCTGTGGATGACTACCCTTCGCCTTTACCTTCGTCTTCTCTTCTTCTTCTTATTTTTAGTTTTCTTCATGTTTGGTAATTTTTCTTTGATGAGACCATTCTCTATTTATAACAAAAAATAATAGAATTCTCATCAAATCTTCAAAAAAAATCTTCAAATATCTCTTCACAAATCTTCAAACGAATCTTTCCAAAACGAATCTTTCCATAACAGACCAAAATCGTCGACATATGTCTGAAGCACAAGTGCCCAGACGTCTGTCCAAGCTTTGTTCTTCTGAACACTTCTTTCAAACGTCTGAAACTCTATGTCTCAGACGTCTGATGTCTCTCTATTGTTGAATACATGTCAGTTTTCATAACAATCTCTACCTTGATCTGTACTCAACAAGCCATTTTCTATCTTCTCTCTTCAACGCCTTACGCTCGCTTCTTTTCTTTTCTTCAAAGCACCATCTTGACCCAAACTTTCTCCATGCCATCTTCTGTTACCGCCGCAGTAAATTTAACCTTCTCTCTCGGATCTTTAAACCATCATCTTCGAAATTACAATCTAAGAAGATAGGGAGCAGACACAAGTATCGTCACCCACGGTAAACTTAGACCGTAGAATCGAAGATCCTTCGGTTCCTTATGCTCTGATACCAATTGTTAGGATTTTCGCTAGGCATGAGAGAAAGAAGAACAAGAATAAGAACATACAACACCAATATTTAACGTGGTTTAACAATGACCAACATCCATGAGGCAAACATAAGAATCTCTTCATTAATAATCAAGAATACCGATACATTTTATATTCTCTCTCATTTCTCTTCACATTTCAACGCTCATACAAATACAAACACTACTCTTCTGGTGTTCCATCTTCTCCTATGAATGACTACTTTTCGTCTTCTTTTCTTCTTCATATTTGACCAATTTTCTCTGATGAGACTCTTCTCTATTTATATTACAAAATAATAGAATTTCTACTCTAATTAGGATCTTATCAAATCTTCAAAACAAATTTTCAAATATCTCTTTACAAATCTTCAAATAAATCTTTGTAAACGAGTTTTTCCATAACACGCCAAAATCGTCAACAGACGTCTGAAGCACAGTTGCTGAGATGTCTGTCCACACTCTGTTCTTTTAAACACTTTTTCTTCAGACGTCTGAAGCTCTATATCTCAGACGTCTGATGTCTCTCTGCTGTTGAATACATGTCAGTTTTCATAACAATATACAATTATACTGATACCGCAAGTATGGGGTTTTTGAGAGTTTGGAAAATTTTCCAGGGTTTTTTGACAACTGTTTTGAGGCCAGGGTTTTTATCAGCGGAAAAACCCGTTTGGTTTATTTTGACAATTTACTCTTAATCTCATTTGCCTTTAAAAAAGTGGAAGGAATATTAATTGCAGTAAATTAATTGAACACATTGCTGTCGATCTAACAAATTTAATACCAACCATTCGGCAACCCACTCTCCCACTTGATGATCACACAATATCAAAGAGCAAGCCTGCAAATAAAATTCTCCCAAATTAAAGGAAAAATAATTTATACAAAAAGAAAAATGATGTCTTCGTACTAAAAAACACACAACTATTACTTCAAAAAAAAAACAAAACAAGTTGACATTTTTTTTCCCATTAAGGCGATGCTAGCCTTTCAACAACTTTCTTTTTTAGGGAGAGGCTTGCACTATATATATATATAGAGAGAGAGAGAGAGAGAGGAGAGAGAGAGAGGAATAAATATTCTAAAATGACTGCTAAGAAGATGTGAGGCCATTGGGTCCTTAATTAGAATCAGTCGACGTTGAAGGAAAAATAAATAAAGTAATAATTTTAAGGTTGTAGAAAGCTACATATAAAAATTTGGCTCATATATCAGATGACCTCAACACTAGCTTCTAGATTAATTACAACTTTACACATGCATTTAAGGGTCGTATAGTTCTTCAAAAATGGACATGCGGCATGACCCTATATTTATAGGGTAAAATTGTTTATAACCTTCTAAAGTTTCATCCATATTGCGTTTAATTTTCTTATTGGATATTTCATTCTAGTGTAAATACCATAAAATAAAAAACCACAATTTGCCCTCACACTGATTAGCAAATAAAGTTAAATGACTTCAATGCCTCTGGCATATATATAATTGCAAAAGACCCCCTTCATTTACCCTAGAACCAGTAATCATTGTCTTTATCCTTGCACCAAATCCATATCAATTTCCTAAACTCGAAATAGATGGACCATATACAAAAACCCCTAATATTTCTCCTAAAACGGTCACATATTTCTCACATGCAAATACTTCAAGAATATTATAGTAGCAAGTTAATGTACTTAGAGTAGTAAATTAAGTATCAGCCAAATGTAATTTAGAGCATTAATACGCAGAAAAAATCATTAAGGAATCAAAGTACAATATGGTTGAAAACTTAAGCGATCATATTATAGCATTTTATGAGAAGGCTTCAGCGTAGTATAAAGGTTGCAGCAAAATGCGTATACCTATTGGTGAGTAAAATAGCCGTCAATACCGACAAATGGCAATATAGTGTATATCAACAAGCCATTCGTCAGTATGGAACTTCAATACAGATGGAATACATGAGCTCCATAAACATCGTTATTTTTGCATTCTATACTGATTGGACGCTGGTGGATATATAATTTAATAACTCTCAACACTTACTGTGACTCGGAATAACGATGCAGTGGAAAGGACATTAATTTAACTTGGTATCAAAGCAATCTAGGTAGGTCTATTAAAAATGCTTGAAACCTATAAGCTTGACTCGGATTGGCTCGATAAAAGCTCGACAACGGATAAAATTTGGGATTTAGCACTAATTATAAACTAATTAGGGATTCAGGCTAGCTTTTTTGGGTCACATTGTTGACACGTAGATGCTAAGTAGGATTAAAAGTTTGGAAAGTGATAAAGTCAAATTCCGCACTTTGCAAGTGCGGAATACGGATTTCACCCAGGTGAAATTGGGCGAAGTCAAATTCTGCACTTGCAAGACACGAAATTGAACTTGGCCTCATAATAGATGTAATACCCAGCCCCTTTTTATACCAATATCTGTATTTTTGTTATTCTTGAATTTTATTTAATTTTATTTCTTCTAAACCCAAAAACCCAAATCCTATTAGATCTTAATTTTTCCAATTAATCCCTCAGCCAATTTTTCCCGGCTCGTTCATTCAGCCCACACACAAATAAAATTTAAAATGAAATTCTTTTAAACCCAGCCCACTCCTTTTTCCTTATCAAATCTCCACCGGCCCGGCCCTCATCTCTTTTTCCTCACAATTCTTTTATTTTTAACCTTGGTCCAACCCAGCTTCCCATTCTCCTCACCAACCGACCCGCTCTCTCTCGAACCCGACCCGCACCCTACACCTCCTTCTTCCCCAACGGCTGCCCCCACTTTTCAAGCTCCCTGCTTCCCACGATCCGCCTCCTCCGCCCACGCTCGCGCCCACGTCGCAGCGCCGTTACCCCACGACGTGCCCCCTCATGATTCCCTCATCTTCCCTATCTCTCTCCCCTCACGTTCTCTCTCTCTTTCTCCCATTCTTCTCTTCCCCTTTCTTCATCTCGAACCCATACCCTTGCCCGCGATCGCCACGTCGCCATCGCTATCATCGCCGGCATCACAGTCGCCACCTCACCTCCTCTTCGGTCTCTCCACCTCACCTCCTTACCGAGCCTCTGCACATTCAGCCGCCGCCAAGAATCCCCGCGACACAGAACCTTCGCCGCCGCACCACCTCCTTGCTCTCGACGCAGCCATCATCGTCGTCATCCCCACCAACCTCGCCTGCACCCTCGCTGTCCTGCGTCACCAGAACCCCGACCCTCCTCTTCCGAGCTTCGAGCTTTTCCCGATGACCCAACGTCGAGCCACCTCCGGTCACCCCTCTCCTTCCCGACTACCACCATCGTCGACCGCAGCTTATCATCATCGTCGTCGTCGTCGCCGCCATCACTTCTCTGCCTCTCCCTCTCTTTCTCACTGTCTCTCTCTTCCTCACTCTCTCTCTCAATCTCTCTGTTCTCTCTCTAACTCTCTCTGATCTCTCTCACTCTCACTCCCTCTCTCTCTCTGATCTCTCTCTCTCTCTCCGTGTTCTCTCTCTCTCGATCTTCCTTTCTCTCTCTCCGGCTCTCTCTTTCTCTCCCTCTCTAGTTCTCTCTCACTCACTCTAGCTCTCTCTGTCTCTCTTTCTCACTCTCTCTCTCTATATCACTCTCTCTGCCCCCTCTCAATCTCTCTATCTCTCTACAACTCCATCTCTTTCTCTCTCACACTCCTATCAACCTGCCAACACCACAAACACCAGTGCCAAAACCGAGCCTGTGCCACCAAGTTCATGCCAAGGCCAAATCTTGTCGTTGTTGCCGCGCGTGTGTCGTTGCCGCTGCCGTGTGCCCCAAAACGTCTCCAGGCAAGTTCTCTGCTTGCTACATGCTAAATTATGTTTGTTACAAACTAAAATCGTATAGATTCCGTAGTTACTTTTCCCGATAAATTATATGACGTACCTGTTCGATACATGATCCCAATGAAAATACTCATCTAATTTGACGGAACTGGATTGTTTATATTGGCCTGTGTAGTGATGAATACCTTGTACAAATTTCGCTGGAAAATACGACTATTAACGACTAAAACGACTACCCCCAAGTATACCTGTAAAACTGGAAATTTCTTGTACCTGAAAACCGTTAAAATCACCATAAATTATATACATACTGGAATGATGCGTTCGAGGGCTCAAATCTAAGCCGACTCGACGAACTATATCCCTATGCAAGTTTCTAAATATTTTTATACTTAAACTGTGACAATATTTGGATCGGAGTGCGACTCTGGACTGCAGTCCAGAGCGACTCTGTTTACTGTGTGCTGTCCCGTAATTAGCACCACCCTGTTTCCTTAACTCGTAGGTTGCGGAACTCCGTAGTTTATTAAAGGTGAATCCATTAGATAGATAACACAAGTGGTTTCACCCTGTTTCGTCATCATTTGATATTTAATCTGTAATTTAATAGATAGGAACGTATAACAGTCCCAACAGAATCAGAATTGACATACTAGTATTGAACAGTGTATATCTCCTGACGTACAGAAACGATTGAGAATCCGTCTATTGCATTGAAAATCTTACTGAAAACCCTAGATTTCATTCAACTTTAGAGTCACTAAATTCTGATCTCAACCGGGATTAAAATGCGTTGCGAAACGGACTTCCGATTCTGGAACCGGATTTCCATCCGTGAACGCTTAAAATGAAATGACCATAACTAGTGATCCTGAAACCCGATTGTCATGAAACCAAATTCGCTGTATAGATAATCAAACATACTAATTAATCCCCTTTCATTATTTTGCTAAACTGTACCAGTATGATTTATGATAAATTGTGCAAGTGGTAGATTACTGATTCATGACATCCTAATCATGCTTTACATACTGTTTACGCATCATATCATGCATATGCCACTGCATTGATAACCTAGTGATAATGTGCATTACCCAGTGTTAGGTATTAGTGATGATTGTGGCAAGTACGTTAGTGTTCGTGTATAAGTGAATAAGTGAAAGTGACCCGTACTTGTACACAATTAGTGAACCTTATTATTCTATTGCATTGTCGACGTCTGTGGGACGCGTGTACGTATGACTATAAGTGGTATGGGACACTTATGGAAGCTCTTGCACGGGTGTCACAGATAAGGCACCAGACACTGCCATTTATCTTGGGTATTAGTCGGGACGTGCTTGATGGAGATCCTGTCTCCAGTTCTTGTGCAGACTTGTCACAGACCGACTGGTATTTGAGGTTATGGTTAGCGTTTGATGTAGACCACGGGGTGTGGGGTAGTTTGAGTGTGAGTTCAACAGAATCTCGGGAGTCCCATGCCGGCTTATATATATGGAGATATATGGAGATTTACAGGGTACATGATTATTACTGTGAGTTACATGTTGGGCCCGTGGTCTCTTGCCCTTGGGTTCTACCCTTGGGTGGAGGACACTCGCGAGTGGTTGACTCTCACACTTGGACTGACGATAGGTTTAGAGACCTGTACAATGAGACTTAGAGACTGATAGGGATAATGGCATTGAGATACATTACTTACTGTGTTGACATACTTAGCATATTATTTTACTGCTTTTACTGTTCCACTGCATTGATTACTACATGTTCATACCTATACCGTCATTGATTTACTGTTATATATATTTATTATTACTGTTAGAGTTGTCACTTGTATTTATATATTATATTGCTATTGTGTCGCTCTGACGACCTGAGTATGCATGCTCAGTGTGAGGAGAGGATTTAGCCTGGACCAGGACTAGACATACATCACGGACATCTTGATTAGCTATCCAGGGTTATACCCTTTTGTTCTCCATCAGGTCAGTTCTTTATATTGTTTTGTTCAGTTACTGCATTTCTCATTACCTGCGCATTATTTACTGTTTACCACGTAAAGCTAGAAGCTGAAGTGTGACTACGGCAGGACATTTCCTTGACCGTAGGAGTATGGCTGGTCTTGTCAATCCCTCGTATTCCGTATTTTGGGAAGCGGGGCGTGACATGGTTTAGTTGGTATCAGAGCCCAGGTTTTGCTTCGATTGGGATTGCAGTTTTCCGTGTATAGCTCGACAATCTGAGACATCCCTCGGTCTAGGTTGTAAACTTGTTATTCTTGATCCATATACACATCGAGTATTCTGTTATCCATCCGCTAAGGTTTCGGGCGACTTGGCAGAGTGACGTGGTTGTAAGTGTGAACTACATCACGGTTACACTACCATACTCTGTTTAAGTGACTTAGAGTCATACAGTTGACTGTCCACCGGTAATAAATTTCATCACATCTGATATTCTTAAATCTTTGCCCAATCCATATTATAATTTTATTCTTATATCGTTCTCAAAATTATTGTTTCAGGATCATGCCTTCCAACGACTCTTCATCTATCTCGACTCCCCAGAATCAGACCGTTGAGATTCTGAGTGTACTGCAAGGTCTGAAGGAAGCTCAGGAGCGAACGAACGACTTGTTAGCTGAAGGACTGAGAAGGCAGGTGAATCAAGCACCAGCATGAGTCTCAAATTGTAAAGGGATCCCTGTTAGGCGAGAAAAAGAGAAGAAGATGAAGCGCCAATTTGTTTCCCCGTGACAGGAGTAACAGAGGACCTAATGTTGTGGGTACTGTAAGAGGCCAGGACATCTTCAGAGGGATTGTCGCATCGCCCAAGGAAAATGTCTGATTTGTGGATCCAGCGAACATCTTATCAACGGTTGCCCAAAAAGGAAGGAGCTACAAGGAGGAGACTCATCCACACTCTCCACTTCTGCCAAGTGATGATTATTGCGTAGTTCGAACCGCGAGGATAAGGCGGACCCAGCCCAGGATTCAACTCGCGTAATGAGAATGCAGCGGTCTAGTAGTCAAAGAAGAATTTTCATGTTTTCTACTTTCAGTAGTAATGTTGTCATCCCCTTATAAATATTTCTTTTCGTTTGAAATCTTGTATCCGTCGAACTTTTAATCGAATGCAATAAAAACTTTGAATCGTAATATATGTATCATTATCTTTCTTTCTCCTTATCTATACTATTCATTATCACAGCATTTTAATCCTGATTTTTTAGTTCCTGCCACCGCATATTTTCCTATGCTTCGTACCATTAGCTATTTTCTTGATGTATTTCACTGTCTAATCATGACTCTTTCCTTTCAGGCCATGGCCCACCCTGGAGCAGCGCCATATCTAGATGAGGATGCACAGTCATGCGTTTCTTTAGACCGCACGCTGATGAGTTCTGATGATGAGATCAACGGTCCCCAGGTCATTTTCGGAAACATCGATTCAGAGGACGAAGGAGCAGCCACCCCAGAGTTTGGCATGATAGGCGATTCCGACGAAGAGGAAGGAGACCCTCAAGAGAACCCGATAGAGGAAGATCCCGAGGAAGACCCGATAGAAGAAAATCCAGTGGAGGAAAATCCCATGGAAGAGAATCCAGAAGAAGAGAATCACATGGAATCAGACCTCGATGAAGAAGCTCCAGCCGAGGAAGAAGGTCCAGAAGATCAAGACCCTGCTGTGGAAGAACTCCCAATAGCGATCCCTGCGAGGCGATATGGGAATGGACGCCCCTACCTGAGCGCGTGAGCCTACCGCAACCTGCTGAATCTCCACAACCGCGACTGACGGGATTTCTTTTAGATGTTGTCTTATCTGGCCAAATAAATCTGTGTATAGTTTAGGGCCACCTTTCGTTTTAAGAATGCATGTTTAGAATTTTCTTGAATGAAATAAATCTTCTGAGTTCACAAATCTTTTATTTACTGGTTCACTCGATGCTTCGATTTTTCCTTTACCGCTTTCTTCCTGAGACCCCTGACTGTCCACCCCGATACCTTATGCTGTTTCGACCCTCACTTAGACTAACAAGTACCGCACCCTGATCTTTGGAATGGGCCACCTTTCATCCTTCGTATATGCCTCGTTTGAAATCCTTCTGGGAAGGCCAGAAGGAAAATTGATAGTAAAATTTCCGAGTTCGCTAACCCTTCAAATTCTTAATTCATATGATGTATCGACCGTTATCCTCCCCATATTTTCCCCCTTGTAGTCCTTAGTTGCTCACCCTTACTTCCTGTGCTGACCCGATCCCAATCTTCTTGACCTTCAGACTAAAGCCGCCACACTCCGACCCTCTGAATGAGCCACACTCCCTTGTAATCCTTACCCTAGCTAGCCCTATACATTTTTGTGTTTTTCCTATTACCCTAAATATATTTAGGGACATTATTATTCGAAAATTTGGTTTTTATTATTTTGTATTTATCGAAGAGTGCGTTTTATTGACTATCCCCGCTTTACGCATTTCAAGTACTTCACTACTAGCTTTCCCATTATTTTTCGGTAGCGCAACCTTACATCGCGCATATTTTCGTTCCATGTTTCTTATTTTCACTATGTGAGTTTTCTACGTTATTTGATCGATACATTATTCTAAAATGTTTTAACCTACCGACTAATCTTTCACTACTTTATTGTCGTTACTTTATTTTCGGGTATTATGCCTCTGGTTACTAGTATAAATGGTTGTGCCTTATACTTATTATTTTAGCTGCGCTACCTTCGATATGCGAGGTGTGCATATGTTTAGGATTTCGATTTTATTTAGCACGCCTCGAATGTTATTAATCGTTATTGCTATTCTATTTTTGTACATATGGGTTTCCCTCATAATTGATTTCTGCTTTATACTTATGTAGACCTATTATTTCAGTTGTATTATTTGTATACATATATAAACCTTCAAAATTTCTTCATTCACCTATTTCAAGTAAATCATTATGGGTTAGTTTGCGATATAATAGCTTTCGCTTATGTTTGTATAACTTATCATTTATTTTAAATTTCGATGACGAAATTTTTATAAGGGTGGTATGATGTAATACCCAGCCCCTTTTTATACCAATATCTGTATTTTTGTTATTCTTGAATTTTATTTAATTTTATTTCTTCTAAACCCAAAAACCCAAATCCTATTAGATCTTAATTTTTCCAATTAATCCCTCAGCCAATTTTTCCTGGCCCGTTCATTCAGCCCACACACAAATAAAATTTAAAATGAAATTCTTTTAAACCCAGCCCACCCATTTTTCCTTATCAAATCTCCACCGGCCCGGCCCTCATCTCCTTTTCCTTACAATTCTTTTATTTTTAACCTTGGCCCAACCAAGCGGCCCATTCTCCTCACCAATCGACCCGCTCTCCCTCGAACCCGACCCGCACCCTACACCTCCTTCTTCCCCAACGGCTACCCCCACTTTTCCCGCTCCCTGCTTCCCACGATCCGCCTCCTCCGCCCACGCTCGCGCCTACGTCGCAGCGTCGTTACCCCACGATGCGCCCCCTCGCGATTCCGTCATCTTCCCTATCTCTCTCCCCTCACGTTCTCTATCTCTTTCTCCCATTCTTCTCTTCCCCTTTCTTCATCTCGAACCCATACCCGTGCCCGCGATCGCCACGTCGCCGTCGCTATCATCGCCGGCATCACAGCCGCCACCTCACCTCCTTTTCGGTCTCTCCACCTAACCTCCTCACCGAGCCCTTGCACATTCAGCCGCCACCAAGAATCCCCACGACCAAGAACCTTCGTCGCCGCACCACCTCCTTGCTCTCGACGCAGCCATCATCGTCGTCATCCCCACCAACCTCGCCTGCACCCTCGCTGTCTTACGTCACCAGAACCCCGACCCTCCTCCTCTGAGCTTCGAGCTTTTCCCAACGACCCAACGTCGAGCCACCTCCGGTCACCCCTCTCCTTCCCAACTACCACCATCGTCGACCGCAGCTTATCATCATCATCGTCGTCGTCGTCGTCGCCATCACTTCTCTGCCTCTCCCTCTCTTTCTCACTGTCTCTCTCTTCCTCACTCTCTCTCTCAATCTCTCTGTTCTCTCTCTAACTCTCTCTCTCTCTGATCTCTCTCTCTCTGATCTCTCTCACTCGCTCCCTCTCTCTCTCTTGATCTTCCTTTCTCTCTCTCCGGATCTCTCTTTCTCTCCCTCTCCAGTTCTCTCTCACTCTTACTCTAGCTCTCTCTGTCTCTCTTTCTCACTATCTCTCTCTCTATATATCACTCTCTCTGCCTCCTCTCAATCTCTCTATCTCTCTACAAATCCATCTCTTTCTCTCTCACACTCCTATCAACCAGCCAACACCACAAACACCAGTGCCAAAATCGAGCCTGTGCCACCAAGTTCAAGCCGAGGCCAAATCTTGTCATTGTTGCCGCGCGTGTGTCGTTGCCGCTGCCGTGTGCCCCAAAACGTCTCCAAGCAAGTTCTCTGCTTGCTACATGCTAAATTATGTTTGTTACAAACTAAAATCGTATAGATTCCGTAGTTACTTTTCCCGATAAATTATATGACGTACCTGTTCGATACATGATCCCAATGAAAATACTCACCTAATTTGACAGAACTGGATTGTTTATATTGGCCCTTGTAGTGATGAATATCTTGTACAAATTTCGCTGGAAAATACGACTATTAACGACTAAAACGACTACCCCCAAGTATACCTGTAAAACTGGAAATTTCTTGTACCTGAAAACCGTTAAAATCACCATAGATTATATACATACTGGAATGATGCGTTTGAGGGCTCAAATTGAAGACGACTCGACGATCTATATCCCTATACAAGTTTCTAAATATTTCTATATTTAAACTGTGACAATATTTGGATCGGAGTGCGACTCTGGACTGCAGTCCAGAGCGACTCTGTTTACTGTGTGCTGTCCCGTAATTAGCACCACCCTGTTTTCTTAACTCGTAGGTTGTAGAACTCCATAGTTTATTAAAGGTGAATCCATTAGATAGATAACACAAGTGGTTTCACCCTGTTTCGTCATCATTTGCTATTTAATCTGTAATTTAATAGATGAGAACGTATAACAGTCCCAACAGAATCAGAATTGACATACTAGTATTGAACAGTGTATATCTCCTGACGTACAGACACGATTGAGAATCCGTCTATTGTGTTAAAAACCTTACTGAAAAATATAGATTTCATTCAACTGTAGTGTCACTAAATTCTGATCTCAATTGGAATTAAAATGCGTTGCGAAACGGACTTCCGATTCTGGAACCGGATTTCCATCTGTGAACGCTTAAAATGAAATGGCCATAACTAGTGATGCTGAAACCCGATTGTCATGAAACCAAATTCGCTGGATAGATAATCAAACATACTAATTAATCCCCTTTCATTATTTTGCTAAACTGTACCAGTATGATTTATGATAAATTGTGCAAGTGGTAAATTACTGATTCATGGCATCCTAATCATGCTTTACATACTGTTTACGCATCATATCATACATATGTCACTGCATTGATAACCTAGTTATAATGTGCATTACCTAGTGTTAGGTATTAGTGATGATTGTGGCAAGTACGTTAGTGTTCATGTATAAGTGAATAAGTGAAAGTGACCCGTACTTGTACACAATCAGTGAACCTTATTATTCTATTGCATTGTCGACGTCTGTGGGACGCGTGTACGTGTGACTATAAGTGGTATGGGACACTTATGGAAGCTCTTGCATGGGTGTCACAGATAAGGCACCAGACACTGCCATTTTTCTTGGGTATTAGTCGGGACGTGCTTGATGGAGATCCTGTCTCCAGTTCTCGTGCAGACTTGTCACAGACCGACTGATATTTGAGGTTATGGTTAGTGTTTGATGTAGACCACGAGGTGTGGGGTAGTTTGAGTGTGAGTTCAACAGAATCTCGGGAGTCCCATGCCGGCTTATATATATGAAGATATATGGAGATTTACAGGGTACATGATTATTACCGTGAGTTACATGTTGGGCCCGTGGTCCCTTACCCTTGGGTTCTACCCTTGGGTGGAGGACACTCGCGAGTGGTTGACTCTCACACTTGGACTGACGATAGGCTTAGTGACCTGTACAGTGAGACTTAGAGACTGATAGGGATAATGGCATTGAGATACATTACTTACTGTGCTGACATACTTAGCATATTATTTTACTGCTTTTACTTTTCCACTGCATTGATTACTACATGTTCATACCTATACCGTCATTGATTAACTGTTATATATATTTATTATCACTGTTAGAGTTGTCACTTGGATTTATATATTATATTGCTATTGTGTTGCTCTGACGACCTGAGTATGCATGCTCAGTGTGAGGAGAGGATTTAGCCTGGACCAGGACTAGACATACATCACGGACATCTTGATTAGCTACCAGGGTTATACCCTTTTATTCCCCATCAGGTCAGTTCTTTATATTGTTTTGTTCAGTTACTGCATTTCTCATTACCTGCGCATTATTTACTGTTTACCACGTAAAGCTAGAAGCCGAAGTGTGACTACGGCAGGACATTTCCTTGACCGTAGGAGCATGACTGGCCTTGTCAACCCCTCGTATTCCGTATTTTGGGAAGCGGGGCGTGACAATAGATGAGGCCAAGTCTTATTCCGCCCTTTACAAGCGCAGAATTTGACTGTGGGCCAAGTATATTCCGCACTTGCAAAGTTCGGAATATACTGGCACATAATTTCACACTTGGCCCCATCCCTTCCCCCTTTAATACATCAAACTCTCTCTCTCTCTTTCTCGTATATCTCGACATCTCTCTCTTCTCGATCTCTCACCCTCTCTCTCCTTTCGTTATCTTTCCTCTTCTCCTTCTTCGAAGCAAAGCCCATCATCTTCGAAGCATAGCCACATCCTCCTGCGTCGAGCTTGTAACGACTCTGAATTAACTGTGCGGATTTTCTAGTTTAATGTACAGAAATGAGTTATACTGCCTGAAATTGAGTTATAAGTTAACTTTATTAAATAATAGCAAGAATCAACTTGTAACTCACTGGTATAGCCTTGCACTGCTGTGATGTAGCCCTTGTGTTCGAATCCCATTAGACACATTATTTTTTCTGATTTATTTTTTAAACTTTTTGAAAGGCCAAAAAATTACACGCAATACATATAAAAATGAAAAGTCAGAAAAATCAAATATATAGAAAATGGTTTAAACAGAGAGATGTACACTTGGCCAAAATCCAGAGCACCAAAGCCCCAACTCGACCGGCCAAACCCAATAAAAAAACCGGCACCGACGGCTTGGAAAGGTCCAAATGTCCTCGGTCTTTGCACACTCAACGTTTCCCCAACCCTTTACTCCTCTGCACAATCAAACAGAGCCCCTTCAATTCTCAATTTATCACATTTTTAATGCATTTTAATTCATCATTTTAATTCCAAAACTCTAATTCTACACTATAAAAACTACCCTATGCGCTGGCCCTTCATCATTATGAAAATTTCTAGTCAAAACCATCAAAATTTTTTAAGTACAAATGGAGTAGAAGAGAAGTTAGCAAGCGGTTAACTTCCGGCGAAGAATCGAAGCTATTCTGACGATCCTGCGACGCCACGAAGTTCAACCATCCCTCTTCTATCTTTCTTTAAGCCTCCTAACTTGTAAGTCCCTCTCAATCTCTCTTCTTCTTCTTTGAAATTCCATTTCAAAAATCATATCGGTAAGTGGAGTTACTACTGATATCTTTTTCTAAAACCTAGAAAACTACTTCCCTTTAATACTTTGTTTAATCTAATTTGTACACATCACTTATAATCTTAAATCATAGTTATTTAGAATCAAATTCCATCAAAAATTCTCATGTAAAATAACTTAAATTTAAGTTTTTCATTTAAATACCATGAACTTTAGATAACACCTCTTTTCGTATTTTGTTAAATTATACCTATAGAAAACTTCACGGGATAACGACCTATCCCTCACATACACACATGGTTCTATAGCATGATATATCTTTGTATGATTTTTTTTTACGAATACAATATACAAGAAAATACCATTTACTATAAAAACCGGATTTCTTTTAAATTGTATTTTAAATTACTCTGCAAATATGCCTCTACTACCCTCTTTAGGGGATCCGATATTGGATGATGCGGATTATCGCACATCCTTGGGCTAGTAGAGCGAGATGCAGACCTTCTCACGGAGCATTCGGTCTTGAAAGGTTTTAAATACGGTTTTTAAGAAAAACGCATTTTTCTACTTAAATAAAATTTAATTTTTAATAATTATATAAATATTACAAATCCATATATTTTCAAAATATAATAAAATTATGTTTTTTTAAAAGAAAGAATTACAAGTTTCACTAAAATACCATTAAAATACCAACAAAAGATAAGTTTTACAATAAAATACCATGAACTTTCCAAACTATGTAATTTTCACGAAAATACCTCAAATCCTTAAAATTCATATCCATGAAAACCCTAAATAATACAAATAACTTCGCGAGATTTATTTTAATTTTATTAAAAATAATTTTCATAAAGCCCCTCTCGAGTTATATAAAACAATATTTAAGGACTTTAGTAAATATAGATTTAAGTGGGATCAATTCTCTTGAGCCCCAGAGAGCCGGAGAAAGTGAGTACTTGCCTATTTAAGATAGACAAAATAATAGAGTTATCAATGGTAATTATCTTAGAAAAATACACAAATCCTATCGTCCATGTGCAGCAGATACCGATAACTCCCGAATCTAATTCAGGATCTAAATCAGTTACAAGTGTCTGACTCAAGTCTGGGTCTAAATCTAAATCTGAATCCGAACTCAAATCAGAGTCCAATTCAAGTATGAATCCAAAGTCTAACATGTATACTTGAACATGAACCTGAATAACTAAATTCAAATTTCAATATCAAGCCCGAATGCTTGACTTGACCTGACCGAACCATGGCCATAACTTGACATGAAATCATGACTACAAGATTACATCCTGAACTTGTTTACTTGAACAACTTGTATCCATATTTTCGGCAAGTGTGGTAAATATAATCTATACAATACATTACGCGGGGATAACGTGATAGATTGGTACGGAATGTATTAACGTGGCACGAGATGGTCACTTAAAAGACACCTACATGAACTCTCGTGTCATTGTCCCGTAGGTTTTAACGGGGCCTTATACTACATGTTACCATAGTCTACGGGGTAATATGGACTCCTTTCGTATACACAAATACCTTCTGTACCAAGTTACAAACAACTACGTTAGAATAACAAGTATATACATGTATAACTTACCAGTCTCATTTCACATTACATGTTCTATTCCATTCTTTCTTTTGGGACTTACCGAGCGCTAGTTCGTTGACGACGTTCCTGTCTATTTTCTCTCTTTAGAATGTTCGTCATGAGGACCAGACTCTCAGGAGATCGAGCCTAGTAAGGAGAACGTGGACCAGCTCACTGCCCAGCAGGACTACTAGATTTTCTTGTACTTACTTTTATTTTGTATGTCACTGTTTAGGCATTACTTTATATCATTGTATCTCTTGTCATTCTTACGCATGTTATATATATTGCTTAATTACACTTAACGTATTTATTTCTTAGTAAATACGTTGCTGCCTGCCACATCACCAATTCCGTACTCTGGGAAGTGTGGCGTGACAGGTTTTGTTGGCAGCCCATGCAGGTCAGTTCTACATGAAGTCTTAAGCAATATATCATAAGAATTATAAGAATCAGCAACTATACATTCCTTACATTTCTAATTCTTTGAATCTATCCTAACCTTTTCTTTTTCTATCAAGGTCATGGATTCTCCCAACAATACAAGCACGAACGTCAATGGAAACACTCCACCGCCTACTCTACCACCATCACCCATCGTTGCAACTCCCATCAACGAGCAAATAGTACTGCTTGAAGCGATCAAGAGTCTCTTGGAGGGTTAGCAGCAGCAAACTACTATCCTCATGCACCGCCCCAAAACCGAGGCACCCTAAGTCAAGAAATTCTGGGCACTGCACCCGAAACATTTTTTAGGAAAAGAGAGCCCACTAGACGCAGAAGAATGGGCTCATTCTATCGAAGATGATCTGGAAGCAGCACAAGTACTAGAGATTTCTTGGGTGAGAGTTGCGAAGTTACAACTGACAGACAACGCCAGAGTCTGGTGGAAGGCTGAAGAAAGCCGACTTGCCCAGCCGATTGAATGGAAGACGTTTCGCGATATGTTCGACGCAAAGTACTTTTCTGAGACTGCCCGTTTTGACACAGAACAGAAGTTCATCCACTTACAACAAGGCTCGATATGGAGCAAGTCCATGGATAAATACGATACTGAGTTTACCATGGTTAGCAGGTAAGATATTGTCTCAAAATTCAAATTCCCGATATCATTTATTACACTTCTAACACAAAAACGTAACAGGTTTGCGGCACACCTGATTCCTACTGTTGAGATTCGGGCACGACGATTTCAGTAGAGGTTGGACCCGAAAATCCAAGCTGCACTCGCTACAGGGGATTTCTCAACCCACGATCTTGCTCTGAAGGCTGCCCGACGTTATGAGACAGTTGTGAAGAAGAAGGGAAAACCACAGACTGCCGGTGTGAAACGCCCTGCTATACAGATGGCAGGAGGAGGCTCTTTCAGACCAACTTTTGCACCCAGGAGACCGAGAGGATCATTTAACTGGCCCAATCCAGACTTTTGCTTCTACTGCAAGAGGAATGGACACCTGGCGAAATACTGCAGGCGTGCAAATGGCCTGTGTTTGGTTTATGGCGCATCCACTCATGCCATAGGCGCATGTCCATATTGTCTCAACCCAGCTCTACCACATAGACCCGCAATCACAGTTTCGTAGCGGCCAGCGATTCAGACTCCTGCACCTCGTCTTGTTCTACCCGCACCGCCTCGACGTGGACCTCTTACACAGCCTCCTTATTAATTCCATCAGGCACAGAGAAACCTGTCTCAAGGGCAGAGAAACGTGCCCCAAGGACAGAGGAATGTGCCTCCAGTAAGGATGAATGTACCTAGACGTCTGGCTTTCACAATGACTGTTTAGGAAGCCGAAGCCACTGGCCAAGTAATCACTGGTAATTCCCAATCCTTTCACCTTTTCAAATTCTTGTATATCTCTATAACATTTCCTATATCTAAACCAACCTCACACAACATAGGTACTATACCAGTAGGCACCTTCCCTGCACTCGCACTATTCGACACTGGAGTGTCACACTGCTTCATGTCGCAACGATTCGTGAGAACGCATGCGATTCCCATGAAGCCACTCATTTTAAGTTGGAATGTCAGTTCCGGGAATTGAGTCTTGAAGGTAACTATGGGATTTGATCATTGTCCAGTTGTAGTTTGCGGACATGAATTCTATGCGAATTTCAAAGTACTGGACATCCCAAACTTCGATGTTGTGTTGGGAATGGACTGGCTGGAAGTTTTCTATGCTACGATTGACTGCCGTCAAATGAGAGTAGTATTTGAGATACCAGATCACCCAGTCTTCTACTTCAAGAGTGGAGATAGAACGTTGGAGCCAGGAATCTTTCGTGCCAAACCAAAGAATGCAGAAGTGTTTGCTCTACCGCCAGAAGAAGAAAAGCCAGAGGCAGTTCAAGAGTTCGAGAATGTGTTCTTTGAAGATAAAACAGGTTTGCATCCCGATCAAGCTCTTGAATCCAGCATTGATTTACTACCTGGTGCGCAACCGGTAATCAAAGCTCTGTACCGGTTAAGTCCTGAAACATTGAAGTAGATCCGCATTCAGTTGGACGAACTCTTGAAGAAAGGTTGGATTCGTCCCAGTACTTCAAGTTGGAGATCTCCAGTTTTACTTGTGAAGAAGAAAGAAGGTTCATACAAGATGTGCGTAGATTATCGAGCTCTGAACGAAGTAATGATTAAGAACAAGTATCCGCTACCTCGCATCGATGATCTTTTCGATTAGTTAAATGGGTCTTGTGTATTTTTGAAGCTAGATCTTCATTCGGGTTATCATCAGGTGAAGGTCAAAGAGTCTGATATTCCGAAGACGGCGTTCAAGACTCACTATGGTCATTATAAGTATCTCGTAATGCTATTCGGAAGGACCAATGCACCTGCCATCTTTATAAATCTAATGAACCAAGTTTTCCGAGAATACTTAGACAGGTTCATTATCATCTTCATCGACGACATCCTGGTGTATTCAAAGAATCGGAAGGAACACACCGAGAATTTATGGTTTGTCCTGAAGACATTGTGACAATATCAACTCTATACCAAGTACAAAAAGTATGAATTTTGGCTAGATCAAATCGGATTTCTTGGACATATCATTTCAGATGAAGGAATCTCAGTAGATCCAGCTAAGGTATCAGCTATCAGCGAATGGCCGACACCAAAGACGTGAAAGATATACGAAGTTTCTTGGGATTAGCAGGATACTACCGACGATTTATTGAAGTCTTTTCGAAGATTACAGAACCTCTGACTAAGCTCACACGTAAAGATGAAGCATTCGTGTGGTCAGAAGCATGTGAAAATGCTTTCGTAGAACTCAAGTCATGATTAACTTCTGCTCCTATTCTCGTAATACAGGATTAATTTGGAGGTTTCGCCGTATATTGTGATGCGTCCGGTAAAGAATTAGGATGTGTTCTACACCAGCATGAAAAAGTTGTAGCTTTTTCATCAAGACAGCTGAAGATTCATGAGCGCGACTATCCAACACATGATCTGAAATTGGCAGCTGTTATCTTTGCACTTAAGATTTGGTTCCACTATCTTCTGGGAGAACGAGTGGATATATACACTGAACACAAGAGTCTGAGGTATGTATTTACTCAGAAGGAATTAAATATGCGGTAGAGAAGATGGCTAGAACTCATGGTGGATTTCAACATCAACCTACAATATCATCCTGGGAAGGTGAATATAGTTCCTGATTCACTTAGCTGCCAGCCATTAGCAATGAATCTCACCGCTCAGTGGAAGCTACAGTAGAAATTGCACAGGATGTAGATCGAAGTAATTATGCCAGGTAACGCTTCGCATTTAATGAACTTATAAGTCCAGTACACTCTTGTCAATCAGATCAAGGTAGCTCAAGCAAATGATGCCAAGTTACAAAAGATCCGAGAACAAGTAGAAAGTGGACTTCGAACCGACTTCATCATCTACGAAGATGGATCCTTGAGATATGGAAGTCAATTGTGTGTACCTATCGGCCCAGTTCGAGAAGAGTTGATGAAAAACTCACAGCTCTCCTTATTCTGTACACTCCGGTGGTACCAAAATATACAAGGATCTACGGAAACACTACTGGTTGAATGGAATGAAGCGTGAAGTAGCAAGGAGCGTAGCCAAGTGTTTGGTATGTCAGCAAGAGAAAGATGAACATCACAGAACTGCTGGTCTATTTCAGCCATTACCAATCCCAGAATGGAAATGGCAGCACATTACAATAGACTTCGTAACTGCCCTCCCTCACAGCACGAAGGATAACGACGTAGTCTAGGTTATTGTGGATCGACTCACCAAGTCGTCTCACTTCATCCCATTTCGAGTTGGCCAATCTACCGAGACGTTAGCAAAGAAGTACATGGAGGTAAGTATGAATCTAAAGTAAGGTTTAACCTCAAAGTGTACTATATTTAATACCCATGAACTCATGAAGGAGATTGTGAGATTACATGGAGTACCAGTTTGCATTGTTTTCGATCATGATATCAGATTCCGATCACAATTTTGCCAGAGTCTGCAAGATAGCCTGGGAATGAGTCAGAACTTCGGCACGGGTTATCATACACAAACTGACGAACAGTCCGAGCGAACAATTCAGATTCCAGAGAACATGCTAAGAGCTTGTATGCTAGACTTCGGAGGTTCGTGGGAAGATCACCTGTACCTTATGGAGTTTTCATACAACAATAGCTATCATGTACGCATTGGAATGACACCATTCGCAGCACTATACGGACGGAAGTGGCGTTCACCACTAAGTTGGGATGACATTGGAGATCGGGAACTCTTTGGACCAGAGCTGATCGTGGCAACTGTGGACGTTGTTCGCACGATCAAAGAAAGAATGCGCATAGCCCAAGACAGAAAGAAGCATTGGGTAGATTTAAAGCGGCGACATCTGGAGTTCCAACCTGGAGATCATGTTTTCTTAAAGATCTCTCCAAACCGTGGAGTGATCCGCTATGGCAAGATGGATAAGCTCAGTCCCAGATACATGGGACCATTCGACATACTCGAACGTGTTGGAGAAGTGGCATACCGTTTAGCACTTCCACCCTCATTGGAAAGAGTGTACAACGTGTTCCACATATCTCAGCTACAAAGATATGTGAGCGACCCCAGCCACATCCTTGATCACTCCAAGCTCACTGTACAGACGGACCTAACTTGTGAGCATCAACCCGTTGAGATCTTGGATCGTAAAGTGAAGACACTATGGAACAAGGAAGTAAACTTGGTCCGAGTGATGTGGAGAAAATATTCGCCAGGAGAATTAACGCTTACGCTTAGCCTTTTTGTATATGGTTGTCTCGCATTCTTGGTCAAGTTTTCTTTTGTGAAAGGCTTCGTTTAACAGCTATCGATCGGATCTTCTGGCAGTTCAGGGGATTTTAGCGCCGACTCTGCCCCCAGTTCCGCCGCGTTGTTTTCTGACACTAAAGGACTTTCTTCATCATTTAACGATGAATTGGAAATCATGTGGCAACTTGCTACACGGTCCCCGGTATCTCCTGATGAGTCATTTTCCTCATCGTTGTCACTATCTTCGTTTTCAAGAATATGCTTGAGAAACTCTTCGAGCATGACCGGTGTCCGCACCTTCTGGTTGTACTCCTCCAGCGCGTCAATGTACATCTGTAGTCTGTGTGCTTGGCTTCATACTTGGCAGGCTGCACAGGCTTCTTGGTCTTCTTCTTTTTCTTCGAAGACTTCGAAGGCTCGACTTGAGGGTCTTGCCCTTTGTCAACAACTTTCGGTACGGGACGCAGTTTCGGCATCCCTTCGATGATTTCAGGTTCAAGTGGGCTTTTCCACCTGACTGCTGGACATGCATGTAGATCCTTCAGCATTCTTTTGGTTTTTGCTGAAAGAATGACTTCCCATGGAGTTTCTTCCACGAGTGAGCATGATGCCCCCGACGCATCCATCTTTTTGGGAGTGTGCTTCTATGGTGGATTTACCCTCCAGTCCTCAGACAACGCAAACTTTTCCTATTGATACTGGTCTTCGACCTAGTTCTTAAAGACATAGTAATCTTCAATTGGGTGGATCACCATTCTGTGATAGGAGCAGTACTTAGGGTTGTTGACGTCACCGGGTTGCGATGGACGTTGCGGGTCTGGCAATGTGATGAGTTTATTGCGCATTGCTTATTCGAACAGTTTCCTCATCTTGTCGCAGGTAAGTATGTCCTAGTCTTTCCTCTAAGGATGGGCGCGACCGCGCGTTGTTTTGGCGAGCAGCCGGTTTTGGGCTACTCGGTTGTTGTTGCGTGTTGGAAACGAAGGTTGCTTTCTCTTTACCCTTGCTATTTCGAGGGTCCTTATTTGAGGAGGAAGGCCCGTGGCTCATATGGTCCATTTGGGATAGTTTATTGATCAAAGCCTGGAAGGTGGTTGGTTTGAAGAATGTCATGAACTAGGACACAGTCGTTTGAGGATCAAGAGTCCCGATGAATATGCCTACGGCGGGGGATTCTTCAATGCACTATTTGCATTTTGACCATAGGTTCTGCCATCGAATCGCGTATTGGACCCAAGTTTCTCCTGACCTTACCCTGGCATTGATTAATGTTGTGATCGGGGTGCGCTGGAGAACCGCTGTGTGAACAGCAGTTCCATTTCTGTGAACAATTTCACGGAGTTATTTAGGAGCTTTGAGTACCATTCAAAGGCCGTTTCTGACAGGCTGCCAACGAACTGGCAAAGAAACAGTTTGTCGTCGCCTCCAGTGTTACCTCACAGAGCTCTGAACCGCACGACGTGCTGATAGGGGTTGCCTGTCCCTTTGTATACATGGAACTTGGGGATCGTTTATCCCAGCGGGTATTTGATTAGGTCATACCAGCCTGGATACGGCTGCCCAGTTCTAACGATTTGACCAGCCGCTTCATTTGCTTAATGAGCTCTTATTTGTTGAGCTATATAATTATCAAGAGCAGCCTTGGAGATCGTTTCCTCCTTGGCTGTTGATAAAGCCGGAAGAGAGTTTGATGTTTCCCCCCTGTCGTCCTCGATGATTATCGGCAGCTGGGGATTCTGGCTGGATCACCATTCCAACTATATCCTGAAACAAGAGTGCCATCTGTTTTATGTTAGCGCGGCTTCTTTATCTTTTCTTTCGAACGCCCTTCGCAGGAACTTTGTATCGGTTTCCTGCTCTTGCGCTATTCGGCTACTGTGTCCAGGCTTTCTTTTTGCCCGGTAAGGGCTGCCATTTTGGTCAGCATTTTCTAGAGCTTTTGTTCTTGCTTTTGAGCTTTTGTCAGCGACCGAGTTTGTGGTCAATGACCTACGGAAGCTCGGCTTTCTTCTTTCCCGGAAGCCATATGGACCGTATGTACGATAATGCCCCCAGACTTAAGGCGTTTAGGTCCACCGCCTTTGGAATTTGCCACCAGCAGCGGGATTTTCTCTGGCCTTATCCTTTTGTGGGAGGTCGAAATTGAAGGAGCAGTTATGATAGGCACCTGTGTAGAAGAAGTCCTTCGTTGTATGGCAGAGGGGTGGTCTTTTTCTTGCCTAGCCTTCAATTTCTTCGGCCGATGAAAGTAGTCTTTTTCGATCACAGAGTCTTGGACCTTTCTCCAGACCCTGTGAATTTGTGAGGAGAACCGCTGATGGGGCTTTTGGGTTTACCTAGCACCCTATGAGAGGTTTGGAAGCATCAAATGTCACAAAGATCAAATTTTTATGGTGCTAAGCAAGCATACAAAGGATCTATCCTAGAAAATTAGGGTTTCAAAACATTACAAGTAACAAAGGCTAGGGTTTTGACAGTACGACCTTTGTAGATCCCTATTCTTGACTTCTTGGCCACTTGAGGGTTGGAGAACGGTTAGCTTGAAGTCTTCTAGTGTCCACGACGATCCACCCAAAGCTCCTTTGTCCAAGCTATCAACTTCACTTGATCAAGAGAAGGAAATGAAGATATCACTCTAAACAAGTGGGCAAGACTTGTATAGAATGATGTTGTGGTGGCTTTTCTCACTTCAAAAACCTAACTTGATGAATATTTTGCTCGCTACAAAAGTCTAGAGAGCAAAAGAAGAAGGAGGAAGAAGATGATGGCTTTTTGAACAAGAGTGAAAAGAATAACTCTTGCGTGAAAATAGAAAAATATATCTATATATATTTTTCCCTCTTCATCTCAAACCATGGTTATCTTTTATGGATATTTATTTTACTTTAGTTAAAACACAAGAGAAAGATTAAATCATGGTCAAAAGGTAGGTGAACATGGTTAGGTCAAAAGAAGAGTGTAGAAACTAATCCATGAATTAATCTTATCTCTTTTCTTTTGTTTTAGCATAAATAGAAATAATAATCCATAATATAAATCATGGTGTGAGTCTTATATTGCCACCATTTTCTATGTATAAACAACCATGATAGAATGATGTATGTATGCATGCATGTGTGCATGCACATCCATATGTGCATGAATCAAGAAAGAATGCATTCATGCATGCATACATCAAAAATACTAGAAAGGATTTTAAGTGAGAAACTAATGGTTAAATGATAAATCAACACTTGATTTATCAATCTGGCCATATCACATACGACCTAACCAAAAGCAAGCCCCTTGATTAATATACGGTATCTCATACGCGCATTTTAACCGGGTCCATGCGCATATCGCATACGCGCACCACAACGTTTCGCCTGGACTAGGTAACTTCTTTGTAGGACTCTAAGACTCGTCGATACTCCGGCAGTGGGTGATGATCATATCAAGCACCCCCAAGCCGCAAGCGGTTAGCTAAACGTAACGGCCACCCGAGTATTGAGCGATCAGAAGAAAACAAGCGAATCTGCTACAACTCCCGTCGAGCCAACCGGCAACACTACCGTACAGTCCGGTCTCTTCATCACATATGCTGCATATCGAGTCTAGGGATGGTAACGTCGACCCCAATAACTCAATAAGTCATGCCGGTGAATAGTCTATAACAGATCGAGAAACTACTGATAACACTTATCAGTAAATCTCAGCAGCCCTGACCAGGGACTTACTGATATAACCAGTCGAGAACAGCACAGCATCAACTCCCAATACCGGGAGAGACGAAACCCCTCCTATCGCTCATCGCCTTCGTGTGTCTCGGGACTGTACCCAACGGTCATTTGTTTGCACGACTCAGTAGAGCCGTAGTAGGGTGGTAATCAAAGTACAGTGGGAGAGCACACAAGACTCTGTGACGATCTCGGGTCTACAGACTAACCTGTACCAGTGTCACCTGAGAACTGCTATCCGACGATAGATATAATTCCATATAGGAGTTCTCGGTGAGTCCGTCCAGTGTACCCAGTCAGCACTGAGCACCCGTATATGATCTTGATGTCAAACATCGATGAATGTGGGAACATCCATCGCCCATCACATGGGTCTAGTATCATATACGCTAGTCTACTCTGGTATATCGATGCCTCGTCTCAATACACCTGCGACTAGGGACATTTCAGGATATGCTTATAAACTACAGATGTCCCACTAGTATGATCTCTATCATAATCACTGTAGTCAAGCCAATATCCTCAGGGCTTTATCAACATGTATGAATGAGTAAAAGCATGATCAAATCAACATGTCAGATAAAGAAGAACCAGATAGCATACTATCATGTCGAGCAAGAATGTACCCTGAATATATATATATATATATATATATATATATATATATATATATATACATGTATAAATACATCCACTATCATATAATGGCCTCTAGGGCATACATATATCCAACAATCTCCCACTTGCACTAAGGCCAGTTATTGGCGTATCTCATACCCAACATCTCAAAAAGTCGATCATGCTGGTGAGTGGATCCACGACGTTATTCTTTGTTTCTACTCTCTTAATCTCGATCTCGCGGCGATCTACAATCTCCCGGATCAAATGAAAGCGCCTCAGGATGTGTCTGGACCGCTGATGGGACCTGGGCTCCTTGGCTAACTCTATAGCCCCATTATTATCACAATACAATGGTATTGGATCAATAATGGTTGGAACTACTCCTAGCTCAGAGACGAACTTCTTCATCCAGACGGCTTTCTTGGCGGCATCATTTGCAGCAATGTACTCTGCCTCCATTGTAGAGTCTGCAACGGTATCCTGTTTGGAACTCTTCCAACTTACCGCCCCTCCATTGAGGGTAAATACAAACCCTGAGATAGATTTGCTGTCGTCCTTATCGCTCTGGAAGCTCAAATCGGTAAAGGCCTCCATTTGGAGATCTTTATTACCATACACTAAGAACAATTCTTTAGTCATTCGCAAGTACTTAAGAATGTTCTTCACAGCTGTCCAGTGATTCTCCCCTGGGTTGGATTGATACCTGCTTACAACACTAAGTGCATAAGCTATATCTGGGCGTGTACATAACATCGCATACATTACAGATCCCACTGCCGAAGCATAGGGTATAATGCTCATGCGAGCTCTCTCTTCATCGGTCTTTGGACAAGAATCCTTGGAGAGAGTGACTCCATGGCAAGCGGGTAAGGTACCCCGCTTGGAGTCTTCCATACTAAACCTTTTTAGAATGGTGTTGATGTACCTGGTTTGGGACAATCCCAATAACTTTTTGGATCTATCCCTATAGATCCTTATGCCCAGGATGTATGTGGCATCACCCAGGTCCTTCATGGAGAACCTTAGTGATAAGAAAGATTTACCGACTGTAGCATAGGGATATCATTTCCTATCAGAAGAATGTCATCCACGTACAGTACGAGGAATGTGACAGCACTTCCTACAGCCTTCTTATAAACACAAACTTCATCTGGATTTTTGATGAAATCAAACTCTTTGATAACATCATCGAAACAGATGTTCCAACTCCGTGATGCCTGCTTTAACCCATATATGGATTTAAGCAATCTACATGCTTTCCCGCTGCTCTCACTGTCAATGAAGCCCTCTGGCTGATCCATATAAACGCATTCTTCTAAATCTCCATTTAGAAATGCTGTTTTAACGTCCATCTGCCAGATTTCATAGTCGTAAGCAATAGCAAGTAGGATCCGAATGGATTTAAGCATGGCTAAGGGCGAAAAAGTTTCGTCATAGTCCAAACCTGGTCTTTGACGAAAACCCTTCGCCACAAGTCTTGCCTTATAGGTCTCTACCTGCCCATCTACACCAATCTTTCTTTTAAAGATCCATTTGCATCCCATAGGTTTTATCCCAGGGGGTACAATGTCCAAAGTCCATACTTTGTTGGTGTACATAGACTCCATTTCGGATCTCATGGCATCCAGCCACTTCACAGAGTCACCACTCGTGATAGCTTGCTGAAAACTGGTAGGATCATCATCATCCATGATGCAGTCTTCTCTGTCACCATCAATGAGGAAACCGTAGTACCTCTCCGGTGGGTGAGAAGTCCTACCAGACCAACGGAGTGGCTGAGATTCTTCAGTTTCTATTTCAACAGCCGGTTCAACCAAGTCGTCATTTGTAGTTTGTGTCTCTAGAACCTCTTCTAGATCCACCACATTGCCATCATCTTTATCTGTGAAAAACTCTTTTTCCAAGAATGTGGCATGCTGAGAAACAAACACCTTTTGTTCCTCCTTGTGGTAGAAGAGATATCCATATGAGTTCTTTGGATATCCCACAAAGTTACACATGACCGACCGTGTCTCGAGTTTGTCCGGATTCTGCTTTTTAACATCGGCCGGGCAACCCCAAATCTTAATTCTTTTAAGAGATGGTCTCTTCCCATGCCATATCTCATATGGCGTGGTAGACACGGCTTTGGTTGGAACCCTGTTCAGTAGAAACGCTGCAGTCTCTAATCCATGCCCCCAAAATGAGACGGGTAGGGTCCTATTCCGTCGTTCAGACACACCGTTGTGCTGTGGTGTGTAAGGAGGAGTGAGCTGAGAGAGAATCCCATTCTCTTTTAGGAAGTTAGCAAATTCCGTACTGAGATACTCTCCACCTCGATCTGATCGAAGTATCTTGATACTCAAGCCGGTTTGTTTTTCTACTTCTTGTTTATATTCAATGAATTTCTCGAAAGCTTCGGACTTGTGCTTTAATAAAAATACATGACCGAATCTTGAGAAATCGTCAGTGAAAGTAATGAAGTAAGAAAAACCGCCTCTAGCCTATCTAGACATTGGCCCGCACACATCACTATGTATGAGGCCTCGGAACTCAGTAGCTCTTTCTCCGTGTCCGGTAAACGGAGTTTTGGTCATTTTACCCTTGATACAAGACTGGCAAGCCGCATAAGATTTATATTCAAAAGGATTTAAATATCCATCTTTGTGTAACTTGTTTAGTCTTGTTTCGTTAATATGACCAAGTCTACAGTGCCAAAGAAAAGCTTCATTTAATTCTGAAAGTTTTCTTTTCTTAGTGTGTTGTATACTGAAAAGTGTGTGTTGATTTAGGACGTATATCCCGTTATTAAGTGTACCATACCCAACCAATATTTGATTTAGGTGAATGTTCATAACATTGTTCTGTAATACAAAATTATATCCTTCAATGTCTAACAAAGAAACAGATATTATATTACATAGCATACTTGGTACAAAATAACATGGGTTCAAAACCAATATACACCCAGATGGCAACCCTAAGTGATACTTTCCCACTGCGACTGTATGTACATTGGAACCATTTCCAACGCGGAGAGTATGGTCACCTGTCTTCAAAACTTTGCTATTTCTTAGCCCCTGCATAGAATTGCAAATGTGAGAACCTGAACCGGTATCTAATACCCAGGAAGCAGAGTTTATTGAAAAATAGTTTTCTGTCACAAACACACCTGAAGCGAAAGCATCCCCATGCTTCTTCTTGAGGTTCAAGTACTCCGTACAGTTGCGCTTCCAATGTCCTGTCTTGTGGCAATGAAAACATTCACCTTTTCCCGAGTCTCCAGCTTTGGACTTTTCCTTTCCCTTCACATTTTTAACTCCACCCTTAGGATTGGTGGGCTTCTTCTTTTTCTTTCCTTTGGCCTTAGCCTTTGGGCGAGAAGAGGAAGATTGTCCAATAGTCATAACGGGAGTTTTTACTGATTTCATAGTGCTCTCTGCACTCCTTAACATATTAAGGAGTTCAGGTAGCTCCTTCTGCATGCCGTGCATGTTGAAGTTAATTATGAACTGAGCAAAGGTGGAGGGGAGGGACTGCAGAATAATATCCGTATATTGTTCATTGTCCATTGTCCATCCTAGGTCCTCAAGCTCTTCTATAAGAGCTATCATCTTCAGAACATGGTCTCCTACCGGTATGCCAGGGGCCATTCGCATCAGAAACAATTTCTTTGATGCTTCGTATCGTAATACGCGGGATTGCTCTCCATATAACTCCTTTGTATGGAGGAATATGGTTTGAATGTCCATATTCTCGTGCTGCTTTTGATGTGTATTGTCCATTGTTCATCACAGAATTTGGTATATTTGTACCGCCCATTCTTAATCACATTGCATACAGGTAGGTGCTTTTTATCCGTATTTGCTGCATGTTTACAGATTACAGGTTTCCAGTCCAAGAGAGCACAAATCCGACAAAATCTCCACAGTTACGGCAAAATCCAGAACATCTGTCACAAACAGATAAAAACCGGGTTCCAGCATCCGTCCAGTATCTGTTCCGTACCAGTTCAGAAGAGGGGACGAAAATAATCGTCATTTGTGACTAAATTCAAGATTTGAAGTCAAAGGAGGTAAAAGTCAAAAGAGAAGAAATAATGCAATCTTGGATCAGAAATCTGAAGATCCTCTGGAGAAATTGTTGCAGTGTAAAGTTTTCAAGAACCAGGAAAAATAAGCACAAGACCAGAGAAATCAACAAAGTGGAGTTTGGCCACCAACCCACTGCGGATCCGCGGCCAAACCCCCACTATGGCCGCGTATCCGCGGTCGACACGTGTCCCCATCTGCTGGAATTTTGGGGTGTTTTCTGTAAATGTGTGTAGGCTTGTGTTTTACTGCTAAACTCTCAGAATCAGGCCTATAAATAGCCCAGAGCAGAACCAAGAGTGGGTGCTTATGTAATTTTTGTATTAGATTTATTTAGTTTATAATAAAAGTCCATTTTCCTCCATCTTCCTCCATTAAAGCTTGTGAGAGGTTTTATTGAGTGTGAAGCATGCAAGAAGTGTTCTTGTTCTATATGTGTAATTTGTAATTCGGTTTCTTATGTTGCTTGTACTTTCAATTGTTAAACGTAGTTGTTGTTATTTATTAAAATTGTCGTTTTAATTTTCTTCCATTTTCTGTTATCCTTGCAACCATGATGCTTAGTGTGATCCTTGCCTAAGTGAGGTCCCGAATAGCTAGTTGTGATTTTCTACCTCAATTCTTATTACCCTCTTTCTTTGTTTTATTTCATTTAACTTTTCTAATGGGTGAGTAATTTCTCACTTGTTAGGGTAGGAAACGGAAAGTTTGAAAGACGGAAACCTCCCTTACTTTTCACTTTGACAACTATCTTAATTTGAACTCCCTTTAATTGATCCACAATCCGCTCCCTACGGCATCCTATTCTTCATAATAGCGGTGATACCCTAGTGAGACCGGTTGTGGTTGAATCAACTTGAGGTTGTGGCTAAGAACCAAGAACGGACGGACAAGGACCAAAAAGAGGAAACGAAGTGTTGGAAAGCCTAGCTTATACTCGCAAGTTTTCTCTTAGTCGTGCTAATCCCCGTTGTTGCCGATTACCATAACATCGATATTAAGAAGTGGCAAAAGAATCAAGTGAGCGATCCTCCTGACCCAAACCAACCAAATCCTACCCTTAACAAGTTCTCTTATCATTCATTTTCAATTAGCTAAACTCAAACAAACCCAACATATTTGGACTTAACTCGTCAAGACATTAAGAAAAAGACTCCCATCTCTCTGTGGATCGACCCGTACTCATCCGGCTAGCTGCAAAGCGAAACCGTCCTGATTGCGGTAATTAAACTAGAACACGCAGAAAGTCTGTCAATCAAATGGCGCCGTTGCTGGGGAGACAGTAGTTTATTTCTTTGTGTAATTTCGGGTTAATTTGTGAATATAACTATAACCAAAAACAAAAACAAAAAAAATATACTGTACAAAATCATCCTGTTATTCTTTGTGCAAGAGTGCAGGAAAAGGAGAACTTCAAGATCAGTGCCAAAGTCATGGGGAGTTAGACCCATATCTCGCGGCTACACCGCGGCAGATCAAGGCGAAAACCCAAAAATCCTCTGTGAGTATCCCAACCATCTTCTCAACTCCTCTAAACTCCACTGAACTATGTTTTCTGCAGCATTCTTTGCACGAATTCTTTCCCCCTTCCAATAAACTGTTCTTGTGCAGGATTCTTTGCGCTACGCTAAAAAAATAAAAAAATTGTTTGCAGTTGATTTGTTACCGCTTTGCATTCATTAATGCGGACTTTAAGGGGCTTGAAACCAATTCAGATTGGGTGGGGATTTCATCACCCTTCCCAGGACCCAAAAAATCACAAAAAGCATATGTACTGACCATTGTTAATTAAAAAATACTAGACTCAGCCCTAAGGACTTCGCGCTCATTAGGAGAAGTTAAACCGTGTTTAGAACCTCGCTTAACGGTATATTGTTTAAGGGGTGTCTAGGAAAGTGTTAACGGCGCAACCGCCAAAAGAGAAAGGGTTACATAATTAAGGAACTTCGCGAAAGCGTTGGAAAACCTCCCCTTATCTCTGCACTTACCTGGCCTCTTGATCAGTGTATCTTGAGCCTGTTTCTCGACACAGTTTTGCTTCGACAATCAAGTTTTGGAGCAGGTCTAGCAGACCTAGGTGACCCTAGATCTAGGAGTGATTGTGCATATCTTGTTTGTGATTGCTTAAAGCCATAAACCTGTACATATCTCTGTAAACTCTTTCTAAAAAAAAAAAGTAAAAAATCAAAAACTTTTATAAAAACTTGCCCTTTGTCGCCACGTTCCATTTTTCACTCCACCACCCATCGCCTTTCTCCATTGACGTTTTCTTACCCTCACCTTCTTCGCTTTGACTATACTAAACTCGTTTAGTATATGTCCGCTTGGACTCGGGACACTAGCGCCCGCCTAGTCCGCGTTTCGTTAGTCGCCACTGACTGCGCAATCGACTCAGATGTCGATACTCCATCACCAACCTCTTCTTCCGCGATGTCAGGATTTAATCCGAACATCTCTTTGACTACCCCTGGATTGGCTCCACCTCCTATGGAGACCAATAACACACTACCACCGCCTGTTGTAGCGCCGCAGCGAATTGCGCTCCAGGATCGTTTCTATCCCACCCGTTCTGCACTCCCCACCTGCCTTTCTCTTCCACCGGCCAATGGGGATAATTTTGAAATTAAGCCCCACTTCTTCAACATGCTTCCACGATTTCACGGGCTTGAATATGAAGATGCCTATATCTTCATTAATAAATTTCAAAACGTGTGTGCCATGATGAAAACCACCCAACTGTCGGACGATGCTATACGTCTACGAGTCATTCCATTCACTCTATGCGATCTTGCGGAAAAATGGCTGTATAGCACCGCTTCCCACTCCATAACCAGTTGGGACGAGTTTGTTAAGGCGTTTCTTAAAAAGTTCTATCCAAATCATAAAACCGCAAGGATTCGCAATGAAATCAATCAATTCTCCCAGCTTTCTTCTGAACCCTTCTGGAAATGCTTTGACCGATACAAAGACCTTCTCGTTCAGTGTCCTCACCACGGTATAGAGAGATGGCAACTTTGCCAAACCTTATACGAGGGCCTGAACCCAGCAACCAAACAGTTGTTGGAAACCATTTGTCAGGGCCACTTCTTATCAAAATCTGACGAGGAAGCGTGGCAGTTTTTCGACGACCTTGCGGAGCAAACGCTACAGTGGGAGAGCACCAGACCGACTTCTTCATCTTCTTCTACATCCACTTCTACCGGTCAGTCTAGGGTAGGAATTCACCAACTTGACGTCTCTATTGCGATGAAAGCTGAAATGGCTGCAATAACGAGAAAGCTTGAAGCAATAGAGAGCAAATTTTCTTCTCCTGCTCCTAGCCCTGTTCTTCCTCTTCGCACCATCTGCGCTTGTTGTTCCGATCCCTCTCATTTAACCGAAGAGTGTCCTTACAATCCACCATCTCAGGGACAGGATCAGGTTAATGCTGCATTTCAGCAAAGACCGAGGAATGATCCATACTCTTCCACGTACAATCCCGGCTGGAGGAACCATCCCAATTTCGCCTGGAATCAGAATCAGAATCAATTCCAGGGCAACAATTTCCAGAGGCCCCCTCCGCCGCAGCAACAAGCGCAACAACAAACTCAACATCAATTTCAGCATCCCTTCCAACCCCAACCTTTTCAAAATCAGACGAACAACTTTGCACCCAACAATTCTTTTCCACCAAAAAACTTTGTTCCATCAAACAATGATAAGGTTTCCTCGCTCGAACGAAGTCTGGAGGCGTTTGTTAAACAATCGACACAATCCACCGCAAACATCCAGTCTTCCATTCAGTCCTTAGTACAACACACTGCCGCTCACGGGCAAAGCATCAAAACCATCGAGGCCCAGATTGCACAGCTGAATGCTGCCTTAAGCGAGCGAGAGAAGGGGAAGCTCCCGTCCCAACCACTTCCAAATCCCGGTCACCCACATAATGCACATGTTGCTCTTGAACAACAGAACCATAATGTGAGTGCCGTGACCACATTGAGATCGGGGAGGATGCTGCAAAACAACATTGGCACACGGATCAACAATGACACCCCGGCCACTTCTTCTTCTTCTTCTCCTACTCCATCGTCTTCTGAGCCTATTCTCCGTTCTCCACAAGGCTCTTCTTCCTCTTCTTCTGCTTTGAATGGACCCACTCCTCACTCCACGAAAACACCTGTTCTGGGATCCGTTCCAACTCCACAATCTCCTCCTCCAGCTTTAGAATCAACCAATTTTCAAAACGTCCCATTTCCAAACCGGTTGAGGACTAATAAACAAAATCCTCAAATGGAGAAGATTCTGGAGTTATTTAAGCAGGTTAACATTAACATTCCTCTTTTAGATGCCGTCCAACAAGTCCCATCCTACGCAAAAATCTTAAAGGACTTGTGCACGAAAAAGAGGAAGTCTCAGGTACCAAAGAAAGTTTTCTTGGCCAGTGCTGTGAGTGATGCCTTTACCCTATCTTTACCACAAAAACGGAAGGACCCTGGCTGTCCTACTATTTCTATTACCATTGGGGATAAGAACATCAACCACGTACTATTAGATCTTGGTGCCAGTGTTAACCTGCTTCCGTACTCAGTATACGAGCAATTAGGAATAGGAGAGCTGAAACCTACGCACTGCACTCTCCAAATGGCCGACCGATCGATCACCCATCGTAGGGGTGAGCTAGAGGATGTGTTAATCAAAGTCGGGGACTTCATCTTCCCCGTTGACTTCATTGTATTAGACACACAACCTGTAGCTAACCCCCGGAATCAAATTCCTGTGATACTCGGTCGCCCATTCCTCGCAACCTCAAATGCTGTGATCAATTGTCGCAATGGTTCTATGAACCTATCTTTCGGAAATATGACGATTGAACCCAACATTTTTAGGTTGGGGAATCAGCCCTCTGAACCTAATGCTCATATACTGGACGTCTGCTCGATCCAGGAGATCACCTCAGAAGAATGTGAATTCGAGGAGTTTCTGTTTGATAATGATAATCTTGACGCCACTAGTGCGTTCCTCTTCGAACCTGCTGCTGTTTCTGCGCTCGAAAACGATTACGAGTGTTTCACGTTCTCGAACGATCTTAGCCGCGCAGAACCCGAGTTTGAATCTTTCGAATTTCTGGATGAGTTACAGGAACCATCCAACTCGGTCGCTTACACTCATTTCGAACCTTTGCTGGAGTCCTTTGAGTTTGAGACCTTTTCACCGACGTTGCCTTCAATCGTTTCACCTCCAGCACTCGAACTCAAGCCTTTGCCTTCTCACCTCAAGTACGCTTACTTGGGTGACAACGAGACCCTCCCTGTCATCATCTCAGCTTCTCTAACTCCCGAGCAAGAGAAAGCCCTTCTGGCGGTCTTGCACAGCAATAGGCAAGCTTTTGGCTGGTCCATGGCGGACATCAAGGGGATTAGTCCACTGATCGTTGAACATCACATTCATCTGATGGATGATGCCAAACCAGCCAGAGACCCACAAAGACGTCTCAACCCAGTCATGAAGGAGGCTGTGAAAAAGAAAATCGTAAAATGTCTGGATAGTGGAATCATTTACCCTATCTCTGATAGCCAGTGGGTTAGCCCCATTCACGTTGTCCCCAAGAAATCAGGTATCACGGTCATTACCAACGAGGCGAACGAGTTAATCCCTACTCGCACCCAAACTGGGTGGCGAGTGTGCATCGATTACAGAAAACTCAACGCCGCGACACGGAAGGACCACTTTCCGCTACCTTTTATTGACCAGATGCTTGAACGATTGGCCGGACACGAGTACTACTGCTTTCTTGATGGCTACTCCGGCTATAATCAAATTCCCATCGCCGAAAAAGACCAGGACAAGACCACATTCACTTGTCCTTTCGGCACGTTTGCATATCGTCGCATGCCCTTTGGGTTATGCAATGCGCCCCTACCTTCCAGCGGTGTATGATGGGAATCTTTTCAGACATGGTGGAAAAATTTCTGGAGATCTTCATGGACGATTTCTCCATTTTTGGCGATTCCTTTGATGAGTGTCTGCTGCATCTTGACGCTGTCCTTACCCGATGTAAGGACAAGAACCTCACTTTGAATTGGGAGAAATGCCACTTCATGGTGCGAGAAGGTATTGTCTTAGGACATATCATTTCGCAAAATGGCATAGAGGTTGACAAAGCAAAGATTGAGGTCATTTCCAATCTTCTTCCTCCCAGTTGCGTCAGAGATATCCGAGCCTTCCTTGGCCATGCCGGTTTCTATAGACGGTTTATCAAGGACTTTAGCAAGATTGCTAGGCCCTTGACTCTCTTGTTGGCCAAGGACACGCCATTCGACTTCAACTCGAGCTGTATGACTGCGTTCGAGTCATTGAAAAGCTCACTCACTTCTGCTCCCGTTCTTTCTTCCCCTGACTGGACGCACCCATTTGAGATTATGTGCGATGCATCCGACTTTGCCATTGGTGCTGTCCTTGGACAACACATCAACAAAATGCCGCACGTGATCTATTATGCGAGCCGAACCCTGAACGACGCCCAACTCAATTATACAACAACCGAGAAGGAATTCTTGGCTGTTGTGTTTGCTTTAGAAAAGTTCAGGCCCTACCTCATCGGCTCTCCAGTCATTGTCTACACAGACCATTCTGCTCTGCGCCATCTTTTTGCGAAGAAAGATGCCAAATCTCGGCTTATACGTTGGATCCTCTTGCTTCAAGAGTTTGGCCTTGTCATTAAGGACAAACGAGAATGTGAAAACGTCGTTGCCGACCATCTCTCACGACTTCCTTCTTCGCCTTCGCTTCAAATCCCGATCAATGACGTTTTCCCGGATGAACAGCTCTTGACGGTATCTTGCGAACCCTGGTTCGCAGATATTGTGAACTATTTGGCCACAGGGTTACTACCTACTGAATGGTCAAGTCAGGACAGACTTCGCTTCTTATCCCAAGTAAAACATTTTTACTGGGACGAACCCTATCTGTTCAAGTACTGTCCTGACCAGATTATTCGTCGGTGTGTTCCTGACAATGAATTCAAGAGTGTGCTGTCGTTTTGCCACGACCAAGCATGTGGCGGGCATTTTGGCCCCAGAAAGACAGCTGAGAAGATCTTGCAATGTGGTTTCTACTGGCCACAACTCTTCAAAGACGCTCATGACTATTGCAAGACTTGCTCCCGGTGCCAACATATGGGCCGGATATCCCGGAGGAACGTGATGCCGCTCCAACCAATCTTGGTTATGGAGATTTTCGATGTTTGGGGGATAGATTTCATGGGGCCGTTTCCCAGCTCTTTCGGGAACTTGTACATCCTTCTAGCTGTTGATTACGTCTCTAAATGGGTCGAGGCTGTGCCTAGCCGGACTAACGACAACAAGGTTGTCGTTAGGTTCCTTAAAGAAAACATTTTCTCCCGTTTTGGGCACCCCCGAGCAATCATTAGCGACAATGGAACTCATTTCTGCAATAAGACTTTCGAAGCCTTGATGCGGAAGTATTCCATTACTCATAAGCTATCCACGCCCTATCACCCCCAAACCTGTGGTCAAGCCGAAGTTTCAAATCGGCAGATCAAGCAGATATTGGAGAAGACGGTTTCCAAGAACCGTACGGATTGGTCATTAAAACTCACTGATGCCCTTTGGGCCTTCCGAACCGCTTATAAGACCAACCTTGGCATGTCTCCTTATCGGCTTGTATACGGAAAAGCTTGCCACCTTCCTGTCGAAATAGAGCATCGCGCATTTTGGGCAATAAAAGAGCTAAATCTGTCTCTAGAAGATGCGGGCAGCAATCGGAAGCTGCAACTGAACGAACTGAGCGAGCTTAGGGATGAGGCTTACGATAACGCGGTTGTCGTTAAGAATCGAACGAAGGTGTTTCATGATAAACACCTTGTGCGCAAAACCTTCGTACCTGGTCAGCAGGTACTGCTTTACGACACCCGGCTACACTTCCATCCAGGAAAGCTCAGATCTCGCTGGAAAGGGCCGTATTTTGTGCGGAATGTGTATCCGCATGGCGCTGTGGATTTGGAGAATCCAAAGGACGGTTCATTTTTCAAAGTGAACGGACATCGACTAAAACCGTACCTTAGCGCCGACCCAACAGAGGAGCTCCTGTTTTTACAGGAGCCGGTTTACCCTGCATAATCTTCCTCCCCCTACACCCGAACTTCGATAATCTAGCCAAAAACAGTGGAAACACTGTTTCAAATAAGTTTGGGGGTATGTAAATACAATTTTGTTTTTGTGTGCCTAGAAAATTTCAAATAATAAATAAAAAAACAAAAAAATAAAAACAAATAAAAAATTACAAAAATAAAAATTTTCAGAAAAAATAATAAATATGTAAATAATTTTTTCTCATTAATCTATTTATAGGGGTTTTAAGTGTAAATAACCAAAAACCCCTATAAATACCTTTGTAACACCCTTTAGCCATTCTTCTGCCTCAAACAAATCCACACCAGAAACCCTAGCCGCCACCAAAGTTTGCGCCGCCGATCGCTTCCTCCCGCCGCTGAAGCGCCGCCGGAGCCCCTCTGCCGCCGCGGAAGCGCCGCGCCCTAGCCATTTGCCCTCTGGAATTTTTTCCAGAGGAGGTTTGCAATATTCTGACTCTTTTCTGATCTGTAGAATTCTGAAATTTTGCTAATGGCTCCACATTTCCAATATGAGAGAAATTTTTCACAACTTTTTGAACATAACGTGTATGGAAGCTATTTCGGCGACGAGATCCGGAAACGCGGATGGAATTATCTCTTGTATAACCATCCGAATGCATTCGCGCTTCCGGATCCAGTCGAACGATTCTATGATAACATGGAGGAGGGTAGTTTTCAAAAATACGGGTTTATTCGTTTATTTTGGGGAGATCAAGAAATACGAATAGATAGGGACTTCATTCATGAAGTCACGTTGATTCCGCGAATACCCGCCCATGACCAACCCTTCCAGTTTGAGGATTACACCCCGTTGATGGGAAACGATTGTTATAGGGAGCCAAGAAAAGGGATTCAGGCGCGTACACTTTACGCGAATGTGCTGACTGTGTGCCGATGGGCACAAAATAACATCTTTGGCAGCTCACATAATACGACATTTTTCACACCCTCACTACACATCGTGCACACATTGATGACCAAAAACCTAAGTTATGACATGTGCACGGTGTTACTTCAGTCAATTGATGCTGGCAAAAGTTCAGCCAACCATCCGTGTCCTATGTTGGTGACACAACTGTGTCGCCATTTCATCCCTTCTGACGAGTTTGCAATACACATGCATGCGGGCACACCCATTCGACCAGTTCTTGAGGGTGTTTCGACATCCTACACTAGACTTCATGATATATGGTCGCGCACCGAGCCGGCCGAGCATGTAATGGCCAAAACATCCAGCTCGAGCTCCACAGCGAGCGATGAAGAGCTCACCCCCGCTGCGCAAGCGCGCCTACTTAGACGAACACATAGGGGGGTAGAAAGAATGATGGGAATGATGACAAACTTCGATCAGAGATTAACAAACTTAGAACAAGGAATGGCCACCCTATTGGCACGAGAGGACAGATCGAGGTCGAGATCCAGAGCCCCTAGGGCAGAGACTGGTGAACCAGGGACGAGTGACGCAGCGTCTAGGAGACGACGCAGGGGGCAGTGAGGACACTGCCATCAGTAAGTTTGGGGGAGGAATTAGATTGTAAATAGTTATTCTTGCATTGCATCTGCATGTTTTATCTATTTTTTATGTAAATATTTATTTTTACTTTGCATATTCTGCACGCTGTAAATATTTATTTATCTTTTCTGCATTGCATTTTTAAAAAAATAAAAAAATACAAAAATTGAAAAATACAAAAGATAGAAAAAAAAAATAAAAAACTTGAAAATGAAAACAAAAATTTTAAAAAGAAAAAAATATATATATATATTGACCGTTTCTGACTCAAGTCTAATATGACAGTTGACTAGTTAGAAACTACTAGATCTTAAACTTAGTTAATTATGAACCCTAAAAATAACCTTCCTTGAAATATAACTATAGAAAATATACTGCCCCAGCGGTTTGTTTTGAAATAAGCAAATTTTGAGTCTAGTTCTTAGGCGAAGTCAAAATGAGGGAAAATTATTGAAGCTCTATTCGAAGAATAATTCTGAAAAATAATTCTAAATCTTAAGTCCAAAATTTTGAAAGTATATACCCTACAAAATGCACATACACCACCTTGAAACTCGGAATAGTAGAGGATACCTAGAAATACTCTTTCCTGAAAGCCTAGTATGAAAGAAAAAACGGTATTTAAAGCTAAACACCAAAAGAGCATGTTGAAAAATATATCTGGTCTTGAAAAAGAAAAAGAAAAAGAAAAAGAAAAATAGAATAAAGTCAAGACCTGAAAACTGCTATTTACGCTTTAAAGTTCACACATTCAGTAATCGGCCGTTAGTGCCTCAAGAAGTATTAATAGTCGCATGAAAGATGTATGAGCAAAACAGTCCATCATTAATAAAAAGAAATAGTGCTAGGTATTAAGGCAAGGGTATTATAGCTTGAACTGAATTTCCAAGTGTAGGGGTGACAATTACACACACGTAGGGGTATATAATCAGAGTTTGGAGGAAAGATAAGGAATGAAAGATAGGGTTTATTTCTTCAGTAGAGTGGATAAAACTTCCGGATTTGAGATTGCGCTTAAGAAGGAAAACTCGGGAGATGCTGAAAGCTTTATAAACTGGCTAGGCGTATAGGATCTTAAGTTAAATAAAAAGGAAGTGTGAAGAATACGGGTTAATGATTTCTAAGTTAATGATAATAGAGTTTTTGGCTAGAAAGCTGAAATAAAGGATTAGAGTCGACGGCCAATTGATCGGATTTTGTGGGTGTAATCCGCTGAAAACCCTCATGAGACAACACTCCTCCTACTAGGGACACCTAGAGGTTTAACGGCTTGTTGCACGTGCTCAGTGCAATCGCGTTCCCTGCGAAAGTGAGGTTAGGAATTTTTTTTGAATAAAATGGTTTTGCTCGGGACGAGCAAAAGATAAGTTTGGGGGTATTTGTTCATCACAGAATTTGGTATATTTGTACCGCCTATTCTTAATCACATTGCATACAGGTAGGTGCTTTTTATCCGTATTTGCTGCATGTTTACAGATTACAGGTTTCCAGTCCAAGAGAGCACAAATCCGACAAAATCTCCACAGTTACGGCAAAATCCAGAACATCTGTCACAAACAGATAAAAGCCGGGTTCCAGCATCCGTCCAGTATCTGTTCCATACCAGTTCAGAAGAGGGGACGAAAATAATCGTCATTTGTGACTAAATTCAAGATTTGAAGTCAAAGGAGGTAAAAGTCAAAAGAGAAGAAATAATGCAATCTTGGATCAGAAATCTGAAGATCCTCTGGAGAAATTGTTGCAGTGTAAAGTTTTCAAGAACAAGGAAAAATAAGCACAAGACCAGAGAAATCAACAAAGTGGAGTTTGGCCACCAACCCACTGCGGATCCGCGGCCAAACCCCCACTATGGCCGCGTATCCGCGGTCGACACGTGTCCCCATCTGCTGGAATTTTGGGGTGTTTTCTGTAAATGTGTGTAGGCTTGTGTTTTACTGCTAAACTCTCAGAATCAGGCCTATAAATAGCCCAGATCAGAACGAAGAGTGGGTGCTTAATTTCATGTGAAAATTTTGTATTAGATTTATTTAGTTTATAATAAAAGTCCATTTTCCTCCATCTTTCTCCATTAAAGCTTGTGAGAGGTTTTATTGAGTGTGAAGCATGCAAGAAGTGTTCTTGTTCTATATGTGTAATTTGTAATTCGGTTTCTTATGTTGCTTGTACTTTCAATTGTTAAACGTAGTTGTTGTTATTTATTAAAATTGTCGTTTTAATTTTCTTCCATTTTCTGTTATCCTTACAACCATGATACTTAGTGTGATCCTTGCCTAAGTGAGGTCCCGAATAGCTAGTTGTGATTTTCTACCTCAATTCTTATTACCCTCTTTCTTTGTTTTATTTCATCTAACTTTTCTAATGGGTGAGTAATTTCTCACTTGTTAGGGTAGGAAACGGAAAGTTTGAAAGACGGAAACCTCCCTCACTTTTCTCTTTGACAACTATCTTAATTTGAACTCCCTTTAATTGATCCACAATCCGCTCCCTACGGCATTCTATTCTTCATAATAGCGGTGATACCCTAGTGAGACCAGTTGTGGTTGAATCAACTTGAGGTTGTGGCTAAGAACCAAGAACGGACGGACAAGGACTAAAAAGAGAAAACGAAGTGTTGGAAAGCCTAGCTTATACTCACAAGTTTTCTCTTAGTCGTGCTAATCCCCGTTGTTGCCGATTACCATAACATCGATATTAAGAAGTGGCAAAAGAATCAAGTGAGCGATCCTCCTGACCCAAACCAACCAAATCCTACCCTTAACAGGTTCTCTTATCATTCATTTTCAATTAGCTAAACTCAAACAAACCCAACATATTTGGACTTAACTCGTCAAGACATTAAGAAAAAGACTCCCATCTTTCTGTGGACCGACCCGTACTCATCCGGCTAGCTGCAAAGCGAAACCGTCCTGATTGCGGTAATTAAACTAGAGCACGCAGAAAGTCTGTCAATCATCCATCGATGCAAGCGCGAGGCATTTGGCCATGGCATAGTCAGCGTCCCATGTCTTGCGGACTTCAATGTCCGCAACTGAGGATTTTGGACCTGGGGTGGGCGGAGCTGAAGACGTGAGGACATATGATACTTTATCATAAGTCAAGACTATTTTCAGATTCCTCAGCCAGTTTTTATAATTGGTCCCATTCAGTTTGTTTTTTTCTAGTAGAAGCTTGAGTCCAGTCATTGGTATCTGCCATTAAGAGAGAGAAAAGAATACACTCAGTGAAAGCTCTTTCACAGATCAGATTGGTTATTATCTTGTCTAATCGATGTCTCCCACTGCTTTAATCAAGTTTTTCTTTCAAACCTTAAAAAGAAAACTAGCCAGGATTAATTACAGTCTACAACTTCGCTAACCGTTCAGCCAGGCCAGTGTCGGTACTTGAGGTAGGTTCCCCGTGCTTTCGCACGGACCTAATTAAAGTAAACATCGTTTTCCCATAGGCGTAGCCCCGTTAACACCTTTCTAGACACCTAATGAGTTAGCTAATTGTAAACTGCAAAACTCTCCTAGGAGCAACTATTGTCCACAGTGGGATCAGGATCCAACCATCATATGGAAGGTATGTAATCTCATTGCAAATCTCAACACTTAAAATTCCCGATATGATTTTTACCCCTAGTACCTATGACCTTAGCTATGGTCAACAAAGCACTAGTCAAGTTCAGCCCGTCATTTCTTGATTAATCAGACCCGTCTACATGACCCTTGGCTAAGGTCAACAAAGTCATATACCCGTCCTAGTTAATCTGCATCATATGCATTGTAGGAAGACATCACTTAGCTACCGTACACTACGCCTTGGCTAAGGTCAACAAACGTAGCATGAATACTAAATACTCTACTTCCTAAAATGACGGAGGGTTGCGAATGATTTTTAAGAAAATCTTTAACGCTTTGAACTTGATATCGTCGTAGAATCTAATGGTTTTGAAAAGGAGTGGCTTGTGCTCCGCAGTTTTTGAAATACAGCTTTTTCATAAAGAGCCGAGTGGTTTTCAAATCCGATTCTACAACATCTTTTTAGGTTTATTTTTTTTACATTAATCATATTAATGTAATCCCATCATTTAAGTCCTTAAGCCAATCACAGAAAAGAAACGAAAATAACACGTACGCTTATGCCATCCGCATTCGCCACAATGTTCCGTTATGCACCGTTAGGTTACTTAACTAACGGCATACCGGGACGGGACTAGCGTGGGTGTAAAACATAAGCAACGTCTACTATATATCTCATATATAATATATCATTCGTCTCAGATATCTCAGAACACAGGCAGCAGAAACATATATATAATGTGGGATATACTAGAACGCCCGTATTTAGTATTTAGCCAACAATAGAAAATACGGATTCCACAGTCGCGATGAATAGCCAAGCCCACACCCCTAGACCCCTACGAGAGCGGCAAGCGACCCTACCAATCCTGGAGTTTAGGAGACCCGGTCTTGACTCCTCGAGATGGCCTCCCACTGAACCCCAGAACCCGGTCACTTGTGCTCCCCTCCTTGGGTCTATCCTAACGCGGAAAAGTAAATAATATACAACACTGGTGACATCAACCTCAACCCGGAAGTGCCCCAAATAAAAGAATATTACATTACATTTGAATTTACATGAATGAAAATATAATACTCTCATCTCACATAAAACCCCCCGGCTATTCGATCGCGACAATCCTGCACATCATATCTCAGCAACACATAATATCATATATCATCAACATAAGTAAGTATGCGTACCCCGATTGTCGTTGATGTATAGCAACGAAACCGGCGATATCGAACATACTACACTTACGGTCATAGAAAAGAAAGTGTAAAACTACAATATTTAGAATCCACATTCTCTTTAGACATCATAAATACGAAATATCACATACTTCGTATTTCATGCCTAAACTATATGAATTCCACATATTGTATCACATTCCAGATAAATAGAAAGTATTAAAGTTTTTGACCGAATGTTCAAATATCCAAAATTCCCTAAAGCTCAACACTTGAGCGGAGTTCAAAAAAATCCGGAGTGTGTCACAGTAGTAGCGGTCCAGCTGTAGAAGGGTCAAGCCAACGCCTCACATGTGGCACGCCGTACTGCCCCAAACCCTAAGGTTCAAAGGGCAGTTCAAGACGGTCACATAATCGAGTTAAGGTTTGTTGTCTTCTAGAGAGTCCACCACAAAACTTGCACATATATCCGAAAGATTTAAACCCTGTGAAAAGTGAGCAAATGACACTCGTTCGAACAATTCAATACTTTCTAGTTATCCGGAAAGACAAGAAGTTAAAATTCCAATCGAATCATTGAACTCAAAACCACCCCCAGAACATTCAACAGTAGATTCAGATTAAACATACTCAAAATATATACAAGAAGGTAGGGAAAAACACTGTACAAAAATTAGGTAATGGGCCATCTGTACGGCCGCGGAGCTGCGGCCTAAGCAAGCTTGGGCCGCGGTTCCGCGGTCATGTGTACTGTTCATGGCTTCGAATTTTACTATTGGTCTTATATTTACCTGCTGTATTTTTTAAGTATTTTTAATTCTGAAAAATAATAGATTTTAAAAAATTTCCAGAGAGTGTCCCGTAATTCTGTATTTCGGTTCGATCGGAGTTTATACTTCGCTAAAGTATCGCCTAATGTTCTAGGTCGGCTCTGATACCAGTTTTGGGTTTATCTAGCACCCTATGAGAGGTTTGGAAGTATCACATGTCACAAAGATCAAATTTTTATGGTGCTAAGTAAGCATACAAAGGATCTATCCTAGAAAATTAGGGTTTCAAAATATTACAAGTAACAAAGGCTAGGGTTTTGAGAGTACAACCTTTGTAGCTCCCTATTCTTGACTCCTTGGCCACTTGAGGGTTGGAAAACGGTTAGCTTGAAGTCTTCTAGTGTCCATGACGATCCACCCGAAGCTCCTTTGTCCAAGCTATCAACTTCACTTGATCAAGAGAAGGAAATGAAGATAACACTCTAAACAAGTGGGCAAGACTTGTGTAGAATGATGTTGTGGTGGTTTTTCTCACTTCAAAAACCTAACTTGATGAATATTTTGCTCACTACAAAATTCTAGAGAGCAAAAGAAGAAGGAGGAAGAAGATGATGGCTTTTTGAACAAGAGTGAAAAGAATAACTCTTGTGTGAAAATAGAAAAATATATCTATATATATTTTTCCCTCTTCATCTCAAACCATGGTTATCTTTTATGGATATTTATTTTACTTTAGTTAAAACACAAAAGAAAGATTAAATCATGGTCAAAAGGTAGGTGAACATGGTTAGGTCAAAAGAAGAGTGTAGAAACTAATCCATGAATTAATCTCATTTCTTTTCTTTTGTTTTAGCATAAATAGAAATAATAATCCATAATATAAAGCATGGTGTGAGTTTTATATTGCCACCATTTTCTATGTATAAACAACCATGATAGAATGATGTATGTATGCATGTGTGCATGCACATCCATATGTGCATGAATCAAGAAAGAATGCATACATGCATGCATACATCAAAAATACTAGAAAGGAATTTAAGTGAGAAACTAATGGTTAAATGATAAATCAACACTTGATTTATCAATCCGGCCATATCACATACGACCTAACCAAAAGCAAGCCCCCCGATTAATATACGGTATCTCATACGCGCATTTTAACCGGGTCCATGCGCATATCGCATACGCGCACCACAACGTTTTGCCTGGACTAGGTAACTTCTTTGTGGGACTCTAAGACTCGTCAATACGCTGGCAGTGGGTGATGATCATATCAAGCACCCCCAAGCCGCAAGCGGTCAACTAAACGTAACGGCCACCCGGGTATTGAGCGATCAGAAGAAAACAAGCGAACCTGCTACAACTCCCGTCGAGCCAACCGGCAACACTACCGTACAGTCCGGTCTCTTCGTTAGATATGTTGCATATCGAGTCTAGGGATGGTAACATCGACCCCAATAACTCAATAAGTCGTGCCGGTGAATGGTCTATAACAGATCGAGAAACTACTGATAACACTTATCAGTAAATCTTAGCAGCCCTGGCCAGGGTTTTACTGATATAACCAGTCGAGCACAGCATAGCATCAACTCCCAATACCGGGAGAGATGAAACCCCTCCTATCGCTCTTCGCCTTCGTGTGTCTCGGGACTGTACCAAACGGCCACCTGTTTGCACGACTCAGTAGAGCCGTGGTAGGGTGGTAATCAAAGTACAGTGGGAGAGCACAAAAGACTCTATGACGATCTTGGGTCTACAGACTAACCTGTACAAGTGTCACCTGAGAACTGCTATCCGACGATAGATATAATTCCATATAGGAGTTCTCGGTGAGTCCGTCCAGTGTACCCAGTCACCACTGAGCACCCGTATATGATCTTGATGTCAAACATCGATGAATGTGGGAACATCCATCGCCCATCACATGGGTCTAGTATCATATACGCTAGTCTACTCTGGTATATCGATGCCTCGTCTCGATACACCTGCGACTAGGGACATTTCAGGATATGCTTATAAACTACAGATGTCCCACTAGTATGATCTCTATCATAATCACTGTAGTCAAGCCAATATCCTCAGGGCTTTATCAACATGTATGAATGAGTAAAAGCATGATCAAATCAACATGTCAGATAAAGAAGAACCAGATAGCATACTATCATGTCGAGCAAGAATGTACACTGAAAAAATATATATATATATACATGTATAAATACATCTACTATCATATAATGGCCTTTAGGGCATCCCCTTCAGGTATCTCAAGCCTCTTTGCGTGCCCGTTGGAGTTTTGGCTCAGCCTGTTGAATTCTGAGACACCAAATTTGAATGGCCCGTTGAGAGGGGCCGTTGTGGTCGCCAATCGATCGAAGACCAACCTCTTAGGAGATTCTTCTTGCTGTGCTGAGGCACAGAGACTCACTGGTGGGAGCGTAGTGCTAAAGAACAATCCAGTAGTAACTTCCGTAACTTGCCCTACCGGCATCGAGAATATAGAGGCCGTGTTGGGTCCATAGGTCACTCCTCCGATTGGGGTGGAGCGGGAGTTGTTGTTGCAAGAGGTGCAACTGGAAGCCATCGATTTTTTCTACACAGGAGCAAGACACCAAATTTTAGTATCTCGAATCCAAAGGCAACCATAGCGAACCGCGATTTTGTTTACGAAACACGACACACAAAGTATGGAGGGGAAGAGGAAAAGGTCCTACCGGGCGTGCCAGACTCTGTTTACCGCCGAAAACAGGGACGAACCGGGATGGATCGTCTTGCCTGAATTTAGGGGAAGATGCTATTTGGATTTATCTGCCCACCTCTCTGAAGATACCAAGTTGATTTATGGCACCGTATATCAGAGGTTTGGATAGATGCGGCCGTTGTAGCAGATTTCATCAGATTCCCCCTCATTTTTATGAGGGGTTTTTGATTGTGGGGACGCTCTTCCCTGTAGACGCAAGCTCCTGCAGTTAATTACGTTACCGCATTGTGGTAACCACTTTCTCCTTCTCCAGCAGTTCACTTCATGTCGTGTGTTATTTTGTTTGTTTTGGTTGCCTGTGGATTGTATACAGAGACTAGTTTTTGTCGTCACCCGTAGGGCGCGGATCAGTCCAAATCCGTATATTTTAGATTTGGGTTTGTTTTATTTAAGGACCGTTAATCTAGTTTGAGATTAAGATCAACTTAAATATATAAGCATTTGGGCTCAATTTATTTTAACCAAGGATGCGTTAGTCTAATTTGAGACTAAGATCAACTTAGCAAAATTTTAAGGATCCTTAAATTTTATTAAGATCCAGAGCATTTGGGCTCAGTTACAAGAGACTTAGCTAATTTGGGCTTAGTCTACTCCGTCCTTTTTTTGTTTAAAAGTGTTAAGCATTTATTTGGGCTCTGTTTGTTCATCCGTCTTTTTATGCAAAAGTGCTAAGCACTTATTTGACGCTCTGACATTCACATGGGTATCATGTGAAGCATTCATTTATGGGCGCTGCCCAATCAGTGCCGAGCACTCAATTATATATATAGTGCTAAGCACCGATCTTCTTTTTTTTATGGCGTCCACGTGAAGAGCACGTGTGGCACTGGGCGCTTCCCAATTAGTGCTAAGCACTCAGCTGTTTTAGCTGTATATGGAGTGCTAAGCACTTTCTGTATGGCGCCCACATAAGGAGCACGTGCGACGCTAGGCGCTGCCTAATCAGTGCTAGGCACTTAGCTGTTTTCGGCTGTATATGGTGTGCTGAGCACTTTATTCAGCGTCCACGTGTGTTTCACATGAGGCACTGGCCTTCTGTTTTGGGCGTCCGCGGGTTTTTCACATGAGGCGCTAGACGCTATTAAAAGGGTGCCCACGTGGGAAGCACGAGAGGCCCTAATCTTATTTTATATGGAGATTTAATCTCTGTTGATGTCTTCGGAGAGATTAAACCTCTGTTAATGGTAATTTGACCATTAGCGCTTACCAAAATCACTATTTTTGAGGATTTCGGTTTGAGTTTTTAAAGAACTAAGTTCTTGATTTGAAGGAACCGAGTTCTTGGAGTATCATAGACTCTATTTTCTTTCCTTTTAAATTTAATCTTCCTTGAATTTTTGATTCTCAAGAACAAGATCTTTCCGATGAGAATTAAATCCTCAACTTATGGGAGACTTGCCTTATGGATCTCGAATCCAGAGAAAAAACCAAGTTCTTTTAGAAGGGTTAAACCCTTTGATGTGATAGAGATATTTTGGTCTCTTTTCTTTACCTAGGGTTTTGAGAAGTAAGATCTTCTTCTTTGAGAATTGAATTCTCTGCTCTTCTTTTTTTTCCTTTCTTTCCGTGTCTGTCTGTCTGTGTGTTTCTCTCTGTGTGTGTGTCTCTGAGGCTCGAAGTCTCAGGTCCTTTATATAAGAGACAAATTGTTAATTGGTTTTGAGAAAATCTCTCATTGAGATATTCTAATTGATTTAATTGGTTTGGGGAATTTTACCCACCGTTGGATCTTTGATCTAAGGTTTCTGTTTTACAGAATATGATTTTTTTTTGTTTTTAACGAGATTGGGGAAATATTTTCCCTATACATAATTTATTCTGTAAAATGGTGATTTTTAATCACCATTGGATTTTTTAATCCAAGGGTTCTATGTTTTACAAAGAGCAATTTTTTTGTTTAGAAAGATTGAGAGAATATATTCCAAAATAGAATTTTATTCTATAATTGGATTTTTGATCCAACCAAGAGTATCTTTCTTATTTAGAAAGATTTAGGAGATATTTTCTCCTAATAGAATTTAATTCTATATTTTGATGATTTATCTTCTCCATTGGATGTTTGATCCAACGGCTCTGTTTAACAGAGAATATCCTAATTTTTGTTAGGAAAATGTAGAATTTAATTCTACTGATATGAACTTGGGTGTTGGCGCTCACGTGTTATGCACGTGGGCGCCACTTAAGAATTTAATTCTTATAATAGGTACTTGTGTGTTTGCACAATGGAGTCTGCGTGAGGAGCACGTGCTACGCCATCTAAGAGTTTAACTCTTATATAATAAATTCTTCCGTGCTTTGCACATTGGCGCCCGCGTGAGGAGCACGTGAGTCACCACCATAGGATTTAATCCTAGAAGATTGGTTCCGACATTGGCGCCCTCGTGGAGAGCATATGAGGCGCTGCCTTATTAAATCCAACTGAGCTTTGCTCTTTTATTAGATTTAAATATTGGGGAAACAAGAGGTGCATTAAAAAAGGGAAAATTGTCTACATAGCCCCGATATATTCTTAAATTATCTGCGTATCCTTCCTTGACATTTTCGCCCTTTCATATCCCTTGACTTTTTCAACTCGTATTTTACCCTTTCTAATCTGAAAATGCCATTCTCTCTCTCATTATATTTTCCCTCCTAAACCCAGAAACATATATTTTTGCCCTTTCATCTTCAAAACTCAATTCTCTTTTCATCTCAGATCTCATTTTTTCTCAGATCTTATTTACTTTCAAAACCCATTTCTTCTCAAACCAATGGATAATGAGTTTTCGATAATGTGCTTGGTTAATGATGTAAAACGAAATGGTTGGTTGATAAAGTTCCATCATGGACGAACTATGTATGACATAAAGGAGAAGGTAAAGAATTACATGAATCTTCAATTTTCAATTGACATAACACTCCATTACCCATTGTCGGGCAATCCAAATACAAGTATAAGCTTGAACCCTAACAAAGAATTACAGTACATGCTTGAAATACAAGAGAAAATGAAAACTAGTTTATTTGAACTTACAACTTTTGCTGGAAATGGTGCTGGTGATTCCTCTACTCAACACATGTAAGTAAATGTTTATCTTATTTTACCCTTTAGAGTGTTCTCCATATCTTTACATTTGTTTTCGAGCTTTATTTTTGAACTTACAACTTTTGTTGGAAATGGTGCTGGTGATTCCTCTACTCAACACATGTAAGTAAATGTTTATCTTATTTTACCCTTTAGAGTGTTCTCCATGTCTTTACATTTATTTTCGAGCTTTATTTATTCTCCATCTTTATAGTTTTATTTCAACCATAAGTTATTACTCTCCATGTTTACAGCTTTATTTCTACCTTTAGTGATCTTTCATCCTTTACTGTATTTTAAAGTCAAATATAATGATCTTTAAACATTTTTTTCCAGTTCATTTATTAGTACACAAAAGTCTGTAAAAGTAAGCAATCGAAAAAATAGTCAAGATGTTTGGAGAAATGATGAAATGGTCAATAAGTCTTTCTGAATGCCTGCATGGTGGCATTCAGCAATTGTCGGTGTTAGGCAACAATTTGAAGGTGTAAAGGAAGTATGGATGACATTGACATATTATAGCATTACGAAAAGATTTGTATATTTATTCGTGAAGAATGATCATAAAAGGATGACAACAATTTGCGCAAAGAGTGGAGAATCCGGTTGTAAGTGGAGGCTGCATGCTTCACTTATAAAGAGTTCAACCAAATTTTCTCTTAAATTTTATGATGGTATCCACACTTATGGAGGTGGTATATGTACTGATGATCACCCTATAGCATTTTGAAGTCGGATTTCTTCGGTAATACAGACTACACTGAAGCAGCGACCGCTATATCGCCCTATTGACGCGAAGAAAAATATACACTTAAATTACGGTGTGAAAATTAATTATCATAAAGCATGGTGGGTGAAGGAAAGAGATCAGGAAGAACTTTATGGTGATGCATGTCATTATTATGATTCACTAAGATGGTATGACTTTCGTTTGTACTGTTATATTTTCTCTTTCACCCTTTAGTGCTTTCTTTATATCTTTACTATGTCGCTTTTAACCTCCAATATTTTCTTTCTACCTTTACTTTTGTATTTTTACCTATAGTCTTTACTTACTACCTTTGATATTTTAATTTTACCTTAAGAGTTTTCTCTCTATCTGTATATTAATTTTCAGCTTTTCTTTTGCAGATACCAAATTAAAATTGAAAAAACTAATCCTGGTAGTATCATTGAAATTCAAAAAAATGGCGATGATCAGTTTATAAAGAAACACTTCTTGCTGCTACAGGTTATGATGGAGATATGGGCATATTTCCTTTAGCATTCTATGTTTATGACGTTGAAAATGAGTCCAACTGGGATTGGTTTCTTTTTAAATTATTTGATTTTTATAATATTTTGACATCCCATATAACCTAACCCATGAACTAGTTATTGTTTCTGATGCTGACAAGGGAATTAAAGAGGGTGTAAACAAATATTTTGGTCACACAACACATGCAAGATGTCTGTTACATTTAGAGGAAAATTATAAACACAAGCTTAGGGAAAAGGGATTTAACCTAAAAACTGCACTTATATTTACCAAGATGCTGCAAAATGCAGCTTACAAATACACGACAACAGTATTCAAAGCGGAGTGTGATAAAATTCAAAGTTCATCGAAATTGGCCTTTGATACTCGAATGGATTATCAACCTAAAAATAGGCTAACTCACTATTTCCAGGAATAAGGTATTATTATCTACTTTTAAACTGTTCTTTCCTCTTTTAGATTTATCATTCCACCTTTGGTTTTTTATTGTTGCATTTCAATTTTGTAATATATCTTCTTCAGTGTATCTATAACAATTTTTTTACCTTTATGATTTAATTTCTGTTTACGGTCGGAAACCGGACTTAAGTGTGGGGAGCGCATTCTGCCTGAATTCGGAGGCAGATACTATATGGAACATATCCATCGACCTATTCGAAGACCGAGTTGATTTAAAGCACTGTATATCAGAGGTTTGAATGGATGCGACCGTTGTAGCAGACTTATCAGATTTCCTTTCAATGATGAGGGGTTTTTAATTGTGGGGACGTTTTTTCCTGAAGGCGTAAGCCCCTGCAGTTAATTACATTATCGCAAAGTGATAACAACTTTCTCTACTCAAAATATATCATTTCGTGTCGTGTTATGATTTGTTTATTTTAGGGCTGCCCTTGAATTATATACGGAGACTAATTGTCACGCCCCGCTTCCCAGAGTGCGCTAAGATCGGAACGTGACAGAGCCAACCATGCTACCTGTGGCTAGGAAACATCCTTCCACAGTCACATTACGGCTGTCTATAGATATCAAGAACAGGAAAATAAAAGAAACTATCTAGTACACGTCCATGAGCCAGAAATAACTAGTCAAGAAATAATATGCGGAAGCAAGAAATCCAATGAGCAATAACATCTGGAAGGTAAACATAACTAAACTGGATACTAACAGGATCCTCACAGCTCGGCCTGACGGCGGAAATACTCCTGATCAGCCTGCGACAAGGGTAGAGGATCTGGGCCATGCAAAACCCAGACGTCAGTGCGTCATAATATCAACAATAACATAATCAGGGGTAGCAAGACATGCATGCACGAGTATGAACAGTAATAAAAGTATAACAATAACACGAATAAGGAAACGTGAAGGGTAAAAGCATATGTGATGTGCAGTGAGTAATCTGAACTAAGCAACTGGGTTAATTACTCTCAAGTCTTTAAAATCAATTTAATGAATCGTCGATGTAACTCAATAGTATCCCGTGCATTCCCGGGACCACGGTCAAGACTCTCGGGCTGAATCCGAGACATGCCGCTAGGCAGTAAACAGGTAATATGTACAGACGAATGATGACAGCAGCATCATCCCGGGGCTGGCCTAGCCCGTAAAACTGATCAGTATAAGCATCGAACTGTCGAGTTACAAGTCAGGTTTCATCATTGATTTCCCCATACCCCCAAGTTATGTGTTCAAGTCAGGTATTGATAAATCTGAGACTAATGCCATCACATGATCAAGCAGGAACAGGTTTGTCTATACAGACAACAGGATATGTCCATCGGGACAACATATCAGGATTGTCGGCATTAGAAACAGGATCAGGTAACATGTCAAGTAGTGATATATCAGGTCATGTCTGGTAGTGTACATGTATCAAGTCATGGCAAGTAGTGGTGTATCAGGTCATGTCAGGTAGTGCACATGTATCAAACGGATACTCATAATAAAACTGTAGCAAGAACGGATGCACGATAAAAGTATGGATGCACAGTAAAACACGGATGCACAAATATTTATCAGGGATTACATCTACAACTCCATGACTACGTAGGATGCACATTATCAAGCATGGGGTGCCAAGGTAATAGTAATATGAAATAGGATGGCATGCAATTAAACATATAATAAATTGTATGGATGCACATTATCAATCATGGTGCAATAATACAATAGTAACATGAAATAATATGGTCTCGGCATGCAACTAGATATGTAATAAACTGTACGGATAAAGACGGATACTATAAAACTGTAAATCGGTAAAATTTGCTGAATATTAAAACACAAGCACTATTATTTATTAAATAGATATTGATATAATAATATTAACATGGATAACATATTCAAACCGATTAATAACTATAAAGTGGTATTGATTAACTATGCACAAGAAAGTTCCGTTCAGAAATTCAGCGTCACCCTGATTTGTAAAATAGCTTAAAAATAACAAACGTTCTAAAAAAGGGACGTGTCTTATACCAAAACAAAGATAATTCAATAATGTTTACACTTTTATAAGTTGAAGTATCTCAGGTTGTTCCTACAAAAATCTATGAATATTTGAAATTGAAAATTTGTAGCTGGAATTTCCCTGGACAACAGTTTAGAGATATTTTCATTTGCATTTTACGTTATTTAAACAATTTATTTTGCAAGTAAGTATTTCATAGAGTTATATTATTCTGAGTTAGCTTCGTAACGAACTAAAGAACGTACACTAATGATTTTTCTATGATTTATCATGAACTTTATAAGGTAAGGTATACAGTAAATTTCAGATTTGTCGTATCCACTTTGCAACGACGTTTCATGTGTAAACTATAATATTTTCAAACTATATTTTATATAACATTATAAAATGCAGATTATAAACTAATTAAAGATAATAATAAAAAATATTACGACGATATATATATTTATAGATATAATTATAGAATGTCGTAAGTTGTAAACTTTCATACATTTTATATTATAAAACCGATTCACGTTAAATAACTACGGTGTATAAATTATATAGATATAGCTGTATGATGATGATGATGATGATGATGATACGAAAACATATAAATAAATTACATAAAGCATAACATGTAGCAAGTTGTAAACTTGCCTCGACGAATCGCGATACGGATACGCACGACACTTCCGATGTCGGTAAAACGTCGCAACACACGCACGACACGCGGGACGGGTCCAAGCAATATAAGAGGGTGATCACGCAGGCAAGGTACATTCACTGGATCAGCAGCGATGAGCACGGCTCCGGCGGGTGACCGGAAAACGGAATCAAGAAATCAAGAAATAAAAGAAAAGCGAAGAAGAAGATAGGGGATTGTTTCTTTGGGTTCACTGGATTTTCGTGCAGTGGAGACGAGAAGAAGGAGAGAGGGTCGACGAGATCGAGGAGGAGAAAGGAGAGAGAGAGACAGAAAAAGAAAGAGAGAGGAGAGAGAAAAAGGGGTTGTTAGTTTGTTAGGAAATTAGTTTAGATTTAAATTTAAAAAGATCTTTTATTAGTTAACTAAATTTTAATTTGTATCAGTTTATAAAATTAATATTATATAAATAAAATTTGATATTCTGATAAATACAAATATAGTCCAAAACACGCCCGGGTCGGGTCTAAAATTCAGTTTTAAAATACGAAAAATATATATGTCGACCAAAATTAAAATTGGATATCCGGGTAACGAAAATGCATACTCCAAGAACGGATGCATGCACGTGCACGTAGTCATCCAAATAAGTTCGTTTCACTGAACGGGACAAGAACAAGATGCGCGGATGCTACCACAGGTCAGGGGTATCATGCAGGCCATGCAATGTATTTTTTATATATTTTACGTGACTTAAATGTTATATATAAAAATGCAGATGCCAGATAAAATGAGAGTATGTAATTTTTAAATTAAAATGAAAGTGCACGAGTCTACGTAACAAGTCAGGATAGATCATAACATGAATCAAGACAGGTTTCAAGCAAGCGGGTCGGGTCGGATGCAAATACAAATGTCAAATATACTATTCACACCAAAAACACAGTAAATCAGGAAAATACCATAAATAAAGAAATACGTGAACCAGAATTGGTATAAATGAATCAGGGTGTTACATTATACCCAACTACAAAAAGAATTTCGTCCTCGAAATTCCCAAGACAAGAAAAGATAAACATTCAAGAATATATAAGAATATGTGTGGAAACTTCTGTCGAATCTCGTCTTCTCGTTCCCAAGTCGATTCCCCGTGCGAGCGATTTCCCCAAGAAACAAGTACGAGAGGGATAACCTTGTTCTTAAGGACCTTTGCTCTTCGATCAACAATCGACATCGGTCGTTCCTCAAAGGTCAAATCCTCTCTTACAGTCAGCTCCGAATGATCCAGCACATGTGTTTCATCTCGAACATACTTACGGAGTTGAGATACATGAAAAACGTCATGAACATTTGCCAAAGATTGTGATAACGCCAATCGATAAGCCACTCCTCCAAAACGCTCTAAAATCTCGAAAGGCCCCACGAATCGAGGACTGAGCTTGCCTCGACTCCCAAAATGAATCACTCCTCTAGTTGGTGATATCTTCAAGAATACTAGATCACCAATCGCGAACTCTAGAGGTCTTCTCGATGTGTCGGCCTAACTCTTCTGTCGATCTTGTGCTGCCTTCGTATGATTTCGGATAATATTAACTTTCTCTACGGTTTGCACGATCAAATCCGGTCCCAAAAATTTTCGTTCTCCAACATCGTCCCAACAAACAGGTGAGCGACACTTGCGACCATACAATGCTTCGAATGGAGCCATCTGAAAAGTCGTCTGAAAGCTGTTGTTGTAAGAAACTCCATTAAGTGTAGATGATCCTCCTACGAACCCTTGAAGTCCAACATGCAAGCTCTCAACATGTCTTCAAGAGTTTGGATCGTTCTCTCCGACTGGCCATCTGTCTGAGGATGATAAGCGGTACTAAACTTCAATCACATCCCCAAACTTTCCTGTAAACTCCTCCAGAAGTGCGATAAGAATCGGGTGTCACGGTTGGACACGATGCTCACGGGTATACCATGCAATCTCATAATCTCTTGCATGTACCGTTCTGCCAACGCTTCCGTTGACTGACCAACTCAAAATGGAATGAAATGTGCTGTCTTGGTCAATCGATCAACTGTTACCCAAATGGTATTGTTGCCCTTTGGACTCCGTAGTAAAACTGTCACGAAATCCATGGTTATATGTTCCCACTTCCATTGTGGAATCGGAAGTGGTTGCAATAAACCAGCAACCCTTTGATATTCAGCCTTAACTTGCTGACACACCAAGCACTTCGCTACAAAGCGAGCAATCTTCCTTTTCATGCCTTCCCACCAGAAATGCTGTCTTAGATCGCGGTACATCTTCGTGCCTCCTGGATGTACGGAATATGCGGAATTGTATGCCTCCTTCATAACTTCTTCATGAATGTCTCCCTTCGGCATACACAAATAGCTACTAAATCGCAACAAACCATCTTCATGAATTAACAAGTCCGTTCAAAGTCCAGCTTCAACCCGTTCTCGAAACTTCTGCAATCTTAGGTCCTGCGACTGCGCTGCTTTAATACTCTCGATCAATGACGACTGTACATGCAGCTGCATCAACTATCCCGAAGAATGCGGTAGCACAATCTCCAACTCGAATCTCCGAAAATCTTTAATAAGTTCCTTCTGTGCAGTCAACATCCGAATTGCTGGCAACCGACTAAGCGCATCCGGCACAACATTAACTTTCCCCGGATGGTTCTTAAGATCAAGATCTTAGTCAGCCATCAGCTCCAACCATCTATGTTGCCTCATGTTAAGCTCTTTCTGTGTGAACATGTACTTTAGGCTTTTGTGATCGGTGAATACTTTGACCCTTTCGCCCAAATAAGTAGTGTCTCCAAATCTTCAAAACAAAAATCACAGTTGCAAGCTCCAAATCATGAGTTGGGTAATTCTTCTCATGGTCTTCAACTGCCATGATGCATAAGCTATAACCTTTCCATGCTGCATCAAAACACATCCCAAACCTTTTCCGGATGCATCGTTGTGAACCACTAATCCTCCGGAACTGTCTGGTACGGTCAAAATAGTAGCGGTTATCAACATTTGCTTCAACGCCTCAAAAGCTGACGCACACTTATCAGTCCATACAAACGGTACTTCCTTGCGCGTAAGCTTGGTAAAAGGCTCAGCCAAACGAGCAAAATTCTCCACGAACCTTTTGTAATATCCGGCAAGTCCAAGAAACTTCTGATCTTTGTTACGTTCTTCGAAATCGGCCAATCTTGAACTACTGCAATCTTCTCAGGGTCAACGGCGATTCCATCTCCAGATACGACATGCCCCAGAAACTTCACTTCTTCAAGCCAAAACTCGCACTTGCTCATCTTTACATACAATCTTTCTTGCCTCAATGTCTGTAGTGCGATCTTCAAGTGTTCTGCATGCTCCTCTAGTCTCCTCGAATAGATCAGAATATCATCAATGAACGCCACTATAAAATGGTCGAAGAACGGTGAAAAGATTCGGTTCATCAAGTCCATAAATATTGCTGGTGCATTCGTGACTCCGAATGGCATCACTAAATACTCATAATGTCCATACCGAGTATGGAACGCAGACTTTCAAATATTTTCTGATTTAACTCGGACCTGATGATATCCGGACCACAAATCCAGCTTCGAGAATACCCTCGCGCCACTAAGCTTCTCGAACAATTTGCCAATGCGAGGGATCGAGTACTTGTTCTTAATAGTCACCTGGTTTAATTCTCGATAATCGATGCACATCCTCCTTGTGCTATCTTTCTTCTTGCCTAGAAGAACTGGAGCTCCCCAAGGTGAATTACTGCTACGAATCTAACCCTTCTCAAATAATTTGGTAACCTGCTTCTTTACTTCTTCCAACTCCACTGGTGCCATTGGATAGTACGCCTTTGAGATTGGCGCTGCACCAGGAACAAGATCGATCGCGAACTCCACATCTCAATTTGGCGGTGAACCCGAGATGTCCTCGAACACGTCCATGAACTCTCGAACTACAGCTGACGCTTCCTCCTTATCAACTTCCATCGACGAAAGAACACCGTTTGTCAGCCTAGCCCTAAACTTGACTGGCCCGACAGAACTGCTACCTCCAGCAAAAATAAACTCCGGATGTCTGGGAATCCGGAAAATCACTTTCTTTGCCCTACAATCAATGTGAGCGTGGAAAGAGCCGAGAAAATCCATTCCCAAGACAACTTCATAACTGCCGGTATCGATCACCAAGAAATCTGTAAAACATGAACTGGTTAGCAATGAATCTGAGAGAACTAAGGAAATTTCATGACCATGGAACAAGGAAATGAATCAAGACTAGGACTCCAAGTTACTTAAATAGAGTACCGTATTGTAACTATGCTGCAGTTCATAGTTACAATCACATAACTCCGTTCAAGTCGCCCAAATCCTAGTATCAAAATCAAAGGAATAGGACGAGAGAAACAATAGGGAACCAAAAGATTTCAAGCCGAGATGCAACATTGTTTGCATATCGTCAAGACAAGGGTCAAGAGAAAGATATGATTCAAGAGTCATGATAACAATGTGGCAGGACATGTTCCTAATCACGGATTTTCTGATTCGTGTATTGGGTCCAATACCCAACTACAAAAAGAATCAAACCCGATTAACCTAAATCCTATGTCTCTGATACCAAACAAACCCTGTCATGCCCCGCTTCCCAGAGTACGCTAAGATCGGCACGTGACAGAGCCAACTATGCTACCTGTGGCTAGGAAATATCCCTCCACAGTCACATTGCGGCTGTCTATAGATATCAAGAACAGGAAAAAAAGAAACTATCTAGTACATGTCCATGAGCCAGAAATAACGAGTCAAGAAATAATATGCGGAAGCAATAAATCCAATGAGTAATAATATCTGGAAGGTAAACATAACTAAACTGGATAATAACTGGATACTAACAGGATCCTCACTTCTCGGCCTGACAGCGGAAATAGTCCTGATCAGCCCGCGACAAGGGTAGAGGATCTAAGCCATGCAAAACCCAGACGTCAGTGCGTCATAATATCAATAATAAAATAATCAGGGGGTAGCAAGACATACAGGCACGAGTATAAACAATAATAAAAGTAGAACAGTAACACGAATAACACGAATAACACGAATAAGGAACAGTGAAGAGTAAAAGCATATGTGATGTGCAGTGAGTAATCTGAACTAAGCAACTGGGTTAATTACTCTCAAGTCTTTGAAATCAATTTAATGAATCGTCGATGTAACTCAATAGTATCCCATGCATGCCCGGGACCACGGTCAAGACTCTCGGGCTGAATCCGAGATGTGCCGCTAGGCATTAAACAGGTAACATGTACAGACGAATGATGACAGCAGCATCATCCCGGGGCTGGCCTAGCCCGTAAAACTGATCAGTATAAGCATCGAGCTGTCGAGTTACAATTCAGGTTTCATCATTGATTTCCCCATACCCCCAAGTTATGTGTTCAAGTCAGGTATTGATAAATCTGAGACTAATGCCATCACAGGATCAAGCAGGAACAGGTTTGTCTATACAGACAACAGGATATGTCCATCGGGACAACATGTCAGGATTGTCGGCATTAGAAACATGATCAGGTAACATGTCAAGTAGTGATATATCAGGTCATGTCAGGTAGTGTACATGTATCAAGTCATGGCAAGTACTGGTGTATCAGGTCATGTCAGGTAGTGCACATGTATCAAATGGATGCTCATAATAAAACTGTAGCAAGAACGGATGCACGATAAAAGTACGGATGCACAGTAAAACACGGATGCACAAATATTTATCAGGAATTACATCTACAATTCCATGACTACGTAGGATGCATATTATCAAGCATGGGGTACCAAGGTAACAGTAATATGAAATAGTATGGCATGCAATTAAACATATAATAAATTGTACGGATGCACATTATCAAGCATGGTGCACTAATACAACAGTAACATGAAATAATATGGTCTCGGCGTGCAACTAGATATGTAATAAACTGTACGGATACTATAAAACTGTAAATCGGTAAAATTTGCTGAATATTAAAACACAAGCACTATTATTTATTAAATAAATATTGATATAATAATATTAACATGGATAACATATTCAAACCGATTAATAACTATAAAAGTGGTATTGATTAACTATGCACAAGAAAGTTCCGTTCAGAAATTCAGCGTCACCCTGATTTGTAAAATAGCTTAAAAATAACAAACGTTCTCCAAAAGGGACGTGTCTTATACCAAAACAAAGATAATTAAATAAGGTTTTCACTTTTATAAGTTGAAGTATCTCAGGTTGTTCCTATAAAAAGCTATGAATATTCGAAGTTGAAAGTTTGCTGCTGGAATTTCCCTGGACAACAGTTTAGAGATATTTTCATTTGCATTTTACGTTATTTAAACAATTTATTTTGCAAGTAAATATTTCATAGAGTTATATTATTCTGAGTTGGCTTCGTAAAGAACTAAAGAACGTATACTAATGATTTTTCTATGATTTATAATGAATTTTATAAGATAAGGTGTACAGTAAAATTCAGATTTGTCGTATCCTCTTTGTAACGACGTTTCATGTGTAAACTATAATATTTTCAGACTATATTTTGTATAACATTATAAAATACAGATTATAAACTAATTAAAGATAATAATAAGAAATATTACGATGATATATATATTTATAGATATAATTATAGAATGTCGTAAGTTGTAAACTTTCATACATTTTATATTATAAAACCGATTCACGTTAAATAACTACGGTGTATAAATTATATAGATATAGCTGTATGATGATGATGATGATGATGATGATACTGAAACTTATAAATAAATTACATAGAGCATAGCATGTAGCAAGTTGTAAACTTGCCTCGACGAATCGCAATACGGATACGCACGACACATCCGACGTCGGTAAAACGTCGCAACGTACGCACGACATGCGGGACGGGTCCAAGCAATATAAGAGGGTGATCACGCAGGCAAGGTACGTTCACTGGATCGTCTGGATCGGCAGCGACGTGCACGGCACCAGAGGGTGACCGAAAAACGAAATCAAGAAATCAAGAAAGAGAAGAAAAGCAAAGAAGAAGATAGGGGATTGGTTCTTTGGGTTCACTGGATTTTCGTGCAATGGAGACGAGAAGGAGAGAGGGCCGATGAGGTCGACGAGGAGAAAGGAGAAAGAGAGACAGAAAAAGGGGTTGCTAGTTTGTTAGGAAATTAGTTTAGATTTAAATTTAAAAAGATCTTTTATTAGTTAACTAAATTTTAATTTGTATCAGTTTATAAAATTAATATTATATAAATAAAATTTGATATTTTGGTAAATACAAACATAGTCCAAAACACGCCCGGGTCGGGTCTAAAATTCAGTTTTAAAATACGAAAAATATACATGTCGACCAAAATTAAAATTGGATATCCGGGTAACGAAAATGCATACCCCCAAGAACGGATGCTCGCACGTGCACGTAGCCATCCAAACAAGTTTGTTTCACTGAACGGGACAAGAACAAGATGCGCGGATACTACCACAGGTTCAGGGGTATCATGCAGGCCATGCAATGTATTTTTAAAATATTTTACGTGACTTAAATATTATATATAAAAATGCAGATGTTAGATAAAATGCGAGTATGCAATATATAAATTAAAATGAAAGTGCATGAGTCTACGTAACAAGTCAGGATAGATCATAAATATGAATCAAGATAGGTTTCAAGTAAGCGGGTCGGGTCGGATGCAAATACAAATGTCAAATATACTATTCGCACCCAAAACACAGTAAATCAGGAAAATCCCATAAATTAATAAATACGTGAACTAGAATTGGTATAAATGAACTGGAGTGTTACACTAATATATATCATCGCCCGTAGTGCGCGGATTAGTCCAAATCTGTATATATATTAGATTTTGGGTTTGGGTCCACATTGGTATTTTTGTTTGACAACGGGAGTTGAACTTGTTAGTGTATATGCCCTAGAGACAATTACTGTATCATACTAGTATGTATATTACTTGATGGAAGCTTGGGATATTCACAGCTGTATATACAATCTTGCTTGAAATGGTATTATGCTACTTGGTTTGACTCTGCTTTAATGTGTACATGTGCTTCTTTTATTATATCACCTATACGCATTAGTGGAGCCCTTAGGATCTTTGCTTGATTACCAGCGTTGTGATGGCGCTCACACTCGTGGGGGCTGGGTAATCCATAAGCACATCCTTATACAGGTCCCTAGTCGTAGGACTATCGAGACAGGGTATCGATACTCCGGAGTAGACTAGCGTATGCGCTTCTCATCCCAGCACGAGAGACGGTCTGTCCCACAGCCGTCAGTACGTCGTACTTGAGATAGTATGTGGGTGCTTGTTAGGTTACGAGTACACTGGATAGGACTCGTCGGGAAATGTTGGTTGGTATTATACCTATCGTCAGTTATCAGTTCCCAGGTGACACGAGTACAGCTTAGTCCGCTGACTTGACACTGTCACTCCGCCTCGAGTGTGTTCCCACTGTACTTTGATTACTACCCTACCACGGCTCAAAGGAGTCGTGCAAACAGGTAGTAGTTGGGTGCAGTCCCGAAGCACTTGGAGGCAGTGACGGTTAGACAGGATTCGTCTCTTCCGATTTGGGGGTTGACATCGCGCTGTGTCCAAGAGAGCCATTACACAAGTAGTCCCTGGCCAGGGCAAGCGAGATATAATGGTAGGTTTCCAGTGTTATCTCAGGATGTTCTGGGCTACACTCCGACACCACTTGTACCGCTATTAGTGGACTGACGTTTACCGCCCCCTAGGCCCACCATGCGATGTATCAGACGAACAGACCGGACTGTACGGAGACTGTCACATTCAGGCTCAGTAGGAGTTCAGATGAGTTCACCTCGTCAGTCTTCTTATCGGCATCTATCTGGGGACCGTTACGTATAGCTAGTGCTGCTTGCGGTCTATGGTTAAACCCACTACCAGCGTAGTGTCGAGTCTTTAGAGTCCCACACAGAGAGTTATTCGCCTTTAGGCAAAATGAGTAGAGGTCGCATGGTTTTGCGACAGGGTTCGTTCACATCCGCGCACTTGTGCACGTTTGCTGTCCGGACAGCTTATACTAGCGGGCTTTGGTTTAAGCCAGATCCTAGCATATGATTTGGGATTGATTTTATCTCATTGTATTCGTGCTCCTCGGATCACGAATACGGGTGCGTATGCACTGTTGACTGAGACAGAGGGAGAGGACTTTGATTAGGGTTGATGACTATTGTCATTTACTTAACCCTAATACTTATGTGTGTATTATGATTAATTGATATTAGTTAAATATAATTATGCATGGTTAGGGTTGTTGACCATTTGACCATACTTGACTTGTTGAGTTGGGTTGACATGTTGACCATCATCATTCCATATGAAAGATGCTCTTTGATCCTTGCAATTTGCATTTAATGTGAAATGATAATGGTCAAGTCTTGATTAACCATGACAATTATCTAGCTAATTATCTAATTTCATAATTCAACCATATTAGAGAGAATGGTTCATTATATCTCTCATTCTATCATATAGATTCTCTCTCCTCCTCTTCCTCTCTCTCAAGCTCTCCCCTCTCATGAGTTGAGAAACACATGAGCTTGAGATAAACCTCTCTAAAGTAAACTCTACTCTCATCTAAGGTTCTAGGATTAGCACTTCTAGCATCTTAGTTACTTCTAGCTTGAAGTTGAAGCCAAAGGTTGAGGCTCTCGGGTGGATCCTTCTTCGACTAGAGAAGGCGACAAGGTGATCTCTTTCTTCCACTCCAAGGAGCAAGGAGAGAAGGACATAAAGCCCAAGGTATAACCTTTCTTCCATGTAGCTAATACTAGTTAGCTTGTAGTTAGTTTTTGTTTAGCAAAGATCCTCCTTTAGTTAGTCCATGTTGCCTAGTACCGTAAAAATCAGATTTTTTATACCGTTTCCGCCTCCCCGCAAGCACCGGGGTGGGTAACATGGACTTACAGTGGTATTAGAGCCTAACTAAACATAAACTAGCTAGTTAGTAAAGTGTATAGAAGTTCGATCGGTAAAAATCGCAAAACTAAAATATCAAAACCCTAAGTTTCTGTTGATTTTTTTTTGCTCTAAAAATAATAAATCATACTTCAAAAATAGGCTCAGGGTTTTGTTAAGAAGCACACCAAAAACGATCCAATGAACCGTTCAAAGCGCCGCGTTTCCGCGGCAAGAACATACTTCTTGCCGCGGAACCGCGGCCGAGTTGACTCGGTTCTGGACCGAGTTTGGTGCAGTGTTCTTCTGTAATGGTTTTGGGATTTTTAAGATATTTTATTTCTGCCCAGTTTTTCCAGAATAGAAATTTGTATTTGGGTGGCTATAAATCCGTATTTTGATCGAACTTCACTATACTTTGACTATTGGGTTATATCTGTGTTGTTTATATGTATTTAACGTCTGCTAATCGCTATACGTCGATTTGTAGGGGTTATACATATCTGTGATCTGTAATGCTTATTGGTTTGTGTATATGAACTCGGTGGATTGTCGCGGATGAATAGCCGGGGTGGATGTGAGATGAGAGTTTCTTTTTTCTTTCATTCATGTAATATGTAAATTGATGTAATATTATTTATTTGGCTGCACAACCGGGTCGGGGTTGTAGCCGTCATTGTATAATTTCTTTTTACTGTTTTTGCTCTTAGGATAGACCCACGGTGGGGTGCACAAACTACCGGGTATCTCGAAGTACCGAGTGGCCTACTCACGTCGTTGAGGGAGGTTGCTTCGCTTCGGATACTTGGCGGGTAGTTTTCCGCACCCGTAGGGGTCTTAGGTAGGGTATTGGCTATTCATCGCGACCGTGTAATCCGCTTTTCGTTGCAGGCTCGAACGAATCGCGGATTCCTAGTATATCCAAAGTGTTCATATGTGATCTGTAATGGCTATCATTGCTATATATCTATATATGATAACTATTTAGGTGTTGCTTATGTTATGCATCCACGCTAGTCCGGCCCCCGTTCTGTCATTAGTTAAGTAACCTAACGGGTGATGACGGGGCCCCATGGCGAATGCGGATGGCATAAGCGTATACCATATTTTGGTTGTTTTCTGCAATGGTATGATTAAAAGATGGGAAGCATTAAGATTAATGCAAGAAAATAAACCAAGTAAAAGTCGATTGGAACACTTTGAAAACCACTCGGTTCTTTTCAAAACTAAACTTTTAAATGCGGAGCTTGAACCACTCCTTTTAAAAGCTATCTCGTTCCATCGATTATATCAAGTTCATTACGTTCACGGTTTTGCCAAAACCATTCGTAGCCCTCCGTCATTCCACATGAATGGTCAAAAAGTATTCAAGCTATGTATGTTGGCCAAAGTCAAGGCATAGTGATTGGTAGCTATTGGGTATTCATGTGCAGCATAGGTAGATGCGTTGGTTTGGGACAGTCGTGCTGCCATTTTGGCCAAAGTCAAGGGTAGGTACGGGTGGGTCCAAATTAACCAGGAGAATGACGGGTAGAACTTGACATGTGACTTATGATATTTTGGCCAAAGTCAAGGTCATAAGAGCATGGGGCAAAAATCCACATCGGGAGTTTCATAAGTACTGAAACTTGCTAGCGCTGCATACCATTTAGAGTATGATAATTCTGGTAGGATTCCTTCGGTTTTATCACACAATGATATTTGGATCCCGATCCTACTGTGAGTATATGCTACTCCTCGGGAAATCTCTCACTTAACGATCAATGCTATAAACCTAGTAGGTGTCTAGAAAGGTGTTAGCGGGGCTACGCCCATAGGGAAAAGAGGTTACTTAATTAAGGAACTTCGCGAAAGCATTGGAAAACCTCCCTCGAAGTACCGACACTGGCCTGGCTGAACGGTTAAGCAAGTATTGTACGGTGAGATGGATCCCGACTAATTCTTCCTTTATGGTTTGAGGAGGGATTCGAGAGACAGTGGGAGCCATCCTGTTTAGACAAACTAAAAATCACTCTAAACTTGCAAGAGCATCATGCTAAAGTGTTTCTTTTCTCTCTCCTAATTGCAGCGACCATTCAACATGACCGGACTTAAGTTATGACTAGATAAAAATATACTGACAGGGCCAAACTACAATGATTGGCTCAGGAATGTCAAGATGGCAATCACTTACGACAAGTTGGGGTATATCCTTACCACCAAAGCTCCCCCTGTCCCAGGTCCCACCTCCAGCGTCGCGGATATAGAAATCCGTAAGACATGGGAGATTGATTGCGCGAAGGCCAAATGTCTCGTGCTTGCCTCGATGGACAACGAACATCAGATGAGGCACGAGAATATGAACTTAGAATCCATATTTCTTCATACAAAAGAACTGTATGGAGAGCAGTCTCGTATCGCAAGATACGAAGTGTCGAAGAAGCTATTTTCGGCAAGATTGGCCATCAGATTATCGGTAGCGGAATACGTGCTTAAGATGATTGGCTACATAGAGGAGCTCGCGGACCTTCGGACCACGTTGGAGAATGAACTCTACACTGACTTGATTCTCCAGTCCCTTCCTTCCACTTACGCCCAGTTTGTCCTAAACTTCAACATGCAAGGAAAGGAGGTAGAACTTTCCGAACTTCTGAACATGTTGAGGAGTGCTGAGGGCACCCTACAGAAAGCTAGGGAGACATCCACTTTGTTTGTAGGAGGATCTTCCTTTTCTAGGTCCAGGGCGAAAGCCAGGGAAAGAAGAGGAAAGCCCCCGCCAAACCAAGGGGCGGTGTCAGTAAAGTGGATACGAAGGGAAAGGGAAAGGCAACAAAGGCAGCGGGAAAGCTGGTGGGAAAGGAAGAATGATTCTACTATCACAAAAGTGGACACTGGAAACAGGATTGCAAAGCTTGGAAGGCCAGAACCCAGGATCTGAAGCGAGTTGCGGCTTCAGCTTCAGGTGTGTATGTTATTGAAAACTGTCTATCAATAAACTCTACTTCCTGGGTATTGGATACCAGATCAGGATCTCATATCTGTAATTCTTTGCAGGCGTTGAGAAAGCGTAGAGTTTTGAAGGCAGGTGATATGACCCTCAGAGTTGCAAACGGAGCTAGCATGGATGCTGAGGCCGTGGGGGACTATCACTTGGGATTGTCAGATGGACACTTTTTGGTTTTGCGTAGTTGTTATTTTGTACCAAATGCAACTTGTAATATCATTTATGTATCTTTATTATCTAAAGAAGGTTATGAATTTGCATTTGTAAGTAATATAGTGAACATTCACTTTAATCAAGTTTTGATTGGGTCAGGTACATTAAACAACGGTATATACGTTTTAAACCAACCACAGATTTTCAATGTCCAGAATACACACAAAAGAAAGTCTCCAGAAATCAATAAGACTTTCTTATGGCATTGTAGACTCGGTTACATTAATGAGAGAAGGTTGACGAAGTTACATACAAAAGGATATTTGGATCCGTTCGAATATCAATCGTATGCAACTTGTCAATCCTGTCTCAAAGGAAAGATGACAAAGACTCTGTTCACTGGACACGAAGTAAGAGCGAGCGAGCTCTTGGGACTCGTACACAACGACATGTGCGGTCCAATGTATACGCATGCACGAAGCGGTTATTCTTACTTCATTACTTTTATGGATGACTTTTCAAGGTACGGATATGTCTTCTTAATGAAACATAAATCCGAGGCCTTTGAAAAATTCCAGGAATACAAGAATGAAGTAGAAAAATAAACAGGCAAAAGTATCAAGGCACTGAGATCTGATCGAGGTGGTGAATACTTGAGTGTCGAGTTCCTGGGTTACTTAAAAGAGAATGGAATTCTCTATCAGCTTACTCCTCTATACACTCCGCAACATAACGGTGTATCGGAGAGACAGAACCGAACCCTATTGGATATGGTACGGTCCATGATGAGTAACGCTGAGTTGCCGCGATCGTTCTGGGGATATGCGCTAGAATCAGCTGCATACCTTTTGAACCGAGTTCCAACTAAGACTGTGCCTACTACACCATATCAGATGTGGTGTGGGAAGAGACCCCATCTTAATCACATTAAGACATGGGGATGTCCAGCTTTTGTCAAAAAGCAGCATGCGGACAAGCTCGAGGCACGCTCAGTACAGTGCAAGTTTATGGGATATCCAAAGAACTCCAAGGGATATTTCTTCTATTGCGAAGAGGAACAAAAGGTTATTGTTTCTCGCCATGCCCACTTTCTAGAACACCAGTTCTTGGAAAAGGAAATTAATGGGAGCGTAATAGAACTGGAAGAGATTCCAGAACCACGAGCTATTACTGAAAGCTTAGTAGAACCAGAGGGTTTGAAAGATCAGGACATTCCCACGCTACTCCGCAGGAGTAGTAGGCAGTCTCATCCGCCCGAGAGATACTACGGTTTTCTCATAGACGGGGATAGAGAGGATTGCATCATAGATTGTGATGAGCCTACTAGCTTCCAGCAAGCCATTCAGAGCGTTGACTCAGTAAAATGGCTGGATGCAATGCGGACCGAAATGGAATCCATGTACACCAACAAGGTATGGATGTTGGACATTGCTCCAGATGGGGTAAAACCCGTAGGATGCAAGTGGATCTTCAAAAGGAAGATTGGTGTAGATGGACAGGTTGAGACCTATAAAGCTAGACTGGTTGCAAAGGGTTTTCGTCAGCGACCTGGTTTGGACTATGACGAAACCTTTTCTCCAGTAGCTATGCTGAAATCCATTCGGATCCTTCTTGCTATTGCTTCCTTCCACGATTATGAGATTTGGCAGATGGACGTAAAGACCACTTTTCTAAATGGAAATTTAGAGGAGTGTGTCTATATGGACCAGCCAGAGAGTTTCATTCAGAGTGGGAGCAGCGGAAAGGTGTGCAAATTGCTTAAGTCCATTTACGGACTAAAGCAGGCATCGCGGAGTTGGAACATCTATTTTGATGAGACGGTCAAGGAATTTGGCTTTATCAAAAATCCAGATGAACCATGCATCTATTGTAGATTTGTAGCGAGAAATGTAGTATTCCTCGTTTTATACGTGGATGATATTCTCTTAATAGGAAATGACATTCCTATGCTACAATATGTCAAAGGGTTCTTGTCACACAGGTTCTCCATGAAAGACCTGGGTGATGCCTCATACATTCTGGGGATCCGGATCTACCGTGACAGATCCAAAAGGATTTTAGGACTCTTACAGTCCAGGTACATCGACACCATACTGAAAAGATTCAGTATGGAAGATTCCAAGCGTGGTAATCTACCGGCTTGTCACGGGATTACCCTCTCCCAAAACTGATTTGGAGAGGGATCACATGTCTATTATACCCTACGCTTCTGCGGTAGGCTCTATAATGTATGCGATGTTGTGTACCAGACCAGATGTGGCTTATGCACTGAGTGTGGTAAGCAGGTATCAGTCAAACCCTGGGGAGAAACATTGGATAGCGGTAAAAAACATTCTCAAGTACCTGAGAAGGACTAAGGAGATGTTCTTGGTGTATGGCAGAAAAGACCTCCAGATTGAGGCCTTTACTGACTCCAGCTTCCAGAGTGACAAGGATGATTCCAAGTCCATGTCTGGTTTTGTCTTCACCCTCAATGGAAGGGCGGTGTGTTGGAAGAGCTCCAAACAGGAATCCGTTGCTGACTCGGCTATGGAAGCGGAATACATCGCTGCATCTGATGCCGCAAAAGAAGCTGTCTGGATGAGGAAGTTCTTGAAAGAACTTCAGGTGGTTCCGTCCATTGTTGATCCAATACCTATGTATTGCGACAACAACGGGGCTATAGCTTTAGCGAAGGAACCCAGGTCCCATCAGAAATCCAGACACATCTTAAGGCGGTATCACCTGATCAGGGAGATCGTGGATCGCCAGGAGATCGAGATTCGGAGGGTTGCTTCAGAAGATAACACTGCAGATCCATTCACGAAGGCCTTACCCCAGACTCAGTTCGAGCGGCTGATCGAGATGATAGGTCTTCGATACGCCAGTACATGGCCTTAGTGCAAGTGGGAGATTGTTAGTGTATATGCCCTAGATGCCATTACTGTATCATACTAGTATGTATATTACTTGATGGAAGCTTGGGATATTCACAGTTGTATATACAATCTTGCTTGAAATGGTAGTATGCTACTTGGTTTGACTCTGCTTTAATGTGTACATGTGCTTCTTTTATTATATCACCTATACGCATTAGTGGAGCCCTTAGGATCTTTGCTTGATTACCAGCGTTGTGATGGCGCTCACACTCGTGAGGGCTGGGCAATCCATAAGCACATCCTTATACATGTCCCTAGTGGTAGGACTATCGAGACAGGGCATCGATACTCCGGAGTAGACTAGCGTATGCGCTTCTCATCCCAGCACAGGATACGGTCTGTCCGACAGCTGTCAGTACGTCGTACTTGAGATAGTATGCGGGTGCTCGTTAGGTTACGAGTATACTGGACAGGACTCGTCGGGAACTGTTGGTTGGTATTATACCTATCGTCAGTTATCAGTTCCCAGGTGACATGAGTACAGCTTAGTCCGATGACTTGATACTGTCACTCCGCCTCGAGTGTGTTCCCACTGTACTCTGATTACTACCCTACCACGGCTCAAAGGAGTCGTGCAAACATGTAGTAGTTGGGTGCTGTCCCGAAGCACTTGGAGGCAGTGACGGTTAGACAGGATTCGTCTCTCCCGGTATTGGGGGTTGACATCGCGCTGTGTCCAGGAGGGCCATTACACAAGTAGTCCCTGGCCAGGGCAAGCGAGATATACTGGTAGGTTTCCAGTGTTATCTCAGGGTGTTCTGGGCTACACTCCGACATGACTTGTACCGCTATTAGGGGATTGACATTTACCGCCCCCTAGGCCCGCCATGCGATGTATCAGACGAACAGACCGGACTGTATGGAGACTGTCACATTCAGGCTCAGTAGGAGTTCAGATGAGTTCACCTCGTCAGTCTTCTTATCGGCATCTACCTGGGGACCGTTACGTACAGCTAGTGCCGCTTGCGGTCTGTGGTTAAACCCACTGCCAGTGTAGTGTCGAGTCTTTAGAGTCCCACACAGAGATTTATTCTCCTTTAGGCAAAATGAGTAGAGGTCGCATGGTTTTGCGACAGGGTTCGTTCACATCCGCGCATTTGTGCATGTTTGCTGTCCGGACAGCTTATACTAGCGGGCTTTGGTTTAAACCAGATCCTAGTATATGATTTGGGATCGGTTTTATCTCATTGTATTCGTGTTCCTCGGATCACGAATACGGGTGCGTATGCACAGTTGACTGAGACAGAGGGAGAGGACTTTGATTAGGGTTGATGACTATTGTCATTTGCTTAACCCTAATGCTTATGTGTGTATTATGATTAATTGATATTAGTTAAATATAATTGTGCATAGTTAGGGTTGTTGACCATTTGACCATACTTGACTTGTTGACTTAGGTTGACATATTGACCATCATCATTCCATATGAAAGATGCTCTTTGATTCTTACAATTTGCATTTAATGTGAAATGATAATGGTCAAGTCTTGATTAACCATGACAATTATCTAGCTAATTATCTAATTTCATAATTCACCCATATTAAAGAGAATGGTTTATTATTTCTCTCATTCTATCATATAGATTCTCTCTCCTCCTCTTCCTCTCTCTCAAGCTCTCCCCTCTCATGAGTTGAGAAACACATGAGCTTGAGATAAACCTCTCTAAAGTAATTTCTACTCTCATCTAAGCTTCTAAGATTAGCACTTCTAGCATCATAGTTACTTCTAGCTTGAAGTTGAAGCCAAAGTTGAGGCTCTCGGGTAGATCCTTCTTCGACTAGAGAAGGCGACAAGGTGATCACTTTCTTCCACTCCAAGGAGCAAGCAGAGAAGGACATAAAGCCCAAGGTATAACCTTTCTTCCATGTAGCTAATACTAGTTAGCTTGTAGTTAGTTTTTGTTTAGCAAAGATCCTCCTTTAGTTAGTCCATGTTGCCTAGTACCGTAAAAATCAGATTTTTTATACCGTTTCCGCCTCCCGGCAAGCACCGGGGTGGGCAACGTGGACTTACAGAACTTAGGACACATATCTCAAATAAATGAGGTTCATCAGTTCACGAGGTATTTGGGTTTGATCTAAGGATCGTTAATCGTATATGAGACTAAGATCAACTTAGGAACAGTGAGTATATAGGCTCAATTGATCATCTGACCATATATGGATAGCCCATGAATAGTATACGATAGTCAATATAGAGACATTCCGTAGGGCAGAATACCATTTTAAGGATATAGCGGTCCATCTTTCAGCTTGCACGCACGTGTATATATTACGTGGCGAAGTGGATAATGGTACATAGGAATGCGCCCAATATTGGGGTGCGGTCCAATTTAAAGGCATTTCTATTTTCTTCAAAGGTGTTTACTTATACATATATGTATGCTTTCTTAAACCCGGGGCTCTTGCTATTCTTTTATCTGATGGTGAGCATGTTTGTATGAGGTGCGTCTCGATATGAGGTGCACATCAATATGGGATGCACCAATATAGGGTTAGGACATTCCATGTCTTTATGAAATTTCATATCTTTCATCAAGTTGGGACGAGAAAGGAGGGCTTGTTGGTTGTTGGAACCTGCTACCTCTCTGAAGATGCTGAGGAATTACAACACCATAAATTAGAGGTGTGGAAGGATGTACCTTTGAACCAAATCCCGATATGAGGGAAGAGAACATGTTGGAACTTGCTGGAAGGGCTACTTGGCGGACTTGTATTTTATCTAAGGTTCATTAGCCTTATATGAGACTAAGATCAACTTAGATAATATGGTATAAGGGTAGTTAGTCGTATATGAGACTAAGGATAACTTAGAGTTTTGTCTAAGGATTGTTGGTTTTATATTAAACAAAGATCAACTTAGGAATTGAAGAGCATATGGGTTCGAAGAAGCTTAAGCTTCACAGACTTAGCCAATATGGGGCTAAGATTGGTCTGCACAGCATAAACTGACGCATATATATTGACGTATATCATCATGGGCATATGTCCAATGGCTCATGCCTATTGGAGTATGGGTCTGAAACATATGATTATATTGGTGCAAGGCGTTTATTGGTGCATAGCTTATTTAATGCATGGGTCTCTGGCGCTTACCACTAGCACATGCTATGTGGCCCTTTCTTATTGGCGCACAAATATTGGCATATGAAAGAATGGCGTTGGGATATCAGCACATGTTTAGACTATTGCATGCCTATTGGCGCATAGCCTCTGGCACATGTCCATTGGCGTTAGTGGGTTATTGGCGCATCTCAATGTGGCGCATACCCATTGAAGCATATGCCTCTAGCTCATGCCTTTATTTGGCTCATACCTAATATCCAGAGATTAATCTATGTATTATATTCTGAATCTTAAGTTTCAAATGAAGTTTAAACTTCTGTTAATGGTCTTTTTACCCTTAACAAATATCAAGAATCAAACTTTATTATCTTGAGTTGTATTCTGGTGCATGGTTCATGTCATGTAGTCCTTGAAATATAAACTTCATCTTTTCTTCATGACGGTCTTAAGATCTTGATGTTCTTTTATCATTTTGGTTAAGGATTCTTAAGTTTTTCCCAAACTTTAGATCTTAAGATCAAAAATCCCTCTGTGAGGGGCGATTAGACTTAAGGACTTTAAGATCCGAGAAGCTTAATCTTCTTTAATGGAGATCAATCTTGTATACCTCAGTTTTATGGAGGAGAAAGATGGCAGAGAGCATGCAAGCTTAAGCTTTTTATCTCAAATTTATGGGGGGTCGACTGTCTTCTAAATTAATCTCTTGGGGTCCCTTATATAAGGTATGAAGGATCATTGGTCATCGGGACCCACCATCTCTCTGAAGACGCTGAGAGATTACAGTGGCGTAGATCGAAGATGTGGAAGGATATACCCTAGGTCAAACCCCTTTCATAAGAGGAGGGAACATTTTTGGAGCCTAAGCTCGATGTTGCCAAGAAGGCTTATTTGCGCCCACGCATATGCGTCGCACGTATTGCCCATGGCGCCGGCGCACCTGTGTCGCACGTGTGGCGCACATAGCATCGACGCATCGGCTTCGCACATGGGTGCTTAGCGGTAGTGCACGTATGCTACACACGTGGCACGCCTAGCACCATTGGCGCACTTATGCTTTAGGGGGAATGGTTTACCATTCAATGATACTTAAGTATCATATGAAGCTTAACTTTTTGTATATCTCTTTTGAGTGAGGGTATCCTCTTTTATTTATAGGGTGATAGTAGAGAGTGCTCTCTCCGATTTACCGATGCGGGAATAAAGTTGCATCCCTCATGTGATAGATCCTTGATTAAACTATATATGCATAGCACGTTTGCTCATAACTTTTAATTCCGGGAGAGTTATAAAGCCCGCAATATATCAAATCGAATCACTTTTTGAGACGCATTAGATTCCACTAGAGTTTATCTGATTCTCATTTAGGATTCTGCCGAAATATAGCTCGGAAAAACTTTTTTGCATATTCTCGAGCTTATTGAGGCCACTTGATGCTTTGAGCTCCTTTGTGCTCTTACCCAAAAAAATTTTTGCAGGAACAAATACCCCCCACTACTTTGCCCACTTAAATATGTACATGGGTTAAGTAGTGCAAAGTAATGCACCGCCGGAGATTTGACGGCTGAGGAAACATGTTTAGATCCCTGTTATTTAAGACTTTTCATCCTTCATACACCATAAGGATCTCACAAAGTATTTTCTTCCTACGAGTCGAGAGGATCCCGTAAGTATATATTCTCCTTAGAAGTCATAAGGCTCCTAAGCATCTTTCATCTTGTGAGTCATAAGGATCCAACAAGAGTATTTTCTTCTTATGGGTCGAGATGACCCAGAAGTGGCTTCTTTTTCTCGTTGTTTGTGCTGGAATAGCTTAGCTCAATTTATTTACTCGTTCAGGAACCTTCAGTTTACCCTTCCCTTAGGCATACGGATAAACCATCCTAATGTTAAATATAAATAACCCCTTTTATAATAGGATCCCGTTAGGTTTATGGTGCCGGGTTTAGTCCGTCGCACCGTTACGTCAGCCAATATCTTCTCGATCCATGTCTACTTGTCGCTGGTTCGAGTAACCGCGTACTTGCTGTATCGTCGAACCCTACCGCTGCAGGAGAGAATGTCTCAAGTAAACTTTTTAGGTCGGTATGATTGTATTGCAGTCAGATGATTCAGCGTTAGGTATCACCGCGGCGCTTTACCTTAAGGTCAAAATCCTTTCTTTGAGGAGTCCCAAAGAAGTCAAAGTCGCATCTGTCCGAGCTGGGATAACATCTAATGGTCTTTAGGCTTTGTATGTATTGCTATCAAGACCCAAATCTAGGAATATGCCATCACTACGCTTTTACTTTGATGATGTCGCGCCGTTTCTTCACTGATGTATGACATGTATGGTTACCTAGGACGGCAGCAAGGTTTCGGGAGATATCGCCCATGCCATTTTTAAATTTTTGCCATTCTAAATAACTCTAACCAAGAATCTTTAACTAGAAATTTAAAAAAACAAGCAATGTTAACAACTTAACATCTAAGTGAACTAGAAATATAACCTTTGTAGATCGGTCCTTCACTTCAATAGCTCCTAGTAGTAGTCTTTTCGCTGCGATGAAATGATCTTGCGGACTCTTGAACGGCTCCATAAGAAGAAAGCAACGAACTTGCTTGAAGTCTTCGAGGCCGAAGATGATCTACATCGAGGAGACACTAAGCCAAGCTACCCTCTTCACTAATGTGAGATTAGTGAAGCTAACACCTTATACTAAAGTGCCAATCTAGTAGAGGATGATGAAATAGGATTTTTGCTCACTTTGGATTTCTTTTTCTCACTAAAATTTCTCACTTACCCAAAAGCTAGAGAGCTCTTGAGCTTGAAGAAGAAGATGAAGAGAGATAATGTTGTGTGAGAGAATGGCAACTATGGGTGAGAAAATATCTAATATATCTCATAAAAAGACTTAACCATGAGTTTAGATAATGGTTGGGTTAAAAAATATCTAGTGTAAAACAAAACTAGTGGACTAAGTCAATGGGTTTCAAAGCTTCATGAAGCTTCATGCCATGTGACAAATTTCCAACTAATAATTGAATTACCATAAATAAATAAACCATACATTATCTTTATCATGGTATAAGTCTCATACACCCATGTTGCATGTATCATCAACCATGACACAAAATAAAACACAATTAATATATATCACATATATATTAAGTGTGCACATGTGAGAAAAATAAATGTTTAAGTGAGCTAATATTAGTTAATGTAAATTAATATATCAAATATATAATTATACATTAAATCATTAAATCAACACTTGATTTAATAATCCGGTTATATCTCATATGACCGACTAATATTATTTTTATCATTATATCGAATAAACACTTGATTCGATAACCCGGCTATATCGCATATAACCGACCGATAAAGTATCGACTTATCGAATCAACATTTGATTCGATAACCCGGCCATATCACATATAACCGATCGATACTTTATATCACGAGAATAGAATACGGTATCTCATACTCGTATTAATCTCGGTCCCGCACATATCACATATGTGCTCCTACTTCGTTTTGCCTGAGCCAGTGAAACCTATGTGTAGGGCTCTAAAGACTCGTCAATACGCCGGCAGTAAGTGATGATCACATTAAGCACCTACAAGCCGTCAGTGGTACTAGCTGGACGTAACGACTACCCGGGTATTGAACGATCAGAAGATCAGCAAGCTAGCCCGCTCCAACTCCTGCAAAAGCCTGTCAGTAACACTACCGTATAGTCTGGTCTCTTCGTCAGATATGTCGCATATCAACAGCTTGGGGGTGAGAAAACGTCGGACCCTAATAGCCTGATAAGTCATGCCGATGTAAGGTCCATAACGGTTTGAGAAACTACTGATAACACTTACCAGTAAATCTCAGCAACCCTGGCCAGGGATTTCCTGTTATGGACAATCGAGCATAGCGCAACATCAACTCCAAATACTGGGAGAGACCAATCCCCTCCTATTGCTCATTGCCTCCATTTGACTCAAGAATGTACCCAAAAACCACCATTTTGCACGATCTCTTGACCTTGGTAAGGTGGAAATCAAAGCGCTGTGGGAATCACACAAGCCTCTATGGCGATCTCGGGTCGACAGACTAATCTGTACCAGTGTCACCAGAGAACTGCTATCTGACGATAGGTATAATACCATCTAGGAGTTCTCAGCGAGTCCGTTCAGTGTACCCAGTCTCCACTGAGCACCCATACACCATCTTTGATGTCAAACACCAATGGATGTGGGATCATCCATCGCCCATCATATGGGTCAAGATGCGTATACGCTAGTCTAATCTGGAGTATCGATGCCCTGTCTCGATACTCCCTCGACTAGGAACAATTATAGGGTGTACTTGTGGACTACCCTTGGCCCCACTAGTATGATCTCCATCATAGTCCTGGGAGTCAAGTACACATCCTAAAGGGCTTTGTCAACATTTTAGAGCAAGACAACATCACGTATACAAGTCAGTATGTCAAGACGAAGAGCAACCAGATAGTATACTATCATATCGAGTAAGAAAGTCCTCCCTATATATGTCCAAGCATCCCCTACAATATACATCGCATGTACAGCAATGGCCTCTAGGGCATACATATAACTAACAATCTCCCACTTGCACTAAGGCCATCTGTTGTAGTATCCAATACCCAATAATATAGCAGTGGTTGTAGTATCTCATACTCAACCATCCCAAAATCTCTCAATCAGTATTTGGGAAAGTAGGACTTGGTGAGTGGATCCGCCGTGTTTTTCTTCGTGTCAACTCTCCTGACCTCGATCCGTTGGAGATTAACCATCTCCCTGATCAGGTGATACTAGCCTCAGAAGATGTCCAGATTGCTGATGGGACCAGTGTTCTTAGGCGAAAGCCACAACTCCATTGTTGTCACAATAACGGTTGTTGGACGATCAATGGTAGGAACCTTGCTCATCACATGAACAAGTAATGTCCATACTACCTCTTTGGTAGCATCGTTGGTAGCAATGTAATTAGCCTTTATCGTCTAGTATGCCACGGTATCTAGCTTGGAACTCTTCCAATCCTACCGTCCCTCCACTGAGGGTAAAGAAAATACCTGTGACTGACTTTCAGTCGAACTTATCACTCTGGAAGCTGGAACTAAGAACTTTCTTTTAGTGCTTCTCAAGTACTTAAAAATGTCCTCCACAGCTGTCCAGTTATTCTCCCAAGATCCGATTGATTCCTGATCACTACACCTAGTGAGTCATCTACATCTGGTATGGTACATAACATCGCATACATGATAGTGCCTACTGCCGAAGCATAGGGTATCCCATACACACGAGTGATCCATGAGTAAGTGGGCGAACCTCCACGCTTAGAATCCTCCATACTAAAACCCTTTAGTATGGTGTTAATATACCTGGATTTAGGACACTCCCAATATCCACATAGATCTATCACCATAGATCATAATCCATAAGATGTAGTAGGTATCGTCCAGATCTTATATTGAGAATTCTCGTGATAAGAGGAGCTTGACCGATTGTAGCATAGGAAACACTTTCCTATCAAGAGTATGTCATCTACGTACAATACGTGGAAGACAGCCTCACTCTCTACAGCCTTCTTGTATATACAAGGTTCATCTACCATTTTGATGAAGTCAAACTCTTTGACTGCCACATCAAAACAGATGTTCCAACTCCGCGATACTTGCATTGATCCTGATGGACTTATGCATAGCTTTGAAAGTCTCAACTTTTCCATTTACACCAAGAATCTTCTTAAGATCCATTTTGCTCCTAATGGGATTTACCCCTTCAGGTGCAACATGCAAAGTCATACTTCGTTGGTGTACATGGATTCCATCTTTGATCGCAAAGCATCCACCCATTTCATAGAGCCCCCACTCGTGACGGCCTGCCTGAACCTAGTTGGGCCATCATCAACCATGATGCAATCCCCGCTCCTACTGTCACCGAGAAGACCGTAGTATCTTTCAAGTGGATGAGGAATCCTACCAGATTCGCGGAGAGGCCGAGGTCCGTTGGAGACTATTGAATCTTTGGTTTCACCAAATCATCAGCTATTAGTTTGTGTAGCTGGAACTCCTTCCAGTTCTACCTCATGACCACTAATTTCTTCACAAGAAATTCCTTTTCTAAAAAGCTGGCATGCTGAGAAACAATACACCTTTTGCTCCTCAGAGTGGTAGAAGATATTCCCTCACAAATGTTTGGGATATCCTAACAAACTTATATAGAACTGACCTTGCCTTGAGTTTGTCCGAATTTTGCTTTTCAACATAGGCCGGACAACCCCATATCTTAACTCGTTTAAGCCATGGTCTCTTCCCATTTCATATCTCATATGAAGTGGTAGGCACTGATTTGGATGGAACCCCATTCAATAGGTATGCAGCTTCTCAAGTGCATAACCCTAAAAGGAAATAGGTAACTCAGCAGTACTCATCATAGAGCGCGCCATATCTCATAGGATGCGATACCTCCGCCCCGATACACCATTGTGCTGTGGTGTATACGAAGGAGTAAGCTGAGAGAGAATCACATTCTCCTTTTAGAAAATCCTGGAATTCTACGCTCAAGTATTTTCCTCCTCGATCACATCGAAGGACTTGAATACTTTTACCCGTTTGGTTTTTCAACTTCAAGCTTATATTCCTTGAATTTCTTAAAAGTTTCAGACTTGTGTTTCAACAGGAACATATGTCCGAATCCTAAGAGATAGTCGATGAATATAACGAAGTACGAAGAACCAAGCCTGGCATTTGTAGACATAGGACCGTATACATCATCATGTATATGTCCCAAGTGTTCACTAACTCTTACTCTGTTTCCAGTAAACGGAGTATTGGTTAATTTACCTTTGAGACAAGACTAGCAAGTATCATAAGATGAAAATTCGAACGGATTCAAATATTCATCCTTATGTAACTTAGCTAGTCATGTTGCATTGGTATGACCGAGTCTACAATTCCACAAGAAGGATTCGTTCATTTCTGAACTACTCCTCTTGTGTGTGTTCTAGATATTTTGAACTGTGGTTTGATTTAGAACGTATATGCTAAATATATAACGTGCCTGATTGAATCAACTCTTGATCAAGGAAAATGTTCACAACATTATCCACTAATACAAAATTATATCCTTCTTTAACTTAATAAAGAAACCGATGTAATATTGTATATCAGGTTCGGTATGTAATAACATTCGTTCAGAATCAATGTATTAATACAAGGTGATATTTGCCAACTGATTTGGCTGCAACAATTGCACCATTCTCTAACACTTAGAGACATATCACCCATTCTCAGTTCTCTACCTATATGTAGCCCATGTAACATATTACATATGCGGGATCCTGATCCGGTATCACATACCCAGAACGTAGAGGATACTGAAAAATAGTTCTTGGTAATGAACACACCTGAAGAAGATGCATCAACATGAACTTTCTTCGATTGGGTGTCATGGAAATCTGGATATTCCCCCATTTCCTGCTAAGTCTTATAACAATTATAAGAAAGAACGAAACCAACGTTCCCTAGCACAGTATAATAAGCAGGTTCGGTCAATGCATCCATATTATTATCTTGATTAAGGCGTGACATGGTCGCTACCAGGAGAGAGAGAAGAAAACACTCTGCGTGCGCTCTTAGTAAGATTAGATTGGTTATTATTTTATCTAATCAGGATGGCTCCTACTGTTTTTATCAAATCTTCCTTCAAACCCTAAAAGGTAAGATTAGCCGGGATTAATTACACCCTACAAGTTCGCCAATCTTTCAGCCAGGCCAGTGTCGGTACTTTGAGGGAGGTTCCCCGTGCTTTCGCATGAACCTAATTAAAATAAACCTCATTTTTCCAGGGGCGTAACCCGTTAACACCTTTCTAGAAACCTACTTGATCGGCTAATTGTAATGTGTAAAACTCTCCCAGGAGTAACTCTTACTAGCAGTGGGTATCGGGATCCAACTATGTCATAGAAGATATACAATCTCATTGCAAATTTCAACTCTTGAAATTCCCGATAATGGTTTTGCCCCTAGCAACGTATGACCTTGGCTAAGGTCAACAAATCATAAACGCTAGCCAAGTTCAACCCATCATTTCTTGATTGAATTAAACCCACCCGCACGACCCTTGGCTAAGGTCAACAAAGCCGCACGACTACACTAACTCAATCGCATCATATGCTTGCAGATAAGCATTAATTAGCTACCGCACACTACACCTTGACTAAGGTCAACAAACGCAGCACGAATACTAAGAATTAATTATCTGAAATGACGGAGGGCTACGACAGGTTTTTTTAAGAAAACCATGAGAGTAATGAACTTGATATTGTTGTAGAATCGAATGATTTTGAAAAAGGAGTGTTTTTTTAGGCTTTTACTAGTTTTGCTAAAGAGGTCACTCCCGATGAAGGGATCTCGGCTCTTTCCTTATCGAATAAGGTGCAGGATATTTCACAAATACCACTATGCAAAGCAAAAAACTATAAAAGCAATCAAAAGACAATCTAAGTTTGTAGCATCTGCTAGTTTCGCTACAGAGGTCACTCCCGGTGAAGGGATCTCGGCTCTTTCCTTATCGAATAAGGTGCTGGATATTCTACAAGGAATACCGCTATGCAAAGCAAGAACTAGAGCTACCAGTTTCTAAAACAAGTTTCTACAACATTTTTAGGTTTCTTTTTCTTTCATTAATCTCATTAATGAAGTCCCAATAATTATGCTTCCCAAGCATCACATATGAAACGAAAGCAGCAATATTAATTATATCTCATATATATAATATAGGCATTCGTCTCAGAATATCTAGTGATCACATCACAGAATAACAAGAGCAGAAGAATCACATATGAAATATTGGATATACTAGGAATTCCGTGTTTTAATTTAAGCCGGTATAAAATACGGATTCCACGGTCGCGATGAATAACTAAACCCACATCCCTAGACCCCTACGAGAGCGGCAAGAAACCCTACCAATTCTAGAGTTAGGAGACATGGTCTTGACTCCTCGAGATGGTCTCCCGCTGGACCCTAGAACCCGGTTACTTGTGCTCCCCTCCTTGGGTCTATCCTAATGCGGAAAAGTAAATAATATACATCAATGGTGACATCTTTCTCAACTCGGAAGTGCCCTAATAAAAGAATATTACATACAAGCTTTTACATGAATGAAAATGAAAAACTCTCATCTCACATAAAACCCCCGGCTATTCAAACACGACGATCCAATATAACATATCACAGCAACACATAACATCACAAGTCATCAACGTAAGTAAATATACGTATCCCGGTTGTCGTTGACATATAGCACCGAAACCGGCGATACACCACATATTACACTTACGGTCGCAGAAAATAAAGTGAAAAACTACAAAAATTGGAATCCGCAACCACCTTAGACATCATAAACCCAATGTATCACATACTTTTGATTTCATGCCCAACAAATGAATTCCTAAGACATCACATACCTAACAATTATAAACCCCGTAATTTAGTCTCGATATTGAAAACACTTTTCAATAACCTGTCGGGTAATTCAACAAGATTCCCGATAACCTGATCAAATACTCGTCGGAAACTTTAGTAGATGGCCGCACCCCCGATGCCGTCGACGAAGTGCACTAAGGTGGAACACCTTTGCCGCGAGCACCTGAATGGATGCTTTTGGCGACAGGGTTCTCCTACAGTCACTTGGTCGGGGCTATAAGGCGTAGCTATCTAGTAAGGTTACCCGGCAAGTCTCCTCATACACTACGTAATTGCGACGGACTTTTGATCACATCAAAATCCCGTGGCAACCGATCAAATGAGACTAAACTGCTAGATTTATAAAATTCAAACTAGTTATCTCATAACTAATTATGTGGATTCCAAATATTATATCACAATCACAGATACCTAGACGAAGTTAAACTTTTCGATCGAATAATCAAGCACCCAAAATTTCCCAAATAAGCTCAACACTTGAGCGGAGTTCAAAAAGTACCCAGAAACTGCCACAGCTCCTATGAACCATTCGTAAAAGGGTCAACCAATGCCTCACATGTGGCACCGCTGAACTACCACAAACCCTATGGTTTGGTGGCGGTTCTGATGATCACATAATTGAGTTAAGGTTTTCTTCTTCTAGAGGGTCTACAGAATCGCCTGCATGATTTTCTGAAATTTTTAAACTTAGAAAAAATCCAACACTTGGAAAATTTCCAGCAGGGAAAAATTGGGTAATTGATATCCGTTCAAACCTTTTAATATCGTCTAAATAACCCGAATACTTGTTAGAATTACGACTACGAAACACTCCGAATTGCTTTTGCAGAAAGTTAACATCACATGAAAATTTAGCAAAAACAAACAATACCTGAAACATCAAAACCCAGAGATTAGAACACATGAAAAATTTAAGGGGTAGTGCTCGGTTTTTGGCCGAGATGGGGGGTGTGTGGACGACCACTTTTGCTCAGAAATGCCTCAAATTTCTCCAGTGTTCATGTTATATCACATACAACACTCTGCAGTTGTTTTAAAAAAATTTTGACACCTCTAAAAATTCGACAGAAACTGGATTTCGTAGTTTCAAGTTTCGGAGCAGTTTTGGTTTCGTAATCTAACAATCATCGTTAAATTTTTAGCCTGGATCTGATACCACTGTAGGGTTACCTAGGACAGCAACAAGGTTTCAGGAGGCATCGTCCATGCCGTTTCTAAATTTTTGTCGTTCTAAATAACTCAAACCAAGAATCTTTAACTAGAAATTTAAACAAACAAGCAATGTTAACAATTTAACATCTAAGTGAACTAGAAATACAACCTTTGTAGATCGGTCCTTCACTTCAATAGCTCCTAGTAGTAGTCCCTTCGCTGCGATGAAATGATCTTGCGGATTCTTGAATGGCTCCATGAGAAGAAAGCAACGAACTTGCTTGAAGTCTTCGAGGCCGAAGATGATCTACGTCGAGGAGACACTAACCCAAGGTACCCTCTTTACTAATATGAGATTAGTGAAGCTAACACCCTATACTAAAGTTCTAATCTAGTAAAGGATGATGAAGTAGGATTTTTTCTCACTTTGGATTTCTTTTTCTCACTAAAGTTTCTCACTTGCCCAAAAGCTAGAGAGCTCTTGAGCTTGAAGAAAAAGATGAAGAGAGATAATGTTGTGTAAGAGAATGGCAACCATGGGTGAGAAAATATCTAACATGTCTCATGTAGAGACTTAACCATGAGTTTAGATAATGGTTGGATTAACAAATATCTAGTGTAAGACAAAACTAGTGGACTAAGTCAATGGGTCTCATAGCTTCATGAAGCTTCATGCCATGTGATAAATTTCCAACTAATAATTGAATTACCATAAATAAATAAACCCTACATTATCTTTATCATGGTGTAAGTCTTATACACCCATGTTGCATGTATCATCAACCATGACACAAAATAAAACACAATTAATATATATCACATATATATTAAGTGTGCACATGTGAGAAAAATAAATGTTTAAGTGAGCTAATATTAGTTAATGTAAATTAATATATCAAATATATAATTATACATTAAATCATTAAATCAACACTTGATTTAATAATCCGGTTATATCTCATATGACCGACTAATATTATTTGTATCATTATATCGAATCAGCACTTGATTCGATAACCCGGTTATATCGCATATAACCGACCGATACAGTATCGACTTATCGAATCAACATTTGATTCGATAACCCGGCTATATCACATATAACCGATCGATACTTTATATCACAAGAATAGAATACGGTATTACATATTCATATTAATCTCGGTCCCGCACATATCACATATGTGCTCCTAGTTCGTTTTGCCTGAGCCAGTGAAACCATTGTTAGGACTCTAAAGATTCTTCAATACGCCGGCAATAGGTGATGGTCACATCAATCACCCACAAGACGTCAGCGGTACTATCTGGACATGACGGCTACCCGGGTATTGAACGATCAGAAGATCAGCAAGCTAGCCCGCTCCAACTCCTGCAAAAGCCTGTCAGTAACACTACCGTACAGTCCGGTCTCTTCGTCAGATATGTCGCATATCAACAGCCTGGGGGTGGTAAAACGTCAGACCCCAATAGCCTGATAAGTCATGCCGATGCAAGGTCCATAACGGTTCGAGAAACTACTGATACCACTTACCAGTAAATCTCAGCAACCCTGGCCAGGGATTTCCTGTTATGGACAATCGAGCATAGCGCAACATCAACTCCCAATACCGGGAGAGATGAATCCCCTCCTATCGCTCATTGCCTCCATGTGACTTGGGACTGTACCCAAAAACCACCGTTTTGCACGATCTCTTGACCGTGGTAAGGTGGAAATCAAAGCACAGTGGGAATCACACAAGACTCTATGGCGATCTCGGGTCGACAGACTAATCTGTACCAGTGTCACCAGAGAACTGCTATCTAACGATAGGTATAATACCATCTAGGAGTTCTCGGCGATTCCGTTCAGTGTACCCAGTCTCCACTGAGCACCCGTACACCATCTTTGATGTCAAACACTAATGGATGTGGGATCATCCATCACCCATCATATGGGTCAAGATGCGTATACGCTAGTCTACTCTGGAGCATCAATGCCTTGTTTCAATACTCTCTCGACTAGGAACAATTATAGGATGTACTTGTGGACTACCCTTGGCCCACTAATATGATCTCCATCATAGTCCTGGGAGTCAAGCACACATCCTAAAGAGCTTTGTAAACATGTGAGAGCAAGACAACATCACGTATACAAGTCAACATGTTAAGACAAAGAGCAACCAGATAGCATACTATCATATCGAGCAAGAAAGTCCTCCCTATATATGTCCAAGCATCCACTACAATATATATCCCATGTACAGCAATGGCTTCTAGGGCATACATATAACTAACATGACATACATCTATATGATCTCTAGGCTGTATATATTGACATTGAGATCCGGAGCTAGAATTTTGTCATCACTCCACTTTATTTTGACCCTCTGGTCCTTACTGACGTCGCGTCCGCACCATGTTGGAATGAGAAGGAACGCCGATATAATCTCTAGGCTATATATTTTTTTATCGAGATCCAGAGTTAGGATTATGCCATCACTCCACCTTGCTGACATTGCATCTGTATTCTGCTGGAAGAAGAAGAAACGCCGAAATAATCCCTAGGCTGTATGAGTTGCCATCGAGTCTTGGTGCTAGGTTGATGCCATCTCACTGCTTTTACTTTGACCCTTCGGCCCTTGTTGTTCCCTCATCTGTACTCTGCTGGAATACGATGAGGTCAAATTGTTCTTTAGGCTGCATATATTGCCATCGAGACCTGAAATTAGGAATATGCCATTACTCCAATTTAGCTTTGTGTCATGCCAAAATACGAAAATTTTAGGACATAACAAAGTCAACCATGCTTCCTATGGCTAGGAAAGATCCCTCCATAATCACATTATGGCTATTAATCAGATATCATGAACCATAAACTACTAAATCTATCTATCACATGTTCAATATCCATAAGGACAATAAATGGAAAAGATAGCGGAAGCAATAAAGATCCAAGAAATAACTAACCAGCATAAGAGCTATATCAATGAGGTGGTCCTCACTGATCGGCGATCCTGTCGAAGTACTTACGTGCTAAGTCAAGTATCTGGGCCATGCAAAATCCAGACGTCAGTGCATCACAAATATCATGATAATAGTAATAATATAAACAGTGTGCTATACACGATATCATATATAAAGTAAGGTATGAGTATCACTAACAATCATAGGTGTTACAATAGTATCCTATATGTATGTCACGTGTAACCTAAAGCCTGTACTTCTAAGCTGTCTATTCTACAAATATTTGAAATCAAATAATGTAATCCTCATCGTAACTCAACAGTATATATCTCGTTCATTCCCCCACGGGACCACAACACAATATATCCCGTTCATTCTCCATGGGACCATGGTAAAATAAACAATGGTTATTCCGTTCACGCCCGGAATCACGTCAACAATAATAATATCCTCTTGAGTTACGTTTCTGTTATATTCTTGATTTCCCATTTCCCTCTGGTTTCATGTTGAAGTTAGGTATTAACAATATCTACCTAATTCCAACACAAGATTAAGCAGGTAAAAGTCTTGTCTATCTAGACAACAGGTCACGTCCATCAGGACAACAAGTCATGATTGTCGGTATTAGTAATAATCTACGTAATAGGTCTAGTAATGTGTCGTGAACATATCAGGCAATGTGTTAACATGATAAATACTAGATGGAAAACAGTAACCAGTTCATTTAAACAGTGTAGGAATAACTAATATATTTTATTTAAATTGCAAGATATAATCTATTTATATATATATATATATATATATATATATATATATATATATATAAACCTATTTATAATAATGTTTTGCGTTGCTACTAAATATACAGTTAAAGATTATTGAAATTAGAAAGAACTAGCATGTAACAAGATAAATTTGTTATAGATATGAAATACGGGTTAATATTATAATAATGTATAATGATAATACTTGCTAATATTAACATGCATATGCTATGAATAATTATATAAATATTGTTCTACATAAAATAGAATGTAGCAAGTTTAGAAACTTGCCTCATATATAATGATGATCAAGACATAAGGAAGGACGACACGATGACTGGAACAGTGGGAATTGCGGCGTTTATAAATGCTCGACGAAATTCCGGGCTCAATTTAGCGTCGATTGATGCTATGGAGGGTGCAATGGTGGCGGAGCCTGGTCACAATGAGAGGAGGAAAGCTTGTTTGTCATGGATACAGTATACATCGGTGATGGAAGAAACAACGGTGTCAATAATGATGAAAGTGTGCAGTGGCTCGGTGCGACACGACATGACATGGTGCTGGTGCGAAGGTGGCACACAAGTGGGTACGAGCGTGGCACTGTAGCAGGGCATGAAGTAGGCATGATCTGGGCACGATGTGGTATGGTTTGGGTATGGTGCATGGTCTGGACATTGTGCATGGTGGCACGGTGGTGGTATAGTGATGTGGCACAATATGAGCACAGAGATGACATGGAAGAGGTGGCGATCGAAGGAGATGATAGTGGTCGGTGGAGATGGGGTCTGGGTTGGGATCAGAGGCGAGGGGAGCAAGGTGGAGGCAACGGTCAGCTCTGGTGAAGGGACCAGAGAGAAGGGGAAGAAGAAGAAGATGTTGCCAACGGTGATGGTATGGGTGGTGCTCTAGTGCTGGCGTGAAGAAGGAGGAGATGACTGGGATGGTGATGACGGCGATAGGGTGCAGGCGTCGACGATAGAAAAAGAGAACGGAGTGAGTTCTGGGTTGTGGTGGTCGGTGTTGGTGCTCTGGTGAGGCCACGGGAAAGGGAGGAGGTGGCGACGAGGAAGAAGAAGAGATGACAGGAGATGAGAGGTGACGAGGGCGATGGTGGTGAGGTTGAGGAGATGAAAAGTGATGATGACAACGAGAAAGAGGAAGGAAGGCGATGAGGTTTGTGAGTTAGGGCGAGGTAGAGAAAGAGAATGAGAGGAGAGAGACGGAGAGAGAGATATTTTATTTAAATAAAAATATAATATATATATATATATAATAGTTAATATATATAAAGAGTATATATATATATATATTAATAAAGAATATATTATATATTATGTAGGGTTTTACAGATAATATCAGATCACTCCAAATACTACCTGAATCTAGTCAAAAAATATAGTTTTGAGAATAAAATGCATACATAAAGATTTAGGTCATAATGCGATAATCTAAACTTAGATACATATACCCCCTAATAATATTTAGAAAGGAATTTTAATAAATATATATAATTTAGTAAAACTTTGGTTATCTTATATTTTAGGATTTGACTGCAATAGATAAGAGTGAAAAAGATATGGGGTGATATACCATGCAGTGTCAGTTAGTAAAATATTATATATTCATATCTTTTGACTACAAGTAGATATATAAACATATAACCACACACACACACACACACACACATATTATATAATACTAGATTTATGTAGATACACTTTACTGGTAATATTAGCTATAATCTTGCACCATATAGGGTTTTAAACATGCGAGTTGGGTCGGAAAACCACTATTACTATTCGAATCACTCGCAATCAAAATAAATAAAGGAATTATAAAGCAAGACTAAAAAATACCAAGTTATAATGTATAAACGTACTAGGGTGTTACATTATACCTAACTACAAAAGAATTTCGTCCTCGAAATTCACAGAAAATGAAAAGACAAGAAGATACGGGTCTAAGGAAAAAGATGTAGAAACTTCTGTCGAATCTTGTCTTCACGTTCTCAAGTAGATTCTCCGTACGAACGATTTCCCCACGAAATGAGTGCTAGAGGGATAACTTTATTTTTGAGAACCTTTTTCTCATCGATCCACAATAACCATTGGTTGCTCATCATAGCTTAAATCTTCTCTCACTGTCAGTTCTGAGTGATCAAGAACACGCGTCTCATCTCGAACATACTTGCGGAGTTGAGATACATGAAATATGTCATGAACACCCACCAAGGATGGTGGTAAAACCAATAGATAAGTTACCTCTCCAACACTCTCAGTGATATTGGAAGGCCCGACGAATCGATGACTAAGCTTGTCTCGACTACCAAATCGGATTATTCCTCTAGTCGGTGATATTTTCAAGAACACAAGATCACCAACAACAAACCCCAAAGATCTTCTTCCAGTATCAGCCCAGGTTCTCTGTCGATCTTGTGCCACTTTCATATGGTCATGAATCAGGTTAACTTTTCCACAGTTTTCACAATGAGTTCCGATCCTAACAATCTTTTTTCTCCCATATCGTCCCAACAAACAGGAGAGCGACACTTACAACCTTATAATGGTTCAAATGGAGCCATCTGTATAGTCGCCTGAAAACCGTTATTGTATGAAAACTCCACTAAATATAAATGATCCTCCCACGAACCCTTGAAATCGAACATCCAAGCTCTCAACATATTTTCAAGAGTTTGGATTGTTCTTTCAGACTGTCCATATGTCTAAGGATGGTAGGCTATACTAAATTTCAAGCGAGTTCCCAAATTTTCCTGTAGACTCCTCCAAAAGTAAGCAATCCGCTAAAAGTCTCTCAAATAGGCCGTGATAGAAACCGAGTGTCACGATCAGAAACGATACTCACCGGTACTCCATGCAATATCACAATCTCCTACATGTACCGCTCTGCCAAAGCCTCCGTTGACTGACCAATTCGAAAGGGTATGAAACGAGCTGCCTTGGTCAATCAATCGACAATCACCCAAACTACATTATTTCCCTTTGGATTCCGTGGTAAGGCTGTCATGAAATCCATGGTTATATGTTCCCTGTAACAACCCTAAACTTTCTGTACAATTTTTCTAAAATACAAAAAGGGGTATTTTTTCCTGAGCACCAGTTATAAATTTATTTTGCATTTTAATAGTAAGAAGGAGCTTGTAGCTCATTGGTAAGACCTTACACTGCTGAACCAAAGTACCAGAGTTCAAGTCCTATCACCCACATTATTTTCTTTAAATTTTTAGAAGTCTAAGGGTCTACATATGCATAACTCGTAAAAACCCTACGTCAGATATAAAACAAACTGACCCAGGAGCTACACCAACAGACATAGGACACGTGGCATGAAGAATCGGCGCAACTCGGTTGACTCGGGCAGGCTGACTCCGCCCGCCGCCTCCGGCCGATTCACCTCCAAACCCGAGTTGGCCTTCAGTGAACTTGTGTCTTTTTGTCTTCTTGAAACCCCTGTCATGTTTAATTTTTCTGAATTATTACAGAGAATTAAAAATCCCATTAAAACTCTTTTTAATACAAAATTTAATACATTTTTCTTCTCACCCTTTCACCTACCCTAACCCTAGTTTTACCTTATAAATACCACCCCTAAACACCCCCTCACTCACAAATTCTATCCAAACTCTCAAGAAAACTCTCTAGAATTTTGTGTACAAGTGGAGTTAGCGAAGGGCGAAACTCCAGCGATCTTCCGACGACGATCCTAAAAGCTCCCGGCAACGAAACGACACACCGGCAACTCCTACTTCCTTCTTTTCCTCTTCTCTATGCTACAAGCCAGTAAGTCCCACCTCCCTCCTCTCTATTCTATTCTAAAACTTTGTAAAACTAAAACCCGACGGAAGCGGAGTTAAATCCGTCTTCCGATTCAGTTTTCTTTGTTAAGTTCAATTTTCCTTAACACAACCATGTAAAACTCTTACATCTTGACTATTAATCATTAACAAAACATATGGAATAAATACCATTTCAAAAGAATGTATATTTCAATTTTTATCGTACTTTTTCAGTAAAATACCATGTAGTTTAGTCTCGACTTTAAAACATCATTAATTTTGCTATACCTTTAGATAGATCACGAGGTAATGACCTACCTCTTCGCAACACTCATATTCAATATAGCACAATACCTTTTGGGAAATATAGATTCGGGAAAATACCGTTTTACACAAAACTAACTTTAACTTATAAAAATCATTTTCACAAAATTACGTATTTTACACAAATCTTTGCAAAGCGCCGCTATAACCCATTTGGGGGTGTTGGATATAGTGCCCTCAAAATCAATTATTGGATCGCAGGTACGTGATTGTGATGATTGAGGAAGGACCTATATCGATAAAACAGTCTTACTCGAGATGATAGTATGCTATCTGGTTTGTCTTTATCACTGTTACACTTTGATAGAGCCCTTAGGATCTTGCTTGACTACCAGCAGTATGATGGCGATCATATATGTGGGAGCTGGGGTCTATAAGCACATCCTTAAAGTTTCCCTAGTCGTGGGAGTTTCGAGATAAGGCATCGATACTCCAAAGTAGACTAGTGTATACAGTCGAGACCCCGAAAAGGGGCGGTGGCCGGTCTCACAAGCCATTGGTGTTAGTTAGATCACCTAAGATGTATACAGGTGCTCATTGGGATATGAGTACACCAGACAGGACTCGCCGGGAACATGCTAGTTGGTATTATACATATCGTCAGATAGCAGTTCCCTGGTGACATGTGTACAGGTTAGTCTGTCGACCTGGGATCGTCATTTGTCTCGTGTGAGTTCCCACTATGTTTTGATTACTACCCTACCACGTCTCAAAGGAGTTGTGCAAACAGGTTTTAGTTGGATATAGTCCCGAGCCACATGGAGGCAGTGAGCGGATCATCAGGGATTCGTCTCTCCCGGTATTGGGGGTGAGATCGATCTGTGTTTAGGAGAGCCATTACACGAAATCCCTGGCCATGGTAATCGAGATTTACTGGAAAGTATTCCAGTAGCATCTCTGGGTGTTCTGGGCTTCACTCCGACACGACTTATACAGCTATTGGGGGTCTGACGTTTACCAGCCCCTAGGCCCTATATGTGATACTCATAGACGAACGAACCGGACTGTACGGATATTGTCACTGTCAGACTCAGTAGGGTTTCTGGATAAGTTCGCTCGTCAGCTTCCCTTCCGATCAATACATAGGCAACCGTTACGTACAGCTAGTACCTCTGACGTGCTAGAGGTTATACCCAGAGCCAGTGTGTTGATGAGTCTTTAGAGTCCCCCACAGACAGTTTCCCAAGTTCGGGCAAAACGTTGTAGAAGCCGTATGGTTTTATGGCAGGGTTCGGAAAATGCACGTGCGTTTACGCACGTGTCATATTTCGGGCAGATAATACTAGTCGGCTTTGGTTTAAGCCGGATCCGAGTATTATATTTGTAGATATAATATCTTTGTCTCAGTTGCATTTGTATTCGGTCGTAATACAAATGCGGGTATGTTTATACTGTTACGGGGTTATCCTGAAATTCGTTTCGGGATCGCTTTTGAAACTTGCCAGTTTCCAATTTTCTATCGCCCGTCTTTAACATTCGGTTAAAGACGGATTTATCTTTTCTTAAGGTGAGTCATGAGTGTGTGGATGGTTCTAGAAGATTCTAGATGGTGACTAGGCTAGTGAGCCATTAGTGCATTAATTATTGCATTAATGGGTTTGGTGACTAGGTTAAGGTGACTTATTGATGCATTGAATGTTTAAGCAAGGTGTTAACTTGACTCATTCTTTCATTTATGGTTGTGGTCACCTTCCCCCCTTCCTACACTCAGCCCCTCCTTCATAAGTGGCCGGCCCCTCTTGCTAGATGATTATGGTTGTTCATTTGGAAAAAAGATTAGGGTTTTGCTTCATGAAAATTACGATTGCTCATTTCTCATTTTCACCCGATCCAAAAGGCAACTTCATTAACCGTTCATCCATAGCTTTGGATGTAACGAGACAAAGTGTTCTACTCATTCTCTACATCAATCTTGGTCATCTCTTTTAGCAAACTTGATGATCGAGTTGCCTCGGTTCAGAGGCGGGAGCCCGTTTAAAGATCCGTCGACGTGGTGCCACCTGGACGAGAAGACTGGAGATTCAGGAGATCGGAGCAGCCACAACAAAGCGTGAGATGATGGTTAAAGACCGAAGGACTCGGATCGTTCGGTATAATAATTCTACCCTCTTTAAAGTATGTTAGTTTAGCGTTAATGGAGATCCGGGATATAGTATGCGATAGCGCCAGTTTATAAAAGTTTTTGTTCCGTATTTGGTATCTGTTAGACGGCCGGGGCGCTACCGTAGACTTACATGGGGAACCAGTTCGGGATGGTGGGGATTATCGCACATCCTCGGACTTAGTAGTGCGAGATGCAGACCTCCGCAAGGAGCATTCGGTCTCGAAAGATTTAAAATATAAATATCTTAAGAAAATGAGACTTCTAAAAAATAATAAATTAGAATTATTTTATATAATATATATATATATATATATATATATATATATATATATATATATGTATATATGTATGTATGTATGTATCATCAGAATATCTATTTTTGATATAATATAAATATTCCAACTTTTCTAAATCAAAACAATCATTTTACATGAAAATACCATGCAATTCTATACAAGTTCAATACTTTACAACTAAATACCATGTATTATGAAAAATAGGTTTTAATCACTAGAATTGTCACAATGATAAAATATACATCAATGAAAACTTTAAAGACGATAATAAAATATTTGAGGTGTATTTTGAAAACTATACAAAATTATTTTTACATAAAATCCTCTCAAGTTCTATAAATTACCCTAAAAACCCTAGTAAACATAGGTTTAAGCGGAACCAATCTCTTGAGCCTCAGGGAGCCGGAGAAATGGGTGCTTGCCTATTTAAGGTAGACAACTTAACAAACGGTATTATCAACACGGTAATCGTCTTTGAAAAAGACACAAATCTTGCCGCCCATGTGCAGCGGTTACCGATAACACCAAAACCTAATTCATGATTCGATTTCTTTTCTAATTGTCTGACTCAGACCCGAGTCTCAATATAATCAATCTGACTTGAATATGATTCAAGTACAATATACAATACTACAATTCAATATGAATTCATGAATCCATATATTCAATCTAATCAATCTGTATTGACTGAACCGAACCATGGATATACTTCCATTTACATGATTCTCCAGTTACATCCATGATTCTCCAGTTACATCCATTTTACTGATATCATGGTTTCGGCAAGTCATCCACCTATACAAGACAATACAATTTACAATACAATACAACTATACAATCAAGACATCGCGGGGTTTTAAGGGGTAGATTGGTACGGAAGGTGTTAAAAGTGGCAGGAGACTGCAAGATTTAAGACACCTAACCTGAATTCAATTTTCGTTGTTCCCGGTTGTATAACGGAGCCTTATACTTCCATTTGCTTTTAGTCTCTGGCATATAGAGACTCCTCTCGTATTCACTGGCATCCTTCTGTACCTAGCTACAAACAACAGCGTTAAAACTAAATACAACATTAAAAGTTACACTCTCTCTCTGTCTATTCTATTTCTCCCTTATCTTTGGGACTTACCGAGCGATTGTTCGCCGACGACATTCCTTCCCTTTCTTCTTTGGAATGTTGTCAGGTGTTTTGGACTTCAAGAGATCGAGCCCAGCACCGAAGACTTGGACCAGTTTATTGAAGATCCCGAGCTGTAGTTACACTTGTACATTTCCTTTATATTCTGTATTTCCATTTCTATTATGCCATTGTTTAGGCATCGCTTTATTACATGTATTTACCTTTCCATGCATTGTGCAAAAGAATGTTAATAAATAAAGTTGTTGTTTCATTACATTTGTCTCTTGTGTATATTTCTTTTATATTGCTTAGTTACGCTTAGCGTATTTACTTCTGAGTAAATACGTAGTGGCTTAGTCGCGTCCCCTTCATCGTATTCCGGGAAGCGGGGCGTGACAGGTTTTGTAATGTGGGACCCGGTTCTTGCTCACAGAGAAAAGTGCCACACGGAACAAAGTGCCATGCCAAGTGTCATGTTAAGTGGGCAGGGCCCACCTCTTGAATCCGTGGGGGCCACCTCTTGAGTCCGTGGGACCCACTGTAGAACAATGGGGAATGTTCGGAATACATTCCGAAAGAGGGCAGATCTGTACTATAAATGGAATGATACCACTCATCAATACAGATGCGCCTTTTAAGTGAACCGGCACTACAGGAGCCAGAGAACTCCGTAGTTAAGCGTGCTCGAGCCAGGGAAGTTCTGGGATGGGTGACCTTTTGAGAAGTGGTCCCTGGTCGGGTCCGATTCGCCACGAAGGACAAAACCGTGCGGCTTTGGCCAAAGTGGACAATACTCTCTGTATTGGGGGTGGGGCGTGACAGAATCGTATCAGAGCCTTGTTCCTCAATAGTAGGTCTGTGGTTCGAGGACAAACCATTGTTCAAAGGTAGGGAGAATGTCGGGACCCGGTTCTTGCTCACGGAGTAAAGTGCCACACGGAAAAAAGTGCCATGCCAAGTGTCGTGTTAAGTGGGCGGGGGCCACCTCTTGAATCCGTGGGGGCCGCCTCTTGAGTCCGTGGGGGCCACTGTATAACAATGGGGAATCTTCGAAATACATTTCGAAAGAGGGCAGATCTGGACTATAAATGGAATGATACCACTCTTCAATACAGAGGTGCCTTTTAAGTGAACCGGCACTACAGGAGCTTGAGAACTCCGTAGTTAAGCGTGCTCGAGCCAGGGAAGTTCTGGGATGGGTGACCTTCTGGGAAGTGGCCCCTGGTCGGGTCTGGTTCGCTACGAAGGACAAAACCGTGCGGCTTTGGCCAGAGCGGACAATACTCTCTGTATTGGGGAGGGGGTTCCCACTTCCATTGAGGAATTGAAAGTGGTTACAACAAACCAGATACCCTTTGATATTCACTCTTAACTTGCTGACACACCAAGCACCTCGATACGTAGCTCTCTCTTTTCATGCCTTCCAACTAGGAATGTTGTCGCAAATCTCTATGCATCTTCATACCTCCCGGATATACTGAATATGCGTAACAATGAGCCTCCTTCATGAATTCTTCACGAACAACTCTTTTAGGAACATATAAACGGCTTCCATATCGTAATGAACCATCTTCATGAATCAACAAATCGATTTGAAATCCCTATCCCGCTTGTCCACGATATTTCTGCAATCTTGGATCGTGCGACTGTGATGCCTTAATGCTATCAATCAAGGATGGTTGTACTTGCAACTGCATCAACTGTGCCGAAAATTCTGGTAGTACGATCTCCAACTCGACCCTCTGAAGTTCAGCTATAATCTCCCTCTGTACAGTCAACATCCATATCGCTAGAAACCGACTTAAAGCATCCGGCACTACATTAACTTTTCCCGGATGATACTTCAGATCAAGATATAGTCAGCTGTTGACCCCAATCAGAGCAAAGCTCTGTTCAAATTCCGAGGCGGGAGATGAAGCAACGCTTCATCCCCCCCAATCAGAGTCAAAAGCTTTGCTTTGAAAATTTAAACTTCAATAAAGGAAGCAACGCTTCAGTTGCGCACGCACTGCGCTGTGTGACACGTGTCAGTGCAGATGCGCCTGCACTGTTGCGCTGCGCTGCGCGCTGTGTGACGCGTGTCAGCGCATACGCGCTAGCGCAGTAGCGCTGCGCTCTGCGCCGCGCGACGCGTGTCAGCACAGGTGCGCTAGCGCAGTCACTCCGCGCTGTGCGGCACATGGCAGCACAGTTGCGCTGCGCGACACGTGTCAGCGCAGATGCGCTAGTGCAGCAAGAGAGGCTAAGTGCCAAAGGCAATTTGGCCATGCAAAATTACATGCACGTGATAACAACAAATTAAAATATGATGCACAAACACAACAAAGAGCTCAAATGAAAAGAACATTTAACAGATAATAAAATACTTAATTAAAGCATTTATTTATTATTAAACTTAAAAAAAGATCACCGAATACGGGATCAGAGAGACAAGGGTTTACAAAAAGAAAAAGAAGATTATTCAACTCCCTCTCCGTCTTCTCCACCACGTCGAAGCGGCGGTCCTCCCGAGGGGTAGCCATCCAACGGTCGACGCCGCACTCCTGGGAAAAAGTGGCGATGACGGCCCGACGAGCCCGTATCTGGCCCAGCAAATGGAAGGAGAAGTCCCTCAGGGCTTTGGTGATCAAGAGCGCTTCGAAAAAGCTCTCGATCTTATCCTCGGCCACATCGAGCATTGCCGAGGACATCTCCGCCGGAGGAGGGGGAATATCGGCAAGCACTGAGGCAAGGATCATCCGAAGCCAAATGGAACCCGAGGGAAGGGGAGACCCCACACGAGTCGAAAGCTCGTACATTGCGGCATCGCACTGCTCGTCAGAAAAAGAGGAGTCCACCAAGCGCGCAGCAAAACGGGGAACGACGTCTCGGATCGGCACCTCCCACGGTTATCGGCGGGCATGAGGACGGTTGCAAGCCATAATCGAAAAGTTCTCTGAAGATGAGAGAATAAAAGGCTTGGCCTTGAACTATATATATAGACCTGTGCACAAAAGATTCTGTGCACAATGGAATTACTTCCAAGATCCGGGAAATCAAAATCTTGGAAATACAAGTTTGACTTGGAAAAGGGGAGATGAAAGAATATCTCAGGTGAAGCGACGCTTCAGATCCTCTGCGCTGGGCGCAACTTGTCACGTGTCTGGCGCAACGCGCCGAGCGCAGCGCCCAGAAAGCGCACTCAATCAGAGCAAAGCTCTGATTAAAGGAAGCAACGCTTCAACTGCACTGCGCTCTGCGCTGTGTGACACGCGTCAGCGCAGATGCGCTAGCGCACTTGCGCTGCACTCTGCGCGGCGCGACACGTGTCATGCGCTGGGCCATCTGCGCCAAACTAAATTAAGATTTTATGAAATCTTTTCTGTTCTTTCCAGAACTAGAAGATTTTCTTCTGTCTTTGGATCAAAGATCCAGCGGTGGGAAAATTCCCAAAATCACTCAGAAAAGATCTTGTTAACAAATTTAACAGATCTGTGGTCACTATAAATAGGACCCTAAGCCTCGATTCAAAGGCATGAAGAATTCTCTAAAAAAAAAGAACTCAAGAACTCTAAGCAGAGAAAACTTTGAGAAGATCTCGAGAAAGAGGTAAAGAACTTTCATGAGGTAGGAGAAAGGCCTTCTAATAGATCATGGATCTAAAAATAAAATGAATGATCTTCATATAAAAAAAAAACAGTGCTTTGCACTATTGGTGAACCTTCGGTTCTTTAAAAACGATAAAAAAAAATATAATAAATAATAAAATAAATAGAAAAAAGAATAGTGCTTTGCACTTTTAAAGAACCTCTGGTTCTTCGAATAAAGAAAAATTTATTTTTGATCTAATTTAGATCAAGAACTTAAAACAGTGCTTTGCACTTCCCTTCCTGAATCTAAAAGATTCTTAGTGCTTTGCACTTCCAAGTTGCGCCGTTGCGCTCTTAAGAGAGCGCCACGTGTCGGCTATAAAACTACTTGCGCTAAGCGCCCTTAAGATAGAGCTTCGCTCTCTTGAACTAGCGCAACCCATTGAGAGCGCGCCACGTGGCAGCAGCGCAAGAGCGCAGCGCAACAACGCAGCGCACCGCGCTAGTGCTCTTGCGCTCATCCGGGCACGGCACGTGTCATCACCATATGAACTTGCGCTCATTACTTATCGCAAAGCGCAGATGCATTAAAAAGGGCCAAGCCCAATTAAGAGAAGGCCTAACAGGTTCAGTAAAGCGCAAATGCATTATTTTGAGGGGCAGAGCCCAAACAAGAGCAGATGCTTTGCGTCATTTATAAATGGGCAGAGCCCAAGCAAAACATTTAGAATGCTATGCATTTTAAAAGGGGCAAAGCCCAAACAAGCTAGATACTTTGCACCACATACAAAAAGGGGCAGAGCCCAAAGTAAATAAAATGCTGAACTGGACTTAGCCCAATCGTGGCCATAAGTCCTTGAATTAAATTGACTGAGCAAAATCGCTCTCCTAAATCAATTTATATCCGGTTCGAGGGTACATCTCCGAACTCCTTTGACATCCATCGTTGCAATTCCTCAACGACGTCAAAGAGGTGACGGGTCCCAACGACCACACATCGATATGGACTGCGGGGTCCTTAAACTCGTGGACCGAGACGTCCGCTAAACTAATAATGGACCGTGATGTCCCTAAACTACCATTGGACCACCACGTCCCTAAACTGGAATATGGACCACCACGTCCCTAAACTGGAATATGGACCACCACGTTCCTAAACTGGTATATGGACCACCACGTCCCCAAACTGGAACATGGACCACCACGTCCCTAAAATGGAATATCGGACCGAAACGTCCTTAAACTAACATCGGACCGAAACGTCCCTAAACTAACATCGGACCGAAACGTCCCTAAACTAAAGATGGACCATTACGTCCTTAAACTGGCGACGGACCGAAACGTCCCTAAACTAATAATGGACCACCACGTCCTTAAACTGGCGACGGACCACCACGTCCCTAAACTGGCACAATAGGGCCCAAACGCTCTTTTGTCGGATCTAAACGGTCCCGTCTAAGTTGATCTTAACCCCAAATACGGTTAACGTGTCCTTAGATATTTAAATAAACGATAAAACTCCAAACTTACTTTGGTTTGAAGGTACATCTCCGAACTCCTCTGACGCCTGTCGTTGTAATCCCTCAACGATGTCAGAGAAGTGACGAGTCCCGACGGCCAGATAATTAAATCAATCATTAAGTCAAGTCGATCTCAGTTCAAAACAGGATTAACGTATCCTTGACGAACGTTTAAGCTGATCTTAGCCGCAACGCGACTAATGCATCCTTAAACTAAAAAACACCAAACCCAAATCTACGTAAGTGCGGATTTGGACTAATCCACGTCCTACGGGCGACGACATCACTAAGTCTCCGTATACAATCCACGGGCAACCACAAACAAGACAAACATATACGACGCGAAGTGAAATTCTGGAGAAGGAGAAAGTTGCTATCGCAACGCGATGGCGTAATTAACTGCAGGGGCTTGCGCCTGCAGGGAAGAGTGTCCCCACAATCAAAAACCCCTCACCCTGAGGGGGAATCTGACAAAGTCTGCTACATCGGCCGCATCCGTCTAAACCTCTGATACTCGGTGCCATAAGTCAACTTGGCATCTTCGGAGAGATAGACGGATAAAACCAAATAGCATCTGCCCCGAACCTCAGGCACGGACACGACGTCCGGGCCGCCGTTCGGAGGGGAACAGATTCTGGCACGCCCGGTGGGACCTCTTCCTCTTTCCACTCCACACTTCGTGTGTCGTCTTCGCAAACCAATCGCGGTTTGTTAAATGGTTGTCCTCGGATTTTAATTTGCTAAGATTTGGTCTTTTGTCTGGCAGAGAACTCAAGATTCAATGGCCACCAACTGCACCAACTGCTCGAAACGCCATTGCAGCGGACGTTCCACCTCACCGAGAGGTGTAGCATATGGGCCCCAAGCGGCTTCCTTCCTGACTCTGCCGGTAGATCAGGTGACCCAGGCCACCACCGGCCTGTTCTTCGGGACCATGGTCCCACCTACAAACTTTTCTGTGCCGATCTCTGCACCAGAAGCGAACAAGAAGTCGGTGTTCGACCGGCTCACTGCTGCCCCGACCCCTGTCAACGGGTCGCCCGCTACTAAGCTAACAGCCTCCGTTTTCACCAGGCCAGGTCAGAATTATAAAGTGGCTATCCCAAAGAGGGCAACGGCCGCTGCTTCGGAAGTCGTTAAAGCGGCTTCTCCCATCAGAGAGTCGGTCTTCACAAGATTGACGGTTCCCACTCCTCCCCCAGCTGGTCAGAAGGCATCAGTCTTCGATAGGCTAACATCAGCAGTTACCCCACACGCAAACAGGGGGCAACAAGAAACTATCTCGGTTTCCGAGCCAGTCCCAACGGCTCGTCGTGCGCGCCGTCGTCATTGGCAACGGACAAGGAAGGCAGGGGGCAACTCCCCCTCAGGGCTAACCCCGCCTGCTCCAGTGGTGGAGGTCGACGCTGCTGTTCCAACTGGGAACAGCTTCGAGTTGCTGAGGAAGGTGAGAAAGAACTCTCCGGTTGCTATATTGAAAAGGTCTCCTCCGCCTATGAAAAAAGCACCGGAGGCAAAACAGGAACAGCCCTCCCGACGGCTGTCGTCAAAAATTTATAAAGTTTGGCGGAGGGTTCAAGACTCCGTGATTGACTCAGACCACTTCCGTCGCCAGAAGAGGGCAAAGGCAGAAAAAGACAAGAACCGCCACATTAAACAGCAGGGGGCCACAAATGCTAGGATGCCCGCTTCAACGGTTCCTTCAACTTCAAAGGTCCACAAAAGAAAAAGGCCAGGGAAAGCGCCCGTGACACTGACGAAGTTTAAAAGCGCTGAACCTAAACGCCCCAAGTCAGGAGGCATAACAGTTCATACAGTCTATATGGCTTTGGAAAAGGAAGAAAGTCGTACCTCCACGGGTCACCGACCGCTTACCCGGTCGGTGACCAAGGCCCAGGAGCAACAACAAAAGCTCCAGGAGATGATGACTACGATGGCTGCACTCACGGGGCCAAAGGAGAATCCTGGGACGTCCTTAGACGAACGTCAAGAGGAAGAGACCGACGCCGAGTTTCTCCGCCGTGTACTGGAAAAAAGAGACAAAGAGGCTGCTGAACAAGCAGCCAATATACAGCGTATGGGCCTCCTCTTCCAGGACATGATAGGGATGATGATACAACCAGATCCCCCGACTGAAGAACCCCCGATCGTCCTCGGGGATGATAAGGGAGAAACATCACACCCTCAGCCAGTTCTACCAACGGCTAGAGAGGATACAATCTCTAAAACTGATCTGGATGAATATATAGCCCAGCAGATAAAGGTTCATCACGCGGCCGAAGCAGCCGGCCACGTTGTAAAAACGGGGCGGCCATACCCGGGCTGGTATGACCAAATCAAGTACCCGCCAGGTTACACAATTCCTAAGTTCCACGTCTATAAAGGGACTGGCAATCCCCATCAACATGTTGCCCAGTTCAGGGCGCTTTGTGGTAACACCGGCGGCGACGACAAGCTTTTGCTGCGCCAGTTCGTTGCAAGCCTATCGGATACGGCTTTCGAATGGTATTCCGAGCTCCCCAACGACTCTATTCAAACCTTTGCGGAGATGGAGCTGCTCTTCACCCAACGTTTTGCAAGTGCCAGCGAGCACACCCCGATGACGGCGCTGATTAATGCCAGGGTAAAACCCGGCGAGACGTGGGTTCAGTACGCGATACGGTGGCGTAATCTATGGTCTAAATGTGAACAACGCATAGAAGAAGCCCCTGCGGTGGGAATGTTTGTTGGAACCCTCGATCCGCAAGCAACCGTTTCACAGTTTATGATGTTCTTCAAGCTGACTTCCTTCCAGGCTTTGATCGACAAATTGGCGCAGATGGACCAGATGGGCCATAAACCCCCTCTCCCGAAGCCGGACTCCCGAAACGATAAAGGAAAGGGAAAAGCGATCATCGTCGCTAATGCCCAACAACAACCGAACGACTCAAAACCGGTTGCTCGTCCAAACAACACGCGCCCATACGTACCCCTTGAGGACAGGATGGGACGTGCTTACTCCTTCTCCCGTGATAAAACAAGAGGCTGTTTGAGCTGGCATTGCGCAACAGACTCATAAACCTGCCAGATCCAAAACGCCCGTCGCAACCAGGTGATGTTAACGAGCCCAATTACTGCCCTTATCATCGAGTGCTAGGACATCCGATCGAAGACTGTTACGTTTTCAAAAATTGGCTTGAAAACCAGTACCGCCAGGGCAAATTTGCGCTATCTGACAAATGGAAGGTGAACCCTCCGCAGCCCCACACCTATAAGGGAACGGATATGCCGGGGGCAACATGCTCCGTCATTGAAGAAACTCCTTGGGAGGTTGTATTATCAGCCAAAACGAGGAGAATGCTAAATGATCTTCAGACCTGTCCAGCGGTCAACTGGAAGAACCCTTTAGAACCGCAGGTTATTGAGGGGATGTTGAAGCCACGTCCGACTCAGAGGATCGATGGTGGCAGTCTAAGCGCTCATAGTCAGCCGTCAAAATCTTCGAAAAAGAAGAAGAAGAAATCTAAGAGGCTCGTGAAGCCTGGCGACGAGCGCACAGACTTACAGAAGCAAATCGACGCACTGGATGAGTACAACCAAAAGGCGCGGACTCCCATCACGCTCCAAGATTTCCTTGATCACGTCTTTCAAAAAGAGGACGAGGGAGAAAGTTCATCGGATGAATCCGAGGAATATGTGGCGAGCTGTCATATGATCTCCCATGTGACCGCGAACGATGAAGGGACTTCTGGCACCGAAACACCGGGGGCAAATAATGAGTCAGGGGTTCCAGAGTTATCAGTTGAAATGATCGGCGCGTTTCTTAATAAAGCCCGATTAAAAAGTAAAGCTGATCAGGAACGCGAAACGGCTATATTCGAGAAGGCCAAGCGCCAGCGACTTGAGGAAGGAGCTCAGATGAGCCCACCAGAGCAAAATGCCTCCACCGCTGACAAAGGCCAATTCAAGATAAAAAAGAAGTTTGCCAAAGCCATATCGATGGGCATGAAGCTACCACCCTCTGAAGAAAAGGTTACTGACGTGGTAGAAATGCACCCCTCTTATTGCTTATATCACCAGAAGGTCTCACATTCCACCCAAGATTGCAAAGCTTTCAATGGATGGTGGCAGGGATACGTCGCCAATCGACAACGCTTTAAACGGGAAAAGCGTAGGATTCATCGGGAACGAGGAAACGCAACCCAAGAGCTTTAAAGAACTGCCGGCAGTTGTCACATGATTAATACTACTGGGTCACAAGTGCCTACATTTGGGAGCGACTCTGATGAGGAGCTAGAGCTTGCCCCTCTCTTTAAAGAGTCAACTTCGGGAAAAGAAGAGGAGCTAGCGGTTTGCGAAAATATCCGGCTGCGGAATCGGACACTGCCTGAAAAGAACCTCGGACCCTCGAACAGAAAAGATAAGGGGAAAGAAAAGGTCTCGGAAGACATCGTCTTAGATGACCAAGTCCTGGAAGAGCTAAACGCTGGAAGCCCGCCGAAAAGAAATAAAGTGGATTACAACGTCCTGGCGCATCTGAGGAAGTTACCCTCTCAGCTCAGCATCCTTGATGCCTTGTTACTATCAAAGGAGGCAAGAGACTCGTTGATTAAGGCGCTACAGGATCCGGACCAGTTCCAAGCCTTCTTAGCCGAAGAAAAGATGAAAGACGAATTAGAAGAAGTGCACACAGCCGACGTTGCTTTTGGTGATGAAGACCTTCTCCTCGGGACATGTGAACACAATCGCCCCCTTTATGTCTCAGGATACTGCCATGACATAAAGATAGGTAAAATCTTGGTAGATAACGGATCGTCTGTCAATTTACTCAATGTGCGGGTGTTAAAAGAAATTTGCATGAGTGTTCAACATCTCGCCCGAGACAAAATCACTATCTCCGGTGTCGATTCCCAATCCTCGAAGACTCTTGGATCGGTGATATTGACGCTGCGCTTCGGTTTGCTCATCACAGACATCATATTCCACGTTATAGACGCCAAGACGTGCTACAATGCTCTGCTCGGCCGACCATGGCTACATGAGTACAATATCCTCCCTTCTACACAGCATCAGTGCATGAAGTATTCTAGGGATGGCCTCGAGTACACAGTGGCGGGAGAGTTGAATCCGTTTTCCGTAAACGAGGTTCGCAAATATGAAGATGCCAAATACTTCTTGCCGAGCTTCGAAGACACGGAAAGGTGTCACAAACCGGAGAACAAAACTAACACCACCATCCCTGTCTTCGGCAGTGACACCGAGGAGGAGGAGGATATAATTTATTCAGGTCCGTCCCAGTCCACCAGGCCAGGACCATCCATTCCTTCATTGATCTTCGGTAGTGATTCGGAGGATGAAGTTCATGCTGTATTCCCCGCTCGGCCTTCAATACGGGCTTCTGCCGATGAAGAGCGAAGTCTACAGATAACCATGGTGCCGCTTGAACATTATAAAGAACTGGATGCACTCGACACCAACAGCGTAGAAGAATTGCAGACCTTCTATATCCCTCCCGGACGAAAAGGCGAGAAGGCAATCCTATTCTACCGTTCTGAAGAAAACAAGGTGGAAAAAGAAACTTGGCACGGCGCGGATACCACGCTCGACAGACTTCAGCCTATCCGTCTTCCCCAATATTATACCGAAGGTTTGAAGAAACTGCTGAAACACCAGGGGATGTCCTTCACACAAACCATTAGAAAAGCCAAATTCTATGATAAGGTCTGGAACGTTCCCGGGACTCAATGCAAACTGCCTAACGGGAGAACGGAAACCAAAGGGCTCGGATACATCCGGTCGAAGAAACGAGAGCTAGTAAACAGCTGTTATGTTATGTATGACTTCGATGAAGAGGCGGACGCTCAATGGGAGGACACAAATCCTGAGTTAGAAAAAGTTCCTGATGCAAAACCGCCCAGTCCATCGTTTGAAGACCAGATGAGCAAACTTATAAGGAATGCGAGTCAAAAAGCCCGAGACGATCACAATCGTGAAATGGCAATCTATGAGAAAGCCAAGACACAGCGCCTCCTCCAACAGGCAGTGAAGGAAGAAAATGCCGCTCCTTGTCAACCGACTACAAAAAGGGTTCGACGCGAAAACAAAAACAAGTCGAAAGGCAAGAGAAGCGCTCGACAGCCACAAAACAGAGCTAGGAAGCCACGTATCCGAGAGTCGAGCGTTATTGGCTTAGCCCTCGGGAAGAAAATGGGTCGAGCATACTCATTTCCCCGGAACAAAACGAGGAAGATATTCGATCTCGCTCTAAAACATCAGATGCTTACGTTGCCAAAGTCTAATCATCCTGAACATGCAGGCGAGGTGTTCGAGCCAAATTATTGCTTTTACCATCGAGTAATGGGACATCCTCTCGAAGATTGCTTCACCTTCAAGAATTGGGTTGAAGATCAATATCAGCTAGGCAAATTCGCGTTTTCTGATAACTGGAGGGTGGCGCCGCCACAGAAACACAAGCCCGAAGCCGCGAAAGAAAAACCAACTCCGCATTGGGATTGGCAGAAAATTCGCACCTGCCATGTGATAACAATATTAAGAGAAGGGTCCGAGGACATGAACAACCTCCCTTGGTGCTTTGAAAGCGGCAGCGATGAGGTAATCTCAGAATTTCCCCCAGCTCCGAAAGAACTGGAGGATGGAATCCATACCACTGCAGACAATCTCATGAAAATTGAGTTGGGGACGGCAAATGACCCGCGACCGACATTCATCAGTGAGCTTCTATCTGAAGAAAGGGTGGCCGCGTTAAAGGATGTGCTTCTACAGCACAAAGATTGCTTCGCGTGGAACTGTTTCGAAATCCCGGGACTAGATCCAGAAATTGCTGTACACAAATTGGCGATATCCCCGGACATCAAGCCATTCAAACAAGCGCCAAGAAGAATGCGACTCGAGCTTGAGATGAGCATCAACGCCGAAGTCAAAAAGCTGATAGACTCTGGTTTCATCCAAGAAGTTCAATACCCCGAATGGATCGCCAATATCGTCCCGGTGATGAAGAAAAATGGGACAGTGCGCGTATGCGTAGACTTCCGGGATCTTAATAAAGCTTGCCCGAAGGACGATTTCCCAGTGCCAGTCACCGAACTGATGATAGACAACACATCCACTCATGAGATTTTCTCCTTCATGGACGGCTCATCGGGGTATAATCAAATAAAAATGCATCCTGAAGATCAGAAGCACACAGCTTTCAGGACCCCTCTTGGTATATTCTGTTATAAAGTAATGCCCTTCGGTTTGAAGAACGCCGGTGCTACTTATCAGAGGGCCATGACAAAGATCTTCGATGACCTTATACACGAAATCGTTGAATGCTATATCGACGATCTCGTGGTTAAAAGCAAATCATACGACGAACATCTCGAGCATCTGAAGACCGTGTTTCAACGTCTTCGGCAATACAACTTGAAGATGAATCCTCTTAAATGTGCGTTCGGGGTTTCCTCGGGCAAATTCCTGGGATTCGTTATTCGACACCGAGGTATTGAAATAGATCCGTCAAAGATTAAAGCGATCATGGAAATGCCTCCGCCGAGGACTCTCAAACAGCTTCGGTCTCTCCAAGGGAAACTCGCATATATACGGCGATTTATAGCCAACCTTTCAGGAAAGTGCCGTCCTTACAGTCACCTGATGAAGAAGGGAACCCCATTCGTCTGGGATCAAAAATGCCAAAGTGCACTGGATGAGATCAAGCAATACCTGCAGAACCCACCAGTGCTGGCTGCTCCAGTTAAGGGGAAGCCTCTCATTCTTTATACAACCGCCCTCGAAGGTTCCCTAGGCGCATTATGGGCACAAGAGAACGATCAAGGGAAAGAAAGAGCACTCTACTACTTAAGTCGAGTTCTGCTGGGGGCAGAAAGCAATTACTCTCCCATTGAAAAACACTGCCTGGCGTTGATCTTCGCAATAACAAAGCTTAGGCATTATGCGTTGGCGCACGAAGTCCGTCTGATTTCAAAAGTGGACCCTCTCAAATATTTAATGTCAAAAGCCATACTGACAGGGCGACTCGCTAAATGGGCCCTGCTCTTGATGGAATTTTCGATAACATATCAACCTCTCAGGGCAGTAAAAGGCCAGGCCATCGCCGACTTCCTTGCTGAGCATCCCATACCTGCCGATTCTCCTTTAAATTGCGATTTGCCAGACAGACATGCGTTTGACACAGTCGACAGTGGTGATACCCGTTGGGAGCTTTATTTCGATGGAGCATCTTCCATGAAAAAGCACAAACAAAGTACGCCAATAATCAAATCGGGGGTGGGACTCATCTTCGTGACTCCACAAGGAGGGATAATGCGCTTCGCCTTCTCCTTGACAGAGCCGAGAACGAATAATGAGGCCGAATATGAGGCTTTGATAGCAGGCCTCGAGATCGCCATCGATATGGGAATTGAGAGCCTCCTCATATATGGGGACTCCCAATCGGTCGTCAGTCAAGTGAACGGCGATTACCAAACATGCAAACCAGAATTGATAAAATACAGTGAAAAAGTGCAGCAACTTCTAACCCAAATTCCCTCTTACACGTTGGAAAGCATACCGCGCGCGGAAAACAGCAAAGCAGACGCACTAGCCAAACTTGCTAAAGAACTGGCTGACGAGAACCTCGACGACGTTAGAATCGTGGTACAAAGCCGTCGAGTGCTCACCCCCGCAGAAATACCTTCGGAATCACCCGAAGAGAAGGAGGTGACTGAACGAACAACCCTACAAATAAAAGACCACGAGAAAGTTGAGGATTGGAGGGAAGTCCTCATAGACTACTTCAAGTCCCACCAAATGCCTGAAGATGCGTCCGCAAGACATCAGCTCACAAAACGAGCTCTGTCTTTCGCCTTCGTCAATGATACTCTATACAAGAGGTCATTTGATTCTCTGTGGCTGAGATGCTTAGGACCAGACGAAGCGGAAAGAGTCGTTCAGGAAGTTCATGACGGAATCTGTGGTTCTCATCAGGCAGGCCCTAAGATGAAGCTAAAAATAAAACGGATGGGCTACTACTGGCCCACGATGATTCAGGACTGCATCGAGTATGCGAAGCAATGCCACTCATGCCAAATTCATGGGGACTTCATCCATCAGCATCCCAATCCATTGCATCCAACAGTGGCTAGTTGGCTATTCGAAATGTGGGGAACCGACATAGTCGGCCCCATTGAACCAGCATCATCGAAGGGACATCGTTTCATCTTGGCGACGACTGATTACTTCTCCAAATGGGCGGAGGCGGTACCGTTGAGGGAAGTAAAGACGGAGAACATCCTCCATTTCTTCAAAACACATGTCATATATCGGTTTGGAACTCCGCGACGGATCATCTCCGATAACGGACCAGCCTACAGAAGCCACACAATCAGTCGCTTCGCACAGCAGCACAATATAGACTGGAGATATTCCTCAGTTTATAATCCGCGAGCTAACGGTCTAGCTGAGGCATTCAACAAGACATTGACGAAAATCATAAAGAAAACAGTGTCCCGAAATAAGAAAGACTGGCACGAGAGACTGCAAGAAGCTCTTTGGGCGTATCGAACTACGTTCAAAACGGCCACAAACACAACGCCGTACGCGTTAGTATTTGAGACAGAAGCAGTACTCCCTCTTGAGATAGAATTACCTTCTCTACGAGTGGCAGTTCACTACGAGCTGACAGATGAAGAAAATGCTCACCTCCGGCTTGAGGAGCTTGATGCCCTTGAAGAAACACGGCTGATAGCGCAACAAAATCTGGAGGCTTATAAAGCAAAGATGACGCGCTCATATGAAAGATTGACCCGACCGAGGACATTCCATCAAGGCGAACTCGTGCTAGTGATCAAAAGGCCCATGATCCCCAATCGCGCCAAGCGTGGAAAGTTTGAACCAAACTATGAAGGACCGTACATCATTGATAAGGTCTACCAGGGTGGGGCCTATCTACTCATGGACATGCACGGTGAAAGGCCTTTCAGACCAATAAACGGTCGCTTCTTAAAGAAATACTACGCTTAATGAGCCACGGCCTAGGTCAATGGCGGATGACGACGACTATGTCCGCTCGCTGTCTTCCTAAGCCCAAGCTTTATAAGCAGTAGCCAGCCCTCTCAATAGTGGACCGAAATGTCCTTAAACTAACAGTGGACCGAAATGTCCTTAAACTAATAGTGGACCGAAATGTCCTTAAACTAATAGCAGACCGAAACGTCTTTAAACTACTACCGCAGCATCTTTAGGCTGGCGCAAAAAAAAAAAAAAAAACGGTATGTCCATAAGCAAGATGGGCACGGATGAAAACCTGAAAGGGCTCCGTGAGTAAAAACAGCAGGGCTACCGGCGAGTGTTTGTGAAAACCCGAAAGGGCGCAACCTCGTTAAAAGACACTTATAGGGTCCTCTCGACCCTGTAAGGAGAAACCACCCGCGTGAGATCCTTACGACTCACAAGGGAGCAACACACTTAGGGATTCCCATGATTCCTAAGGAGAAAATACGCTTGCGAGATCCTCACGACTCGTAAGGAGAACTCTCTTATGGGACCCTCACGGCTCATAGGATTTGAAAGCCTTAAGTCACAGAGACCTAAACCTGTGCTTAAGCAAACCCCCACAAACTTCCAATGTTGCCCTACAAGCGGCTCATATTGACCCTTGTATACAATCCACGGGCACGAATAAATATTTCCCTAACAAAGTCCCATCCATGACTAGGGATGTGCTTGTACAGCAAACAACACTTGTAAGTCCTCTCGACTTATAAGGAGAAAACCCTCCTGTAGAATCCTTACGACTTACAGAGGAACAAAACACTTAGGAACCCTCACGATTCCTAAGGAGAAAATACACCTATAAGATCCTCACGACTTGTAGGAAGAAATAGCTTTGCGAGACCCTTACGGCTCATGAAGTCAAAAGCCTTAGTCGACAGGACCTTAACCCTGGTTGCTAAGCCTCCTTTGTTTGACAACGACAGAGGCAAATGATGATTCGCTCCTGGCAATATCCCAGCTGTAGCGATGCTGATGCCGAAATCGGTGTCCAATTTCAGGTTTACAGCGAAAAGCCAGTAGGCCGCACATGCATACGAAATAGCCGAAATGATGGGGCGACTTGCAATAAAAAAAAGCAGCAAGTAAAAATATATGCATGAAGAAATAGCCGAAATGATTGGGCAACCCGCAATAAAAAGCAGCGGGTAAAAATAAAATAAAAAGCCGAAATGATTGGGCACCGCGAAAAATAGCCGAAATGATTGGGCAATCGCGACCTTCGCGATATAAAAGCTGAAATGATAGAGCATCGCGGAAATAAAACAAAATAAAAAGAAGAAATGATAAAACTTTGGCCCTACAGTTAAGATCACATCGATCCCTGTATACAATACAAGGGCGTAAACAGAGAAGGAACCATACTTCCCCAGCGGATTCCGTCAAACGACGAAGCCAAACCTCAACGGTCCATTTCGACCGAAGAAGCCAATGACTTCGACAAAAATTCCTCAACTCACGGATACAAACACTCCTTGACGAGAGCCTTCTGATCCGCGTCGACTCGCAGAGCCACCAGCGCCTCCGTGGGAACCATCGACTCGTTTCAAACCCCAAGGACACAAATAATCCTTGGCGCTTGGGAAACAAATAATCCCTCGCAAAAATTCCTCAACTCACGGATACAAATACTCCTTGACGAGAGCCTTCTGATCCACGTCGACTCGCAGAGCCACCAGCGCCTCCGTGGGAACCATCGACTCGTTTCAAACCCCAAGGACACAAATAATCCTTGGCGCGTGGGAAACAAATAATCCCTCGCAAAACTTCTCAACTCACGGATACAAACACTCCTTGACGAGAGCCTTCTGATCCGCGTCGACTCGCAGAGCCACCAGCGCCTCCGTGGGAGCCATCGACTCGTTTCAAATCCCAAGGACACAAATAATCCTTGGCGCTTGGGAAACAAATAATCCCTCGCAAAAATCCTCAACTCACGGATACAAACACTCCTTGACGAGAGCCTCCTGATCCGCGTCGACTCGCAGAGCCACCAGCGCCTCCGTGGGAACCATCGACTCGTTTCAAACCCCAAGGACACAAATAATCCTTGGCGCTTGGGAAACAAATAATCCCTCGCAAAACTTCTCAACTCACGGATACAAACACTCCTTGACGAGAGCCTCCTGATCCGCGTCGACTCGCAGAGCCACCAGCGCCTCCGTGGGAACCATCGACTCGTTTCAAACCCAAGGACACAAATAATCCTTGGCGCTTGGGAAATAAATAATCCCTCGCAAAACTTCTCAACTCACGGATACAAACACTCCTTGACGAGAGCCTCCTGATCCGCGTCGACTCGCAGAGCCACCAGCGCCTCCGTGGGAACCATCGACTCGTTTCAAACCCCAAGGACACAAATAATCCTTGGCGCTTGGGAAACAAATAATCCCTCGCAAAACTTCTCAACTCACGGATACAAACACTCCTTGATGAGAGCCTCCTGATCCGCGTCGACTCGCAGAGCCACCAGCGCCTCCGTGGGAACCATCCACTCGTTTCAAACCCCAAGGACACAAATAATCCTTGGCGCTTGGGAAACAAATAATCCCTCGCAAAACGTCTCAACTCACGGATACAAACACTCCGTGACGAGAGCTTCTTTGACTCACATCTCGGGCAGTAAGAATTCAAAAACTTGCTTCCTGAAGCAATGGGACCCTGCAAGTCAATCCTAAATGGTCTCTTGCATACTATTCACGGGTCTCACTCTCTGAAGTCGATTCTCGACAAAGAGGGAAACAACCACTTACGAATCCTCTTGACTCGTAAGAGGGAAAATTCTCTTATAGGATCCTTACGACTTATAAGAGAAAACCACACTTGGGAATCCTCACGACTCCTAAGGAGAAAATCCACCTACGAGATCCTCTCGATCCGTAGGGAGAAAAGTCTCTATGAGACCCTCACGGCTCATAGAGTTGAAAAGTCTTAGGCAGCAGATCTGAACCTACGGTCTAAGCCATCGCTATATCTTGAAGAAACTAAAATGCTTACTCTACTGCCCACTAATTGTAACGACATGCTGGAAAAAGAGGAAAAGCAACAAAAAAAAGCATATGATTTACACTTGATCGAGCATACGAGACACGTTCAGTCATGTGAAAGATTCAGAGCAAAAGATAAGACAGGATAAGAAAGACAAAAATTTTCATTAGTATCGCCCAAAGTTCTTACAATCATAAAAGCGATAAATTGAAAATGTTATTACAACGGAATAACCTCGAACCCAGGGCATGGATTGAGGAACTCGAAAGCTACCCTATCTATGACTTTCCAGGCCTTGCGGACCATCCTGGTATGCTTCCTTTCACGAGCACAAGCGTCAGGGTCCCCCCTGATATCTTCCACCCTTCGATAAGCGGCGAGTATGGCGGACTGTTGAAAGACCTCATGCAGGAGATCGATAAGGCTGTCTCGTCGTCTCTTTGAGATAAAATTCAACAGGTACACCGAGTGCACCTTGTCCTCGGCAGCATCCAACGCCCTAAGCGGTACGCCGGAACAGAAGAGGGGAAGCGCCTCCCAGATGGCTCCCACTATAAGCTTGAGGAGAGAGGAACGCCGGGGAAGCAGTGGGCCATTGTACGCGTCGAAGCGACTCATTATTTCGGCACACTCCTCGTTTGTGAACTCCCGATTTTGAGTACGGCCAAGTCGACGGATGTCTTCATAACAGATGATCTCGTTGAGAGCATACATATGGGCGTCCATTGTTCCTATAAAAGAAGATTGACAACAATCAGCAACCCTTAAAAGCTATGTTTTAAAAGGAGCAAAGCTCCATTAATGAACCAAGAAATTACGAATCTTTTGGAGGGCAAAGCTCTATTCAAGGATTAAAACCCACGAACATAAGCTTAAGGAAACCCCAATGGGGATCTCTTTAGATCAAAAGACCTGTGAGAGCAAAGCTCTTTGACTGAGATTAATTTAAATTGAGTTGATTTACATTAAATTTACCTAAAGTTTCCAATTTTGGAACCGAGCAAAGCTCTGCTAGTGAAACCCCCAATGGGGATCTCTTTAGACCAAAAGAGCTGTGAGAGCAGAGCTCTTTGATTAAGATTAACTTAAGTTAATTTATATCGATTTTACCTAAAAGTTTCTAATTTTGAAATTGAACAAAGCTCCGCTAGTGAAACCCCAATGGGGATCTCTTTAGATCAAAAGATCTATAAGAGCAAGGCTCTGCTGTTTAAAGATTAATTTTAATTTAATCTAAAACTCAATTCTACCTAAAGTTTTTCCTAAAAAACTTTGGAAAGAAGAGCAAAGCTCTAGAGTTCTTGAAGGCAAGAGCAAAGCTCTGAAGTTTTTTGAGAATAAAATCGGAGAGATGATAAGCATCTGTGGGGGACCAAGGGCCCTATTTATAGGCCTCAAGCGCCTCCTCGACTTCCAAAAGCCGTCGCGACGGTTGGAGTTTCGCCACCGTTGCGCTCACGTCTGGGGCCACGTAAGCGCAACGGTGCGGGGGGCATTTGTTGACCCCAATTAGAGCAAAGCTCTGTTCAAATTCCGAGGCGGGAGATGAAGCAACGCTTCATCCCCCCCAATCAGAGTCAAAAGCTTTGCTTTGAAAATTTAAACTTCAATAAAGGAAGCAACGCTTCAGTTGCGCACGCACTGCGCTACGTGACACGTGTCAGCGCAGATGCGCCTGCACTGTTGCGCTGCTCTGCGCGCTGTGTGACGCGTGTCAGCGCATACGCGCTAGCGCAGTAGCGCTGCGCTCTGCGCCGCGCGACGCGTGTCAGCGCATACGCGCTAGCGCAGTAGCGCTGCGCTCTGCGCCGCGCGACGCGTGTCAGCGCAGGTGCGCTAGCGCAGTCGCTCCGCGCTGTGCGGCACATGGCAGCACAGTTGCGCTGCGCGACACGTGTCAGCGCAGATGCGCTAGTGCAGCAAGAGAGGCTAAGTGCCAAAGGCAATTTGGCCATGCAAAATTACATGCACGTGATAACAACAAATTAAAATACGATGCACAAACACAACAAAGAGCTCAAATGAAAAGAACATTTAACAGATAATAAAATACTTAATTAAAGCATTTATTTATTATTAAACTTAAAAAAAGATCACCGAATACGGGATCAGAGAGACAAGGGTTTACAAAAAGAAAAATAAGATTATTCAACTCCCTCTCCGTCTTCTCCACCACGTCGAAGCGGCGGTCCTCCCGAGGGGTAGCCATCTAACGGTCGACGCCGCACTCTTGGGAAAAAGTGGCGATGACGGCCTGATGAGCCCGTATCTGGCCCAGCAAATGGAAGGAGAAGTCCCTCAGGGCTTTGGTGATCAAGAGCGCTTCGAAAAAGCTCTCGATCTTATCCTCGGCCACATCGAGCATTGCCGAGGACATCTCCGCCGGAGGAGGGGGAATGTCGGCAAGCACTGAGGCAAGGATCATCCGAAGCCAAATGGAACCCGAGGGAAGGGGAGACCCCACACGAGTCGAAAGCTCGTACATTGCGGCATCGCACTGCTCGTCCGAAAAAGAGGAGTCCACCAAGCGCGCAGCAAAACGGGGAACGACGTCTCGGATCGGCACCTCCCACGGTTGTCGGCGGGCATGAGGACGGTTGCAAGCCATAATCGAAAAGTTCTCTGAAGATGAGAGAATAAAAGGCTTGGCCTTGAACTATATATATAGACCTGTGCACAAAAGATTCTGTGCACAATGGAATTATTTCCAAGATCCGGGAAATCAAAATCTTGGAAATACAAGTTTGACTTGGAAAAGGGGAGATGAAAGAATATCTCAGGTGAAGCGACGCTTCAGATCCTCTGCGCTGGGCGCAACTTGTCATGTGTCTGGCGCAACGCGCCGAGCGCAGCGCCCAGAAAGCGCACTCAATCAGAGCAAAGCTCTGATTAAAGGAAGCAACGCTTCAACTGCACTGTGCTCTGCGCTGCGTGACACGCGTCAGCGCAGATGCGCTAGCGCACTTGCGCTGCACTCTGCGCGGCGCGACACGTGTCATGCGCTGGGCCATCTGCGCCAAACTAAATTAAGATTTTATGAAATCTTTTCTGTTCTTTCCAGAACTAGAAGATTTTCTTCTGTCTTTGGATCAAAGATCCAGCGGTGGGAAAATTCCCAAAATCACTCAGAAAAGATTTTGTTAACAATTTAACAGATCTGTGGTCACTATAAATAGGACCCTAAGCCTCGATTCAAAGGCATGAAGAATTCTCTAAAAAAAAAGAACTCAAGAACTCTAAGCAGAGAAAACTCTGAGAAGATCTCGAGAAAGAGGTAAAGAACTTTCATGAGGTAGGAGAAAGGCCTTCTAATAGATCATGGATCTAAAAATAAAATGAATGATCTTCATATAAAAAAAAACAGTGCTTTGCACTATTGGTGAACCTTCGGTTCTTTAAAAACGATAAAAAAAATATAATAAATAATAAAATAAATAAAAAAAGAATAGTGCTTTGCACTTTTAAAGAACCTCTGGTTCTTCGAATAAAGAAAAATTTATTTTTGATCTAATTTAGATCAAGAACTTAAAACAGTGCTTTGCACTTCCCTTCCTGAATCTAAAAGATTCTTAGTGCTTTGCACTTCCAAGTTGCGCCGTTGCGCTCTTAAGAGAGCGCCACGTGTCGGCTATAAAACTACTTGCGCTAAGCGCCCTTAAGATAGAGCTTCGCTCTCTTGAACTAGCGCAACCCATTGAGAGCGAGCCACGTGGCAGCAACGCAAGAGCGCAGCGCAACAACGCAGCGCACCGCGCTAGTGCGCTTGCGCTCATCCGGGCACGGCACGTGTCATCACCATATGAACTTGCGCTCATTACTTATCACAAAGCGCAGATGCATTAAAAAGGGCCAAGCCCAATTAAGAGAAGGCCTAACAGGCTCAGTAAAGAGCAAATGCATTATTTTGAGGGGCAGAGCCCAAACAAGAGCAGATGCTTTGCGTCATTTATAAATGGGCAGAGCCCAAGCAAAACATTCAGAATGCTATGCATTTTAAAAGGGGCAAAGCCCAAACAAGCTAGATACTTTGCACCACATACAAAAAGGGGCAGAGCCCAAAGTAAATAAAATGCTGAACTGGACTTAGCCCAATCGTGGCCATAAGTCCTTGAATTAAATTGACTGAGCAAAATCGCTCTCCTAAATCAATTTATATCCGGTTCGAGGGTACATCTCCGAACTCCTTTGACATCCATCGTTGCAATTCCTCAAGGACGTCAAAGAGGTGACGGGTCCCAACGACCACACATCGATATGGACTGCGGGGTCCTTAAACTCGTGGACCGAGACGTCCGCTAAACTAATAATGGACCGCGATGTCCCTAAACTACCATTGGACCACCACGTCCCTAAACTGGAATATGGACCACCACGTCCCTAAACTGGTATATGGACCACCACGTCCCTAAACTGGAATATGGACCACCACGTCCCTAAACTGGTATATGGACCACCACGTCCCTAAACTGGAATATGGACCACCACGTCCCTAAACTGGTATATGGACCATCACGTCCCCAAACTGGAACATGGACCACCACGTCCCTAAAATGGAATATCGGACCGAAACGTCCTTAAACTAACATCGGACCGAAACGTCCCTAAACTAACATCGGACCGAAACGTCCCTAAACTAAAGATGGACCATTACGTCCTTAAACTGGCGACGGACCGAAACGTCCCTAAACTAATAATGGACCACCACGTCCCTAAACTGGCGACGGACCACCACGTCCCTAAACTGGCACAATAGGGCCCAAACGCTCTTTTGTCGGATCTAAACGGTCCCGTCTAAGTTGATCTTAACCCCAAATACGGTTAACGTGTCCTTAGATATTTAAATAAACGATAAAACTCCAAACTAACTTTGGTTCGAAGGTACATCTCCGAACTCCTCTGACGCCTGTCATTGTAATCCCTCAACGACGTCAGAGAGGTGACGAGTCCCGACGGCCAGATAATTAAATCAATCACTAAGTCAAGTCGATCTAAGTCCAAAACAGGATTAACGTATCCTTAACGAACGTTTAAGCTGATCTTAGCCGCAACGCGACTAATGCATCCTTAAACTAAAAAACACCAAACCCAAATCTAAGTAAATGCGGATTTGGACTAATCCACGTCCTACGGGCGACGACATCACTAAGTCTCCGTATACAATCCACGGGCAACCACAAACAAGACAAACATATACGACGCGAAGTGGAATTCTGGAGAAGGAGAAAGTTGCTATCGCAACGCGATGGCGTAATTAACTGCAGGGGCTTGCGCCTGCAGGGAAGAGTGTCCCCACAATCAAAAACCCCTCACCCTGAGGGGGAATCTGACAAAGTCTGCTACATCGGCCGCATCCGTCTAAACCTCTGATACTCGGTGCCATAAGTCAACTTGGCATCTTCGGAGAGATAGACGGATTAAACCAAATAGCATCTGCCCCGAACCTCAGGCACGGACACGACGTCCGGGCCGCCGTTCGGAGGGGAACATCAGCCATTAGCTCTAACCATCTATGGTGCCTTATGTTGAGATCTTTCAGAATGAACACGTATTTTAGGCTCTTGTGATCAGCAAATACTTCTACCCTTTCGCCCAATAAGTAGTGTCTCCAAATCTTCAGCGTAAAGGTCACTGTTGCTAGCTCCAACTTATGAGTTGGGTAGTTCTTCTCATGAGTCTTTAATTGCCTCGACGTGTAAGCTATAACCTTCCCATGCTCCATTAGAACACATCCCAAGCCTTTCCCAGATGTGTCGCTGTGAATAACTAGTCCTCTGGAACCATTTGGCACTGTCAAAATAGGAGCAGTGGTCAATCTCTGCTTAGCGCTTCAAAAGCCGACGAACACTTCTCAGTCTACACGAACAGTACCTCCTTTTGTGTTAGCTTGGTCAATGGTTCTGCAATCCAAGTGAAGTTCTCCACAAACCTTCTATAATATCCAGTAAGTCCAAGGAAACTTCTGATCTCCCCCACATTTTTTGGAATTGGCCAATCATGAATAGCTGCAATCTTTTCGGGGTCAACTGCAATCCTATCTCCAGATACAAATTGACCTAAGAACTTCACTTTTTCAAGCTAAAACTCGCACATGCTCATCTTAGCATATAGATTTTCTTGTCTCAACTTTTGCAGTATGATCATCGAGTGTTCTTCATGCTCTTCTTTGCTCCTCGAATATACCAAAATATCATCAATGAATATAACTATGAACTGATATAGAAATGGCAAAAAGATCCAGTTCATCAAATCCATAAATATTGTCGGTTCGTTAGTAACTCCAAATGGAATCACTAAGTACTCATAATGCCCATATCGAGTTCGGAACACCGTCTTGCAAACGTCTTCTGCTTTCACCCAAACTTGATGATCCCCTGATCGCAAACCCAATTTCGAGAATACTCTCACGCCACTGAGTTGATCGAATAACTCGCCGATGCAAGGAATCAGGTATTTTTTTCTTAATAGTCACTCGATTTAACTATCGATAGTCGATGCACATCCTCTGCGCGCCCTTTTTCCTTTTAACTAAAAGAACTGGAGCTCTCTACGACGAACCGCTGCTATGAATCCAAACCTTCTCTGATAACTCCGAGACTTGTCTCTTTACCTTTTTCCAGTTCTACCGGTGCCATCTGATAATAAGCCTTCAAAATTGGTGCTGCTCATGGAATAAGATCTATCGTGAACTCCATGTCGCGTTTAAACAATACACCTGAGATTTCCTTGAATACCTCCATGAATTTTCGAACAACTATCGGTGCTTCATCTGTAACCTATTCACGAAGCTCACCTTTCAACACACACACAAACAATTCCTTTCATCATGAATTTACAAGTCTGTTCTAAGACTTATGGGTTATCAGTCCACCACACTTCAACTGCGCTACTCGAATAGATTAAGGCAGGCCTGTCAGAACTTCTTCAATCAAACATCTTACATTTGATCAGCCTTAAAGTGATCTGTACCAGCTCATGCAGGGGTCAATGTCAACTATTGAAATCATCATATGCACTCCTGTGTTTCTCCTAGTTCTTCGAAACGCAGACGGACTGGTCACTACGGGACAAGGGAAAGATATAACGCAGTTGTTGGCTTTAAGTTCGCGATAAGGTATAAATTCATAAGCAATAAAACTGAGAGAAACAAAGTAGTACAACGAACATAAGTCAAGAAAATGAATCAAAATAGAACTACATACCTAAATAGAGTACCGCATTGTAACCATGCCGCGGTACATAGTTACAATCACATAACTCCCTTAAAGTCGCCCAAATTGTACTATCAGAATCGAGAAAATAAGAGGGAAGAAACAATAAGAAATCAAGAGGATTCCAAGCTGAAATGCAAAGTCATTTCTAAATTATCGAGTTAAAAGAGTTTAAGAGAAGGATAAGATTCAAGAATTGGATTGACAAGACAATATTGTGGCAGGACATGTTCCTAAAATTCTGGGTCTTAAGGATAATGTATTGGGTATCATACCCAACTACAAATTGAACTAAGCCCCAGCTAACCTAAAACATATGGCTCTGATACCAACAAAACCTTGTCACGCCCCGCTTTCCAAAATACGAAAATTTTGGGACAGAACAAAACCAACCATACTATCTATGGCTAGGAAAGATCCCTCCATAGTAACATTATGCCTGTCAATCAGATATCAAAAACAGTAAACTACTAAATTTATCCATCACATGTCCAATACCCATAAGAACAATAACTGGAAAAGAAAGCGGAAGCAATAAAGATCTAACATATAACTAACCAGCATAAGAGTTATATCAATGAGGTGGTCCTCACTGATCGGCGATCTTTTCGAAGTACTCACATGCTAAGTCAAGTATCTGGGCCATGCAAAACCCAGACGTCAGTGCATCACAAATATCATGATAATAGTAATAATCTGAACAGTGTGCTATACACGATGTCATATATAAAGTAAGGTATGAGTATCACCAACAATCACAGGTGTTACAATAGTGTCCTATAGGTATATCACGTGTAACCTAAAGTCTGTGCTTCTAGATTATCTATACTACAAGTCTTTAAAATCAATTAATGTAATTCTTATCGTAACTCAACAGTATATATCCCGTTCATTCTCCCACGGGACCACGGCATAATATATCCTATTCATTCCCCATGGGACCATGGTAAAATAAACAATGGTTATTCCGTTCACGCACGGAATCACGGCAAACAATAGTAATATCCTCTTGAGTTACATTTCAGTTACATTCTTGATTTTCCATTTCCCTCAGGTTTCATGTTCAAGTCATGTATTAACAATATCTACCTAATACCAACACAGGATCAAGTAGGTATAGGTCTTGTTTATCTAGACAACAATTCATGTCTATCAGGACAACAAGTCAGGATTGTTGGTATTAGTAATAATCTAAGTAGCAGGTCTAGTAATGTGTCGTGAACATGTCAGACAGTGTGTTAACGTGATAAATAATATATGGAAAACAATAACCAGTTCATTTAAACAGTATAGAAATAACTAATGTATTTTAATTAAATTATAAGATATAATCTATTTATATATATATATATATATATATATATATATATATATATATATATATAAACCTATTTATAATAACGTTTTGCGTTGCTACTAAATATACAACGAAAAATTATTGAAATTAGAAAGAACTAGCATGTAACAAGATAAACTTGTTATTGATATGAAATACAGGTTAATGCTATAATATTGCATAATGATAATACTTGCTAATATTAACATGGATATGCTATGAATAATTATATAAATATTGTTCTACATAAAATAGCATGTATCAAGTTTAGAAACTTGCCTGATATATGACGATAATCAAGACAAAGGGAAAGACGACATGATGAATATAACAGTGGGGATTGCGACATTTATAAATGCTCGACGAAATGTCGAGGATCAATTTAGCGTCGATTGATGCTGTGGAGGGTGCAATGGTGGCGGAACCTGGTCATAATGAGCAAAGGAAAGCTTGTTCATCATGGATACAATATACATCGGTGATGGAAGAAACAACAACATCAATAATAATGAAAGTGTGCATTGGCTCGGCATGACATGACACGACACGGTGCTTGTGCAAAGGTGGCACACAAGTGGGCATGAGCGTGGCACAACAATAGGGCATGAAGAAGGCATGATCTAGGCACGATGTGGCATGGTCTTGGTATGGTATATGGTCTAGATAGAGTGTATGATGACACGGTGGTGGTACGGTGATATGGCACGATATGAGAACAGAGATGGCACAGAAGAGGTGGCGATCGAAGGAGTTGTAGTGGTCAGTGGTGTTCTCCGCCGAATACAGTGACGGAACCGCGTAGGTCGCCTTGCCTGGGGCATATGCTATTTGGTTTTATCCGTCCACCTCTCCGAAAATACCAAGTTGATTTATGGCACCGTATATCGGAGATTTAGACGGATACGGCTGATGTAGCAGACTTCGTCAGATTCCCTCTCATTTGAGGGGTTTTTGATTGTGGGGACGCTTTTCCCTGCAGGCGCAACCCCCTGCAGTTAATTACGCTACCGCATCGCGGTAACAACTTTGTCTTTCTCCAGATGGTCACTTCGTATCATGTGTGTTTGTTTTATTTTTGGTTTCCCGTGGATTGTATACGGAGACTAATTTATGTTGTCTCCCGTAGGGCGTGGGTTAGTCCAAATCCGTACTTTCTTCGATTTGGGTTTGGGTTGGGTTTAAGGATCGTTAATCTCATTTGAGACTAAGATCAACTTAAACGTTTGTTGAGGATACGTTAGTCTAATTTTAGACTAAGATCTACTCAACAGGATCATTTAGATCCAACAAAAGAGCATTTGGGCTCGATTGTTTTACTTTAGGGTCTTTGCGGTCCATTGAGTGTCTGGTTGCCGGGACCCGCCACCTCTCTGAAGACGTTGAAGAATTACAACGACATATATCAGAGGTGTGAGAAGATGTACCTATGAATCAGTGTCAGTTGAGGGATCTGTAGTTGGATTGATTTAAGGATCGTTAATCTCATTTGAGATTAAGATCAACTTAAGTGGTTGTTAAGAATACGTTAGTCTCATTTTAGACTAAGATCTACTTAACAGGATCATTTAGATCCAACAAAAGAGCATTTGGGCTCTATTGTTTTAGTTTAGGGACATTGCGGTCCAGTTTCAAGACATCATAGTCTGTAAAGTTTAAGGACATCATAGTCCATGAGTTTAAGGACCTCACAGTGCGAAGAATGTCTGGTTGTCAGGACCCGTCACCTCTCTGATGACGTTGAAGGATTGCAACGACATATATCAGAGGAGTGAAGAGATATACCCTTGAACCAATATTGGTAGGGAGATCTGTAGTCCAATTTGAGACTAAGATCAAAGATTTATGAGCATATGGGCTCAATTAATCTAAATGAGGGTTCTGTGGCCACTTTGGGCTCGGCCCATTCAGTTAAAATGTTAGACATTTAGCAATGCTGAGCATTGGTTTAGTTTCTGACAATTGTTTTTGTCTTTTATTGAGTGATGAGCACTCATTATAGCTCTGGGGACTTTTTTTTTATAGAACAGCTTATGTTCATTTAGCGCACACGTGAGAAGCACGTGGCGCGCTTGGCGCTGTGCGCCAGACAATAAGCGCGTTGCGCTTGTCATGCCCCGCTTCCCAGTATACGACGAAGGGGACCGGACCGGTCCGCTATGTATTTACTTAGAAGTAAATACGCTAAGCATAACTAAGTAATATAAAAGAAAATATACACAAGAGACAATGTATAATAAAAACAACAACTTTATTTATTAACATTCTTTTGTACAATACATGAAAGGGAAATACAACTGAAAGAAAAGCAATGCCAAAACAATGGCATGACAGGAAATTAAAGGTACTGAAAAGAAAATGTACAATGTCTAGAGCTCAGGGTCTTCGCTGTACTGATCCAAGTCTTCTGCAGTTGGCTCGATCTTTGACGGTTCCAAATCACCTGACGACATTCAAAGAAAAAAGAAATAGAATGTCGTCAGCGAACAGATCGCTCGGTAAGTCTCAAAAATAAGAGGAGAAATAGAATAGACAGAGAGTAAGAGAGAGAGAGGATTTTATAGTTGTACTATATTGTTATATTGTTGTATTTAGTGTTAATGCTGTTGTTTGTAGCTTGGTACAGAAGGATGCCAGTGTATACGAGAGGAGTCTCACTTGCTCCGGAGACTAAGCTATCAGGAACTCAAGGAACCGTTGGGCCACGGTACAACAGCAACAGAATACAGGTTAGGTGTCTTAATCTTACCGTCTCATGCCACTTTTAACACCTTCCATGCCAATCTACCCCTTAAACCCCGTAGTGTTTTGATTGTATTGTTTGTCTTGTAAATTGTATTGATTGTATAATTGATTGACTGACCGAAACCATAATATTAGTAAAACGGATATAGTATCATGTAAATGGAATAACTGGAGAACCATATAAGTGGAATATATGCATGGTTCGGTTCAGTCAAGTCATATAGATTGATAATTGGATTCATGTATTCATGTGTTTCTATTGAATTGGAATATTGTAGATTGTAGATTGACCTGAATCATATTCAAGTTAGATTAATCAGAATCGAACCCAAGTCAGACATTTAGAAATGTAAGTCGAAATCTTGATTATTTCTTAAACCTATAATTGCTAGGGTCCTTAGGGTAATTTATAAACTTGAGGGGTTTTTATGTAAAATATACTTTTATATACTTTTCAAAATACTCCCCAAACATTTATTATTCTTCTTTAGAGTTGTAATGAGTGTGGATTTTATATTGTGAAATTTCTAGTGAAAATATTCTAGTTTTATAAATAAAGGTATTTATCTGTAATATTGATTTATTTGAAATTCATGGTATTTTAGTGTAAATTTATTCTTGGGATTTTTAGAAAAGGTGGAATATTTATCTCATACAAAATAGGTATTTTAATGATAAATATACAAATATTTGTAATAAAAATAATATTAATATATATTTTTTATATTCTAAAAATCTTATTTTCTTAAGATGTCGTATTTTAAATCTTTCGAGACCGAATGCTCCTTACGGAGGTCTGAATCTCGCACTACTAAGCCCGAGGATGTGCGATAATCCGCACCATCCCGAACGGGTTCCCCAAAGTGGGTTGTAGCGGCGCTTTGCAAAGATTGTAAAATACTAAATCCTTTAGAAAACGGTTTTATAAAGTAAATGGTATTTATTTGTAAAAATATCAATTTTCCGTATTTTAGGTTCTAGGGTTTCCTAAGTCAACTAGACTATTTCTAAATGGTCTAAACGACAAATCGTGAGATACCTCAAATCGCCTCTTCACCGCCAATTGTGGCCAGGTAAGTATAAGTGAAGAAAGGAGGGATCCATTCACGAATCACCGTGAGACGGGCCTTTTAAAATTACCTTTCTCACTTGCCTAGCCTTGACACCACAAAGTCAGGTTTAGATAAACGACCGATGTCCACAACTTATCGTATTTTCATAATAAGATGTATTTATTTAAAAGTGTATCAACTCTAACTCTTTTAGAAATAGTTTTATTAAGTGTATGGTATTTGAATGTAAATACTTGTTTTCTCGTAATCTAAGGCTTCAATGGTATCGTTTTAGGTTTTATGTAAGTGTGTGAGGAGGTAGGTCGTTACCTCGTGATCTACTTTAAATGTATAGCAAGTTTGATGGGTTAAATGAAGGATTGAAACGATGTGGTATTTTAGTGAAAAATACGATAATTTGAGAAAGCTATCATTTCATGTGATGAAACTTGTTCAATTTGGTTGATTAGTGTTTAATAGTCAACATAAGGAAGTTTAAGAATGATTGTATTAGTGAGAAATGGAATTTTATAGAAAACCGAGTCGGAAACCGGATTTGTTCCGAATCCGTCGGGTTTTGTAATTTCGTATTTTTCTTGAATAGGGAAGAGAGATAGAAAGGGACTTACAGGTTTTCGATTACACTAGAGAGTGAGAGGAAACTAGAGGGATCGCCGATGTTGCGTCGTCACCGGTAGTTCCTAAGACGTTCGCCGGAAGTTCCGCCGGAATTTCGTCGGAGCTTCGCCTCGAGCTTGTTTTCAAAGCACACGACTCTTGAAAAATTTTTGAAAGAGTGGGCTCAGGAATTTGGGGTGAGAGGGTAGAGGGTAGGGGGTGTATTTATAGGGTAGGCTAGGGGTAGGGTTGATGAAAGGTTAAAATGAAAAAATGTGATATAATGTATAAAAATTTATTAAAAGTGGAGTAATTGGGGTTTTAAAAGAGCTCTGGAAGTGGTCTGAGGCTCAAATTTTGCAGGTGCATAGGGAATATGAAAAAACACAACTTTCATGTTGGGGTCGTCGCCTGAATCGGCCGACTCGGCCGTGACTCGGCCTTGACTGGGTCGGAGGACGGAGTCGGCCGAGTCGGGGCCGATTTGGCCGATTCCCGGCCGAGTCAGGCAGCCGAGATCCCCCCGACAGTTCATCTACCCTCTTGCAAAGTTAGATATTAAGGTGTAGTGGGGTTTTTGGGAGATATGCACGTATAAACTCTTAGCATTCTAAAGGTTCAAAATAAAAACAATATTAAAAATAATGTGGGGTATGGGATTTGAACTCTGGTGGCTTGGTTCAGTAGTGCAAGTTATTACCAATGAGCTACAAGCTCATTCTTGTAATTATGGAGCCAATTAATTACTTAAAGTAATAACAGTAAATGTAAATACCCCAGGTATACATTAATTTTAAAGCAAATTTTAATACACTAAAAATGGAGTTGTTACATTCTTTTAACTTATAATTAAAAAGAAAAATAATTACTCATAACTTGTGCTCAAGCTAAAATACCCTTTTATGGATTTTTTGAATTTTTTTTGTAAAAACTTGTATTGGAAATTTGGGGTTGTTACATTTTACTCTCCTTATAAAAATTTCGTTCTCGAAATTTGTAAAAGAAAAGTGTAACATATTCAAGAAAGTTTAGTGACTGAAGTACTGACAGTGTGTGAAAAAATAACAAAGTGGTGCAAGCGTTTTAAAAATGTGAAAAAGGCTTACCGATGTTACCTTGACCTACAGTCTCGGCTTCTACGGCTGCTAATGTGAAATTCTGTCGCCGTGATACCTTCGTTCTAGCTGGAGGCACATTCTATCCTTGGGGCTTGTTTTTCTGCCCTCGGGGTATGTTCTTCATTGCCTGTTGGAATTGGCGAGTAGGCTGTGCATGAGTTCTATGTGGAGGTGGTGCTGGGAGTGCAGGACGAGTTGCAGGACCCTGGATAGCTGGCCGCTGCGGGTAGTTGGTAGGTGTGTGAGCTGAGTTGTATCTATATGGACAGATCTCAATTCTGTGATTGGACGTGCCACAAACTAGGCACATGCCTTTTGCACGCCTACAGTCCTTTATCAAATGTCCATCTCTCTTGTAATGGAAACATAAATGTGGTCTTGGCTGGTTAATAGGTTCTTCAGTTCTTTTGGGTTCGAACGTTGTCCTGGAAGAGGCTCCTCCTTCCATTTGAGTGGCAGGGCATTTCAAACCGACAGATTGAGGTCTGCCCCTCGCCTTTCACTGCCTCATAACTGCGGGCAGCTTCCAAAGCTTCTTCATGAGTCAGAAACTTCCCTGTGGCTAGTGCTGCTTGAATTTCTGAGTCTAAACCTTGTTGAAATCGACGGGCTCTGATCTCATCCGTCGGTATCAGGTTTGCCGCAAATTTGTTACGGTCTCGTGTTAGCTGTGTAGTATGTGATATTAAAAATTTGAAATACCGTGACATATTTTCCCAACTGAGCATGGTGAACTCAACGTCATACTCATTACTGACTTGACCCACATAGAATCTTGTTGTAGATGAATGAACTGTTGTTCCATGGCAAATATGGAAGTCACAGGGAAGTACTTCGCGTCGAACTTATTGCGAAAAGTCTTCCATTCAATAGGCTGTTCAAGACGGCTTGCTTCCGCCTTCCACCAGTTGCGAGCATTGTCCGTGAGCTGCAGTTTCGCCACATGGACCCAAGCTATGTCTGGCACTTGTGCTGCCGCCGGATCATTCTCTATGCTCCGTGCCCATACCTCAGCTTCAAGTGGGCTTCCCTTTTCGGAGAACTGTTTGCGATGTAAAGCTTCGAATTGCTTCACCCCAGGTGCTTCAGCCTCGGGACAGTTCATGAGCCGCTGCTGTCCCTGTAGGAGGCTGCGGATTGCCTCAAGCAGAACCGTTTGCTCGTTGGGTGGAGCAGGAACGGCAGGTGTGAATTGTAATGATGGTGGAGTGCTCTTGAAGTTGGCGCTTGTGTTGTTTGGGGAATCCATAACCTTGATGAAAAATTTAGGTTATGACATATTCAAAATATATGATTCAAGGAATATGAAAGATAAGATTCAAGGAATATGAATTGTAAAGAATGTTTTAGTGGCTGGTTCTTGTGTTATATTGCTTAGATTGTTCACGCAGAACAGAACAGCATGATAGAGTTTCATACAGCTTTGACCTGCATGGGCCACCAACAAAACCTGTTACGTCCCGCTTCCCGGTATACGGCGAAGGGGACGGGACAGGTCCGCTACGTATTTACTCAGAAGCAAATACGCTAAGAACTAAGCAATATAAAAGAAAATATACACAAGAGACAAGATATAATAAAAACAACAACTTTATTTTTTAACATTCTTTTGTACAATGCATGAAAAGGAAATACAACTGAAATAAAAGCAATGCCTAAACAATGGCATGACAGGAAATTAAAGATACTGAAAAGAAAATGTACAATGTCTAGAGTTCAGGGTCTTTGCTGTACTGATCCAAGTCTTCTGCAGTTGGCTCGATCTCTGACGGTTCCAAATCACCTGACGACATTCAAAGAAGAAAGAAATAGAATGTCGTCAACGAACAGATCGCTCGGTAAGTCCCAAAGATAAGAGGAGAAATAGAATAGACAGAGAGTAAAAGAGAGAGAGAGAGAGTAGCTTTTACAGTTGTATTATATTGTTATATTGTTGTATTTAGTGTTAACGCTGTTGTTTGTAGCTTGGTACAGAAGGATACCAGTATATACGAGAGGAGTCTTACTTGCCCCGGAGACTAAGGTAACAGGAACTCAAGGAACCGTTGGGACACAGTACAACAGCAACGGAATACAGGTTAGGTGTCTTAATCTTACCGTCTCGTGCCACTTTTAACACCTTCCGTACCAATCTGCCGCTTAAACCCCGTAGTGTTTTGATTGTATTGTTTGTCTTGAAAATTGTATTGATTGTATAATTGATTAACTGACCGAAACCATGATATCAGTAAATGAATGTATTATCATGTAAATGGAATAACTGGAGAACCATATAAGTGGAATATATCCATGGTTCGGTTCGGTCAAGTCATATAGATTGATAATTGGATTCAAGGATTCATGTGTTTCTATTGAATTGGAATATTGTAGATTGTAGATTGACCTGAATCATATTCAAGTTAGATTAATCAGACTCGAACCCGAGTCAGACAATTAGAAATGTAAGTCGAAGTCTTGATTATTGTAACACCCGAGCCCAATAATACTATTTCTATTGCTAGTTGAGTGTTACATATTGCTCATTCCAATTATCCTGTTTGTTTGGTGCTTTTTGCTAAATTTTAACCGGTTAAGTCATTTTGGCACATAACAAATTTTAACACCTAAAATGAAATTAAAAATATCCATGTTGACCTACTCGTCGCCACTAGTCGCGTGGTAGCGTCCGCGTGTCGAGATTTCTTCCCGTTCGGCTAAACGGGCAAGTTTGGACTGCTACGCGCGCGTGCAAGTGTCCGACTTGGGGGCATGCATTTTTATCATTAAACACCCCTTTTCAAAATTTGGAACCCGCTTAAAATCCTATAATTTGAATTTGAAACATTTGGGCGCAACCCGGGCGCGATTTGGAAATGTTTCATTTAGCGCCGAAAATGCCCATTTAATTAAATATTGTGAAACTAATATATATATATACGATAATATATTCTGTTACTTTTCTAACGTTTAAAATCTTTTAAATTTTTTCCTTTTAAAACCTTCAGCCAATCACGAGGGATTTAATTCCCTCGTGGGCCCCCCTTTCCCTCTCTCTCTCTCTCTCCGTCTCTCTCTATCTCTTTCTATTCTCCTTCTCTCTCTCTCTCTCTAAAATCTTTCTCTACAATCTCTCTCTCTCTCTCTTCCTTTATATTCACGCAGCCGCCTCCTTCTTCTCCTCCATCACGAGAAAACTCCTGCAGCGAAACCTCCGAACCCTAACCCTAGCCCCCTCGTGCCTCGCCGTCGACCTCCCCGCGATCTTGCCGTCGCCGTCCTCGCCTCCACAACCTCACCGCGCTCCTACCTCCTTCCTCCGTTCTCTTTCCGCGCCTGCACCCAACCCTCGACGCCACCACCAGCCGCAGACCTCGCCGTCGCCGCCGCCTCCCATCGCCGACGACACCAGAATCCTCCTCCCTTCACCCTCGTCCCGACCTCGTCGTCGTCTTCCTCCTCCCCTCGCCGGACCACCAGAACTCGAGCCCGACCCTAGCACCAACCCCCGGGTCGCCGGAAAACGTGCCGACGATCCTCGCCGTCGTCACCAGAGCCACCTCCGACCACCTCCGTCTCCCCTTGATCACCAGAGCGGGCCAGCACCCCTCTACTCACCGCACCACCCTCTTTCCAACGAACCCAGAAAATTCCAGCCGTCGCTGCTCGCTGTCGCTGCCTCGCCGGCGTCCCATCGCCGTCGAGCCCGTCGTGGTTGCCCTGGTTCTTCCCTGTAAGCATCCCTTTATCTTTCCATTTGTGCTAGATCCCCCCGCTGATCTTTGTTTATGTGTATCGTGTTTTGCTAACTTCGTCGCCTTTTGATTTTTGCCGGATTCCGACCGTACCGTCGTTTGGACCCGACGCTCCCTCAAAGTACTCTGGTCCGTGTGGTCCCGCTGTTCGCTGTTGGGACTCGATCCGTAGTCCGTGCACCCGTCTCGTGTTTTCTGCCGACATTGCATCCGTGCTTTCCGGTTTGCGAAACCGTCGAGGCAAGTATCCGAATACTTGCTCTAACATGCTAATACAAGATCAAGTCCTGCTATACATTTAATTATCATATTATATAATACAACAACACAATGATGGTGATATCGATAGTACAGTATGACTAGAATTGACGGTTGCATTTCTCTTTAACATTAAATCGGTATAGTAGTTCGTGAAATTAAGTGGTATGCTATTAATCCATGATTTAACTAACTAAACCAATTGGATCGTCTTTGCTTTATTCGTTAAACCATCCTTGAGACCATTATTATGCTTTAGTTTAAATTCACGTAGCATCATTACTTTATGTTGTTGATATTGTTTCACCCTGTGACTATTGCACCCCAAGGGTGCTCGAACCTGTTAATATAATACAACTGCACCATGCTCATGCACCATTGTGATTAAATGAACGGTTATTGTTATTTACTTCATTTCCTGCTGTTGTTCCTTATTCGACTATATACCTGTTGTGAGCACCCACTCGATCACATTACATATTGACCTGACCTATTACCTGATTTCATGCCGAATGCCAACAAACCTGACTTGGGGTCCTCATGGACCATTCCTGATGTCTATCCAGACAGACCTGCTTTTACCTGATTCTGTGTTGGCATTGATCCTTGACTACTGAATACCTGACCGGACATACATAACTTGGGGGTATGGGGAAATCAAAGATGAACCTGACTTGTAACTCGACAGTTCACTACCTGTTCGAGTGTACACATTCCTGTTTTGTGCCTAGCGGCATGTCTCGGTTTCGGCCGAGAATATTGTGGCCGTGGTCCCGGGTATGTACGGGATACTACCGAGTGTACACTTTCCTGTTTTGTGCCTAGCGGCATGTCTCGGTTGCAGCCGGGAATATTGTGGCTGTAGTCCCGGGTATGTACGGGATACTATTGGGTTACATCGACGATTCATCAAGTTGATTTCAAAGACTATAGAGTAGAAACCTGATATGACAGTTTAGTCACCACCGCACATTACCCTGCACTGTTATTTCTTAGTGCTGCTTTACTCATGTTCATACCTGCATTGCTTATTACCATGTTTATATCATATTATTTGGTTGACATGACGCGCTGACGTCTGGGTTTTGCATGGCCCAGATTCCTTACCACTGTCGTCGACCGAGCAGGAGTACTTCAGCCAGCAGGCTGAACTGTGAGTCCTTAGTGATTAGTTTATTTATTTCATTTCATTTCCAGATGTGAGCCCGCATTATGGGACATACCGTTTATTTATTGTATTGGATCATTTGCTTCCGCACTTATTATTTATTGACTCTTGTTATTATGGATTTGGTCATGTGCTAGATTAGTTTATTATCTTGTTCTTGATATCCTTACAACCGTAATGTGACTGTGGATGGATACTTCCTACCCACAGGTAGCATGGCTGGCTATGTTACGTGCCCATTCTTGCGTACTCTGGGAAGCGGGGCGTGACAATTATTTCTTAAACCTATAATTGCTAGGGTCCTTAGGGTAATTTATAAACTTGAGGGTTTTTTTATGTAAAATATACTTTTATATAATTTTCAAAATACTCTCCAAACATTTATTATTCGTCTCTAAAGTTGTAATGAGTGTGGATTTTATATTGTGATATTTCTAGTGAAAATATCCTAGTTTTATAAATAAAGGTATTTATCTGTAATATTGATTTATTTGAAATTCATGGTATTTTAGTGTAAATTTATTCTTGGGATTTTTAGAAATGGTGGAATATTTATCTCATACAAAATAGGTATTTTAATGATAAATATACATATATTTATAACAAAAATAATATTAATATATATTTTTTATATTCTAAAAATCTCATTTTCTTAAGATATCGTATTTTAAATCTTTCGAGACCGAATGCTCCTTGCGGAGGTCTGAATCTCGCACTATTAAGCCCGAGAATGTGTGATAATCCGTACTGTCCCGAACGGGTTTCCCAAAGTGGGTTGTAGCGGCGCTTTGCAAAGATTGTAAAATACTAAATCCTTTAGAAAACGGTTTTATAAAGTAAATGGTATTTATTTGTAAAAATGTTAATTTTCCATATTTTAGGTTCTAGGGTTTCCTAAGTCAACTAGACAATTTCTAAATGGTCTTAATGACAAGTCGTTAGATGCCTCAAATCGCCTCTTCATCGCCAATTGTGGCCAGGTAAGTACAAGTGAAGAAAGGAGGGATCCGTTCACGAATCACCGTGAGACGGGCCTTTTAAAGTTACCTTTCTCACTTGCCTAGCCTAGACACCACAAAGTCAGCTTTAGATAAACGACCGATGTCCACAACTTATCGTATTTTCATAATAAGATGTATTTATTTAAAAGTGTATCAACTCTAACTCTTTTTGAAATAGTTTTATTAAGTGTGTGGGATTTAAATGTAAATGCTTTCTTTCTCATATTCTAAGGTTTCAATGGTATCGTTTTAGGTTGTATGTAAGTGTGTAAGGAGGTAGGTCATTAACTCGTGATCTACTTTAAATGTATAGCAAGTTTGATGGGTTAAATGAAGGATTGAAACAATGTGGTATTTTAGTGAAAAATACGATAATTTGAGAAAGCTATCATTTCATGTGATGAAACTTGTTCAATTTTATTGATTATTGTTTAATAGTCAACATGAGGAAGTTTAAGAATGATTGTATTAGTGAGAGGTGGAATTTTATAGAAAACCGAATCGGAAACCGGATTTGTTCCAATTCCGTCGGGTTTTATAATTTCGTATTTTTCTTGAATAGGGAAGAGAGATAAAAAGGGACTTACGGATTTTCGATTACACTAGAGAGTGAGAGAGAACTAGAGAGATCGCCGATGTTGCGTCGTCGCCGGTAGTTCCTAAGATGTTCGCCGGAAGTTCCGCCGGAATTTCGTCGGAGCTTCGCCTCGAGCTTGTTTTCAAAGTACACGACTCTTGGAAAATTTTTGAGAGAGTGAGCTCAGTATTTTAGGGTGAGAGGGAAGAGGGTAGGGGGTGTATTTATAGGGTAGGCTAGGGGTAGGGTAGATGAAAAGTTAAAATGAAAAAACGTTATAAAATGTATAAAAATGTATTAAAAATAGAGTAATTGGGGTTTTAAAAGAGCTCGGGAAGTGGTCTGAGGCTGAAATTTTGCAGGTGCATAGGGAATATGAAAAGATAGAACTTTCATGTTAGGGTCGTCGCCGGAATCGGCCGACTCGGCCGTGACTCGGTCGGAGGACTGAGTCGGCCGAGTCGGGGCCGATTTGGCCAATTCCCGGCCGAGTCAGGCCGTCGGGATCCCCCCGATGGTTCATCTACTCTCTGGCAAAGTTAGATATTTAGGTGTAGTGGGGTTTTTGTGAGATATGCACGTGTAAACTCTTGGCATTCTAAAGGTTCAAAATAAAAACAATATTGAAAATAATGTGGGGTATGGGATTTGAATTCTGGTGGCTTGGTTCAGTAGTGCAAGGTATTAACAATGAGCTACAAGCTCCTTCTTATAATTATGGAGTTAATTACTTAAAGTGATAACAGTAAATGTAAATACCCCAAGTATACATTAATTTAAAGAAATAATTTTATAAACTAAAAATGGAGTTGTTACATTCTTTTAACTTGTAATTAAAAAGCAAAATAATTACTTATAACTTGTGCTTAGGATAAAATACCCCTTTATGGATTTTTTGAAATTTTTTTGTAAAAACTTGTATTGGAAATTTGGGGTTGTTACATTCTACCCTCCTTATAAAAATTTCGTTCTCGAAATTTGTAAAAGGAAAGTGTAACAGATTCAAGAAAGTTTAGTGACTGAAGTACTGACAGTGTGTGAAAAAATAACAAAGTGGTGCAAGGGTTTTAAAAATGTGAAAAAGGCTTACCGATGTTACCTTGACCTACAGTCTCGGCTTCTACGGCTGCTAATGTGAAAGTCTATCGCCGTGATACCTTCTTTCTAGCCGGAGCCACATTCTGTCCTTAGGGCTTGTTTCTCTGCCCTCGAGGCATGTTCCTCATTGCCTGTTGGAATTGGCGAGTAGGCTGTGCAGGAGTTCTATGTGGAGGTGGTGCTGGGAGTGCAGGATGAGTTGCAGGAGCCTGGATAGCTGGCCACTGCGGGTAGTTGGTAGGTGTGTGAGCTAAGTTGTATCTATATGGACAGATCTCAATTCTGTGATTGGACGCGCCACAAACTAGACACAGGCCTTTTGCGCGCCTACAGTACTTTATCAAATGTCTATCTCTCTTGCAATGGAAACAGAAATGTGGTCTTGGCTGGTTAATAGGTTCTTCAGTTCTTCTGGGTTTGAACGTTGGCCTGGATGAGGCTCCTCCTGCCATTTGAGTGGCAGGGCATTTCAAACCAGTAGATTGAGGTCTGCCCCTCGCCTTTATCACTGCCTCATAACTGCGGCCAGTTTCCAAAGCATCTTCATGAGTCAGAAATTTCCCTGTGGCTAGTGCAGCTTGATTTTCTGTGTCCAAACCTTGTTGAAATCGACGGACTCTGATCTCATCCGTCGGTATCAGGTATGCCACAAATCTGTTACGGTCTCGTGTTAGCTGTGTAGTATGTGATATTAAAAATTTAAAATACTGTGACATATCTTACCGACTGAGCATGGTGAACTCGGCGTTATACTTATCTACCGACTTGACCCACATAGAACCTTGTTGTAGATGAATGAACTGATGTTCCATAGAAAACCTGGCAGTCACAGGGAAGTACTTCCCGTCGAACTTATTGCGAAAAGTCTTCCCTTCAATAGGCTGTTCAAGACGGCTTTCTTCCGCCTTCCATCAGTTGCGAGCATTGTCCGTAAGCTGCAGTTTTGCCACACGGACCCAAGCTATGTCTGGCACTTGTGCTGCCGCCAGATCATCCTTTATGCTATGTGCCCATTCCTTAGCTTTAAGTCTGCTTCCCTTTCCGGAGAACTGTTTGGGATGTAAAGCTCTGAATTGCTTCACCCCAGGTGCTTCAGCCTCGGGACGGTTCAAGAGCCGCTGCTGTCCCTCTAGGAGGCTGCGGATTGCCTAAAGCAGAACCGTTTGCTCGTTAGGTGGAGCAGGAACGGCAGGTGTGATTTGTAGTGATGGTGGAATGTTGTTGAAGTTGGTGCTTGTGTTCTTTGGGGAATCCATAACCTTGATGAAAAATTTAGGTTAGGACAGATTCAACAAATATGATTCAAGGACTATGAAAGATAAGATTCAAGGAATATGAATTGTAAAGAATGTTTTAGTTGCTGGTTCTTGTGTTATATTGCTTAAGTTGTTCACGCAGAACAGAACTGCATGATAAAGTTTCATACAGCTCTGAACTGCATGGGCCACCAACAAAACCTGTCATGCCCCGCTTCCCGATATACGGCGAAGGGGACGGGACCGGTCCGCTACGTATTTACTCAGAAGCAAATATGCTAAGTGTAACTAAGCAATATAAAAGAAAATATACACAAGAGACAAGGTATAATAAAAACAGCAATTTTATTTATTAACATTCTTTTGTAAAATGCATGAAAGGAAAATACAACTGAAATAAAAGCAATGCCTAAAGGAATGGCATGACAGGAAATTAAAGGTACTGAAAAGAAAATGTACAATATCTAGAGCTCAAGGTTTTCGCTGTATTGATCCAAGTCTTCTGCAGTTGGCTCAATCTCTAACGGTTCCAAATCACCTGACGACATTCAAAGAAGAAAGAAATAGAATGTCGCCAGCGAACAGATCGCTCGGTAAGTCCAAAAGATAGGAGGAGAAATACAATAGACAGAGAGCAAGAGAGAGAGAGAGAGAGTATCTTTTACAGTTGTATTATATTGTTATATTGTTGTATTTAGTGTTAACGCTGTTGTTTGTAGCTTGGTACAAAAGGATGCCAGTGTATACGAGAGGAGTCTCACTTGCCCCGGAGACTAAGGTAACAGGAACTCAAGGAACCGTTGGGCCACGGTACAACAGCAACGGAATACAGGTTAGGTGTCTTAATCTTACCGTCTCTTGCCACTTTTAACACCTTCCGTACCAATCTACCGCTTAAACCCCGTAGTGTTTTGATTGTATTGTTTGTCTTGAAAATTGTATTTATTGTATAATTGATTGACTGACCGAAACCATGATATCAGTAAACGAATGTATTATCATGTAAATGGAATAACTGGAGAACCATATAAGTGGAATATATCCATGGTTCGGTTCAGTCAAGTCATATAGATTGATAATTGGATTCATGGATTCATGTGTTTCTATTGAATTGGAATATTGTAGATTGTAGATTGACCAGAATCATATTCAATTTAGATTAATCAAACTCGAACCCGAGTCAGACAATTAGAAATGTAAGTCGAAATCTTGATTATTTCTTAAACCTATAATTGCTAGGGTCCTTAGGGTAATTTATAAACTTGAGGGTTTTTTATGTAAAATTTACTTTTATATACTTTTCAAAATACTCTTCAAACATTTATTATTCGTCTTTAGAATTGTAATGAGTGTGGATTTTATATTGTGATATTTCTAGTGAAAATATCCTAGTTTTATAAATAAAGGTATTTATCTGTAATATTGATTTATTTGAAATTCATGGTATTTTAGTGTAAATTTATTCTTGGGATTTTATGAAAAGGTGGAATATTTATCTCATTCAAAATAGGTATTTTAATGATAAATATACATATATTTATAATAAAAATAATATTAATATATATTTTTTATATTCTAAAAATCTCATTTTCTTAAGATATCGTATTTTAATTCTTTCGAGACCGAATGCTCCTTGCGGAGGTCTGAATCTCGCACTACTAAGCCCGAGGATGTGCGATAATCCGTACTGTCCCGAACAGGTTTCCCAAAGTGGGTTGTAGCGGCGCTTTGCAAAGATTGTAAAATACTAAATTCTTTAGAAAACGGTTTTATAAAGTAAATGGTATTTATTTGTAAAAATGTCAATTTTCCGTATTTTAGGTTCTAGGGTTTCCTAAGTCAACTAGACTATTTCTAAATGGTCTTAATGACAAGTCGTGAGATGCCTCAAATCGCCTCTTCATCGTCAATTGTGGCCAGGTCAGTACAAGTGAAGAAAGGAGGTTAATGATTGTTTTGGTAAAGGCTAGATATGAACGGAGTTCCGTGTCGAGATAAGGGTTAAGAGTGGGATTCCTTTTCCCTCCAGAAACCCTAATCTACACGCATCACCGTCGTTCTAGTTTTAAATCTATTAAAGGATAAAAGGGTAACTTTTAATTAATCATTCATGACTACTAAATCCTACGAACCCTAACAAGCGGAGAATTACTCGTGCATGTTGGGAGAAAAAGAGATGGAGAGAAAATGCATAATTAAACTACGAAGAAATAGAATAGGAAAAAGATCTACATTTATTAGTCAACAATATTCATTACACTTTGATCCCTTAGAAAATGATTACAAATACTAGTTTGCTTCTCGATCTCTTCCAAGGAGGTAGATGAACCGTTGATGATCAGCCTGGATGCGTGAGCCGTCTTGGATTTCGTGATCTCGTCGGCTTGATGATTTTTCCAAGAGGCTCTCGGTCCTTATTTATAGTCACAGAGCTAGAACCTAGTTTCCTAATATGGAAACTAGTTGTTAGGATCCTAGCCACCACAATCCCATATCTCAACTCTTCAAATCCGCGGCGGAACCGCGGCCATTGGATAGCTTTGGCCGCGGATCCGCCCCCTTTTGGTGAGATCATGGCCTCTAATTTTGGTAGCTTCATATCTGTAACACTTGGTAATCTTTTGAGTATCTAGACTTTGAAAATCTTTTCTACATTTCTACCAGAATTAGTTTCTTGAATATCTTTGGTAGATTTGATTTGCCAACTTTGATTTCCTTGATTTCAGCCCTGAAAATTCTGCACAATAACTCAACAAACAATATTAGTAGAGTTTGTTTTATTGAGATATTAACTTAACCATTAAGAATTGGTCAAAGGTATTAATAAGGTAAGCATATTTAAATGGGCCAAAAGTTACATGGATATTACATGCTTACTTTTTCCTACAAAATATTATTTATAATATATAACCACATGAAAATATTATTTTTACAGATAAACCCTCATATGTATCATATATTATAATAAACACCTTTTATTATATAATAATAGTAGGAAAATTGTTATATTAAATGTGCAGTTTTATCAACTGAACAGATCCGCTCACGAATCACCGTGAGACGGGACTTTTAAAGTTACCTTTCTCACTTGCCTAGCCTAGACACCACAAATCAGGTTTAGATAAACGACCGATGTCCACAACTTATCGTATTTTCACAATAAGATGTATTTATTTAAAAGTGTATCAACTCTAACTCTTTTAGAAATAGTTTTATTAAGTGTATGGTATTTAAATGTAAATGCTTGTTTTCTCGTATTCTAAGGTTTCAATGGTATCGTTTTAGGTTGTATGTAAGTGTGTAAGAAGGTAGGTCATAAACTCGTGATCTAGTTTAAATGTATAGCAAGTTTGATGGGTTAAATGAAGGATTGAAACAATGTGGTATTTTAGTGAAAAATACAATAATTTGAGAAAGCTATCATTTCATATGATGAAACTTGTTCAATTTTGTTGATTAGTGTTTAATAGTCAACATGAGGAAGTTTAAGAATGATTGTATTAGTGAGAAGTGGAATTTTATAGAAAATCGAATCGGAAACCGGATTTGTTCCGATTCCGTCGGGTTTTATAATTTCGTATTTTTCTTGAATAGGGAAGAGAGATAGAAAGGGACTTACGGGTTTTCGATTACACTAGAGAGAGAGAGAGAACTAAAGGGATCGCCGATGTTGCATCGTCGCCGGTAGTTCCTAAGACGTCCGCCGGAAGTTCCGCCGGAATTTCGTTGGAGCTTCGCCTCGAGCTTGTTTTCAAAGTACACGACTCTTGAAAAATTTTTGAGAGAGTGGGCTCAGGATTTTGGGGTGAGAGGGAAGAGGGTAGGGGGTGTATTTATAGGGTAGGCTAGGGGTAGGGTAGATGAAAGGTTAAAATGAAAAAATATGATATAATGTATAAAATGTATTAAAAATGGAGTAATTGGGGTTTTAAAAGAGCTCTGGAAGTGGTCTGAGGCTCAAATTTTGCAGGTGCATAGAGAATATGGAAAAACACAACTTTCATGTTGGGGTCGTCGCCGGAATCGGCCGACTCGGCCGTGACTCGGTCGGAGGACTGAGTCGGCCGAGTCGGGGCCGATTTGGCCGATTCCCGGCCGAGTCAGGCCGCCGGGATCCCCCCGATGGTTCATCTACTCTCTGGCAAAGTTAGATATTTAGGTGTAGTGGGGTTTTTGTGAGATATGCACGTGTAAACTCTTGGCATTCTAAAGGTTCAAAATAAAAACAATATTGAAAATAATGTGGGGTATGGGATTTGAATTCTAGTGGCTTGGTTCAGTAGTGCAAGGTATTAACAATGAGCTACAAGCTCCTTCTTATAATTATGGAGCTAATTAATTACTTAAAGTGATAACAGTAAATGTAAATACCCCAAGTATACATTAATTTAAAGAAAAAATTTTATAAACTAAAAATGGAGTTGTTACATTCTTTTAACTTGTAATTAAAAAGCAAAATAATTACTTATAACTTGTGCTTAGGATAAAATACCCCTTTATGGATTTTTTGAAATTTTTTTGTAAAAACTTGTATTGGAAATTTGGGGTTGTTACATTCTACCCTCCTTATAAAAATTTCGTTCTCGAAATTTGTAAAAGGAAAGTGTAACAGATTCAAGAAAGTTTAGTGACTGAAGTACTGACAGTGTGTGAAAAAATAACAAAGTGGTGCAAGGGTTTTAAAAATGTGAAAAAGGCTTACCGATGTTACCTTGACCTACAGTCTCGGCTTCTACGGCTGCTAATGTGAAAGTCTGTCACCGTGATACCTTCCTTCTAGCTGGGGGCACATTCTGTCCTTAGGGCTTGTTTCTCTGCCCTCGAGGCATGTTCCTCATTGCCTGTTGGAATTGGCAAGTAGGCTGTGCAGGAGTTCTATGTAGAGGTGGTGCTGGGAGTGCAGGATGAGTTGCAGGAGCCTGGATAGCTGGCCGCTGCGGGTAGTTGGTAGGTGTGTGAGCTGAGTTGTATCTATATGGATAGATCTCAATTCTATGATTGGACGCGCCACAAACTAGGCACAGGCCTTTTGCGCGCCTACAGTCCTTTATCAAATGTCCATCTCTCTTGCAATGGAAACAGAAATGTGGTCTTGGCTGGTTAATAGGTTCTTCAGTTCTTCTGGGTTCGAACGTTGGCCTGGAAGAGGCTCCTCCTGCCATTTGAGTGGCAGGGCATTTCAAACCAGCAGATTGGGGTCTGCCCCTCGCCTTTATCACTGCCTCATAACTGCGGGCAGTTTCCAAAGTATCTTCATGAGTCAGAAATTTCCCTGTGGCTAGTGCAGCTTGATTTTCTGTGTCCAAACCTTGTTGAAATCGACGGGCTCTGATCTCATCCGTCGGTATCAGGTATGCCGCAAATCTGTTACGGTCTCGTGTTAGCTGTGTAGTATGTGATATTAAAAATTTGAAATACCGTGACATATTTTCCCAACTGAGCATGGTGAACTCAGCGTCATACTCATTACTGACTTGACCCACATAGAAACTTGTTGTAGATGAATGAACTGCTGTTCTATGGCAAACCTGGAAGTCACAGGGAAGTACTTCGCGTCGAACTTATTGCGAAAAGTCTTCCATTCAATAGGCTGTTCAAGACGGCTTTCTTCCGCCTTCCACCAGTTGCGAGCATTGTCCGTGAGCTGCAGTTTCGCCACACGGACCCAAGCTATGTCTGGCACTTGTGCCACCGCCAGATCATCCTGAAAGGTTTGTCTAGCACCCAATGAAGAGTTTTGAAGCATCACATGTCCAAAAGTTTATATTTTTATGGTGCTAAACGAACATGCAAAGGAATCGATCCTAGAAAATTAGGGTTTCGAAACTTTAAGCTAATAAAAATAAGGGTTTGAAGGCTACAACCTTTGTAGCTCCCCTTTTGCTTGACTCCTTGATCTCTAGGGTGTTGGAACAAGGTCCACTTGTAGTCCTCTTTCGTCCACGACGATCCACCCGAAGTTTCCCGTCCAAACTTGCAACTTTGGAAAAGCAAAGAGAACACTCTAATCAAGTTGGCTAAACTTGAGTAGAATGATGTTGTGGCTATGGATCTCACTTCAAAAACCTTTCTTTAATTGTGTTTAACTCACTAGAAAAAACTATAGAGGAAAAGGTGAAGGAGGATGAAGATGGTGGCTATTTTTAACTAGAGGTGAAAATAAAATAACCCTTAGTTGAAAAGAAATGAAATATAACCTTTTATATTTTATTCCTTCTTGCTTTCAACCATGATTAAATGATGGATAGTTAATTTAACTTGGGTTTTAAATGATAAAGAGAAGGATAACCCTAGGTTAGTGGTAGTTGAGCATTGTTAGGTCAAAGGAAGAATGTAGAAGCTAGAATGATTATCCTTTCCTTTTCATTTTGTTTTAAAATCAAAATTAAATAATAATCCATTATTTAATCCATGGTGTGAGTCTTATATTGCCACCATTTCCATATGTTAACAACCATGATAGATGGGTGTATGTATGTGTGTATGTATGCACATCCATATGTGCATGAAACTAGCATGAAAGAAAGAAAGAAAAGCACACATGCATGCACACATCCATCATCCAAGAAAAGGTTTTAAGTGAGAAAACTAATGGTTAAATGATAAATCAACACTTGATTTATCAATCCGGTCATATCTCATATGACCCCACCAAAAGCAGTTCACCCGATCAATGTTCGGTATCATATACGCACATTTTAATCGGGTGCTTGCGCATATCGCATACGCGCACCACAACGTTTCGCCTGGACTGGGTAACTCCTTTGTGGGACTCTAAGACTCGTCAATACGCCGGCAGAGGGTGATGATCATATTAGGTACCCCCAAGCCGCAAGCGGTCAGCTAAACGTAACGGCCACCCGGGTATTGAGCGATCAGAAGAAAACAAGCGAACCTGCTACAACTCCCGTCGAGCCATCCGGCAACACTACCGTACAGTCCGGTCTCTTCGTCAGATATGCTGCATATCGAGCCTAGGGATGGTCACGTCGACCCTAATAACTCAATAAGTCATGCCGGTGAATGGTCTATAACAGATCGAGAAACTACCGATAACACTTATCAGCAAATCTCAGCAGCCCTGGCCAGGGACTTGCTGTTATAACCAGTCGGGTACAGCACAGCATCAACTCCCAATACTGGGAGAGACGAAACCCCTCTTATCGCTCATTGTCTTCGTGTGTCTCGGGACTGTACCCAACGGCCACCTGTTTGCACGACTCGGTAGAGCCGTGGTAGGGTGGTAATCAAAGTACAGTGGGAGAACACACAAGACTCTATGACGATCTCGGGTCTACAAACTAACCTGTACCAGTGTTACCTGAGAACTGCTATCCGACGATAGATATAATTCCATATAGGAGTTCTCAGTGAGTCCGTCCAGTGTACCGAGTCACCACTGAGCAGCCGTATATGATCTTGATGTCAAACATCGATGAATGTGGGAACATCCATCGCCCATCTCATGGGTCTAGTATCATATACGCTAGTCTACTCTGGTATATCAATGCCCTGTCTCGATATACCTACGACTAGGGACTTTCCAGGATATGCTTATAGACTACAGATGTCCCACTAGTATGATCTCCATCATAATCAGAGCAGTCAAGCCAATATCCTCAAGGCTTTATCAGCATGTATGAGTGAATAATAGGCATGATCAAATCAACATGTCAGATAAAGAAGAACCAGATAGCATACTATCATGTCGAGCAAGAATGCATACTGAATATATATACATGTATAGATACATCCATTATCACATAATGGCCTCTAGGGCATACATATATCCAACAATCTCCCACTTGCACTAAGGCTAGTTATTGGCGTATCTCATACCCAACATCTCAAAAAGTCGCTCATGCTGCGGCTGAGGGAGGACCTTGGTGAATGGATCCGCGGCGTTATTCTTTGTGTCTACTCTCCTAATCTCGATCTCGCGGCGATCTACAATCTCCCGGATCAAATGAAAACGCCTCAGGATGTGTCTGGACCGCTGATGGGATCTGGGCTCCTTGGCTAATGCCATAGCCCCATTATTGTCACAATACAAAAGTATTGGATCAATGATGGTTGGAACTACTCCTAGCTCCGAGACGAACTCCTTCATCCAGACGGCTTCCTTGGCGGCATCTTTTGCAGCAATGTACTCAGCTTCCATCGTAGAGTCTGCAACGGTATCTTGTTTGGAACTCTTCCAACTTACCACCCCTCCATTGAGGGTAAATACAAACCCAGAGATAGATTTGCTGTCATCCTTATCGCTCTGGAAGCTCAAATCGGTAAAGGCCTCCATTTGGCGATCTGTATTACCATACACCAAGAACAATTCTTTAGTCCTTCGCAAGTACTTGAGAATGTTCTTCACAGCTGTCCAGTGGTTCTCCCCTGGGTTGGATTGATACCTGCTTACAACACTGAGTGCATAAGCTACATCTGGGCATGTACATAACATCGCATACATTATAGATCCTACTGCCGAAGCATAGGGTATAATGCTCATGCGAGCTCTCTCTTCATCGGTCTTTGGACAAGAATCCTTGGAGAGAGTGACTCCATGGCAAGCGGGTAAGGCACCCCGCTTGGAGTCTTCCATACTAAACCTTTTTAGGATGGTGTTGATGTACCTGGTTTAGGACAATCCCAATAACTTTTTGGATCTATCCCTATAGATCCTTATGCCCAGGATGTATGTGGCATCACCCAGGTCCTTCATGGAGAACCTTAGTGATAAGAATGATTTGACCGACTGTAGCATAGGAATATCATTTCCTATCAGAAGAATGTCATCCACGTACAATACGAGGAATGTGACAGCTCTTTCTACAGCCTTCCTATAAACACAAGGTTCATCTGGATTTTTGATGAAATCAAACTCTTTGATAACATCATCGAAACAGATGTTCCAACTTCGAGATGCCTGCTTTAACCCATATATGGATTTAAGCAGCCTACATGCTTTCTCGCTGCTCCCACTGTCAATGAAGCCCTCTGGCTGATCCATATAAACGCATTCTTCTAAATCTCCATTTAGAAATGCTGTTTTAACGTCCATCTGCCAGATTTCATAGTCGTAGTGAGCAGCAATAGCAAGTAGGATCCGAATAGATTTAAGCATGGCTACGGGCGAAAAAGTTTCGTCATAGTCCAGACCTGGTCTTTGACGAAAACCTTTCGCCACAAGTCTTTCCTTATAGGTCTCTACCTGCCCATCCACACCAATCTTTCTTTTAAAGATCCATTTGCACCCTACAGGTTTTACCCCAGGGGGTACAGCGTCCAAAGTCCATACTTTGTTGGTGTACATAGACTCCATTTCGGATCTCATGGCATCCGGCCACTTCACAGTGTCACTACTCGTGATAGCTTGCTGAAAACTGGTAGGATCATCATCATCCATGATGCAATCTTCCCTGTCACCATCAATGAGGAAACCGTAGTACCTCTCCGGTGGGCGAGAAGTTCTACCAGACCTTCGGAGTGGCCGAGGTTCCTCAGTTTTTGTTGCAACAGCCGGTTCAACCAAATCGTCATTTGTAGTTTGTGTCTCTAGAACCTCTTCTAGATCCACCACCTTGCCATCATCTTTATCTGTGAAAAACTCTTTTTCCAAGAATGTGGCATACTGGGAAACAAACACCTTTTGTTCCTCTTTATGGTAGAACAGATATCCATAAGAATTCTTTGGATATCCCACAAAGTTACACATGACTGACCGTGTCTCGAGTTTGTCCGGATTCTGCTTTTTAACATAGGCCGGGCAACCCCAAATCTTAATTCTCTTAAGAGATGGTCTCTTCCCATTCCATATCTCATATGGCGTGGTAGACACGGCTTTGGTTGGAACCCTGTTCGGCAGAAACGCTGCAGTCTCCAATGCATGCCCCCAAAATGAGACTGGTAACTCAGCGTCACTCATCATAGACCGGACCATATCTAATAGGGTCCTATTCCGTCGTTCTGACACACCGTTGTGTTGTGGTGTGTAAGGAGGAGTGAGCTGAGAGAGAATCCCATTCTCTTTTATGAAGTTTGCAAATTCTGTACTGAGATACTCACCACCTCGATCTGATCGAAGCATCTTAATACTCAAGCCGGTTTGTTTTTCTACTTCTTGTTTATATTCAATGAATTTCTCGAAAGCGTCGGACTTGTGCTTTAATAAAAATACATGACCGAATCTTGAGAAGTCGTCAGTGAATGTATTGAAGTATGAAAAACCGCCTCTAGCCTGTGTAGACATTGGCCCACATACATCACTATGTATGAGGCCAAGGAGCTGAGTAGCTCTTTCTCCATGTCCGGTAAACGGAGTTTTGGTCATTTTACCCTTGATACAAGACTGGCAAGTCGCATAGGATTTATATTCAAAAGAATTTAAATATCCATCTTTATGTAACTTGTTTAGTCTTGTTTCGTTAATATGACCAAGTCTACAGTGCCAAAGAAAAGCTTCATTTAATTCTGAAAGTTTTCTTTTATTAGTGTGTTGTATACTGAAAACTGTATGTTGATTTAGGACATATATTCCGTTATTAAGCGTACCATACCCAACCAACATTTGATTTAGGTGAATGTTCATAACATTATTCTGCAGTACAAAATTATATCCTTCATTGTCCAACAAAGAAACGGATATTATATTACATAGCATACTTGGTACAAAATAACATGGATTCAAAATCAAAATACATCCAGATGGCAACCCCAAGTGATACTCTCCCACTGCGACTGTATGTACATTGGAACCATTTCCAACGCGGAGAATATGGTCACCTGTCTTCAAAACCTTGCTATTTCTCAGCCCCTGCATAGAATTGCAAATGTGAGAACCTGAACCGGTATCCAATACCCAGGAAGCAGAGTTTATAGAAAAACAGTTTTTAGTCACAAACGCACCTGAAGCAGAAGCATCACCATGCTTCTTCTTGAGACTTAAGTACTCCGTGCAATTGCGCTTCCAATGTCCTGTCTTGTGGCAATGAAAACATTCGCCTTTCCCCGGGTCTCCAGCTTTGGACTTTCCCTTTCCTTTCACCTTTTTAACTCCGCCCTTAGGATTAGTGGGTTTCTTCCTTTTCTTTCCCTTGGCTTTAGCTTTCGGGCGAGAAGAAGAAGACTGTCCAATAGTCATAACGGGAGTTTTTGCTGACTTCATAGTGCTCTCTGCACTCCTTAACATATTAAGGAGTTCAGGGAGTTCCTTCTCCATGCCATGCATGTTAAAGTTCACTATGAACTGAGCAAAGGTGGAGGGGAGGGACTGCAGAATAATATCTATATATTGTTCATTGTCCATTGTCCATCCAAGGTCCTCAACCTCTTCTATAAGAGCTATCATCTTCAAAACATGGTCTCCTACTGGTGTGCCAGGGGCCATTCGCATTTGAAACAGTTTCTTTGATGCTTCGTATCGTAATACGTGGGATTGCTCCCCATACAACTCCTTTGTATGGAGCAATATACCGTGAATGTCCATGTCCTCGTGCTGCTTTTGATGTGTGTTGTCCATCGATGCAAGCGCGAGGCATTTTGCCATGGCACAGTCAGCGTCCCATGTCTTGCGGACTTCAACGTCCGCAACTGAGGATTTTAGACCTGGGACGGGCGGGGCTGAAGCCGTGAGGACATATGATGCTTTATCATAAGTCAAGGCGATTTTCAGATTCCTCAGCCAGTCTTTATAGTTGGTCCCATTCAGTTTGTTTTTATCTAGTAGAAGCTTAAGTCCAGTCATTGATATCTGCCATTAAGAGAGATAAAAGAATACACTCAGCGAAAGCTCTTGCATAGATTAGATTGGTTTATTATCTTGTCTAATCGATGTTTCCCACTGCTTTTATCGAGTTTTTCTTTCAAACCTTAAAAAGAAAAACTTGCCAGGATTAATTACAGTCTACAACTTCGCTAACCGTTCAGCCAGGCCAGTGTCGCTACTTTGAGGGAGGTTCCCCGTGCTTTCGCACGGACCTAATTAGAGTAAACCTCGTTTTCCCAGAGGCGGAGCCCCGTTAACACCTTTCTAGACACCTAATGAGTTAGCTAATTGTAAACTGCAAAACTCTCCTAGGAGCAACTATTGCCCACAGTGGGATCGGGATCCAACCATCACATGGAAGGTATGCAATCTCATTGCAAATTTCAACTATTGAAATTTCCGATGTGGTTTTTACCCCTAACACTTATGACCTTAACTATGGTCAACAAATCATAAGTACCAGTCAAGTTCTACCCGTCATTTCTTGATCAATTAGACCCACCCATATGACCCTTAACTATGGTCAACAAAGTCGCATGAATGTCCTAATTAATCTGCATCATATGCTGTATAGGAAGACATCACTTATCTACCGTACACTACGCCTTAACTAAAGTCAACAAACGTAGCACGAATACTAAGTACTCTACTTCCTAAAATGACGGAGGATTGCAAATGATTTTTAAGAAAATCTTTAACGCTTTGAACTTGATATCGTTGTAGAATCAAATAGTTTTCAAAAGGAGTGGCTTAAGCTCCGCAGTTTTGAAATATAGCTTTTTCATAAATAGCCGAGTGGTTTTCAAATCCGATTCTACAACATCTTTTAGGTTTATTTTCTTTACATTAATCACATTAATGTAATCCCATCATTTAAGTCCTAAAGCCAATCACAGAAAAGAAACGAAAATAACACGTACGCTTATGCCATCCGCATTCGCCGCAATGTTCCGTTATGCACCGTTAGGTTACTTAACTAACGGCATACCGGGACGGGACTAGCGCGGGTGTAAAACATAAGCAACGTCTACTATATATCATATATATAATATGTCATTCATCTCAGATATCACAGAACACAGGCAGCAGAAATATAGATATAACGTGGGATATACTAGGACGTCCGTATTTAGTATTTAGCCAGAATAGAAAATACGGATTCCACAGTCGCGATGAATAGCCAAGCCCACACCCTGGACCCCTACGAGAGCGGCAAGTGACCCTGCCAATTCTGGAGTTTAGGAGACCCGGTCTCGACTCCTCGAGATGGCCTCCCTCTGAACCCCAGAACCCGGTCACCTGTGCTCCCCTCCTTGGGTCCATCCTAATGCGGAAAAGTAAATAATATACAACACTGGTGACACAACCTCAACCCGGAAGTTCCCCAAATAAAAGAATATTACATTACATTTGAATTTACATGAATGAAAATATAAAAACTCTCATCTCACATAAAAAAAACCCCGGCTATTCAATCGCGACAATCCTGCACATCATATCTCAGCAACACATAATATCACATATCATCAACGTAAGTAAGTATGCATACCCCAATTGTCGTTGACGTATAGCAACGAAACCGGCGATATCGGACATACTACAGTTACGGTCACAGAAAAGAAAGTGTAAAACTGCAATATCTGGAATCCACATTCTCTTTAGACATCGCAAATGCAAAATATCACATATTCCATATTTCATGTCTAGTAATATGAATTCCACACATTGCATCACATTCCAGATAAACAGACAGTATTGAAGTTTTCGAACGAACAATCAAATACCCAGGATTCACTAAAGCCCAACACTTGAGCAGAGTTCAAACACCTGGAGTGTGACATAGCAGTAGCGGTCCAGCTGTAGAAGGGTCAAGCCAACGCCTCACATGTGGCACGCCGTACTGCCCCAAACCCTAAGGTTCAAAGGGCAGTTCAAGACGGTCACATAATCGAGTTAAGGTTTGTTGTCTTCTAGAGGGACCACCACAAAAAGACTTGCACGTATCTCCAAAACATTTAAACCCCATGAATAGTGAGCAAATGATACTCGTTCAAACACTTCAATACTTTCTAATTTACCTGGAAAAGCTACGAAATGAAAATACCGATCAAAACTACGCGTCCAAAACCATCTCCAGAAAATGCAGTACTATATTCAGATTAAACATACCTAAAACAGTATACTAGCAGATCTAGGAATTATGGTGCAATTTTTATAGCAAGATCCGCGGCCTAAGCAAGGAATTGCCGCGGTTCCGCGGCCATATGAACAGTGCACTTGATCGTATTTCACCATTATTCTTAGTTTTCCCTGCTGTATTTTTTAAGTATTTTTAATCCTGAAAAATGTCAGATTTTAAAATTTGTCCAGAGAGGGTCCAAAAGTTCGTATTTTTTTTCGATTGGGATTTTTACTTCGTAAAAGCGTCGCCTAATGTTCTAGGTCGGCTCTGATACCAATGAAAGGTTTGTCTAGCACCCTATGAAGAGTTTTGAAGCATCACATGTCCAAAAGTTTATATTTTTATGGTGCTAAACGAACATGCAAAGGAATCGATCCTAGAAAATTAGGGTTTCGAAACTTTAAGCTAATAAAAATAAGGGTTTGAAGGCTACAACCTTTGTAGCTTCCCTTTTGCTTGACTCCTTGATCTCTAGGGTGTTGGAAGAAGGTCCACTTGTAGTCCTCTTTCGTCCACGACGATCCACCCAAAGTTTCCCGTCCAAGCTTGCAACTTTGGAAAAGCAAAGAGAACACTCTAATCAAGTTGGATAAACTTGAGTAGAATGATGTTGTGGCTATGGATCTCACTTCAAAAACCTTTCTTTAATTGTGTTTAACTCACTAGAAAAAACTAAAGAGGAAAAGGTGAAGGAGGATGAAGATGGTGGCTATTTTTAACTAGAGGTGAAAATAAAATAACCCTTAGTTGAAAAGAAATGAAATATAACCTTTTATATTTTATTCCTTCTTGCTTTCAACCATGATTAAATGATGGATAGTTAATTTAACTTGGGTTTTAAATGATAAAGAGAAGGATAACCCTAGGTTAGTGGTAGTTGAGCATGGTTAGGTCAAAGGAAGAATGTAGAAGCTAGAATGATTATCCTTTCCTTTTCATTTTGTTTTAAAATCAAAATTAAATAATAATCCATTATTTAATCCATGGTGTGAGTCTTATATTGCCACCATTTCCATATGTTAACAACCATGATAGATGGGTGTATGTATGTGTGTATGTATGCACATCCATATGTGCATGAAACTAGCATGAAAGAAAGAAAGAAAAGCACACATGCATGCACACATCCATCATCCAAGAAAAGGTTTTAAGTGAGAAAACTAATGGTTAAATGATAAATCAACACTTGATTTATCAATCCGGTCATATCTCATATGACCCCACCAAAAGCAGTTCACCCGATCAATGTTCGGTATCATATACGCACATTTTAATCGGGTGCTTGCGCATATCGCATACGCGCACCACAACGTTTCCCCTGGACTGGGTAACTCCTTTGTGGGGCTCTAAAACTCGTCAATACGCCGGCAGAGGGTGATGATCATATCAGGTACCTCCAAGCCGCAAGCGGTCAGCTAAACGTAACGGCCACCCGGGTATTGAGCGATCAGAAGAAAACAAGCGAACCTGCTACAACTCCCGTCGAGCCATCTGGCAACACTACCGTACAGTCCGGTCTCTTCGTCACATATGCTACATATCGAGCCTAGGGATGGTCACGTCGACCCTAATAACTCAATAAGTCGTGCCGGTGAATGGTCTATAACAGATCGAGAAACTACCGATAACACTTATCAGCAAATCTCAGCAGCCCTGGCCAGGGACTTGCTGTTATAACCAGTCGGGTACAGCACAGCATCAACTCCCAATACCGGGAGAGACGAAACCCCTCCTATCGCTCATTGTCTTCGTGTGTCTCGGGACTGTACCCAACGGCCACCTGTTTGCACGACTCGGTAGAGCCGTGGTAGGGTGGCAATCAAAGTACAGTGGGAGAACACACAAGACTCTATGACGATCTCGGGTCTACAGACTAACCTGTACCAGTGTTACCTGAGAACTGCTATCCGACGATAGATATAATTCCATATAGGAGTTCTCAGTGAGTCCGTCCAGTGTACCCAGTCACCACTGAGCACCCGTATATGATCTTGATGTCAAATATCGATGAATGTGGGAACATCCATCGCCCATTGCATGGGTCTAGTATCATATACGCTAGTCTACTCTGGTATATCAATGCCCTGTCTCGATATACCTACGACTAGGGACTTTCCAGGATATGCTTATAGACTACAGATGTCCCACTAGTATGATCTCCATCATAATCAGAGCAGTCAAGCCAATATCCTCAGGGCTTTATCAGCATGTATGAGTGAATAATAGGCATGATCAAATCAACATGTCAGATAAAGAAGAACCAGATAGCATACTATCATGTCGAGCAAGAATGCATACTGAATATATATACATGTATAGATACATCTATTATCACATAATGGCCTCTAGGGCATACATATATCCAACACATCCTCTATGCTCTGTGCCCATTCCTCATCTTCAAGTGGGCTTCCCTTTCCGGAGAACAGTTTGGGATGTAAAGCTCTGAATTGCTTCACCCCAGGTGCTTCAGCCTCGGAACGGTTTAAGAGCCGCTGCTATCCCTCTAGAAGGCTGCGGATTGCCTAAAGCAGAACCGTTTGCTCGTTAGGTGGAGCAGGAACGGCAGGTGTGATTTGTAGTGATGGTGGAGTGTTGTTGAAGTTGGTGCTTGTGTTGTTTGGGGAATCCATAACCTTGATGAAAAATTTAGGTTAGGACAGATTCAAAATATATGATTCAAGGACTATAAAAGATAAGATTCAAGGAATATGAATTGTAAAGAATGTTTTAGTTGCTGGTTCTTGTGTTATATTGCTTAAGTTGTTCACGCAGAACAGAACTGCATGATAAAGTTTCATACAGCTCTGAACTGCATGGGCCACCAACAAAACCTGTCACGCCCCGCTTCCCGATATACGGCGAAGGGGACGGGACCGGTCCGCTACGTATTTACTCAGAAGCAAATATGCTAAGCGTAACTAAGCAATATAAAAGAAAATATACACAAGAGACAAGGTATAATAAAAATAGCAATTTTATTTATTAACATTCTTTTGTACAATGCATGAAAAGGAAATACAACTGAAATAAAAGCAATGCCTAAAGAATGGCATGACAGGAAATTGAAGGTACTGAAAAGAAAATGTACAATGTCTAGAGCTCAGGGTCTTCGCTGTATTGATCCAAGTCTTCTGCAGTTGGCTCAATCTCTGACGGTTCCAAATCATCTGACGACATTCAAAGAAGAAAGAAATAGAATGTCGCCAGTGAACAGATCGCTCGGTAAGTCCCAAAGATATGAGGAGAAATAGAATAGACAGAGAGTAAGAGAGAGAGAGAGAGAGTAGCTTTTACAGTTGTATTATATTGTTATATTGTTGTATTTAGTGTTAACGCTGTTGTTTGTAGCTTGGTACAGAAGGATTCCAGTGTGTACGAGAGGAGTCTCAGTTGCCCCGGAGACTAAGGTATCAGGAACTCAAGGAACCGTTGGGCCACGGTACAACAACAACGGAATACAGGTTAGGTGTCTTAATCTTACCGTCTCGTTCCACTTTTAACACCTTCTGTACCAATCTACCCCTTAAACCCCGTAGTGTTTTGATTGTATTGTTTGTCTTGTAAATTGTATTGATTGTATAATTGATTGACTGACCGAAACCATGATATCAGTAAATGGATGTAGTATCATGTAAATGGAATAACTGGAGAACCATATAAGTTGAATATATCCATGGTTCGGTTCAGTCAAGTCATATAGATTGATAATTGGATTCATGGATTCATGTGTTTCTATTGAATCGGAATATTGTAGATTATAGATTGACCTGAATCATATTCAAGTTAGATTAACCAGACTCGAACCCGAGTCAGACAATTAGAAATGTAAGTTGAAATCTTGATTATTTCTTAAACTTATAATTGCTAGGGTCTTTAGGGTAATTTATAAACTTGAGGGGGTTTTATGTAAAATATACTTTTATATACTTTTCAAAATACTCCCCAAGCATTTTTTATTCTTCTTTAGAGTTGTAATGAGTGTGGATTTTATATTGTGATATTTCTAGTGAAAATATCCTAGTTTTATAAATAAAGTTATTTATCTGTAAAATTGATTTATTTGAAATTCATGGTATTTTAGTGCAAATTTATTCTTGGGATTTTTAGAAAAGGTGGAATATTTATCTCATACAAAATAGGTATTTTAATGATAAATAGACATATATTTATAATAAAAATAATATCAATATATATTTTTATATTCTAAAAATCCCATTTTCTTAAGATGTCGTATTTTAAATCTTTTGAGACCGAATGCTCCTTGCGGAGGTCTGAATCTCGTACTACTAAGCCCGAGGATGTGTGATAATCCACACCATCCCGAACGGGTTCCCCAAAGTGGGTTGTAGAGGCGCTTTGCAAAGATTGTAAAATACTAAATCCTTTAGAAAACGGTTTTATAAAGTAAATGGTATTTATTTGTAAAAATATCAATTTTCCGTATTTTAGGTTCTAGGGTTTCCTAAGTCAACTAGACTATTTCTAAATGGTCTAAACGACAAGTCGTGAGATGCTTCAAATCACCTCTTCACCGCCAATTGTGGCCAGGTAAGTACAAGTGAAGAAAGGAGGGATCCGCTTATGAATCACTGTGAGACGGGCCTTTTAAAGTTACCTTTTTCACTTACCTAGCCTAGACACCATAAAGTCGGGTTTAGATAAACGACTGATGTCCACTACTTATCGTATTTTCATAATAAGATGTATTTATTTAAAAGTGTATCAACTCTAACTCTTTTAGAAATAGTTTTATTAAGTGTATAATATTTAAATGTAAATGCTTGTTTTCTCGTATTCTAAGGTTTCAATGGTATCGTTTTAGGTTGTATGTAAGTGTGTGAGGAGGTAGGTCGTTACCTCGTGATCTACTTTAAATGTATAGCAAGTTTGATGGGTTAAATGAAGGATTGAAACAATATGGTCTTTTAGTGAAAAATACGATTATTTGAGAAAGCTATCATTTCATGTGATGAAATTTTTTCAATTTTGTTGATTAGTGTTTAATAGTCAACATGAGGAAGTTTAAGAATGATTGTATTAGTGAGAAGTGAAATTTTATAGAAAACCGAATCGGAAACCGGATTTGTTCCGATTCCGTCGGGTTTTGTAATTTCGTATTTTTCTTGAATAGGGAAGAGAGATAGAAATGGACTTATAGGTTTTCGATTACACTAGAGAGTAAGAGAGAACTAGAGGGATCACCGATGTTGCGTCGTCGCCGGTAGTTCTTAAGACGTTCGCCGAAAGTTCCGCCTGAATTTCGTCGGAGCTTTGCCTCGAGCTTGTTTTCAAAGTACACGACTCTTGGAAAATTTTTGAGAGAGCGGGCTCAGGATTTTCGGGTGAGAGGGTAGATGGTAGGGGTGTATTTATAGGGCAGGCTAGGGGTAGGGTAGATGAAAGGTTAAAATGAAAAAATATGATAAAATGTATTAAAAATGGAGTAATTGGGGTTTTAAAAGAGATCTGGAAGTGGTCTGAGGCTGAAATTTTGCAGGTGCATAGGGAATATGAAAAGACACAACTTTCATGTTGGGGTCGTCGCCAGAATTGGCCGATTCGGCCGTGACTCGGTCGGAGGACTGAGTCGGCCGAGTCGGGACCGATTTGGCCGATTCCCGGCCGAGTTAGGCCGCTGGGATCCTCCCCGATGGTTCATCTACCCTGTGGCAAAGTTATATCTTTAGATGTAGTGGGGTTTTTGTGAGATATGCACGTGTAAACTCTTGGCATTCTAAAGGTTCAAAATAAAAACATTATTAAAAATAATATGAGGTATGGGATTTAAACTCTGGTGGCTTGGTTCAGCAGTGTAAGATATTACCAATGAGCTACAAGCTCCTTCTTGTAATTATGGAGCTAATTAATTATTTAAAGTAATAACAGTAAATGTAAATACCCTAAGTATACATTAATTTTAAAGCAAATTTTTATACACAAAAAATAGAGTTGTTACATTCTTTTAACTTATAATTAAAAAGCAAAATAATTACTTATAACTTGTGCTCGGGCTAAAATACCCCTTTATGAATTTTTTGAAATTTTTTTGAAAAAACTTGTATTGGAAATTTGGGGTTGTTACAGCGCTTCTGGTGAAGTAGCGCACATGTGAGGAGCACGTGGCGCGCTTGACACCGAGCGCCAGTCAATGAGCGTAATGCACTTCTGGTGATGTAGCGCATACGTGAGGAGCACGTGGCGCGCTTGGCGCTGAGCGCCAGTCAATGAGCGCATTGCGCTTCTTTTAATTTGGAGCGCTAAGGCCTTCTTTTAATTTGGAGCGCTAAGACTCTTTTAAATTAGGAGCGCTAAAGCTCTGCAACGCTTTGCGCTAGATTTAGAGCGCTGAGGCGCTTCTTTTATATTAGAGCGCTAAGGCTCTTATAAATTAGGAGCGCTAAGGCTCTACAACGCTTTACGCTAGATTTGGAGCACTGAAGCGCTTCTTTAAATTGGAGCGCTATGGCTCTGCAGCGCTTTGCGCTAGATTTGGAGCGCTGAGGCGTTTCTTTTAGTTTAGAGCGCTGAGGCTCTTTTAAATTAGGAGCTCTAAGGCTCTACAGCGCTTTGCGCTAGATTTGGAGTGCTGAAGCGCTTTAATTGGAGCGCCAAGGCTCTTTTTAGGCAGTTCTGCGCTCTGAGAATTAAATTCTCTCTTATAAGAATATTTGTCTCATGGATTTAAGAAAAAAGTTCTTATTTTTTTATAGGAGATGTTTCAATATCTTATGTTCTTGGTGAAAGGCTATGCCTTTTTATATGAGATGAATTCATCTCTCTGTTATTTTTTTTACCTTGAAAAAAATTATCTTCTTCTGAGAGTTTGCTCTTTGTCTTTGAAATTTCTCAAACTTTATGGGGGGGTTCCTCTCTCTGACACTTGAAGTCTTGAGGCTTTATATAGTGAAGGCTGATTTGTTCAATCGGTTAAGGAGATTTTTTCTCCAATTGATTTGGGGATTTCCCCACCATCGGATCTTTGATCCTAAGGCTTCTGTTTTACAGAAGCTAATCTTCTTGTTTTTAATAAGATTGGGAAATCTTTTCCCATGCGGAATTTATTCTGCACCATTGTGATTTTTTTAATCACCATTGGATCATTGATCCAACGGTGCTCTGATTTACAGAGCAAAATCTTTTTATTTAGAAAGATTCTAAAGAATGTTTTCTTAACAGAATTTTATTATGGTAACTTGATGATTTATCATCTTCGTTGGATCTTTGATCCAACGGTTGGGAATATTTAGTTCCAGCGCTAGCGCTCCCATACTTTGCACGTGGTGCGCTGCTTAGAGTGCAGCGCACTTAGCGCTTACGTGCTTTGCACGTAGTACGCTGCTTAGAGTGCAGCGCTCTTAGTGCTAGCGCTCATGTGCTTTGCATGTGAGCGCTGCCTCAGAGTCTTTGACTCTCTGAGCATTGACGCTTCTATGAAGCGCTGCTTCATTTGAAAATTTGAAATTATGAACAGAGGTTTGCTCTAATTGGGGGAAACAAATACCCCCCCCACACACCGTTACGCTCACATGACCCACACGTGAGTGCAGCGGTGGCAGCATCTCTGCCATAGGATCAACTCAGAAGTTGAAACGGCTCCCACCGCCTATAAATAGGACCCTTGGCCCTTTAGATGATCTCTATTCATCTTCTTACTTTTTTCTTGAGAATTATTTCTCCTTCAGAGCATAACTCTTCATCTTAAGAATTTTCTTAGGGACAGAACTCTGTCAAAATTTAGGTAAAGATTAAATCTTTGAAGGGATTAGTTAATAATCTAGGGTTTCACCCATTAACAGAACTTTGCTCTTTTCAAATCATATAGATTTTTAGGGTTTTTTAATAGAGCTTTGCTCTTCATAGATCTAAAAAGATCTTTCTTAGGGTTTCTTAACCCATTAACAGAGCTTTACTCTTTTCAAATCATATAGATTTGTTAATCTTTCATGAGAAACTCTTAGAGTTTGTTCATAGATCTTGAAGATCTGGGAATTTTTGATTCATTAAAAAGCTTTGCTTTAAATTTTCTGAAGGGTTATTCCATCATTTTACAGAGAATGGCTCTTCAAGATTTTTGAGGAATTTTATTCCTTTCATCATCAGAGTTGACAGATGTCACTCTGTTGTAGAGCGCTGCTCTCAATGGGAGATTTACTCCTTGTCCCGAGGGGCCCTCATTAAATGAGAATCTTTTGAGGCTTTCCACATTTAATGACAGTCTCATCAAATGATGAGCTTGTTTTATTAATGATGAGTTATCATTAAGATTATATGGGTCCCCCCCGGGTCCTTTTCCACTGCATTGCAGTGCGGTACAATTTAAAGTACCCAGTGCCAGAACTTGACTTATAGCATTGACGGCTAACTTTGTTCTATTTCGCGCAGGTACCATGTCTTTCGATACTTCATTTCCCTTTGTTCGTTCAGAAGGCGGATTCCCTACAGTGCCAGTGGATAGGGAAGTCTTCGCATTGATAAAAGATCATGACCCAGAGCACAAGAATATTCATTTATGGGGAATATGGTACAACCAGATTATCAGGGGCCGACGGAGTTTTTCTTGCGCGACACCTTCGGAGCCTATCTCGGCGACCCCTTATGCAGATGCACCCCCGATAAACTATGCTGTGGAGGAGGAGAATTGGACTTCAGAGGGTCTCCTTCGGCCTTCTTGTTGGGTTACCTACAACGGCAGCAAGGTTTCGGGAGGCATCATCCATGCCAAGTTAAAATTTTGCCATTAAAGATAACCCTAAACCTAGGAACTTTAACTAGAGAATCAAACAAAACTAGCTTGTTAACACTTTATCATCTAAGAGTTAGGGATTACAACCTTTGTAGTCCGTTCCTTCGCTTCATAAGCTCCGTGTTGAGGTCCCTTCACTGCAATCATCAAGTATCCGGATTCTAGAGAGACTCCTTGAAGAGAAAGATGCAAGCTTGCTTCCAATCTAAGATGATCTACCTTGAAGAAACTCTAACCCAAGCTCTTGCTTCACTAATCAAGTATTTGTAAAGCAAACACCCTAATCTAAGTTGCTAGAATAGATGAGGATGATGATGTAGGAATTTAGCTCTCTTTTGTTTTCAATTTCTCACTCAAAATCATCACAAATCCAAAATCTAGAAAGCTTTTTTTTAAGAGCAAGAAGAAGAAGAATCCTTTTGTGATGAATAATGAAATTATTGTTGTGGTTACAATTGCAACCATGGGTTAATAATGAAAGGCTTAACCTTTGTAGAGAATAAACCATAAGTTAAGGGTTTGGGTTGGGTTAAAAAATATCTACACAAAATATCAAAGGATGAAGACAAAAGGAAAGCTTCATGAAGCTTCATGAAATCTTCATCCAAAAGCTAACCCTAATCCAAACCCTAACTTGGTTTAAACTCAACAACCATGTTGCATTTGTAACCCTAACATGTTACAATATTATATATCACATATACAATATATTTTGTAACAAAAGAAAATAATACAATTAACATATATCGCATATATATCAATGTATTATCCAAGTGAGAAAATGAATCAATAAAGAGAGCTTATATTAGTTAATGCAATATAATCCATCATATATATAATTATACATTAAATTATCGAATCAACACTTGATCCGATAATTCGACTATTTTACAGATAACCGACTAATATAACAAGTATCAGTTCATCGAATTAACACTTGATCCGATGACCCGGCTATATAACATATACCCAGCCAATATCTCATATCGCGAGAATCTAATACGGTATCGCATACACGTATTATTCTCGGTCCCGTACATATCACATATGTGCTCCTACTCCATTTTTCCTGCGCTAGGAAAGCTCTGTGTAAGACTCTAAAGAATCGTCAATACGTCGACAGTAGGTGATGATCATATCAAACACCCACGAGCTGCAAGCGGTCAGCTAAACCTTATAGCTACCCAGGTATTGAGCGATCAGAAGATCAACAAGCAAGCCTGTACATTCTCCTGCGAATCCAATCAGTAATACTCCTGTACAGTCCGGTCTCTTCGTCTGATATGTCGCATATCCAGTTGTAACGCTTCGAAAATCGTTTAGGCAGTTTTTCGGTAATCGGCTAAATTAGCAGCTTTTTCCGTAAAAAGTCAAAATAGGTATTTTTCATTATAGACCTAATTATACAAAATTTAGATAAGATATTACTATAAATTGGTCACTAAAATGTCACTTAAAATTTTCTAGTTAATTAAAAAAAATTCCTTAATTAATTATTTTTAATATTATTTTAAGCTTTTAAAAATACATTAAATTAGTGATAAATACAAATTTAATTGGGTAAATTACATAATTAGGAATCATTATAAACTAAAATATAGTGTAACAAAAATTTTATCAAACCATTTCAAGTTTGGTTGTTTTGTGGTTTAAAATGGTTTGAAAATGAATTAAAAAGGGGTTTTTTTGTAAAATTTGATGTGATGGTCATTTATTGATCTTGTGAAGGACTTTTGTGTAGAAAATTCCACACCTTTCCCTCACATCCCTCCCTTGCTCTCCTCTGGTCGAAATGGCTCCAGAAAAACAGCCCCCAATTCCCCATTTTCTTGCATCAAAATCCTTGCAAAAATCCTCTGAAATCCACAAAAATTCACAATTTCCTTCACAAATTCAAACCTAAACCCTTTTCCACCTCTTACCAAACCCTAATTTGTTTAAAACAAGGAGAAATAATACATCTTTAGAGGCTAATTGCAAGAGGTTCATCACTTGGGATGTATAAATCCTAATCTAGTTGTTAATTGTAGTTTAAGCTTGCTAGAATTAGTAGTTTAAGTATGAAATGTGGTTTAATTTGTTTGCTCATGATTTTAAAGAGAGGTGTTGATACACTAATTAGGGTTTGTTGTAGGATAAGTGGGTTTAAGTTAGGGTAGTGGTTATCTAGTTGGTTAAAAGGGTTGTTTGTGCGATGTAGCAATCGCTACACCGTTAAATCGCGACAATTGCATCGATATTTCTATGTCAATACTTACTAGTTTTTCTAAATTTTTAGGAGGTGATCTAATTGCATTATATTAGCGATATAATTAGCATCTCATACGACTATTAGTGTGTGTGAATGCGGGGTTTTATCTAGTCGGGTTTTAGCTTTTGCGGTTGCACCGAAACGACGATTTTAGTTAAGGTTTTAGCGATTTTCGTGCGTTTTCCGCGCACCGAATGCACGTTGTGATTAATTCGAGAGTGTCGATCTTTTCATATTGTGAGTTGCGTCATTTCAGGAATCTATAATCTTATATTGTGTGTTATGCAATTCTAGGAACGGTTGTGGAAACATCAGACGCGACGCGCAAAGGCAAGGCGGTGGTTGGATCGGATTAGCGAAACTTTCCGGTGAGTAGATGTATTCATCTATGGGGGAATCATCTGGATGGCATGAGGCACCCTCTAGTTAGGGTTACTTTATTTCTTTCTAGATTTGCATTGTTAGTTAGCTAAACCCCCTCATTCACATTGCATACCTTTATAGCCAATCGTCCGCTAGATTGCATGGATATTCATATACACATGTGCGATATCACTTCGTAGGACACGAACACCATTACCATTGGCTCCTGTTGCACGCGCACTATTCATGTGATACACACGCCTTTGGTAACTGCCATGCCACGAGCACCATAGAACCTGTTTAGCTTAGTGTCACCAATTGCATCATACATGATATATGAAATCGCATAGCATGTATATACCTCGCATCATCATCATACTTACATAGATTTCTAGCCACAAATCACATCGCATACCTTGATATCATAGACATTTATCATATACAACATGTTGGGCATTATGATTTTCTTGAGGATTTCAGTATTGCTGCGATTTCTGGATTTTGGGGAAAACCGCAAGAATTTAACAAAATCTTATATTTATCATTTTTAAAAATAAAGTTGCGGTTTTCTCGTGATGTATGTGTCGTCTACCATGAGTTTTCATGTTTTCTGTTGGATTTCGAGACCCGATTCGAGGAGTGGATGAACCGTCTCGGGTATATGGTGGGCCCGGTATGGTACCCCGGGGCAAGAAGATCGAGGTGTAGACGATGAGCCTGGCAGGGGAAGACTACCTACCGGTGATGTCTGGCGCGGAGGATATCCGGAGGATACCGACCGTTGCCGTGAGATTGATGATATGGGCCGATCCGGACTGATAGAGCCCGATGTATTGAGACATTGATACAGTGAGATATTGAGACAGATGTGTTTTCATATTTGGTATCGATGCTTGACACGGGTTTCAGATGATTTCTTGATGGTATTTTGCTATTATACAGATATTCTTTTTTCTAAAGTTAAGAATGCGGAACTCATAGCATTTAAAACACTTAAAGATTTAGTATTGACATTGCATACATGGGCATGCATAATAGAGGTATTACATCACATCTGGACATACATGCTGTGGCGCATTTGCGTGCATTCTTACGATAGCCTTACTAGATGTTATATTCTACTCACGAGCTGGCAACTCACCCCCGTTGTGCCACAGTGTCTTGCAGGTCGGACTTATCAACCTTGTAGCGGCGGCTTATCTTATTAGTGCTTCTTTTGCTCAACATTGCTTGTTGGTGGGTTGCGAGAGTGCTTTTATCTCTTTTTTTTGTATTATTTTTGTATCTAGTATTCTCCATCTACCACTTCTTATTTGTATATTCAACCTAGTGATGAGACTGAGAGATTTGTGTATATGTGGGTTCTTTTGGGTCGAGCTCACTTGAGCCGACGTTGTATTTTCTTACATTTCGCATTTCTTTATGATCTTTTTCTTGAGATTACATATATATATATATATATATATATATTGTGTGTGGTTGTGATCCGCCTTGGGCGAAGAGTTAGCTCGCGCTTGGGGATGCCATTTTGTGATTACATGTTATATATCTTGTTGTACCCATTTTGGGGGATAGAATTTACAAAGGAGACTCTGCCGAAATTTTCGGAAATTTCTGATGTTTTTAAAAAGGGGTTCAATGCAACTTAATTGATTTCAAAATCGTTTTCATGAAAGGTTTCCTTCACTCTCTTTTGATTTTGGTTTAGATTTTTCTGGGCTTTAGCTGACTTAGGTTACTTTACGCCTTTAGACGTCTCGTAATCTAAGTGCCAGTCACGTTCCGTACTTTCAGGTCGTGAAAAAGTTGGTATCAGAGCGTAGGTTTTACCTTTCTGAGTGTAGGACGACCTTGGTAGATAGGGTAGGTGACTTAAGCAGAGTGGCGTAGCGTGGGTATGATCCGCGGCATACTTACGATACGGCACTCCGCCTAAGTGACCTTAGGACATAATTGCTTGTATTTCCTTTCTTGATTCCTTGCATTCCTTGATTCAATTGCAATGTTCTTATCGGTCATGTTTCTTATTCCAGCTTCGATGCCGCCAAAGACTACGAGAGCTCAGCGGGCTGCCGCTTGGGATGAGATTCGAGCGGGCTCGTCTGAGGCGAGGATCGAGCGGGATGATACGCCTACCCCTCAGGGTCATATTGATCTGCCTTATCCAGACCGTATTGCCAGATTTGAGGCCGGTATGCAGAAGTTGCGACAAATGATGGGATCTTTAGTTGAGTCCAGTCAGGTACAGAGATCCGAGGATGTTCCTTCCACCGCACAGACCACGATTGTACCTGCTGCACAGATGGTCACTCCTGCTGCTACTGCGACTATCCCTGTTTCACTACAGGAGTTCATGAGATTGAGACCTCCAGCTTTTACCGGTATGGATGCGACAGAGGACCCACAGGCATTTCTTGAAAGGATGGCTCGGATTTTCCGTTCGTTGAGGTGTTCTGATGATAGATTGGTGGAGTTCACGAGTTTTCGTATGGAGGGTCTTGCCCAGACATGGTACGATTTAGTAGAGAGAGGCCGAGCTGCAGGTCTACCTTCTATGACCTGGGATGAGTTTACAGCTGCGTTTCTTGCCCGTTTTCTTCCGGAGAGTATCCGAGATGCTCGAGCCCGTAGTTTTGAGTCTCTGCACAAGACTCCTGGGATGACGGTGTCGGAGTATGATATACAGTTTACCCAGTTGTCTCGATATGCTCCGTACCTAGTAGACACAGAAGAGAAGAGAATAAAGAGGTTTGTCCGAGGGCTTGATACACAGCTATTCCTTGCCATTAGCACCCAGCACTTTGATACATACGCAGCCGCGATGGACGCAGCCTTACTTTTGGAGGAGCGTATTTCTGAGACTCCGGTCGTTTCTGGGCCGAAGAGGATCCGTACTGATACGCCAGCTCAGCGGCAGATGAGTAGACACCGTGATAGATTATTTCCGGGAGATGGTGGAGGCAGAGGATTGAAACGGAGTCAGTTATTTGGTTTATATCCACAGACCCAGCAGTCGTCGCCAGGATGTTTTCGATGTGGGAGTCAATATCACCGTGTCAGAGACTGTACCATGGGGCGCCAGGGCGCGGCGACAGTCCCGCATGTGACCTTACCACCCTCACCACCTCCTCAGAGAGCTCTACTTCCTACTCCTGATGATGCTCCACGCCAGCTAGATGCTCCTAGAGGTCGTGGGCGTGGCGGTCTGGTTCAGAGAGGACGAGGCGACAGAGGCAGAGGTAGAGGTCGAGGTAAAGGCAGAGGACAGCCAGCTATTAGTGGTGGACAGGCCCGAGTGTTCGCGTTGACTCCTCAGGATGCACAGGCATCCAATGCCGTCGTGACAGGTACTCTGCCAGTATGTTCTTTTGATGCACGAGTATTATTTGATCCAGGCTCTACACATTCCTATGTATCCACGTGCTTTGCACCAAGGTTGGGCCGAGAGTCTTCTCCGTTAGATCAGCCACTTGTCGTTATTACACCAGTAGGCGAGTCATTTGTTGCCCGTTTCATGTACCGATTATGTTCCGTTTGTATCGGGGAGAGAGATTCTTCAGTTGATTTGATTCTCCTCGATATTCTAGACTTTGACGTTCTTCTTGGTATGGACTGGCTAGCCACCTGTTATGCATCCGTGGACTGCCGTGAGAAAGCAGTCAGATTCAGTTTTCCTGGAGAGCCAGTTCTTGTTATTCAGGGAGATCGTAGCGCTACCCTTCCCAGCTTGATTTCTTCTCTTCGCGCCGGTCAGCTCTTAAGAAAAGGGTGTTAGGGATTCTTAGCCTATGTTTGTGATACTAGCTCCACAGAGGTTCCGTTGGACCAGGTCCCTGTTGTGAGAGAGTTTCCTGATGTATTCCCTGACGAGCTGCCTGGTCTGCCACCAGAGCGTGAGATTGAGTTCTGCATCGACTTGATCCCCGGCACGGGGCCTATCTCTATACCGCCTTATCGGATGGCCCTGGCGGAGCTGAGAGAGCTGAAGGATCAGTTACAGGACTTGCTGGACAAAGGGCTTATCCGAACGAGTGTGTCACCTTGGGGTGCTCCCGTCCTGTTATTTAAGAAGAAGGACGGAAGTATGCGCTTATGCATTTATTATTGTCAGTTGAACCGGGTTACTGTGCAGAACAGATATCCCCTACCCCGCATTGATGACTTAATCGATCAGCTCCAAGGTGCAGGGTTTTTCTCGAAGGTTGATTTACGGTCAGGTTATCACCAGTTGCGGGTTCGTGTAAGGTTTGTCTAGCATCCTATGAAGAGTTTTGAAGCATCACATGTCTAAAAGTTTGAATTTTGATGGTGCTAAACAAGCAAGCAAAGGAATCGATCCTAGAAAATTAGGGTTTCGAAATTTAAAGCGAACAAAACTAGGGTTTCGAGACTACAACCTTTATAGCTCCCTTTTGCTGGACTCCTTGGTCTTTAGGGTGTTGAATGGAGGTCCTCTTGAAGTCCTCTTGCGTCTACGACGATCCATCCGGAGTTCCCCATCCAAGCTCGCAACTTCGTAAAACCGAAGAGAACACTCTAAACAAGTTGGCTAAACTTGCATAGAATGATGTTGTGGTTTGGAATCTCACTTCAAAAACCTTTCTTTAAGTGTGTTTAACTCACTAGAAAAAACTAGAGAGCAAATGGTGAAGGAGGATGAAGATGGTGGCTTTTCTTTTTAGCAAGTGTAAAAGATAAAAGATCACCCTTCTCAAAAAAGAAATGAAATATAACCTTTTATATTTTATTCCTTCTTACATCCAACCATGGTTAAGTGATGGAGAGTTTATTTAACTTGAGTTTTAAATGATAAAGAGAATGATAACCTAAGGTTAGAGGTAGGTGGGCTTGGTTAGGTTAGAAGAAGAATGTAGAAGCTAGTAAAGTTATCCTTTTTTTTTCAATTTTGATTTAAATACAAAATCAAATAAAAAACCATTACTTAATCCATGGTGTGAGTCTTATATTGCCACCATTTTCATGTGCTAACAACCATGATAGATGGGTGTATGTATGTATGCATGTATGCACATCCACATGTGCATGAAACTAGAATGAAAGAAAGAAACACATGCATGCATGCATACATCCATCAAATTCTAGAAAGGTTTCAAGTGAGAAAACTAATGGTTAGATGATAAATCAACACTTGATTTATCAATCCGGTCATATCTCATATGACCCCACCAAAAGCAGGCCACCCGATCAATGTTCGGTATCATATACGCATATTTTAATCGGGTGCATGCGCATATCGCATACGCGCACCACAACGTTTCGCCTGGACTGGGTAACTCCTTTGTGGGACTCTAAGACTCGTCAATACGCCGGCAGAGGGTGATGATCATATCAGGTACCCCCAAGCCGCAAGCGGTCAGCTAAACGTAACGGCCGCCCGGGTAATGAGCGATCAGAAGAAAACAAGCGAACCTGCTACAACTCCCGTCGAGCCAACCGGCAACACTACCGTACAGTCAGGTCTCTTTGTCAGATATGCTGCATATTGAGCCTAGGGATGGTCACGTCGACCCTAATAACTCAATAAGTCGTGCCGGTGAATGGTCTATAACAGATCGAGAAACTACTGATAACACTTATCAGCAAATCTCAGTAGCCCTGGCCAGGGACTTACTGATATAACCAGTCGGGCACAGTACAGCATCAACTCCCAATACCGGGAGAGACGAAACACCTCCTATCACTCATTGCCTTCATGTGTCTCGGGACTGTACCCAACGGCCACCTATTTGCACGACTCAGTAGAGCCGTGGTAGGGTGGCAATCAAAGTACAGTGGGAGAACACACAAGACTCCATGATGATCTCGGGTCTACAGACTAACCTGTACCAGTGTCACCTGAGAACTGCTATCCGACGATAGATATAATTCCATATAGGAGTTCTCAGTGAGTCCGTCCAGTGTACCCAGTCACCACTGAGCACCCGTATATGATCTTGATGTCAAACATCGATGAATGTGGGAACATCCATCGCCCATCATATGAGTCTAGTATCATATACGCTAGTCTACTCTGGTATATCAATGCCCCGTCTCGATATACCTACGACTAGGGACTTTCCAGGATATGCTTATAGACTACAGATGTCCCACTAGTATGATCTCCATCATAATCAGAGTAGTCAAGCCGATATCCTCAGGGCTTTATCAGCATGCATGAATGAATAAAAGCATGATCAAATCAACATGTTAGATAAAGTAGAACCAGATAGCATACTATCATGTCGAACAAGAATGCATACTGAATATATATACATGTATAGATACATCCACTATCACATAATGGCCTCTAGGGCATACATATATCCAACAATCTTCCACTTGCACTAAGGCCAGTTATTGGCGTATCTCATACCCAACATCTCAAAAAGTCGCTCATGCTGCGGCTGAGGGAGGGCCTTGGTGAATGGATCCGCAGCGTTATCCTTTGTGTCTACCCTCCTAATCTCGATCTCGCGGCGATCTACAATCTCCCGGATCAAATGAAAATGCCTCAGGATGTGTCTGGACCGCTGATGGGATCTGGGCTCCTTGGCTAACGCCATAGCCCCATTATTGTCACAATACAAAGGTATTGGATCAATAATGGTTGGAACTACTCCTAGCTCCGAGACAAACTTCTTCATCCAGACGGCTTCCTTGGCAGCATCATTTGCAGCAATGTACTCAGCTTCCATCATAGAGTCTGCAACGGTATCTTGTTTGGAACTCTTCCAACTCACCGACCCTCCATTGAGGGTAAATACAAACCCAGAGATAGATTTGATATCGTCCTTATCGCTCTGGAAGCTCGAATCGGTAAAGGCCTCCATTTGGAGATCTCCATTACCATACACCAAGAACAATTCTTTAGTCCTTCACAAGTACTTAAGAATGTTCTTCACAGCTGTCCAGTGATTCTCTCCTGGGTTGGATTGATATCTGCTTACAACACTAAGTGCATAAGCTACATCTGGGCGTGTACATAACATCGCATACATTATAGATCCTACTGCTGAAGCATAGGGTATAACACTCATGCGAGCTCTCTCTTCATCGGTCTTTGGGCAAGAATCCTTAGAGAGAGTGACCCCATGGCAAGCGGGTAAGGCACCCCGTTTGGAGTCTTCCATACTAAACCTTTTTAGGATGGTGTCAATGTACCTGGTTTGGGACAATCCCAATAACCTTTTGGATCTATCCCTATAGATCCTGATGCCCAGAATGTATGTGGCATCACCCAGGTCCTTCATGGAGAACCTCAGTGATAAGAAAGATTTGACCGACTGTAGCATAGGAATATCATTTCCTATCAAAAGAATGTCATCCACGTACAGTACGAGGAATGTGACAGCTCTTCCTACAGCCTTCTTATAAACACAAGGTTCATCTGGATTTTTGATGAAATCAAACTCTTTGATGACATCATCAAAACAGATGTTCCAACTCCGTGATGCCTGTTTTAACCCATATATGGATTTAAGCAATTTACATGCTTTCCTGCTGCTCCCACTATCAATGAAGCCCTCTGGCTGATCCATATAAACGCATTCTTCTAAATTTCCATTCAGAAATGCGGTTTTAACGTCCATCTACCAGATTTCACAATCGTAGTGAGCAGCAATAGCAAGTAGGATCCGAATGGATTTAAGCATGGCTACGGGAGAAAAAGTCTCGTCATAGTCCAAACCTGGTGTTTGACGAAAACCCTTCGCCACAAGTCTTGCCTTATAGGTCTCCACCTGCCCATCTACACCAATCTTTCTTTTAAAGATCCATTTGCACCCCACTGGTTTTACCCCATGTGGTACAACGTCCAAAGTCCATACTTTGTTGGTGTACATAAACTCCATTTCAGATCTCATGGCATCCAGCCACTTCACAGAGTCTTTACTCGTGATAGCTTGCTGAAAATTGGTAGGATCATCATCATCCATGATGCAATCTTCTCCGTTACCATCAATGAGGAAACCGTAGTACCTCTCCGGTGGGCGAGAAGTCCTACCAGACCTATGGAGTGGCCGAGGTTCTTCAGTTTCTGTTGCAACAGACGGTTCAACCAGATCGTCATTTGTAGTTTGTGTCTCTAGAACCTCTTCTAGATCCACCACCTTGCCATCATCTTTACCTGTGAAAAACTCTTTTTCTAAGAATGTGGCATACTGAGAAACAAACACTTTTTGTTCCTCTTTGTGGTAGAATAGATATCCATAAGAATTCTTTGGATATCCTACAAAATTACACATGACTGACCGTGTCTCGAGTTTGTCCGGATTCTATTTTTAACATAGGCCGGGCAACCCCAAATCTTAATTCTCTTAAGAGATGGTCTCTTCCCATGCCATATCTCATATGGCGTGGTAGACACGGATTTGGTTGGAACCCTGTTTAACAGAAACGCTACAGTCTCCAATGCATGTCCCCAAAACAAGACTGGTAACTCAGCGTCACTCATCATGGATCGGACCATATCTAATAGGGTCCTATTCCGTCGTTCTGACACACCGTTGTGTTGTGGTGTGTAAGGAGGAGTGAGTTGAGAGAGAATCCCATTCTCTTTTAGGAAGTTTGAAAATTATGTACTAAGATACTCACCACCTCGATCTGATCGAAGCATCTTGATACTCAAGCCGGTTTGTTTTTCTACTTCTTGTTTATATTCAATGAATTTCTCGAAAGCTTCGGACTTGTGTTTTAATAAAAACACATGACCGAATCTTGAGAAGTCGTCAGTGAATGTAATGAAGTATGAAAAACCGCCTCTAGCCTGTGTAGACATTGGCCCACATACATCAATATGTATGAGGCCCAGGAGCTGAGTAGCTCTTTCTCCGTGTCCGGTAAACGGAGTTTTGGTCATTTTACCCTTGATACAAGACTGGCAAGTCACATAAGATTTATATTCAAAAGAATTTAAATATCCATCTTTTTGTAACTTGTTTAGTCTTGTTTCGTTAATATGACCAAGTCTACAGTGCCAAAGAAAAGCTTCATTTAATTCTGAAAGTTTTCTTTTATTAGTGTGTTGTATACTGAAAACTGTGTGTTGATTTAGAACATATATTCCGTTGTTAAGTGTACCATACCCAACCAACATTTGATTCAGGTGAATGTTCATAACATTGTTCTGCAATACAAAATTATATCCTTCATTGTCCAACAAAGAAACAGATATTATATTACATAGCATACTTGGTACAAAATAACATGGATTCAAAACCAAAATACATCCAGATGGCAACCCCAAATGATACTCTCCCACTGCGACTGTATGTACATTGGAACCATTTCCAACGCGGAGAGTATGGTCACCTATCTTCAAAACCTTGCTATTTCTCAGCCCCTGCATAGAATTGCAAATGTGAGAACCTGAACCGGTATCCAATACCCAGGAAGCAGAGTTTATAGAAAAACAGTTTTCAGACACAAACGCACCTGAAGCAGAAACATCACCATGCTTCTTCTTGAGACTTAAGTACTCCGTGCAATTGCGCTTCCAATGTCCTGTCTTGTGGCAATGAAAACATTCGCCTTTCCCCGGGTCTCCAGCTTTGGACTTTCCCTTTCCCTTCACCTTTTAACTCTGCCCTTAGGATTAGTGGGCTTCTTCTTTTTCTTTCCCTTGGCCTTAGCTTTTGGGCGAGAAGAAGAAGACTGTCCAATAGTCATAACGGGAGTTTTTGCTAACTTCATAGTGCTCTCTGCACTCCTTAACATATTAAGGAGTTCAGGGAGTTCCTTCTCCATGCCATGAATGTTGAAGTTCACTATGAACTGAGCAAAGGTGGAGGGGAGGGACTGCAGAATAATATCTATATATTGTTCATTGTCCATTGTCCATCCAGGGTCCTCAAGCTCTTCTATAAGAGCTATCATCTTCAAAACATGGTCTCCTACTGGTGTGCCAGGGGCCATTCGCATTTGAAACAGTTTCTTTGATGCTTCGTATCGTAATACGCGGGATTGCTCTCCATACAACTCCTTTGTATGGAGCAATATACCGTGAATGTCCATGTCCTCGTGCTACTTTTGATGTGTGTTGTCCATCGATGCAAGCGCGAGGCATTTGGCCGTGGCACAGTCAGCGTCCCATGTCTTGCGGACTTCAATGTCCGCAACTGAGGATTTTGGACCAGGGACGGGCGGGGCTGAAGCCGTGAGGACATATGATACTTTATCATAAGTCAAGACGATTTTCAAATTCCTCATCCAGTCTTTATAGTTGGTCCCATTCAGTTTGTTTTTATCTAGTAGAAGCTTGAGTCCAGTCTTGGGTATCTGCCATTAAGAGAGAGAAAAGAATACACTCAGCGAAAGCTCTTGCATAGATTAGATTGGTTTATTATCTTGTCTAATCGATGTTTCCCACTGCTTTTTATCGAGTTTTTCTTTCAAACCTTAAAAAGAAAAAACTAGCCAGGATTAATTACAGTCTACAACTTCGCTAAGCGTTCAGCCAGGCCAGTGTCGGTACTTGAGGGAGGTTCCCCGTGCTTTCGCACGGACCTAATTAGAGTAAACCACATTTTCCCAGAGGCAGAGCCCCGTTAACACCTTTCTAGACAACTAATGAGTTAGCTAATTGTAAACTGTAAAACTCTCCTAGGAGCAACTATTGCCCACAGTGGGATCGGGATCCAGCCATCACATGGAAGGTATGCAATCTCATTGCAAATTTCAACTATTGAAATTCCCGATGTGGTTTTTACCCCTAGCACTTATGACCTTAACTAAGGTCAACAAATCATAAGTACCAGTCAAGTTCTACCCGTCATTTCTTGATTTAATTAGACCCACTCATATGACCCTTAACTAAGGTCAACAAAGTCATAAGAATGTCCTAATTAATCTGCATCATATGCAATGTAGGAAGACATCACTTAGCTACCGTACACTACGCCTTAACTATAGTCAACAAACGTAGCACGAATACTAAGTACTCTACTTCCTAAAATGACGGAGGGTTGTGGATGATTTTTAAGAAAATCTTTAACGCTTTGAACTTGATATCGTTGTAGAATCAAATGGTTTTCAAAAGGAGTGGCTTAAGCTCCGCAGTTTTGAAATATAGCTTTTTCATAAATAGCCGAGTGGTTTTCAAATCCGATTCTACAACATCTTTTTAGGTTTATTTTCTTTACATTAATCACATTAATGTAATCCCATCATTTAAGTCCTTAAGCCAATCACAGAAAAGAAACGAAAATATCACGTACGCTTATGCCATCCGCATTCGCCGCAATGTTCCGTTATGCACCGTTAGGTTACTTAACTAACGGCATACCGGGACGGGACTAGCGCGGGTGTAAACATAAGCAACGTCTACTATATATCATATATATAATATGTCATTCGTCTCAGATATCACAGAACACAGGCAGCAGAAATATAGATATAACGTGGGATATACTAGGACGTCCATATTTAGTATTTAGCCAGAATAGAAAATACGGATTCCACAGTCGCGATGAATAGCCAAGCCCACACCTTGGACCCCTACAAGAGCGGCAAGTGACCCTGCCAATTCTGGAGTTTAGGAGACCCGGTCTCGACTCCTCGAGATGGCCTCCCACTGAACCGCAGAATCCGGTCACCTGTGCTCCCCTCCTTGGGTCCATCCTAATGCGGAAAAGTAAATAATATACAACACTAGTGGCAGCAATCTCAACCCGGAAGTGCCCCAAATAAAAGAATATTACATTACATTTGAATTTACATGAATGAAAATATAAAAACTCTCATCTCACATAAAACCCCCCGGCTATTCAATCGCGACAATCCTGCACATCATATCTCAGCAACACATAATATCTCATATTATCAACGTAAGTAAGTATGCATACACTGATTGTCGTCGACGTATAGCAACGACAATCGGCAATACCACTACATACTACAGTTACGGTCACAGAAAAGAAACTAAAAAACTGCAATGTCTGGAATCCACATTCTCTTTAGACATCACAAATGCGAAATATCATATATTCCGTATTTCATGTCTAGTAATATGAATTCCACACATTGCATCACATTCCGGATAAACAGACAGTATTGAAGTTTTTGAACGAACGATCAAATACCCAGAATTCACTAAAGCTCAACACTTGAGCAGAGTTCAAACACCTGGAGTGTGACACGGTAGTAGCGGTCCAGCCGTAGAAGGGTCAAGCCAACGCCTCACATGTGGCACGCCGTACTGCCCCAAACCCTAAGGTTCAAAGGGCAGTTCAAGACGGTCACATAATCGAGTTAAGGTTTGTTGTCTTCTAGAGGGACCACCACAAAAAGACTTGCACGTATCTCCAAAGCATTTAAACCCCGTGAATAGTGAGCAAATGATACTCGTTCAAACACTTCAATACTTTCTAATTTACCCGGAAAAGCTACGAAATGAAAATACCGATCAAAACTACGCGTCCAAAACCATCTCCAGAAAAAACAGAACTATATTCAGATTAAACATACCTAAAACAGTATACTAGCATACCTAGGAATTATGGTGCAATTTTCATAGAATGATGCCACTGTACGGCCGCGGATCCGCGGCTTAAGCAAGGAATTGCCGTGGTTCCGCGGCCATATGAACAGTACAATGCATCGTTTTTCACCATTATTCTTAGTTTTCCCTGCTGTATTTTTTAAGTATTTTTAATTCTGAAAAATGTCAGATTTTAAAATTTGTCCAGAGAGGGTCCAAAAAATCGTATTTTTTGTCCGATCGGGATTTTTACTTCGTAAAAGCGTCGCCTAATATTCTAGGTCGGCTCTGATACCAATGCAAGGTTTGTCTAGCACCCTATGAAGAGTTTTGAGGCATCACATGTCCAAAAGTTTGAATTTTGATGGTGCTGAACAAGCATGCAAAGGAATCGATCCTAGAAAATTAGGGTTTCGAAATTTAAAGCGAACAAAACTAGGGTTTCGAGACTACAACCTTTGTAGCTCCCTTTCGCTGGACTCCTTAGTCTTTAGGGTGTTGAATGGAGGTCCTATTGAAGTCCTCTTGCGTCTACGACGATCCACCCGGAGTTCCCCGTCCAAGCTCGCAACTTCGTAAAACCGAAGAGAACACTCTAAACAAGTTGGCTAAACTTGCATAGAATGATGTTGTGGTTTGGAATCTCACTTCAAAAACCTTTCTTTAAGTGTGTTTAACTCATTAGAAAAAACTAGAGAGCAAATGGTGAAGGAGGATGAAGATGGTGGCTTTTCTTTTTAGCAAGTGTAAAAGATAAAAGATCACCGTTCTCAAAAAAGAAATGAAATATAACCTTTTATAGTTTATTCCTTCTGACATCCAACCATGGTTAAGTGATGGAGAGTTTATTTAACTTGAGTTTTAAATAATAAAGAGAAGGATAACCTAAGGTTAAAGGTAGGTGAGCTTGGTTAGGTTAGAAGAAGAATGTAGAAGCTAGTAAAGATTATCCTTTTCTTTTCAATTTTGATTTAAATACAAAATCAAATAAAAAACCATTACTTAATCCATGGTGTAAGTCTTATATTGCCACCATTTCCATGTGCTAACAACCATGATAGATGGGTGTATGTATGTATGCATGTATGCACATCCACATGTGCATGAAACTAGAATGAAAGAAAGAAACACATGCATGCATGCATACATCCATCAAATTCTAGAAAGGTTTCAAGTGAGAAAACTAATGGTTAGATGATAAATCAACACTTTATTTATCAATCCGGTCATATCTCATATGACCCCACCAAAAGCAGGCCACCCGATCAATGTTCGGTATCATATACGCATATTTTAATCGGGTGCATGCACATATCGCATACGCGCACCACAACGTTTCGCCTGGACTGGGTAACTCCTTTGTGGGACTCTAAGACTCGTCAATACGCCGGCAGAGGGTGATGATCATATCAGGTACCCCCAAGCCGCAAGCGGTCAGCTAAACGTAACGGCCACCCTGGTATTGAGCGATCAGAAGAAAACAAGCGAACCTGCTACAACTCCCGTCGAGCCAACCGGCAACACTACCGTACAGTCCGGTCTCTTTGTCAGATATGCTGCATATTGAGCCTAGGGATGGTCACGTCGACCCTAATAACTCAATAAGTCGTGCCGGTGAATGGTCTATAACAGATCGAGAAACTACTGATAACACTTATCAGCAAATCTCAGCAGCCCTGGCCAGGGACTTACTGATATAACCAGTCGGGCACAGTACAGCATCAACTCCCAATACCGGGAGAGACGAAACCCCTCCTATCGCTCATTGCCTTCGTGTGTCTCGGGACTGTACCCAACGGCCACCTGTTTGCACGACTCAGTAGAGCCGTGGTAGGGTGGCAATCAAAGTACAGTGGGAGAACACACAAGACTCCATGACGATCTCGGGTCTACAGACTAACCTGTACCAGTGTCACCTAAGAACTGCTATCCGACGATAGATATAATTCCATATAGGAGTTCTCAGTGAGTCCGTCCAGTGTACCCAGTCACCACTGAGCACCCGTATATGATCTTGATGTCAAACATCGATGAATGTGGGAACATCCATCGCCCATCATATGAGTCTAGTATCATATACGCTAGTCTACTCTGGTATATCAATGCCCCGTCTCGATATACCTACGACTAGGCACTTTCCAGGATATGCTTATAGACTACAGATGTCCCACTAGTATGATCTCCATCATAATCAGAGTAGTCAAGCCGATATCCTCAGGGCTTTATCAGCATGCATGAATGAATAAAAGCATGATCAAATCAACATGTCAGATAAAGTAGAACCAGATAGCATACTATCATGTCGTACAAGAATGCATACTGAATATATATACATGTATAGATACATCCACTATCACATAATAGCCTCTAGGGCATACATATATCCAACAGTTCGGAAGGAGGATATTCCGAAGACCGCTTTCCGTACTCGATATGGTCGTTATGAGTTCTTGGTGATGTCGTTCGGGCTCACCAATGCCCCGACAGCATTTATGGACTTGATGAACCGTGTATTCAGGCCGTATCTCGATCAGTTCATCATTGTGTTCATTGACGACATCTTGGTTTATTCTCGGAGCCGGGAGGAGCATGAGCAGCACTTACGTATCACATTGCAGACTTTGAGTGAGCATCAGCTGTTTGCCAAATATTCCAAGTGCGCATTCTGGCTAGACAGTGTCGACTTCATGGGTCATGTGTTGACGATAGATGGTATTTGTGTGGACCCGAAGAAGATCGAGGCAGTTCAGCGTTGGCCTAGACCGGTATCAGTTACAGAGGTTCACAGCTTTCTGGGTCTGGCCGGCTATTATCGACGTTTTGTCCAGGATTTCTCCCGTATTGCTGCACCGCTAACCGGGTTAACCTGGAAGGGGGTTCCTTTCGATTGGACCCAGGCATGTGAGGATAGTTTCCAGCAGTTGAAGACTCGTCTGACTACTGCACCAGTGTTAGCATTGCCTTCAGGATCAGGCGGGTTCGTGGTATATTGTGATGCTTCTCGAGTGAGGCTGGGCTGTGTATTGATGCAGTACGGCAGAGTTATCGCGTATGCTTCTCGGCAGCTGAGGAAACACGAACAGAACTACCCCACTCATGATTTAGAGATGGCTGAAGTGGTATTTGCACTTAAGATCTGGAGACACTACCTATACGGTGAGTCATGCCAGATATTCACTGACCATAAGAGTTTGAAGTATATCTTTCAGCAACGAGATCTGAATCTGAGATAGCGCCGTTGGATGGAGTTGGTAAAAGATTATGACTGCGAGATTTTATACCATCCGGGCAAGGCGAATGTCGTGGCAGATGTTTTGAGTAGGAGGCCCGGAGGTAGCTTATCTTGTTTGAGCACGGTACAGATGCAGTCGACAGCGGATTGGCAGGCTTTATGTGACAGCGGAGTGCAGTTCGAGTTTACTTCTACAGGGGGACAGCTAGCCCATTTCAGAGCACGCCCACAGTTACTTGACCGTATCCTCGAGGCACAGTCCGGCGATGCCCGTATTTTAGAGATTATTGAGCAGATTCGGCAGGGCAGAGTTTCTGAGTTCGTGATTGATGATCAGGGGATACTTCGATTTGGGACTCGACTGTGCGTACCAGATTCTGAGGGACTGAGGCGTGATATCCTTGAGGAGGCATATAGGTCAGTATACAGTGTGCACCCAGGTTCCACCAAGATGTACTGTGATTTGAGAGAAGTTTACTGGTGGGACGGGATGAAGAAGGATGTTACAGACTTTGTGTCGAGATGCCTGACTTGTCAGCAAGTCAAGGCCGAGCACCAGAGGCCAGCCGGCGAGTTACAGCCTTTGCCCATCCCTGAGTGGAAGTGGGAACAGATCTCCATGGACATCATTGTGGGTTTACCCAGGACCAGTCGAGGGTATGACTCTATTTGGGTGATTGTGGATCGACTGACCAAAGCAGCTCACTTCCTGCCAGTGAAGACCACTTTGGATTTTCTCAGTACGCCCAGGTTTATATTGATGAGATCGTGCGACTGCATAGCGTTCCGACGTGCATTGTGTCCGACCGGGGCACCCAGTTTACCAGCCGATTATGGCAGAAACTTCAGGAAGCTTTGGGCACTCGATTGAGTTTTAGCACAGCTTTTCACCCACGGTCTGACGGTCAGTCGGAGCGTACTATTCAGACTCTTGAGGACATGCTCAGAGCTTGTGTTTTAGATTTTGGTGGTAGCTGGGATCGTCATTTGCCTTTGATCGAGTTCTCCTACAATAATAGCTTCCAGGAGACGATTCAGATGGCACCTTTCGGGGCTTTATACGGGAGGAGATGTCGATCGCCTGTATGTTGGACAGAGCTCAGGGAGAGCAGTATTTTAGGGCCGCAGATCGTACAGGAGATGACCGAAAAGATACAGCTGATTCAGGACAGGATGAGAGTAGCACAGAGTAGGCAAAAATCATATGCTGACAGGCGCCGTCGCCGACTCGAGTTCGCTGTTGGCGATCATGTTTTCTTGAGGGTCTCTCCGATGAAGGGTGTGATGAGATTTGGGCGGAAAAGGAAGCTTAGTCCCAGACATGTTGGTCCCTTCGAAATCCTAGAGCGTGTTGGTCCAGTCGCTTATCGGTTAGCTCTTCCGCCCAGCTTCCCCGATGTTCACCCCGTGTTCCATGTTTCGATGCTCCGCAAGTACCTTCATGATCCTTCCCATGCGATTCAGCACCAGACGATCCAGCTAGAGCATGATCTTTCATTCACTGAGCAGCCGGTGGTCATTTTGGATCGGCAGGTGAAGAAATTGAGGTCGAAGGTTATACCGTCCGTCAAGGTCCTTTGACGCGGCCCGAACAGCGAGGAGGTCACCTGGGAGACCGAGGTCGAGAAGAGGAAGAGATATCCCCATCTTTTTGAAGGTACACGTAGTTAGATTCTAAATTCGGGGACCGAATTTCTTTAAGGGGGGAAGATTGTAACGCTTCGAAAATCGTTTAGGCAGTTTTCGGTAATCGGCTAAATTAGCAGCTTTTTCCGTAAAAAGTCAAAATAGGTATTTTTCATTATAGACCTAATTATACAAAATTTAGATAAGATATTACTATAAATTGGTCACTAAAATGTCACTTAAAATTTTCTAGTTAATTAAAAAAAATTCCTTAATTAATTATTTTTAATATTATTTTAAGATTTTAAAAATACATTAAATTAGTGATAAATACAAATTTAATTGGGTAAATTACATAATTAGGAATCATTATAAACTAAAATATAGTGTAACAAAAATTTTATCAAACCATTTCAAGTTTGGTTGTTTTGTGGTTTAAAATGGTTTGAAAATGAATTAAAAAGGGATTTTTTTTGTAAAATTTGATGTGATGGTCATTTATTGATCTTGTGAAGGACTTTTGTGTAGAAAATTCCACACCTTTCCCTCACATCCCTCCCTTGCTCTCCTCTTGTCGAAATGGCTCCAGAAAAACAGCCCCTAATTCCCCATTTTCTTGCATCAAAATCCTTGCAAAAATCCTCCGAAATCTACAAAAATTCACAATTTCCTTCACAAATTCAAACCTAAACCCTTTTCCACCTCTTACCAAACCCTAATTTGTTTAAAACAAGGAGAAAGAAGACATCTTTAGAGGCTAATTACAAGAGGTTCATCACTTGGGAGGTATAAATACTAATCTAGTTGTTAATTGTAGTTTAAGCTTGCTAGAATTAGTAGTTTAAGTATGAAACGTGGTTTAATTTGTTTGCTCATGATTTTCAAGAGAGGTGTTGATGCCCTAATTAGGGTTTGTTGTAGGATAAGTGGGTTTAAGTTAGGGTAGTGGTTATCTAGTTGGTTAAAAGGGTTGTTTGTGCGATGTAGCAATCGCTACACCGTTAAATCGCGACAATTGCATCGATATTTCTATGTCAATGCTTACTAGTTTTTCTAAATTTTTAGGAGGTGCTCTAATTGCGTTATATTAGAAATATAATTAGCATCTCATACGACTATTAGTGTGCGCGAATGCGGGGTTTTATCTAGTCGGGTTTTAGCCTTGGCGGTTGCACCGAAACGGCGATTTTAGTTAAGGTTTTAGCGATTTTCGTGCGTTTTCCACGCACCGAGTGCACGTTGTGATTAATTCGAGAGTGTCGATCTTTTCATATTGTGAGTTGCGTCATTTCAAGAATCTATAATCTTATATTGTGTGTTATGCAATTCTAGGAACGGTTGTGGAAACATCAGACGCGGCGCCAAAGGCAAGACGGTGGTTGGATCGGATTAGCGAGACTTTCAGGTGAGTAGATGTATTCATCTATGGGGGAATCTTCTGGATGGCGTGAGGCACCCTCTAGTTAGGGTTACTTTATTTCTTTCTAGATTTGCATTGTTAGTTAGCTAAACCCTCTCATTCACATTGCATACCTTTATAGCCAATCGTCCGTTGGATTGCATGGATATTCATATACATATGTGCGATATTACTTCGTAGGACACGAACACCATTACCATTGGCTCCTGTTGCACACGCACTATTCATGTGACACACAAGCCTTTGGTAACTGTCATGCCACGAGCACCTTAGAACCTGTTTAGCTTAGTGTCACCAATTGCATCATACATGATATATGAAATCGCATAGCATGTATATACCTCGTATCATCATCATACTTACATAGATTTCTAGCCACAAATCATATCGCATACCTTGATATCATAGACATTTATCATATACAATATGTTGGACATTATGATTTTCTTGAGGATTTCAGTATTGCTGCGATTTCTGGATTTTAGGGAAAACCGCAAGAATTTAACAAAAGCTTATATTTATCATTTTTAAAAATAATGTTGCGGTTTTCTCGTGATGTATGTGTAAGTCTACGGTAGCGCCCCGGCCGTCTACTGACGCCAAATGTGGAACAAAAACTTTTTAACTGGCGCTATCGTATACTTTAACCCGGATCTGCCATTATTGCTAAACTAACAAACTGTAAAGAGTGTAGAAAGGTTATACCGAACGATCCGAGTCCTTCATTCTTTAACCATCATCCCACGCTCCGTTGCGGCTGCTCCGATCTCATCGATCTCCGATCTGCTCGTCCAGGTGGCACCACATCAACGATTCTTTAAACGGGCTCCCGCCTCTGACTCGAGGCAACTCGGTCGTCAAGTTTGCTAAAAGAGACGACCAAGAATGATGTAGAATATGAGTAGATTACTTTTTCTCACTTCGTCCAAAACCGTGGACGATCGGTTAATGAAGTTGCCATTTTATCGGGCGATGAAATGAAAGAGGAAATGAAATTTCCATTCACCCTAAACCATAGTCTTTTCTCTCAAGAATAAAATTAATCTCTCACTCTCACTCAAAGAATGGCCGACCACTTTTATGCAAAGAGGGAGGTGATGGTAGGAGCAAGGAGGGGGTGACCATAAAAGAATGAAACTTAACTTGATCATTAATGAAAAACAATGAGTTACAAAGATACAATGAATCTAAACCCTTAGTCACCATTGCATTAATGGCTCCATTAATGCACTAATGACTCACCAATCCATGTCACCCTCTCTAGAACCTTCTAGAAGCATGACTCACTCTCATCCAAGAAAAGATAAATCCGTCTTTAACCGAATGTTAAAAGACGGCTGATAGAAAACTGGAAACTGGCAACTTCCAAAAGTTATCCTGAAACAACTTTCAGGATAACCCCGTAACTGTATAAATATACCCGCATTTGTATTACGACCGAATACAAATGCAACTGAGACAAAGATATTATATCTACTCAATACAATACTCGGATCCGGCTTAAACCAAAGCCGACCAGTATCATCTGTCCGAAAACCGACACGTGCGTAAACGCACGTGCATTTTCCGAACCCTGCCATAAAACCATACGGCCTCTACAACGTTTCGCCCGAACTTGGGAAACTGTCTGTGGGGGACTCTAATGACTCGTCAGTACCCTAGCAGTGGGTTTAACCACAAACCGTCAGCGGCACTAGCAATGCGTAACGGCTGCCCATGGACTGACCTCAAGGGAGGCCGATGAGCGAACTCATCCGGAAACCCTACTGAGCCTAACAGCGACAATGTATATACAGTCCGGTCCGTTCACCTATGAGTATCGCATATCTGCCTAGGGGGCTAGTAACGTCAGACCCCCAATAGCAGTATAAGTCGTGTCGGAGTGTAGCCCAATACACCCTGAGATACTACTGGAGTACCTACCAGTAAATCTCCTGCCATGGCCATGGGCTTTGTGTAATGGCTCTCCTAGACACAGCGCGATCTCACCCCCAATACCGGAAGAGACGAATCCCCTGCCGATCCGCTCACGTGCCTCCATATGGCTCGGGACTGTACCCAAAAACTACCTGTTTGCACGACTCCTTTGAGCCGTGGTAGGGTAGAAATCAAAGCACAGTGGGAACTCACACGAGACAAATGACGACCTCAGGTCGATGAACTAATCTGTACACATGTCACCAGGGAACTGCTATCTGACGATAGGTATAGTACCAACTAGCAGATTCCCGGCGAGTCCTGTCCGGTGTACTCATAACCCAATGAGCACCTGTATACATCTTAGGTGATCCAACTGACACCAGTGACTTGTGAGACCGGCCACCGCCCCTCGTCGTGGTCTCGACTGTATACACTAGTCTACTCCGGAGTATCGATGCCCTGTCTCGAAACTCCCACGACTAGGGACCATAATAAAGGATATGCATATAAACCACCCAACTCTCACGTATACGATCGCCATCATACTGTTGGTAGTAAAGCAAGATCCTAAGGGCTCTATCAAAGTGTAACATGTAATCAGTCACCTGAACATGTACACGACTGATAAAGGCAAACCAGATAGCATACTATCATCTCGAGTAAGACTGTCCTACCGGTATAGGTCCTCCGCAATCATTGCAATCACATACCTGCGATCCAATAATTGACTATGAGGGCACTATCTCCAACAATCTCCCACTTGCACTCAAGGCTAATTATTGCGATGTCGACTACTCACAGTCCGTGTGAAACCGAACATCCAACTCCTCTACTAATCAGTTTCACAAAGCCCGTTTGTAAAACTATTGTGTTTGAGAAATAGCCTTAGTGAGTGGATCCGCCTAGATGTTTCTTTCTATATCTCGCTAAATCTCAAGTTCGCGGAGAAAGCCATCTCCCGAATCGAGTAATACCTGTCTTAGAATATGTCTGGAAATCTGATGGGACCTAGTTCATAAATGAACTCTAAATCCAAATTTCTTAGACTGTATCGATCACTGAACCTAATCAGTATCCAGCACCATGCCTCCCACAGTATCCTCTTGGACTACCTGTCCATAATACTGTCCCTCGTCAGAGGGAAAACTGTAACTCTGACAATCACTCTGTCATCCATGTCACCTTTGAAGCCTGGAATGATAACCGTCTCCCGAAAGAGGCTGCCGTTATCAAATCCGTAGAACATGCACTTATGTTCTAAAACTGCTTCCTTATGTTTCTCCAGGATTGGATTAATACAAACTTATTGCATATAGTGCAAAAACAACATTTGGTGTAGTACTTGACATCTCATGATTGACTCAATTGCCTAAGCAAGTGATCTGCCAATCATGCACATCCCTCTCCCCTTCAGTCTGTAAGACACCTTTAGAAAGGGTGACTCCATTACCTGCAGGTACACCACCTTGCCAGGAGTCATGTATTCTAAAAACCATTAGAATACAATCAAAGTACTCACATTGGGAAACTACCCAAATCCAGATCTAAAACCATAGATCTAGAAACCAGAATGTCAAATATTATATCCATATCCTGTATGGAGAAACAACTGTGTGACGACCACAATACAACCGATCACAGTATAGGAATTTTACTTCCTACTCTGTGTATGTCATCCAAATACCATGACATCACACCCTACTACCTTCTTAACAGATCCATCCCCTATTCTGATTGAAGTCAAACCCATGACTGTCACATCAAAACTAGATGATCTATCTCCGCTATAACTGCCCAAGTTTATAAATAGACATAAGTATCTTGCCCACTATGCTTCTGCTGCTCCCACTGACTACGACAACCCTCTGGCAGAATAATATATACGTGCACTTCTAAAGTTAGTTTAGAACGACGCTATACTTAACCTCCTGCCGGGTCTCACAATCTGGAACAACAGTAGTGTCAAGTCTGGGTAAACAAGAATCTCCCTGTCACCGTCCTTGAGGCTACCGGAGTACCTCTCAGGTGTCTGAGGTTACCCACCATATCTGCGGAGTGGCTATTGGAATGTCAAACCTGATTGAATATATAGGTCCTATTAAATTTACCGTAATCGTTCGCGGTTCTGGAATTACTTCCAGTTCTACCATACTCCCACTACTGTTTTCTGAAAAAGTCCATTTTACTAAAACTGTGGCGAGTCAAGAACAATATCACTATTGATCTTTCAAATGGTAGAATATCAACCCTCGTCATAGCCAGGGTCAACCCACAAACAGCCATTACAGAAACGTGCCCTGAGTTATCCAGAGTCTGGTTTTAAGCATAAGCTGGACAACTCCCCGTACCTTTACATCTTTTAAGGTACGAACCATTCTATATCCAATATAGAAACTTTTGCACTAATTTAATTGGAACCAGATTCAAATCATGCAACTGTCTCCAGTACATATCACCTTAATGGAAAGAGGCTAATCAGCATTACTCAACTTAGGAATCCATCCAATTATGAGTAACCGGAAAGAGAAACACGTTTCTCAAAACCATCACTATCATCTGAATACCAATCATAAGAATCTACATCTTCGATCTCTTTGAAGAATCCCGATACTTGTGACATCTGGTTCTCTACTTTATTCTTATACCCACAACTTCTCAAAACTTAGACCTTGTATTTCTATGAAACACTTGTCTAAAAACTAAAGAAGTCATTAGTAAACAGAACATAGTACGAGGACCTACCCCTTTGTCCTGATGGACACTTGGACAACATACAATACTCTGTATAAGTCCACTGAGTTTAAACAACTCAAAACCTGTGCGTCGTAGGTTAAAAACTGTACCCTGGCAATTTCCTCAAATATCACCAATTACAACGAATTCCGATATAATGAGGATGATCACCTAATTCCCAATAACTTACTCCCACTCATCATCTGTAAAACCATACAGATATGAGAATGAAACCTGGTAAATACATACTCTGGAGTAAGTATCCAATCGGGAAAATAGTTTTTCTTTAACAATGCACTGAAACATGAAAATGTTTTATAGGGGTATCCTGGTATTAATAGCAATGCCTCTTCCATAATCCAATTCATGACTTCAACCGTATATTTTATTGCCATCTCTCCAAATCCCTTTATTTGTCTTTAGTCGTTACCTTCTGTACACCATTGTTAGGCTAAATGGTTTTCTTCTTTCCCTACCGTTCGGCACCAACCTATGGTTTGGAAGAAGACTATCCAGTAAGCATAATAGGTGTACCCTCCTAAACCAAGGAGTACTCGCATCTTGAGAGAAGGTCATGATAAAAGACATCTGAATAATACCTTATTCTTTTAAAGGTGAAATAGGAGTGGCGATGAAGCACGCAGTTTTGGTCGTGAATGATATCAGTCGCAACTTACTTTACCCTCTTTCTAATCCCTTTATTTTGTCTTTACATATTACCTTCTGCACACCCTACTTAGGCTAATTTGGTTTTCTTCATTCCCTACCTTTCGGCACCTGCCTATGGTTTGGAATAAGACTATCCAATAAGCGTAATAGGTGTACTCTCTTAAACCAAGGAGCCCTCGCAACCTGAGAGAAGGTGATAATTAAAGACAACTGAATAAACCAATTCTATTTCTCCTGAACCTGGATCCATCCTCGAAGAAGTCCCTTCAAGTTCGTATATAACCATACGATGGATCTATCCAATGGAAGTGGATGTCCGTAGTAAAACGGGTGTTCTGAGAAATACAAAGGGTAAAAGAAGGAGTGGTAATGACTTATGCAACTCAGACAATCCAAAAGCCATTATTTTAAGTAGGTTCGGTTAACTTGGTCACTGAGTCATAGTTTAGGGTCAGTCAAAGGTCGCTGCCAAAGAGAGAGAGAAAGAAACACTCTGCGTGCACTCTAACCTAGATCAGAATGGTTATCACTTTATCTAATCCGGAAACCTCCCACTGTCCTGTCAAATTCTCCTCCAAACCTGAAAGAAGAATCAATCGGTATCACCCGAAGAGTAAACCAACTTATCTGTGGGAATCGGGATCCAACTCTCATCGCATGATAACGTGATGGAATGCATCCACGTTACTCATACTCCAGAAGGTATGCGCATACTTGGTAAGTTTCAGTTTCTTTAGAAACTCCCGATATGACTTTTGCCCCATGCTCTTATAATCTTGGCGTTGGTTAAAATGTCATAAGTCACATGCCAAGCTCTATCCGTCACTATCTTGTTAATTTGAACCCACCCGCACATGCCCTTGACGTTGGCAAAAATGGCAGAACGACTGTCCCAAACCAACTCATCTATCTATGCAACAAATGAATACCCAGCAGCTACCAAACACCATGCCTTGGTGTTGGTCAAAATACATAGCTTGAATACTACTGAATACCCAAAAGAAGTGACGGAGGGCTACGGCTGGTTTTTGGCGAAAAACCTTTAACGTAGTGAACTTGATATCGCTGAAGGAACCTGATAGCTTTTTAAAATATAGTGGCGAAAACCTTTTGCTAAAGAGGTCATTCCCGGTGAAGGGATCTCGGCTCTTTCCTCGTGGAATGAGGTGCAGGATATTCCACTGAATACCGCGATGCAAAGCAACTTGTAATCGACTATAGTGAAGTTATTACCCTGACGCAAACTTCTGCCGAAGGGGTCAGTCCCGGTGAACGGATATCGTCCCTTGCCCCGTCGAATGAGGTACAGGATATTCCACTGAATACCGCTATGCAAAACAAAAGGAAACGTCTTTGCAATAACACTTTTTAAATTTGTTCCAACAACTGCAAACAGGTTTGTTTTACTTTGCATTGATCAGAATCAACGCAGTCCCATCAATCAATCACACCAGAAAAGAACGAAAATAAAATGTACGTATATGCCATCCGCATTCGTCACTGGGTCCCTTCATCACCCGTTAGGTTACTTAACTAACGACAGAGTGGGGCCTGGACTAGCGCAGGTGTAAAACATATTAAACATCTAATAGTATATAAACCAATATACAATAATCGCTCCTGGCGTGATAATATGCAACATTACAGAAAAGTAATAAGCATCACAAAACAATTCAGATAATCTGGGATCCCTGGGTTTCACAGAGCCGCTGCTGAAACCCGACGTTCCCCTGTCGTGTGGATAGCCTATGCAATGAAACCTAGACCCCTACGGGTGCGGCAAGTTACCCGCTAAAACCTGAAGCGAGGCAGCCCCCTACAGCAAAGTGAATGGACCACCCTGCACTACACGGAATCCGGTAATCTTGGGCACCCCTCCTTGGGTCAACCTGTACCCTCTACGAGTGTGGTGAATAGTCTGCCAATTCTAGAGTGAGGCCCCTCTGCCTCTCAAAGCCATGAGATGCGGACCCGTTGCCCCCAGAACCCGGCTATCTGTGCACTCCGTCGCAGGGTAAAACCTAGTACAGAAATGGAAAAATAGTACAACAGGTACATCGACCGCAACCTGGTCGTGCCCTAAAAGAATATTATACAACAAGCAGTGACGGCAGTCCACATGTTGGACGCTCGTCCCGCAATATCAAATGTACAAATAAACTTAAACTGCACTACCATTGCACACGGCCATCCACCACGACAAATCCGCAACATCACAGCACAACACAGAACATCAACGCGAATGTCACGTTCGCAAACCCGTCTAAAAGAACTATAGCAATCAGACGCGGTTTACCGATCAAATGACATTCCCGGTCGGAGATATAATGTAAGCACTGTAAACTAACATGTTTAAATTTCGATCGACTAAATATCACGAAGTTGGCCCCACAAACAACTGGTGAACATTAATAAAAACTGGGCCCAAAAGATATATACCAAAACCCACAAATTCCAGAAAAGAACCCACTGAGCAAATTTGGGGGCATGATGACACAGAATGGCCGCGGATCCGCGGCCAAACCATGGGTTTGGCCGCGTCTCCACAGCAGTCTTGTCGAATCATGATCCTAAATTTGGACGGTGTTCTAATAAAACCCTACACAGATTTCTGAGATATGTAGAAAAATTTTAGGACTTCATTTAAAATCAACAGAAACTGTGAAGTTGAAAATTGTGTTTTTCGATATCCGGTTCGATCGATATTTTAAACGCGTTAGCACAAGTTAGTAAAGCAAAATGGTGAGGCTCTGATACCACTGTAATTCTACGGTAGCGCCCCGGCCGTCTACTGACACCAAATGCAGAACAAAAACTTTTTAACTGGCGCTATCGTATACTTTAACCCGGATCTGCCATTATTGCTAAACTAACAAACTGTAAAGAGTGTAGAAAGGTTATACCGAACGATCCGAGTCCTTCGTTCTTGAACCATCATCCCACGCTCCGTTGCGGCTGCTCCGATCTCGTCGATCTCCAATCTGCTCGTCCAGGTGGCACCACATCAACGATTCTTTAAACGGGCTCCCGCCTCTGACTCGAGGCAACTCGGTCGTCAAGTTTGCTAAAAGAGACGACCAAGAATGATGTAGAATATGAGTAGATTACTTTGTCTCACTTCGTCCAAAACCGTGGACGATCGGTTAATGAAGTTGCCATTTTATCGGGTGAAGAAATGAAAGAGGCAATGAAATTTCCATGCACCCTAAACCATAGTCTTTTCTCTCAAGAATGAAATTAATCTCTCACTCTCACTCAAAGAATGGCCGGCCACTTTTATGCAAAGAGGGAGGTGATGGTAGGAGCAAGGAGGGGGTGACCATAAAAGAATGAAACTTATCTTGATCATCAATGAAAAACAGTGAGTCACAAAGATACAATGAATCTAAACCCTTAGTCACCATTGCATTAATGGCTCCATTAATGCACTAATGACTCACTAATCCATGTCACCCTCTCTAGAACCTTTTAGAAGCATGACTCACTCTCATCCAAGAAAAGATAAATCCGTCTTTAACCGAATGTTAAAAGACGGCTGATAGAAAACTGGAAACTGGCAACTTCCAAAAGTGATCCTGAAACAACTTTCTGGATAACCCCGTAACTGTATAAATATACCCGCATTTGTATTACGACCGAATACAAATGCAACTGAGACAAAGATATTATATCTACTCAATACAATACTCGGATCCGGCTTAAACCAAAGCCGACCAGTATCATCTGTCCGAAAACCGACACATGCGTAAACGCACGTGCATTTTCCGAACCCTGCCATAAAACCATACGGCCTCTACAACGTTTCGCCCGAACTTGGGAAACTGTCTGTGGGGGACTCTAATGACTCATCAGTACCCTAGCAGTGGGTTTAACCACAAACCGTCAGCGGCACTAGCAATGCGTAACGGCTGCCCATGGACTGACCTCAAGGGAGGCCGATGAGCGAACTCATCCGGAAACCCTACTGAGCCTAACAGCGACAATGTATATACAGTCCGGTCCGTTCGCCTATGAGTATCGCATATCTGCCTAGGGGGCTAGTAATGTCAGACCCCCAATAGCAGTATAAGTCGTGTCGGAGTGTAGCCCAATACACCCTGAGATACTACTGGAGTACCTACCAGTAAATCTCCTGCCATGGCCATGGGATTTGTGTAATGGCTCTACTAGACACAGCGCGATCTCACCCCCAATACCGGGAGAGACGAATCCCCTGTCGATCCGCTCACGTGCCTCCATATAGCTCGGGACTGTACCCAAAAACTACCTGTTTGCACGACTCCTTTGAGCCGTGATAGGGTAGAAATCAAAGCACAGTGGGAACTCACACGAAACAAATGACGACCTCAGGTCGATGAACTAACCTGTACACTTGTCACCAGGGAACTGCTATCTGACGATAGGTATAGTACCAACTAGCAGATTCCCGGCGAGTCCTGTCCGGTATACTCATAACCCAATGAGCACCTGTATACATCTTAGGTGATCCAACTGACACCAGTGGCTTGTGAGACCGGCCATCGCCCCTCGTCGGGGTCTCGACTGTATACACTAGTCTACTCCGGAGTATCGATGCCCTGTCTCAAAACTCGCACGACTAGGGACCATAATAAAGGATATGCATATAAACCACCCAACTCTCACGTATACGATTGCCATCATACTGTTGGTAGTAAAGAAAGATCCTAAGGGCTCTATCAAAGTGTAACATGTAATCAGTCACCTGAACAAGTACACGACTGATAAAGGCAAACCAGATAGCATACTATCATCTCAAGTAAGACTGTGCTACCGGTATAGGTCCTTCGCAATCATTGCAATCACGTACCTGCGATCCAATAATTGACTATGAGGGCATTATCTCCAACAGTATGTGTCGTCCACCATGAGTTTTCTTGTTTTCTGTTGGATTTTGAGACCCGATTCGAGGAGTGGATGAACCGTCTCGGGTACATGGTGGGCCCGGTATGGTACCCCGGGGCAAGAAGATCGAGTTGTAGACGATGAGCCTGGCAGGGGAAGACTACCTACCGGTGATGTCTGGCGCGGCGGATATCCGGAGGATACCGACCGTTGCCGTGAGATTGATGATATGGGTCGATCCGAACTGACGGAGCCCGATGTATTGAGACATTGATACAGTGAGACATTGAGACAGATGTGTTTTCATATTTGGTGTCGATGCTTGACACGGGTTTCAGTTGATTTCTTGATGGTATTTAGCTATTATACAGATATTCTTTTTTCTGAAGTTAAGAATGCGGAACTCATAGCATTTAAAACAATTAAAGATTTAGTATTGACATTGCATACATGTGCATGCATAATAGAGGTATTACATCACATCTGGACATACATGTTGTGGCGCATTTGCTTGCATTCTTACGATAGCCTTACTAGATATTATATTCTACTCACGAGCTGGCAACTCACCCCCGTTGTGTCACAGTGTCTTGCAGGTCGGACTTATCAGCCTTGTAGCGGCGGCTTATCTTATTAGTGCTTCTTTTGCTCGACATTGCTTGTAGGTGGGTTGCGAGAGTGCTTTTATCTCTTTTTTTGTACTATTTTTGTATCTAGTATTCTCCATCTACCACTTCTTATTTGTATATTCGACCTAGTGATGAGACTGAGAGATTTGTGTATATGTGGGTTCTTTTGGGTCGAGCTCACTTGAGTCGACGCTATGTTTTCTTACATTTCGCATTTCTTTATGCTCTTTTTCTTGAGATTACATATATATATATATATATATATATATATATATATATATATATATATTTCGTGTGGTTGTGATCTACCTTGGGCGAAGAGCTAGCTCCCGCTTGGGGATGCCATTTTGTGGTTACAAGTTATATATCTTGTTGTACCCATTTTGGGGGATAGAATTTACAAAGGAGACTCTGCCGAAATTTTCGGAAATTTCTGATGTTTTTAAAAAGGGGTTCAATGCAACTTAATTGATTTCAAAATCATTTTCATGAAAGGTTTCCTTCACTCTCTTTTGATTTTGGTTTAGATTTTTCTGAGCTTTGGCTGACTTAGGTTACGTTACGCCTTTAGACGTCTCGTAATCTAAGTGTCAGTCACGTTCCGTACTTTCGGGTCGTGACACCAGTCTAGGGTGGTAAACGTCAGACCCCAGTAACCGATAAGTCGTGTCGATATGGGGTCCATAACAGTTCGAGAAACTACTGATAACACTTACCAGTAAATCTCAGCAACCCTGGCCAGGGATTTCCAGTTATAGCCAATCGAACACAACGTACTCCCAATACCGGGAGAGACGAAACCCCTCCTATCGCTCATTGCCTCCATGTGATTCGGGACTGTACCCAAAAGCCACCGTTTTGCACATTCTCTTGAACGTGGTAAGGTGGAAATCATAGCACAGTGGGAATCACACAAGACTCTATGACGATCTTGGGTCTACAGACTAACCTGTACCAGTGTCACCAGAGAACTGCCATCTGACGTGAGGTATAATACCATCTGGGAGTTCTCGGCGAGTCCATCCAGTGTACCCAGTCTCCACTGAGCACCCGTATACTATCTCTGATATCAAACACCAATGGATATGGGATCATCCATCGCCCATCTACATGGGTCGAGAAGCTATACGCTAGTTTACTGTGGTATATCGATGCCCTGTCTCGATACACCTACGACTAGGAACATTTGAAGGATGTACTTAGCGACTACACTGTCCCCACTAGTATGATCTGTATCATAGTTCTGGTAGTCAAGTACTCATCCTAAGGGCTTTATCAACATGTGACATAGAGACAATCAGAGTACATGTTAAGATAAAGAGCAAGCAGATAGTATATTATCATGTCGAGCAAGAAAGTCCTCCATATATATGTCCAAGTATCCACTGCAATATACATCGTATGTACAGTAATGGCCTCTAGGGCATACATATCACTAACAATCTCCTACTTGCACTAGGGCCATCTGTTGTAATATCTCATACCCAACAATCGGCTGTGGTTGAAGTATCTCATACTCAACCATCCCATAAAAGTCTCTACTGGGAAATAGGCCTTTGTGAATGGATCCGCGTTGTTGTCCTCCGTGTCTTCTCTCCTAACCTCGATCTCCCTGGAGATCAACCATCTCCATGATCAGGTGATACTGCCTAAGAATATGTCTGGATCTCTGATGGGACGGGGGTTCCTAGGCATAAGCCACAACTCCATTGTCACACAATGGTAGGAATGAAGTTCATCTCATGAACTTATATATATCCAGACTGCCTCTTTGGTAGCATCCTTGGTAACGATGTATCTAGCCTTTAATCGTCTAGTTTGCCACGGTATCTAGTTTGGAACTCTTCCAACATACCGTCCCGCCACTAAGGGTAAAGACAATGCCTGTGACTGACATTCAGTCGATCTTACCACCCTGGAAGCTTTCCAGTGATTCTCCCCAGGATCGCTTGATACCATTTCACTACACCTAGTGAGAATCCTAACATCCAATTAGATCTATCTCATAGATCCAAAACCCAGGATTTAGGAGGTATCAGCTTGATCCTATATGGAGAATCCTTGTGATAAGAGAAGATTGACCGAGCGTAGCATAGGAAACTCTTTCCCTATCAAGACTATGTCATCCACGTACAATACGAAGATCACTACCATACTCCTTACTACCTTTTTGTACATACAAGGTTCATTTACTATTTTGATGAAGTCAAACTTTTTGACTACCACATCAAAACAGACGTTCCAACTCCACGATACCTGATTTATCCTATAAAACAACCTGCAAAAGTTTCCGCTGCTCCCACTGTCTACGAAGCCCTCTGGCTGTGTACTTATAGACGCTCTCTTCTAAATCATCATTTAGAAAAGCAGTCATGACACCCAACCGCCAGATATCGTAGTCATGGTATGTAGCAATGGCAAGTAGGATCTGGATGGACTTAAGCATAGCTTTGAAAGTCTCAACTTTTCCATGTACACCAAGTAATCTTCTCAAGATATACTTGCTTCTGATGGGGATTTAACCCTTCAGATAAAGCAACCAAAGTCCATATTTTGTTGGTGTATATGGATTCCATCTCAGATCGCTTAGCATCCAGCCATTTTTACAGAGTCCCTACTCTTGGTGGCCTGCTCGAAACTAGTTGGGTCATCATCTCATGATGCAATCCTCGCTCCCACTGTCATAGAGAAAACCGAAGTATCTCCCAGGTGGATGAGGAACCCTACCAGATCGGCGGAGAGGCTGAGCTTCATTGGGAGCTATTGAATCCTCCGGTTCTACCAAATCATCAGCTGTAGTTTGTATAGCTGGAACTCTGATTGAGAGAGATTTTGCGTGCGTGTGCTTTTAAAATAAAAATTAAGAATACCGCAATCAATAACGGTGTCGCTTGGTAGCTAGCCGGTTGAGTACGGGTCGGTCCACAGGGAGATGGATTCCTTTTCTTTATATTCTAACGAGTTAATCCGATCAAGTCGGGTTTTGTTTTACGATCTAAGAATGAGATTAAATTGATTAAAAGTCTTGCTAGGGTTAGGAATAGGTTAGTTTAGAAAAAGGATTCTACCCACTGCTTTCAATGCCCTAATGAAGAATATAGGTGTTAGGGTAATAGTCAACAAAGGGGATTAGCACGACTAGGAAGAAACTTAGTTTCTTCCTTTTGGTCCTTGTCCGTCCTTTCTTAACTCTTAGCCCTAATCACTATTTAAATCAACCACAACCGGTCTAATTAGGAAATCACTGCTATCTTGAAGGATAGTCTAAATAGGGAATCACCGCTATCTTGAAAGATAGGGTGCCGTAGTGAGCGGTGTGTGGTTAATTTAAATAGAGTCCTATTATAAAAATTATATGGGCAAAGAAAGGAGAGAAAGAGATTTACTTCTCTCAAACCTTCCCAATCCTAACCTTAACAAGTGAGGAATTACTCATTCATTAGGGAAGTTATGATAAGATTCATTTTTATAACATTAAAAGACTATCTAAGTTGCAGATAATAAAAGACAGATAAAAATTCAGGAATTAAATTCAGATAAAAAAAATACCTTTATTGATGGCCTCTTGACGATTACAAGGAAATTAAAATTTAATCTAGAAATTAAAAAGAGGCATCTTAAAAGAGGCACCCAAAAGGGGCACACTTTATTTGGTTTTGAGCTCTCTTATTTATAGATAGGAAAAACCCTAGGTTTACATTCTGATCCATACATGAAATTACAAAACAACCCCAAAGACCGAGTAAAAGCACCGACACCCCACCGACACGTGCATTACACGGCCGTGGAACCACAACAGAATAGCCAGTTTGGCCGTGGATCCACGGCCATTTAGTGGGCTCATGGGCCCAATTCTTTAGGGTTTCTTCAAGTTGCTTTTATTTTCTGTTTTCTTCACTTGGTCTCTCAGAATCTCTTCAATTCTCTTCCAGATTTTCAATAGTGCAGAATTTGTGGACTTTTACCGTAAGTTTCGCGTTGAAGTCTAGAATTTTGTGCTGCCCTTGAACTTTGTGCATTTAACTGTCTAATAATTTTCAGCTGTTCCTTGAAATGGTGGGCGGTATCATACGGATTCATCTATTGTTGGTCGTAATCTCACATTTGTAGCGTATTTTCATGAATTTCACTGTAATGATCTGAGAACCTGTAGCATGCAACTATTTAGCAGACATGGATCAAAAGCACCTATTTATTTGTAATATGATTAAGAATGGGGAATATAATAATGCAAAATTCTAATATGAACAAATACCCCCAAACTTATCTTTTGCTCGTCCCGAGCAAAACCAATTTTATTCTCGAAAAATCCTAACCTCACTTTCGCAGGGAATCGTGATTGCACTGAGCTCGTGCAACAAGCCGTTAAACCTCTAGGTGTCCCCAGTAGGAGGAGTGTTGTCTCCTTACGGTTTTCAGCGGATACTACCCACAAAATCCGATCAATTTGGCCTGTTGACTTTCATTCTTCAATTCTGTTATCTTCAACTTAGAAATCATCAACCCCTATTTTTCACACTCACATATCATTTAACTTAAGATCATATATGTTCTGTAAATTTATTTTGTTTTTAGCATCTTTTGAATTTTCCTTCAAAGGTTCCATCTCAACTTAGAAATTTTTATCATCTCTACTGAAGGTGTAAGCCCTATCTTTCATTCCTATCTCTCATCTAAACCCCAATCATATACCCCTACACTTGAAAATTCAATTCTAGCTATCATACTCTTGTCCATCTTCCAAAATACTTTTAGTTGGTGAATTTTAGATGAAATTGCTCACACATTCTTTATGCGACCGTTAATACTTCTTGAGGTACTGGGCAACCGATTATAAAATGTGCTTGCGCATTTAGGCGTAATTTCTCGTCTTGCAATACCTAAGGCTTTAGCAGTGACTCCCAAACCAGTTGGTCTAAGCACTAGGTGATAAAGCACCCTCGCTATATATTTTTTTTATTTTACGCAGCCTTAAGTAATTACAAAACCAGTGTTCATTTTTTCTATATCTCTTATTTCACACTTATACTTTAATTTTTTTTCTCATACTAAGGATTTTAGACATGAGCATTTCAAGGTATCCCAAGTTTCAAGGTGAGTGTATGTGCGAGTTGTAGGGTATATATTTTCAAAATTTAGACTAAAGGTTCGGAGTTGTTTTTTTCAGACTTACACTTCAATAAAAATTTCAATACTCTTCCCTTATTTTGACTTAGCCCAAGAACCGAACTCAAAATTTGCCTCTTTCTAAATAAATTACAAGGACATATGTTTTCTATGGTTAAACTTTAAAAAAGGTTATTTTTAGGGTTTTTAATTTACTAAGTTTAGGATCTAGTTTTTCCTAACTAGTCAACCGTCATGTTAAACTTAAGTCAAATATGGTCAAAATTGAACTTTTCAACTTTTATAATTTTTAAAAAAAATTCAATTTTTATGGGTTTTAAAATAAGTATGCAAATGCAAAAATATACACAGGAATGTGAAGGAGGAAAGCTTACTGAGCACACCCCCAAACTTAAACATGACAGTGCCCTCACTATCAGGCTACACCAAGAGAGTCAAAATTATCGGCACTCTCCTGTATTTTTTATTTTTATTTTTAAATTTTTTTTATTATTATTAACAGAAAAAGAAAACAAAATATATATACATAAAAAGGTCCCCCCCAAACTTAAGTGAAACAGTGTTTCCACTGTTTAAGCGTTAAAGTTCATAGTTAGGGGGGAGAAAAATACAGTATCAAGCTATACAAGGCCTTACACAGGCCAAAGGTTAGCACCAACCATTCTAAAATTTTATCGTTATAATGGTGTGGTTGGTGAAAGAATGGAGTGTATAGAAAAAAAATGAGAAACACACGAGACCGTGTGGAGATAAAAGCAGTATACGGTCCGATGGAGGAGAAGAATCGCGGAAGGGAAAAAGAAATGGTGGTGGTTCGACTTCTTCAGATGGAGGTTGATTAATCACAAAATCCGTGTCATTTTGGAATGCGAGTTCGTCGGCGAAAATATCTTCGAAACTTCCATCGATGGTCCGATTGAACGTTTCAATGTCAATAAGTGTCATGCCAGAATTCAACACACTTGATTTTTCAAAAATTATGAAGGTAGGATAGTCGTAAGGCTCATTTACCTTATTTTCAAAAGAGTCTAAATCAAGTTGTTTTTCTAGAATTATCGAACTCAAAATATCGGATTGTGATTCATTAACACTCGCTATCATTATAGAAAGATTAGAAGAAGAACCAGAGAAAGTGGGAGAAAGAAGTGGAATACGAACTTGAGGGTACAAATGGAGTGTATAAATTAGCACAATTTGTAATGACCGATGTGTAAAAAGCGATTGTGCTAATCTATCAACCCACTGAGAGATGAGGTCAAATCCCTCAAGATTCGTGAGAAAATATGGGTACGTTGAACTTGGTAAACCAGACATTGAAAATGAAAGTATAACGGTTTCTTCCAAAGTCTGAACAAGGATGGAGGGAAGTGATTGGAAGGGTATCGGTTAAAGATTCAGGAGGGTGTGCGCAGTCAATGAAAGGGATAGAATGAATTGGAAAATCCGACTCTTCAAGTAAAACGGCTTCATCCTCAATAATTTTCTCAATACTCTCCTCAAATTTTAGCTTATCCATGCAATTCTCTTCAAAATCAAGACGCATATGAAGTTCGGGAGAAACATTTAATGACTCGGGATGATGGATTGGAGAGAAAAATTCAGTCAAATCTGCGGGTTCATCATCCAAAATATTCCCAGCGTCGATATCCTCAATCAAGTGAAAATCAATTTTTTTAGACACCTCATCAAAAGCATAGATATTTATCAATTCAGGTTCTAGAGTGGAGGTGTAGAGGGTAAAAGGATTAGTGATGGTTTCACTCGAAAGGGACCCTTCACAATCAGGTAAATCAAACACTACAAAGTCGCACAACTCATTAAATGTTCTATTTTTAACTGGTGAATCATTTGGGACACTTGATAGACATTCAAAACCGGAGTTGTGGGATTCAATTGGGGATGGGTAGGTTTGATTTGGAAGGATGTACAGCGCATTCTCACTACTCAAATTCTCAATCTGTTCAACCGCCTCATCATACATTGGAAAATTTGGAGCTAGTTGGAAACTAGCTACCGGGTCACTAGGTTGTATAAGGGCGGCCATGGACGCATTCAAATCTATCATATTTTGTCTTGACGTTACCATAAAATCTTCCAACGACTGTTCCAGACTAGACATGAGTTGTAAAGGGGTTTCAGTAAAAGATTCAAAGTCGTTTGGATATTGGAAACTCCCAAATTGCTGTGTAGAAGCAATGTCTAGGGAAAGTGCGAAAGTCGGGTAGGACTGGTAAGAATTGAATGGTTGGGCAGGAGTAGGATCAACATTTGGATAAGAAGGTGAATGGAATTGTTGATCCAAAGAATTCGCAGTGGTGAAAGGAGTGAAAGATCGGTTACGGGATTGTGCAATATGTTCAGCAATAGACATGGGTTTCGGGGTTACAACGGGAATCTAAAAAGGAGTATCAATGTAAGAAGGTGGTGAAGGTTGAAATGGTTGATACAAGGTGGATTGCGGAGTCCAACTGGATGCCCTAGACGCGTCTATTCGATCTTTCAAAGAAATTTTAGGTATGGAGGGGTCGTTCGAAATTCGACCAAAACAATGAGCGTAGGAAGTAATGTCTGGTTGAGAGTACCAAAGTTCGGCAAGAGTTTTGCGAGGTGGGGTACCCATGATGTGAGGAAAGAAAGGAAAAGAATGTGAATTTTTTTTATTTTTTTTTTTAAAAATTGTTTGTTTTTGGAGTTTTGAATTTTTTTTGAAAGTGTTGATAGAGTTATAGCAAAAATTTGTACGGAACTGCGGCACAATTTCAAACAACCACAGTTTAAACATGCGCAATCAAATCTAGAGTTAGGGTCTCCTAAGTCAACTAGACTGCTCCTAACTATTCCAAAGTGACAAGTTGTGAGATATCCCTCAAATCGTCTCTTCACCGCCAATTGTGGCCAGGTAAGTACAAATGAAGAAAAGAGGGTTCCGTTCACGAATCACCGAGAGACGGGCCTTTTAAAATTACCTTTTTCACTTGTCTAGCCTAGGCACCACAAAGTCAGGTTTAGATAAACGACCGATTGCCCACAACCTTCCTCTGTCCTAATGAGCGCGACAGTCCTTAATTGGCTGAGTCTAAATATTTTTTTAATTAACTCGAGGGTTGATGCATATGCTTTTTGTGATTTTTGGGGTCTTAGGAAGGGTAATGAAATCCCCACCCAATCTAGATTAGTGTTATAGCCCCTTAAAAGTCCGTATTAATTATGCAAAGCAGTTAACGCACCAAAAACACTTGCAAAATTTTTTTTATTTGGCAGCGCAAAGAATCCTGCACAAAAACAATTTATTAGAAAGGGAGAAAGATTTTGTACAAAGAACCCTATAAGAAAAATTTTCAGTGGAGCTCAGAGTAGGAGAGGGGACAAAAATACTTACAGAAAATTTTGGGGTGCCGACGTCAGCAGTTGACCGCGGTTCCACGGTCAATCGCTTGAATCCGCCGCGGTTCCGCGGTGGTTAAGTTGGTTTGGATCTCCAAAATTTTTCTGTTGTCTGTTGTGATTCTCCTCTGTCTGTTCAGATCTTCTGTTTGTTGATTTGTTCACTGGCTTTTTCCAGATCTGAATCAGTCCATCTTCTTTTCCTGCGCAATTCACACAATACCTCTCACAAAGAACAAGATGAATTTATTTTTATTTTATTTTGTTTTGTTTTAAAAATTTTCAATTTTTATAATTTTTAAATTTTTTATTTTTATTTTTTTTAACCCGAAATTACATAAAGAAAGAGACTACCGTCTCCCCGGCAACGACGCCATTTGATTGAGAAAGATTTTACGTGCATGCGCTTTTAAAATCAAAGTTAAGAATATCGCAATCAATAACGGTGTCGCTTGGTAGCTAGCCGGTTGAGTACGGGTCGATCCACGGGAGATGGTTTCCTTTTTTTATGTTCTAACGAGTTAATCCGATGAAGTCGGGTTTTGTTTTACGATCTAAGAATGAGATTAAATTGATTAAAAGTCTTGCTAGGGTTAGGATTATGTTAGTTTGGAAAAGGGATTCTACCCACTGCTTTCAATTCCCTAATGAAGAATATAGGTGTTAGGGTAATAGTCAACAAAGGGAATTAGCACGACTAGGAAGAAACTTAGTTTCTTCCTTTTGGTCCTTGTCCGTCCTTTCTTAACTCTTAGCCCTAACCTCTATTTAAATCAACCACAACCGGTCTAACTAGGGAATCACCGCTATCTTGAAGGATAGGGTGCCGTATTGAGCGGTGTGTGGTTAATTTAAATAGAGTCCTATTATAAAAATTATATGGGCAAAGAAAGGATAGAGAGAGATTTATTTCTCTCAAACCTTCCCAATCCTAACCCTAACAAGTGAGGAATTACTCACTCATTAGGGAAGTTATGATAAGATTCATTTTTATAATTTTAAAAGACTATCTAAGTTGCAGATAATAAAAGACAGATAAAAATTCAGGAATTAAATTCAGATAAAAGAATGCACGATAAAAAAAATACCTTTATTGATGACCTCTTGACGATTACAAGGAAATTAAAATTTAATCTAGAAATTAAAAAGAGGCATCTCAAAAGAGGCACCCAAAAGAGACACACTTTATTTAGCTTTGAGACCTCCTATTTATAGATTGGAAAAACCCTAGGTTTACATTCTGATCTATACATGAAATTACAAAACAACCCTAAAGACCGAGTCAAAGCACCGACACCCCACCGACACGTGCATTGCACGGCCGCGGAACCGCGGCAGAATAGCCTGTTTGGTCGCGGATCCGCGACCATTTAGTGGGCTCATGGGCCCAATTCTTTAGGGTTTCTTCAAGTTGCTTTTAACTTTTGTTTTCTTCACTTGGCCTATCAGAATCTCTTCAATTCTCTTCCAGATTTCCAACAGTGCAGAATTTGTAGACTTTTACCGTAAGCTTTGCGTTGAAGTCTTGAATTCTGTGCTGCCCTTGAACTTTGTGTATTGAACTGTCTAATGTTTTCAATTGTTCCTTGAAATGGTAGGCGGTATCATACGGATTCATCTATTGTTGCTCGTAGTTTCACATTTGTAGCGTATTTTCATAAATTTCACTGTAATGATCTGAGAACCTGTAACCTGCAACTATTTAGCAGACATGGATCAAAAGCACCTATTTATTTGTAATATGATTAAGAATGGGGAATATAATAATGCAAAATTCTGATATGAACAAACTCCTTCCAGTTCTACCTCATAACCACTAATTTCTTCACAAGAAATTCCCTTTCCCAAAGATGGCATGCTGAGAAACAAAACACCTTTTGTTCCTCAGTTCGGTAGAAGATATTCCCTTGCGAATGCTTGAGATATCCAACAAACTTCCACAGAACTGACCTTGCCCCGAGTTTGTCCGGATTTTGCTTTTGACATAGGTCGGACAACCCCAAATCTTAACATCCTTAAGAGATGGGCTCTTCCCATACCATATCACATATGGAGTGGTAGGCACCTGATTTGATTGGAACCCTATTCAATAGGTATGCAACTTCTCAAGTGCATAACGCCCATTAGAAAATAGGCAACTCAGTAGTACTCATCATAGAGCACACCTTATCACATAGGGTGCGATTGCTCCGCCCCGATACACCGACGAGCTGTGGTGTATACGGAGGAGTAATGCTGAGAGAGAATCTCATTCTCCTTTAGAATAGTCCAGGATCTCCGTGCTCACGTATTCTCCTCCCTGATCACATCAAAGGATATAATACTTATACCCGTTTTGGTTCTCTACTTTTTAAGTACAAAGAACCAGTCCTGGCATGTGTAAACAGGGGACCTCATACATCATCATGTATCAATCCCAAGAGTTCATTAATTCTTTCTCTGTTTCCAATAAACGGAGCTGTGGTCATCTATCTTTGTGATATGACTGGCAAGTTTCACAAGATGTAAATCCAAACTGATTTAAATATGCATCTTTAGGTAACTTCAGCTAGTCGATTCGTTTTGATATGACCTAGTGTACAATGCCTTAAGAATGATTCGTTCATTTCTGAACTCTTTCTCTTGTGTGTCTTCTATACGTTAAGAACTGTGGTTTGATTAAGAACGTTTATGTTTTTAGATAACGTGCCTGAACCGATCAACTCTTGATATAGGAAATATTCAAAACATTATCCAACAATACAAAATTATATCCTTCTTTATTAAATAAAGAGACTGATATGATGTTGTATATCAGCTTCGGTTTCTAACAACATTCGTTCTGTATCAATGTATTTGGTAATATAGGGTGATAACTGCTAACAGACTTGGCTGCAACACTTGCACCATTTTTAACTCTTAAAACTTATCACCCTTTCTCAGTTCTCTATCTCTCTTTAGCCCATGTAACAGATTACATTTTGCGGGATCATGATCCGGTATTTCATACCCAGGACGTAAAAGATACTGAGAAACAATTCTCGGTAATGAACACACCCGAAAAAGATGTATCATCATACACTTTCTTCGTTTGGGCAGCACGGGAATTCTGGTAATCCCCTATTTCCTGCTCGGTCTTATAACAATTATAAGTTGGAGAGGGACCAACGTTCCTAAGCGCAGTATAACAAGTGGGATCGATCAATTCATCCGTATTATTATATTGATTAAGGCGTGACATGGTCGCTACCTGGAGAGAGAGAGAAGGAAACACTCAGCGTATGCTCTTGCAAGATTAGATTGGTTATTAATATATCTAATCAGGATGGCTCCCACTGTTTTAATCAAATCTTCCTTCAAACCCCAAAAGGAAAGACTAGCCGGGATTAATTACACCCTACAAATTCGCCAATCTTTCAGCCAGGCCAGTGCCGGTACTTTGAGGGAGGTTCCCCGTGCTTTCGTACGGACCTAATTAAAATAAACCTCATTTTTTCTAGAGGCATAACCCCGTTAACACCTTTCTAGACACCTACTTGATAGGCTAATTTGTAATGTGTAAAACTTTCCCAGGAATAACTCTTACTCGCAGCGGGTATCAGGATCCAACTATCTCATAGAAGGTATGCAATCTCATTGCAAATTTCGACACTTGAAATTCCCAATAATATTTTACCCCTAGCAACTATATGACTTTAACATAGTCAACAAATCATAAGTGCTAGTCAAGTTCAACCCGTCATTTCCCGATTGAATTAAACCCACCCTCACGACCCTTAACATAGTCAACAAAGTCGCACGACTACCCTAATCCAATCGCATCATATGCTTATACAGATAAGCACTAATCAGCTACCGCATACTATGCTTTAACATAGTCAACAAACATAGTACGAATACTAACTAGTATTTATCTGAAATGACGGAGGGCTACGACAGGTTTTTAAGAAAATCCTTTGCATAATGAACTTGATATCGTCTTAGAATCGAGTGATTTTAAGTGGAGTGTTTTTTAGGCCTTTACTGGTTTTGCTAAAGAGGTCACTCCCGGTGAAGGGATCTCGGCTCTTTCCTTATCGAATAAGGTGCAGGATATTTCACAAATACCACTATGCAAAGCAAAAACTATAGAAGCAATCAAAAGACAAACTGAATGTGTAGCATCTGCTAGTTTTGCTAAAGAGGTCACTCCCGATGAAGGGATCTCGGCTCTTTCCTTATTGAATAAGGTGCTGGATATTCTACAAAGAATACCGCTATGCAAAGAAACAACTAGAGCTACCTATTTTTGAAAATTCGATTCCACAACATCTTTAAGTTTCTTTTATTTCATTAATCTCATTAATGAAGTCCCATCATCTTTGGTTCACCTAAACATCACAGATAAATACAACGTACGCTTATGCCATCCGCATTCGCCTCGATGTCCTCTCGTGCACCGTTAGGTTAGGTAACTAACGGCAAAGCGGGGCAGTGCTAGCGTGGGTGTAAAACATAAGCAACCTCTATATGTTATATCATATATACCATATCCTGTATTCATCTCAACATATCAAATGATCACATCACAGATATCGCAGCAGAAGAAACATATGAAATATAGGATATACTAAGAGGTCCGTTTTTTATTGCGAGCCTGTATAAAACACGGATTCCACAGTCATGATGAATAGCCAATCCCACATCCCTAGACCCCTACGAGAGCGGCAAGCAACCCTACCAATTCTAGAGTTAGGAGACCCGGTCTTGACTCCTCGAGATGGTCTCCCACTGGGCCCTGAACCCGGTTACTTGTGCTCCCCGCCTTGGGTCTATCCTAATGCGGAAAAGTAAATAATATACAATGGTGACATCATCCTCAACCCGGATGTGTCCCAATAAAAGAATATTACATACAATGAATTTTACATGAATGAAAATAAAAACCCTCATCTCACATAAAAACCCCCGGCTATTCAAAACACGACGATCCAATATAACATATCACAGCAACACATAACATCACATGTCATCAACGTAAGTAAATATGCGTATCCCAATTGTCGTTGATGTATAGCAATGAAACCGGCGATACACCACATATTACACTTACGGTCGCAGAAAAGAAAGTGTAAAACTACAACAGTTGGAATCCACAACTTCCTTAGGCATCACATGCCTAATCAAATGAATTCCTTAGATATCGCATGCCTAACAATTATAAACCCCGCATTTTAGTCTCGATCTTGAAAACACTTTTCAATATCTAGTCGGGAAATTCAACAAGATTCCCAACATCCTGATCGAACGCTCGTCGGAAACTTTAGTAGACGGCCGCACCCCTGATGCCGTCGACGAAGTGCACTAAGGCGCAACACCGCTGCCGCGAGCACCCGAACGGATGCTTTTGGCGACGGGGTTCTCCTACAGTCACTTGGTCGGGGCTAAGGGGCGTGGCTATCTATTAAGTTTACCCGGCGAGTATCCGCGTACGCTACGTGATTGCGATGGACGTTTGATCGCATCAAAATCCCGTGGCAACCGATCAACTGAGACTAAACTACTAGATTTATAATATTCAAATTAGTTATCTCATAACTACATGTGGATTCCAAATATTGTATCACATTACAGAAAAAGTTAGACGATGTTAAACATTCCGATCGAATCAATAAACACCCAAAATTTTCCTTTTTGCTCAACACTTGAACTTATTTTAAAAGCATCTATCACATGTCACAGTACCAATGGTCCAACCGTAGAAGGGTCAAACCAACGCCTCACATGTGGCAACGCCGAACTGCCACAATCCCTAGGGTTTAGAGGCGGTTCAGACGGTCAAATAATCGAGTTAAGGTTTCGTTCTTCTAGAGGGCCTACCGCGTTACTTACACGACTTTGAATGTTCTTTAACTAAGGAAAAATCCAACACTTGGAAATTTTCCGGCAGGGGAAAAAGTGAGTTATTGATTTCCGTTCGAACTTTTTAACACTCTCTAAACAATCATGAAACCAAGCTAGAATTGCGAATACAAAATACTCCGAATTACCTTTTGAGTAAATAAACATCTCATGTAAATTTAGCCAAAATAAACAACACCAAAAATACCAAACCCCAGAGACTTGACCATGACCCAAACCTGGAGCCTAGAACCCACAGGGGGGCCAGCCTGCTCGAAATTTTTTGCCAAGTGATCGACCAAAATCCGATCAGGGGGGTGGGGTTGTTAGTTATATGTATGCCCTAGAGGCCATTACTGTACATAGGATGTATATTGTAGTGGATGCTGGGACATATATAGGGAGGACTTTCTTGCTCGACATGATAGTATGCTATCTGGTTACACTTTACCTTAACGTGTACACTGATTGTCTCTCTGTTACATGTTGGTAAAGCCCTTAGGATGTGTACTTGACTACCTGGACTATGATGCGGATCATACTAGTGGGGACATGGTAGTCCATAAGTACATCCTTCAAGGTCCCTAGTCGTGGCTATATCGAGACGGGGCATCGATATACCAGAGTAGACTAGCATATACCTTCTCGACCCATACAGATGGGCGATGGATGATCCCATATCCATTGGTGTTTGACATCAGAGATGATATACGGGTGCTCAGTAGGGACTGGGTACACTTGACGGACTCGCCGAGAACTCCCAGATGGTATTATACCTCACGTCAGATGGCAGTTCTCTGGTGACACTGGTACAGAGTAGTCTGTTGACCCGAGATCGTCATAGAGTCTTGTGTGGTTCCCACTGTGCTTTGATTTCCATCTTACCACGTCCAAGAGGGCGTGCAAAATGGTGGTTTTTGGGTACAGTCCCGAGTCACATGGAGGCAATGAGCGATAGGAGGGGATTCGTCTCTCCCGGTATAGGGGTTGATGTTGCGCTGTGTTCGATTGGCTATAACAGGAAATCCCTGGCCAGGGTTGCTGAGATATACTGGTAAGTGTTACCAGTAGTTTCTCGAATTGTTATAGACCTCATATCGACACGACTTATCGAGCTATTGGGGTCTGACGTTTACCACCCCTAGGCGAGATATGCGACATATCAGACGATCAGACCGGACTGTACGGTAGTGTTACTGGTTGGATTCACTGGAGTGTGAGCGGGCTTGCTCGTCGATCTTCTGATCGCTCAATACCCGGGTGGCCGTTACGTTTAGCAGACCGCTTGCGGCTTGTGGGTGATTGATATGATCATCATCTGCTGCCGGCGTATTGACGAGTCTTTAGAGTCCTACACAGAGGTTTCCTGGCTCAAGCGAAACGAAATAGGAGCGCATATGAGATATGTGCGGGACCGAGAATAATGCGTGTATGTAATACCGTATTCCATTCTCGCGATGAATGTATAGATTAGGTTATATGCGATATACCCTAGTTATCGAATCAAAGGTTGATTCGATAAGCCGATACATAGGATACTAGTCGGTTATATGCGATATGACCGGATCGTTAAATCAATTGTTGATTTAATGATTTAATGTATAATTATCTATTTGATATATTACTTTGCATTAACTAGTATCGGTTCACTTTAAATGGATTTTCTCGCTCGGATGTGCACATTGTATATTCGATATAGTTTTGTGCACATGCTTGTATCATGTATGATGATATATGATAGCTAGGGTTTGTGTAAAGAGTTAATACCTTAGTTAAATAAATGGTTAAGGTTTTTATTCATTTATTCATGCAATTATCTTTTAATTTGGATTAAAAGAAAAAGTGAAAAGAAAATAAAAAGGTTGCTTTCTTACATGAAGCTTCTTGTAGCTTCTTGCAACTTTAACTTATCATAATTAGCTTCTTCTTCTTCTTCTTTTCTTCAAGTGAAGAAAGCAAGCTCCATCAATGGTGATTGATGGAAATGAGTGAGAAATCCAATTCTAAAGTCTACCCAGTTTCTATTTCTTCATCCTCTACCTCTTGCCAAGTAGTAGAGTGTGTTTCCTTCACAAGTTTCATCACTTGGTGAAGTTGTAGCTTGATCTAGCGATGCCTCGACGTAGATGATTTTCGGCATGGACATCGACGACCTAGCTTGCCCATTCTCCGACGAAGCCGACGCTAGAGCCCGGGAACTCATTTGGACAGCAAGGGGACTTTGTTGCGGAGCTATGGAAGTAGAGCACCGGATCTACAAAGGTTGTATATCCGTATTCTCTTAGTTAAGTGTTAACTAGTTTACTTTTCGCTTAGAAATCTAGCCAACGATCCGTTCTAGGGTTTCTCGGCACCGTTTAAATTTGAAATTGGCATGGTTGATGCCTTGTGAGACCTCACTAAGGTGTCTAGGAACCCTACAGTGGTATCAGAGACTAGCTAGAGCCTTAGGCGAAGTCTAGACGGAATTTGAAGTCCGAACGAACCCGAAACCCGATCACAAAAATGCTCTCTGTCCTTTTTTAAAAATCTGGGTTTTTTCCATATTAAAAATATCCATAAAAATCAGCAGGAAATTCTAAGGGATACTGTAAAATTCGTGTGCCTAATTCCATCATTGCGCCGCGGTTCCGCGGTACGAGCATGGCTCGTGCGGCGGATCCGCGGCCATTTTGTCTTTTCTGGCATCCAAATTTGCACAGTAATTCATAATATGCAGTGCTGGTTTTCCTGGGAATTTTTAATTGTTTTTCAAGAGTTGAATTTTTCTGGGTTGTTTTGGGGATTCGAATGTTCGATCGGATTATCAAATTTTGTCTGTGTGGCTTTCCGGATAATTTTTAGAATATGTTAAAAAGTTCGACCGGATATAAATACCCAATTTTTCCCCTGTCGGGAAATTTCCAAGTGTTGGATTTTTCCGAAGTTTAACGACGTTCTAAGTAGTGCAAGTAACTCGATAGTCCCTCTAGAAGACAACAAACCTTAACTCTATTATGTGACCGTCTTGAACTGCCCTTTGAACCTTAGGGTTTGGGGCAGTACGGCGTGCCACATGTGAGGCGTTGGCTTGACCCTTCTACGGCTGGACCGTTGGTACTGAGGCACGAACTGAATGTTGTTAGACTTGTTTCATGTGTTGATCTGTATTGGGAAAACTTGGGTGTTCGATTGTTCGATCGGAAAGTTTAACATTTTCTATTTATCTGGAATGTGATACAATAATTGGAATTCACAATAAGTTATGAGATAACTGAATGAATGTCATAAACACAGCACTTTAGTCTCACTTGATCGGTTGCCACGGAATTTTGATGCGATCAAAAGTCCGTCGCAATCACGTAGCGTACGCGGATACTCGCCGGGTAAACATAATAGACAGCCTCACTCCATAGCCCCGACCAAGTGACTGTAGGAGAACCCCGTCGTCGAAAGCATCCGTTCGGGTGCTCGCGGTAGCGGTGTTCCGCCTTGGTGCACTTCGTCGACGGTATCGGGGGTGCGGCCGCCTACTGAAGTTTGCGACGAGTATTCGATCAGAATGTCGGGAATCCTGTTGAATTCCCCGACTTGATATTGAAAAGTGTTTTCGATAATGAGACTAAAATGCGGGGTTTATAATTGTTAGGCATGCGATGTCTAAGAAATTCATTTGGTCAGGCATGCGATGTCTGAGGTGGTTGCGGATTCCAACTGTTGTAGTTTTACACTTTCTTTTCTGTGACCGTAAGTGTAATATGTGATATCGCCGGTTTCGTTGCTATATGCCAACGACAATTGGGATGCGCATATTTACTTACGTTGATGACATGTGATGTTATGTGTTGCTGGATATGTTATATTGGATCGTCATGTTTGAATAGCCGGGGTTTTTTTTTTATGTGAGATGAGTATTTTTTCATTTTCATTCATGTAAAAACTTGTATGTAATATTCTTTTATTGGGACACTTCCAAGTAGCGGAAGTTGTCACCATTTGTATATTATTTACTTTTCCGCACTAGGATAGACCCAAGGAGGGGAGCACAAGTAACCGGGTTCTGGAGTCCAGTGGGAGACCAACTCGAGGAGTCGAGGCCGGGTCTCCTAACTCTAGAATTGGTAGGGTTGCTTGCCGCTCTCGTAGGGGTCTAGGGGTGTGGGTTTGGCTATTCATCACGACCGTGAAATCCGTGTTTTATACTGGCTCGTATTGAAAACACGGACGTCCTAGTATATCCAATATTTTATATGATTCTTCTGCTGCGTTATCTGTGATGTGATCATGTGATGTTCTGTGATAGATACTATATATAGTATATATGATATATTATATAGACGTTACTTATGTTTTACACCCGCACTAGCCCTTCCCTGCTCTGTCGTTAGTTACCTAACCTAACGGTGCACGAGGGGACATCGAGGCGAATGCGGATGGCATAAGTGTAGGTCGTATTTATCTGTGATGTTTAGGTACTTAAATGATGGGACTTCATTAATGTGATTAATGAAATTAAAAGAAACCTAAGATGTTGTAGAATCGAATTTCAAAATAAAACAGGTAGCTACAGTTCTTGCTTTGCACAGCGGTATATATGATATATCCTGCACCTTATTCGATAAGGAAAGGACCGAGATCCCTTCACCGGGAGTGACTCCTTTAGCAATAACTGGCAGATGCTACACCCTCGGTTTGTATTTTGACTGCTTTTAAGAGTTTCTGCTTTGCACAGTGATATATATGATATATCCTGCACCTCATTCGACGAGGAAAGGACCGACGATCCCTTCACCGGGAGTGACTCCTTTAGCAAAACTAGAAAAGCCTAAAAAACACTCCATTTCAAAATTCATTCGATCCTACAACGATATCAAGTTCATTACGCAATAGGTTTTCAGAAAAACCTGTCGTAGCCCTCCGTCATTTCAGATAAGTTGTATATAGTATTCGTGCTGCATTTGTTGGCTTTCGTCAAGGTGCAGTGTGCGGTAGCTATATGCTGCTTATCTGCCAGCATACGATGCGATTGGATTAGGGTAGTCGTGCGGCTTTGTTGGCTTTCGTCAAGGGTCGTGCGGGTGGGTTTAATTCGATCAAGAAATGTACGGGTTGAACTTGACTAGAGGGCTATGGTTTGTTGGCTTTCGTCAAGGTCATAGCACGCTACGGGAAAAATATTATCGGGAATTTCAAGTGTTGAAATTTGCAATGAGATTGCATACCTTCTATGAGAAAGTTGGATCCCGATACCCGCTGCGAGTAAGACTTACTCCTGGGAGAGTTTTATACATTACAATTAGCCAATCAAGTAGGTGTCTAGAAAGGTGTCAACGGGGTTACGCCTCTGGGAAAACGAGGTTTACATTAATTAGGTTCGTGCGAAAGCACGGGGGACCTCCCTCAAAGTACCGACACTGGCCTGGCTGAAAGATTGACGAACTTGTAGTGTGTAATTAATCCCGGCTAGTCTTTCCTTTTAGGGTTTGAAGGAAGATTTGATAAAAAGCAGTGGGAGCCATCCTGATTAGATAAAATAATAACCAATCAGATCTTGCAAGAGCATACGCTGAGTGTTTTCTTCTCTCTCTCTCCAGGTAGCGACCATATCACGCCTTAATCAAGATAATAATACGGAATATTGACCGAACCCGCTTGTTATACTGAGTTGGGGAACGTTGGTCCCGCTCCAACTTATAACTGTTATAAGACAGAGCAGGATATTGGGGAATACCAGATTTCCCGTGCCGCCCAAACGAAGAGAGTGCATGTTGATGCATCATCTTCGGGTGTGTTCATTACAAAGAACTGTTTCTCAGTATCCTCCGCATCCTGCGTATATGATACCGGATAAGGATCCCAGATATTTAATCTGTTACATAGGGCTACAAAAGGGTAGAAAAACTGAGAACGGGTGATAAGTTTCATGAAACAGAAAACGGGGCAAGAGTTGCAGCCAAGTCTGTTGGTCACTGTCACCCTGTATTACCAGAATACAATGATTCTGAACGAATGTTATTAGATATCGAACCTGATATACAAAATCATATCACTCTCTTTATTAGTAAAGAAATGATAAAATTTTGTATTGATGGATAATGTTATGAACATTTCCTATATCAAAAGTTGATCGATTCAGACACGTTATCTAAAAGCATTAACGTTCTAAATCAAACTACAGTTCTTAGTATACGGAACACACACAAGAGGAACAGTTCAGAAATGAACGGATCCTTCTTGAGGCATTGTAGACTAGGTCATATCAATGCGACTCGACTAGCTGGAGTTACATGTAGATGCATATTCAAATCAGTTTGAATTTACATCTTGTGAAACTCGCCAGTCTCTAACCCAAGCTTACACTTCACTAAAGAATTTTTTATCTACCTTGCTTGAAGTCTTTTTGATGCATATTCAATTCAGTATGATGCATCTTGCTTGAAGTCTTTTTGATCTAAGATGATCTACCTTGAAGAATCTCTAACCCAAGCTTACACTTCACTAAAGAATTTATTAGAGAAGTGAACATCCTAATCTAAGTGGCTAGAATAGATGAGGATGATGAAGGAGGAATTTTACTCTCTTTTGTTTTCAATTTCTCACTTTTATTCATCACTTTCACAAAACCTAGTGAAGCTTTTTCAAGAGCAAGAAGAAGAAGAAGATGAAGCCTTTTCTTTTGTGATGAATAATGAATTATTGTTGTGGTTACAATTGCAAACCTAGGTTAAGAATGAAAGGCTTAACCTTTGCAGAGAATAAACTAAGGTTAAGGGTTTGGGTTGGGTTAACAAATATCAACACAAAATATCAAAGCTAAAGACAAAAGGAAAGTTTCATGAAACTTCATGAAAGCTAACCCAAAAGCTAACTCCAATCCAAACCCTAACTTGGTTTAAACTCAACAACCATGTTGCATTTGTAACCCTAACATGTTACAATATTATATATCACATATACAATATGTTTTGTACCAAAAGAAAATAATACAATTAACATATATCGCATATACATCAATGTATTATCCAGTGAGAAAATGAATCAATAAAGCGAGCTTATATTAGTTAACGTAATATAATATATCACATATAATTATACATTAATCATCGAATCAACTCTTGATCCGACAATCCAGCTATATTGCATATAACTGACTAATATAACATGTACCATTTCATCGAATCAACACTTGATCCGAGGACCCGGCTATATCACATATAACCGGCCGATATCTCATATCGCGAGTATAGAATACGGTATCTCATATCGTATTATTCTCGGTCCCGCACATATCACATATGTGCTCTTACTCCGTTTTGCCTGAGCCAGGAAACCTCTGTGTAGGACTCTAAAGAATCGTCAATACGCCGGCAGTAGGTGATGATCATATCAAACACCCACAAGCTGCAAGCGGTCAGCTAAACGTAATAGCCACCCAGGTATTGAGTGATCAGAAGATCAACAAGAAAGGCTGTATATTCTCCTGTGAATCCAATCAGTAACACTACCGTACAGTCCGGTCTCTTCGTCTGATATGTCGCATATCCAGTCTAGGGGTGGTAAACGTCAGACCCTAGTAACCGATAAGTTGTGTCGATGTGAGGCTCATAACAGGTCGAGAAACTACTGATAACTCTTACCATTAGCACTCCATATCAGCCCTGGCCAGGGACTTCCAGTTATAACTAATCGAACACAACACAACATCAACTCCATATACCGGGAGAGACGAAACCCCTTTTATCACTCATTGCCTCCATGTGATTCGAGACTGTACCCAAAAGCCACCGTTTTGCATGCCCTCTTGAACGTGGTAAGGTAGAAATCAAAGTACAGTGGGAATCATACAAGACTCTATGACGATCTTGAATCTACAGACTAACCTGTACCAGTGTCATCGAAGAACTGCTATCTGACGATAGGTATAATACCATCTAGGAGTTCTCGGCGAGTCCGTTCAGTGTACCCAATCTCCACAGAGCACCCGTACACCATCTTTGATGTCAAACATCGATGGATATGGGATCATCCATCGCCCATCATATGGGTCAAGATGCGTATACGCTAGTCTACTCTGGTGTATCGATGCCCTGTCTCGATACACCCTCGACTAGGAACAGTTATAGGATGTACTCTTTGACTACCCCGGCCCCACTAGTATGATCTCATCGTAGTCCCAGTAGTCGAGTACATATCCTAAAGGCTTTATCAACATGTGAGAGCAAGACAGTAAACCAATACAAGTCAACATATTAAGACAAAGTGAAACCAAATAGCATACTATCATGTCGAGGAAGAAAGTCCACTCTATATATATCCAAGCATCCACTATAATATACATCATATGTACAACAATGGCCTCTAGGGCATATATATAACTAACAATCTCTCACTTGCACTAAGGCCAGCTGTTGTAGTATCTCATACCCAACATCCCGAAGAGTCTCTCAAATTATATCTGGAGAATGGCCTTCGTGAGTGGATCCGCAGTATTGTCCTTCGTGTCAACTCTCCTGACCTCAACAGGAACACATGTGTGAATCTTGAGAGATCCAACTCTTCTTTGACTGCAATACCTGTACAGCCAGTGGCGGCTTTGGATACACTAGGGCGGCGCATATGTCAGGGCGAGTCGTGCCCTTGGGGACAGCCATACAGCATAGGATTAATTCCCCATCACCAAGCCGGATATCTGCAGTGGGCCCGATATATCTTATCGACAAAAAATTCACAGCTGCTAAGCCTCGGATTGTATCCTGTGATCTATTCTTCTTTGTTCCAGTATTCTACACCTCCTGCATGGTTGGTCAAAGGATTTCTGGAGCAATGGAATATTCCGACCCACACCTTCCTTCTGCTGGACCAAGAAGTCTCCATTTCTTTAGAGGAATTTGCAGAGGTCTCTGGCTTACCGGTTAGGGGAGAACATTACGAGGAGCTGCTTCCTCTGGATGAGTACATCTTTGCCACAAAATCAGTGGTAATGGAACTTACCCCGGAAAACGCCATTCAACACCAATTCCCGGGTTTGATAAAGGTGTTGAATATCTATGAGAGCCTCTTTCTCGAATCCGGAGGCCACGGGGTTAATTTCACAGATTTCATCGCCCGTTTTGTCCGCTCGGAAGTACTGTCGAAGGAAGTCGCAAGATTTTCCAAACTCGACGATCCTTTTGGTTTCGGTTTAGACAACCAACCGGCAGCAGAGGTGAATCAGAGAAATTTCTTTCTCCCCAACACCCCGGTCGTCTCTTTCATAGAACTTGCAACTCTTGGAATTGACGAAGAAACATTCTTTTTAGGGTTCCTCAGGCTATGGCTAAACTGGTTTGCACTTCCGATGCACCCTAGCCATATGAGGCCGTCCGTTTTTTATCCAGCTCACCGAATGGTTACTGGGATGCAAGTGGTCGTCGGGATCGTTGGGTTAGCCCATTTGTATCACGGCCTCAGCTTGGCAGCAGACACTACTGAACCAGGGTGCAGCACGTGAACTTCTCGATACATTATTTTATGTCATGGATCGAGCTACATGTACTTGGCGTCTTCGGTATCCACAAAAGGCCTTTCTTCTATGACAAGTGTAAGTTCCCTCGGATCATGCGGCTAGTCGACGCATCCATTGTAAATCCGACACCGCGGGAAGTTAGGGGCTTGCTCCTTCGTCCGCGCACCGTTGGAGATGGCATGACCTTCACCGATAAAATTCTGACCGTCAGCCAGGAATCCGCATAAACGGTGTAGCCATTGCAGGATATCTTTAAAGACGGGGCCTCCGTCTTGAAAGCTCGGGAGATTCTTCATTTATACTTCATCAGGCCGGGCTTTCTCATGTTTAGGCAGAATTATTCGGCGTTGTTCATGAGATATAATCCCCACCGTTTTGCCCAGCAATCAAGTTATAATCAGGGCGTCCTGCTCGAGGCATTCTTGGCAGAACCGGCTAATACTGAAGAGGGTATCCGGAGCGCTTTGCACCACTTCATGCGCCTAAACACAGGGTCCAATTTCTTCATCAGTGAGCCGAGTTGTGTTCCGAAAGCCCTAAACGTATACATGGTGTGGTATCAACACAGGATGGGTACTGTTATCAAGGAGGAGAAGTGACTGTTACTTGATCGCAAGGGTGCGGCCCTGGCTGGTAATCCAACCGTTCCCCTAAAGCAGCGGATCATCGTTCATCCTCCCCTGAGAGAGGCTGCTGCGATTGTGGTCCCGCGCGCCATATCTGAGCTTCCCCTTCCTCGTGCTCCCGTGAAAGCGGTGGCAGTGGCGTCTCCCGAGTCTGGTGTGGGTTCGGAGATCGGGACTCGTCATCCAAAGGTGCCTTCCAAGCGTAAACTTGTGCTAGCAGCTACCGACACTCGCTCGCAGAAGAGAAAGAAATCAATACTCTCTGCAGATGTTGTATTTGTCTAGGAGCCTTATGCTCCTTACAGCGAGGGCATAAGTGAATACGGGACCAACGAAGGCTTATTCAAGGCGCCGGATAATACTGATCTATAGGCTTCTATTGCAGCTTCCGAGCGATTAGCTAGCCACAAAGCACGACTGGTCACCCTCGCACAGTCAGGTAGACTTCAGTCGTATCTTTCCGCCGTTATGTTTTTATCATCATGCTTTAACTGACACTTTTTCTTCAACAGGCATCTCCACTGAAGAAGCTCTTGCGGCTTCTCTCAAGAATTTTGAAGAGGAGGAAAGGCTTCATGGTTCCTTGGGCATTGGTACATTTCGGTTCACTATGCCTCCTGTTTTTATAGGTAAACTAACTCTTTTTTTCCATCTTATTACAGGGACTAGCTCGATTCAGGTTATCCCAAGTGCAGTGCTGATCGTGAGTGGTCATGTGGCGACGCTCCCAAGACCGGCTGCCGAAGTCCCAGCTCCCCCAATATTGCCGAAAGAAGCTTCGCTCAAACAGTCGATGACGGACGCCGTAGAGGCTCCAGAGGCAGAACTTGGTTCGGATGATGACATCTCCTTGACGGAGGCTTTGAGGAGGTCACTTCTCTCTGCCAAGGCCGAAAAGAAGCGTAAAAAGCGCGCAACTAAGGAACATGATGCCGCTTTGGCTATAGGCGTAGGCTCAAGCGCTATTCCATCCATCACTATTACCTCCGATGATGCTCCAGCCGCCTTGTCTACCGTTTGTAGAGAGGTTTTGCGCGCGGCTCAGGAAGCAATCGAAAAGCCTCCTCAAGGTAACGTAATACTGGGTCCTTTTATTAGAGTTTGATCTTCAGATTCTCATATATCGTATCCTGCAGGGCTAAGTCTTTGCGATGAGGCAGCAGGTGATATAATGGCAACTGTTGAGCCTGAAATGGCTACTCTCTCCCAGGAGTCCGGGACTGATCCACTTGCCGCTCTTTCCCCTTGCGGTTCCCTGCCATCACCTGGCATTGTGAGTGTCACGAAGGCTCTCGTAGAATCGGGGGATGAAGCCACTGGTGCCGAAACTGTCCCCCAAATGAGACCGAAGAAGTCGCGACGCTTAGTGATCCTTCCGTCGTAGTTTTTGCTGATGACCAGTTTGGTAGGTCTCAGATCGCTGCATTCTTTTCATTTCACAATCCCTTTGGGTCCCTTCTAATGACATTTTGTTCCTTTTGAGCATAGGTGTGGTGAGCGCTGAGATAGTGCCATCTGAAGAAGCATCACCATCTGCCGCTCTGACGGTCGTCGACCGTTCGCTTTCTCTCGCATTCTCTTAAATGCTGGAAGGTATGGGTTTGTGATTTAAATCGAGGATAGCGACTTTCGTGTACTGACCATGTATCATCGTAACCTTGCAGGAGTTCTCTTTGATCATTTGTATCAAGTGCTGAACCCGCACTTCTCCTCCTAGTCAGAAATTAGTCTGGCTCCTGGTGCCGGTGAGTATCTTTTCTAACCGACATCTTTTCTTTTCTTTAATGGATGACCCTGCCGTTGCTAACCGTAAACTGATTACATCACTACAAATTAGAGGGGACGAGAGAATTGTCGTGCCACCTGTACTCCCAGCTCTACCACCTGTTGTAGCCAGTATAGTAGCCTTCACCGTCCTTGCATCTTTTTTGTTTCTCAAACCGATGCCTAACTATGATTTGTTTTTGCAGCAATCGCACCGACTCCAGCTCCCTTCGAGTCTCAGATTCCCATGCCGGCAGGGCCTTTTGCTAAACGCCCTTCTTCTAGGGGTGCCGTGAACAGCCTGCGAATGTTAAGTGAGTTCGTCGAGGATCTTGACGCCGAGGCTTTCGCATCTGCTGCGGATTTTGCTGCTGAGGTTAATCTCATGCCGGCGATGCTCGTGAACATCCACAGAGAGGGTGTCGTTGAGTCTTGGGTTAATCACTGTAGGAAGATCGAGGCCTGTCTATATAAGATTGAACTCAAGCGTCCTGCTCCGGAGGTGTTGGCTTCGAATTCCCAGTGAGCTGCATGGGTTGAGCAGAGCGTTCAGTTTCTTCACCATTTCGAACAAGAGGCGACCCTTAAATGAAACGAACGTGAGGCGACTTCCGCTGAATTTGTCCAACCGCGTGCCGAGGTCGCAGCGAATGCTGCACAGCTAAACTCTATGTTTGAAAACCTTTAACGATGTATTTCTGACGGGCTGGGGCTGAGGAAGAAGCTTGATCTTACTAAGCAGGTTGCGCAGAGTCAGGAAGCTGCTCAGCAGGAGATTGATGAGAAACTTTCATCCTATCTGCAGCAATAGGCCCGAGTCGAAGCAGAGCTAGCCGTGGCGGCTGATCGTGAAAATGAGTTAAGAGGAGTGCGCAAGCAATTGACTGATTTATTGAAAACACTTCCTTCTCAGTTGCTACTTTTGTATCATTTGTAATTTTTGGAATAACATGTATCCATTTTTTTTATTCTTTTATATGATTCATCTTGTACTCCATTGAATTTATGAATAAAAGATACACATTTCTTATCCCCCACTATTGCTTTCTTCTCTTTGTTGTGTTGTTGCCGTGTGATTTTAGCAAGTTGTGGCCTGTAGATAGTATGTAGTTGTCCATCTTGGACTCTTTGCAGGGTGGTGATGGCTTAGGAAACAGGGTTAGGATCTGTCACCTAAGACTTTTCAACTTTATGATCCGTGAGGGTCTCACAAAGACTTTTCTCCCTACGAGTCGAGAGGATCTCGTAGGTGTATTTTCTCCTGAGGAGTCGTGACGATTCCTAAGTGTGCTTTTCTCTTGAGAGTCGTAAGGATCTCACAAGAGAATTTTCTTCCTTACAAGTCGAGAGGACTTGTAAGTATTTGATGAATTGACTTGCTCCCGGGTCAAAGCATTGCTTCGACGGGGAGGTTGAGGGTTGACTTTAGCCATACGGGGTCAGGATTGACTTTGGCCGTACGGGGTCAGGATTGACTTTGGCCGTATGTGGTCAGGGTTTGACATTAGCCATACGGGGTCAGGATTGACTTTGGTCGTACGGGGTCAGGGGTTGACTTTAGCCATACGGGGTCAGGATTGACTTTGGCCGTACGGGGTCAGGGGTTGACTTTAGCCATACAGGGTCAGGTTTGACTTTGGCTGTACGGGGCCAGGGGTTGACTTTAGCCATACGTGGTCAGGGTTGACTTTGGCTGTACGGGGTCAGGGGTTGACTTTAGCCATACGGGATCGGGATTGACTTCGGCCATACGGGGTCAGGGGTTGACTTTAGCTATACGGGGTCAGGATTTACTTTGGCCATACGGGGTCAGTGGTAGACTTTAGCCATACGGGGTCAGGATTTACTTTGGCCATATGGGGTAGAGGTTGACTCTCGGTTGTCTGTGCACCGCCGAGTCCTGGAACTGGGAACTTTGCCGTGGCTCCGCTTTGCTGACGTTGCGCTTGTTGTAACGAGACGAATATCGAGGTAGTCTCTAGGTTATCTGTGAACCGTTGAGATCTGGAACTAGGGAATTTTCCATGGCTCCGTTGGTTGATGTCGTGTCTGCATCCTGCTTGAATGAGGAGGAACGTCGTTAATGATCTCTAGGCTGTAGATGTCGCCGTTGAAACCTGGAACTAGGGAGTTTGCCATGGCTCCGTTTGGTGGATGTCTCATTCGTATCCTGCTGGAATGAGGAGGAACGCCGTTGATGATCTCTAGGCTGTAGATGTCGCCGTTGAAACCTGGAACTAGGGACTTTTCCATGACTTCGTTTGGTGGATGTCGCGTCCGTATCCTACTGGAATGAGGAGGAACGTCGTTGATGATCTCTAAGCTGTAGATGTCGCCGTTGAAACCTGGAACTAGGGACTTTGCCATGGCTCCGTTTGGTGGATGTCGCGTCAGTATCCTGCTGGAATGAGGAGGAACGCTGTTGATGATCTCTAGGCTGTAGATGTCGCCGTTGAAATCTGACTCTCCGTTTGAAAGAGCCTGGTGGGATGATACGATTCCCTCTTTGTTTGTACCCTTGGATTGTATACAAGGATCGATGTGATCTCATCTGTAGGGAAAAAAGTTTCATTTCATTTTTTTATTTCTTTTCACGATGCTCTATTATTTCAGCTTTTTGTATCGCTAAAGTCGCGATTGCCCCATCATTTCGGCTATTTTGTGCGGTGCCCAATCATTTCGGCTCTATTTTTTTGTTTTTACTCACTGGGTTTTTTTACTGCGAGTTGCCCAATCATTTCGGCTATTTTGTATGCATATATTTTACTTGCTGATTTTGTTGCAAGTTGCCCTACCATTTCGGCTATTTCATATGCATTTTTGGCTCGCTGATTTTTTTTATCGCGGGTATGGAACTTGGAATCTGATTCCAGTCTTAGCATCAGCATCGCTATGACTGGAATGTTGCCAGGAGCGAATCATCATTTTCCGTGAAAGGATATGGAATTTGATTCTGATTCAGGCATCAGCATCGCTACAACTGGGACATTGCCAGGAGCGAATTATCATTTGCCTTTGTCGATTTAAATAAAGATGGCTTCGCAAACAGGGTTAGGATCCTGTCGACTAAGGCTTTTGACTTCATGAGCTGCAAGGGTCTCATAAAGGTGTTTCTCCATACGAGTCGTGAGGATCTCGTAAGCGTATTTTCTCCTTAGAAATTGTGAGGATTCCTAAGTGTGTGTTCTTTTATAAGTCGTAAGGATCTTACAAGAGTGTATTCTCCTTATAAGTCGAGAGGACTTACAAGGGTTGTTCACCGTGTGAGCAGATCCCTAGTCGCTTGTGGGACTTTGTTAGGGAAATGTTTATTCGTGCCTGATTGATCATATCTTCGTGTGTATGGAAAAGTTTTAATCACAACCAAAGAAATTTATACCGCAATCAATTAACGGTGTCGATATAGCGCGTTAATGAATACGGATCGTTCACTGAGATGTGTGCTTTGATCGATCTTGTTTTAGATGAGTTGAAATTTAAAGATAAAAGAAAATTTAAGAAAGTTGATTCAAGATTTGAGAGATTTGATTTTAAGAAAATATAAAGAATCTAGATCTAGAATCAAGAATCAAGAAATGTCCCAATCACTTTGATTTATCAAGATAATCAAGAATAGCTTGTAGGATTCGATTCAGTCAATAGTTAATGATGAATCTAATAATTCCTAATTTTATCTATTGATAATTTATAGCTAGATTGATGATTATGATGAAGATTAAGGATTTATTGAAGAAACTAGGATTTCTCCTTCTATCCCTTGTCTTTTCAATCATGATCATTCGGATCTAGCATCTAGCAAACACAATCATCAATCATTTGATCCCTAATTTGCAATGAAATAATCAAGAAGTCATTTCGCTCCAAATTAGGTCATCAACTATTTGTTTTGCTAAGGTTCACAAATCTCAAAAGAATTAAGACTAGTATTAAGTTTTGATCATCATTAGATCTATCAATTCTCTCGAATCCTCCACAATAGGAGAATTTACTCAAGCATCATGAAAATAAATGAATCAAAGATCAAGAAATTCAACAACGCAAGAATGTAAAGATAACAAGAATTTCAATTATCACCATTATTAAATCGATGACTAATTACACATTCCCTCAATTCGAGGTTACAAGATGTTGCTCTCGATCGCTCCTTTTGAAGAGGTATCTAGATCCGTCGAATTTCGCTTCGCTCAATCTCCGTGAGTCGCGGATCGTCATGGATCTCTTGCTTAGATGAAGATTGGCTTCGCGGATAAAGGATCGATAGTTGCTTGCTTGTTTTGCTTCTCAAAATGATCTTGATTTTGCTTGGATTTGAATTTGGGCTAGGGTTTTAGTATCAAGTTGTGTCACTCAACTTGAATTTGAATTTTGGCTCCAAATGTGTAACTAACTCACCACTAATTGTGTAACCCCAAAACCCTAGATCTAGATCGCTTTTTATAACCACCTCATTTGAATCTTCCCTCCAAAACTAGGTTGTTAGAGAGAGCCTTCTAGAATGAGTTTGTTAGAGGGAATATTCTAGAATGAAGTTGTTAGAGAGATATTCTAGAGTGAGTTTGTTATGCAGAGCCTTCTGAAAGAAGCCACATGGTAATTAAGAGTCTTCTGGAAGCTAGGGTTGTTACAGGGAATATTCCAGAGGATTTTGGAGCGCCAAGGAGCTAACCAGGCCGCGGAACCGCGGCGGATCAGCCAACTCAACCGTGGATCCGCTTCCATTTATTGGGCCCATTGCATGAAATTTCTGTGGTCTTCTTCTGACAATGTTAGGATCTTATTCTGATACCTGGAATCTAACATTTCTTTCTTGGTTGCTGCCAGATCTCAAGTCTTGTACTTGATACATTTTATCGGTACTTTTGTGATTCCGGCTCTTTAACCTAAAGGATTTTCTGCACACAATCTTGATAAACAGTGTTGAGATAAACAATATCATGCGTGCAATAATAAACACACAATTTCCCTCATAATACCGGTTATAATGTATAACACATGTTATTTGATATTTTGCTGAAGAATTGCTAATATGTGCTATATTTATACCAAACACGTTTAGATGATCACAAAGAATTGGGAAATTGATGTGTTAAAAAAGCAATATTTTCGACTGATCAAATTCCCCCAAACTTAATTTTGGTCGTCTCGAGCAAATATCTTTTATTCAAGAGAAGAAGAAAATAAAGAAAAAGAAAAACTAACTAGCACACTTTCGTAGGCAACATGATTGCACTGAGCACGTGCAACAAGCGTTTAAACCTCTAGGTGTCCCTAGTAGGAGGAGTGTTGTCTTCTGAGGGTTTTCAGCGGATTGCACCCACAAAATCCCATAATAAAAGGAAGACTGTGAAAGTTACATATAAATATTAGAATTGTAAAAGAAAGACTTTGAAAATTAGAGTTTCCAACTATACTAGATTTTCGGTTGTCATGAGCCCTATCTTAATAGTCATGAAAAAATGTTAGAAATCACATCACCCCTCAATAAAACATCGTATTTATTCTTCATTCCTACCTTTCTTCCAAACACCGATCATATACCCCTATGTATGTGTAAAATACATCTCTACACTCGGAGAATTCAATTCAAGCTATCATACTCTTGTCCATCTGCCTCAGTACTTTTTAATCGGTGAATATTTAGATGGAATTGCTCACACATTTTTCATGCGACCGTTAATACTTCTTGAGGTACTAACCGACCGATTACTCATGTGCTTGCATGATTAGGCGTAAGTAGCAATTTTCTCGTCTTGCAACACCTAAGGCTTAGCAGTGACTCCCAAACCAGTTGGTCTAAGGCACTAGGTGATGAAGCACTCTTGCTATATTTTTTTATTGTTGCCTTGGTGATTACAAAACCAGTGTTCATTTTTCATCACCATTTTATCTTTTATGCTTCATTTTTTATTTCCTTCTTACTTTGGCGTTTAGACAAGAGCATTTCAAGGTATCCTCTACTATCCCGAGTTTCAAGACGTGTGTAAGTATGTATAGTACGGTATCAACATTCAAATGTTTGGCTTCAAAAATAAGAACTATTTTTCAGACTTATTTTTATCCTCAGATTAGTGACTTCTTCATCTTACTAACTCTTGAGACAACGGCTTATAACTACTTATTACTAGTTTCGTTTAAGAAAATTTCTAACTTTCTTGGTTTTCTTAAATTTTTCTAATCTTTTGGATGTAATTTCTTACTATCTAATCTTTTATTATCTTATTTATGTTAAAAAAAATTATTTTATTTTTAGATGTTTTTTTCTTATGCAAAGTATGCGAAGTGATGTGCAAATAAGCACAAACCTCCCCCAAACTTGTTTAGAACAGTGTCCTCAATGTTGTTTTCTGCTAGATCCCAAAAAACGTGTAAGCTTGGGAGGACATTATTAATAGGGGCAAGAATAAGTGAAAGTGAAAATCCTCCCCCAAACTTATTTTTGGCTCACAAATTTGAGGACAACTATTATTTTCAAGAGCCAAAAATAGACCCCCCCCCTCAAACATGAGTTAGACAATGTTAAGCATTTTAAGAGGGGGTAAAGTCATTTGGTCAAAATAAGACTTTACAAAGATCAAAAATTAATACCAACCATTCGAAGATTTTATCAATGTAGCGTATAGGTCGGTGGAAGAACATGTTGCATCGAGTTAGGAAAAAGTGGGGAAGAGATAACTGGTGGTCTGGAAAGGGTTTGAATCTTAAATTAGAGAAATGAAAGAATGAGGATGGATGTGAATGATTAGGAAGAAGGAGTGGTGGCGTTTCAACTTCTATAGGTTGAGGTTGATTAATCACAAAATTCGTGTTGTTTAGGAATGCAAGTTCGTCAGCAAAAAGTTCTTCAAAACTTTCATCAATGGTGTGATCAAACATTTTGCAGTTAATAAATTTTGTGTCAGATTTTACCATACTTGATTTGTCAAAATACATGGAGGTAGAAGACTCAAAAAACTCATCTACCTCATTTTCAAAAATATCAAAATCAAGTTGGCTTTCTGGGATTGTCGAACTAGAACTATCGGATTGTGATTCATCAAAACTCACTGAAACTATAGGAAGAATAGAAGAAGAACCGGAGAAAGTAGAAGGTGAAATGGGTAAACAAATTGGTGTGTCGATGGTCACAAAACCAGATGTGGAAGATGTAGACTGAATTTCGGTCTGTTGTTCGGTTATACCATTATTATCAACTTGGAGAAGCATTTGGGGTTCAGGAAGAATTATCAAAGGCTCGAGATGATGACCACAAGGAAGTGAAAGGACCTGATGAATTGATGGGACAAACTCATCCAAAATTTCGGGTTCATCAATCAATATATCCCCAATGCCAATCACTTTATTCAAGTGAAGGTTAAAATTCTCAAACACCTAATCAAAAGTATAGTTTTCAATCAATTTTGGTTCAAGAGTGGAGGTGTAGAGATCACAAGGATTTGGTATGGTTTCACTCGAAATGGACCCTTCATAGTCGGGTAAATCAAATACTGCATTATTACACAACTTCTCATACATTCTATAGTCAATTGGTGAATCATTTGGTGTACTCAATGAATCTGTGAAACTGGAGTTGTAGATTTCAGTTTGGAAAGGGATGGTTTGATTAGGAATGGTGTATAGTTCTCTCTCACTACCCAAATTCTCACTTTATCCTATGCCCGAATTAGACATTAAATTTTTTTTAGCTGGTTCGGAACTAGTTGCTCCATCATATTTAGCCATGCTTCCCTTCCATTCCTTTCTGATGCGGTTCAACATTACTAAACTTTCTTCTAATGTCTGCTCAAGACTAGACTTGGGTTGATAAGGAGCTTCAGTATAAGATTGAAATTCTTGTGAACAATTAAAACTCCCAAATGACTGATTAGAAGGACCGTTTAGAGAAGGTGGAAAAGTCGGATTGGATTGAAAGGAATTGAATAGTTGCGAAAATTGGGCAGGAGTAGGGTCAATATTGTGATAAGAAGAATATTGATATTGGTTGGTCGGTTGGCTATTGGACATCATACATGCCACAAACCGATTATGAAATTCTTCTTTAGAAAGTGGAGGTGATGGTTGATATTGTTCCGGATTGAAACTTTGGCCTTTAGCCCTAGCTATATGCTCAGCAATGGGCATGCGTCTAGGGGCATTCTCACTCGGAGTATCAACTGAAACGGATGTAGAATTAGGATACGGTTGATATTGGTCCGGATTGAAATTTTGGCCTCTAGCCCTAGCTATATGCTCAGCAATGGACATGCGTCTAGGGGCATCCTCACTTGGAGTATCAACTGAAATGGATGTAGAATTAGGATATGGTTGATAAGACCTAGACTGAGGTAACCAACTGTTTCTACCCGCTTGTTCTATCCGATCCCTTAAGGACATGGGAGAGTCGGACGGTATACCGAAGCGATAACGAAGACAAGAAATATCTGGTTGTGGACAGCAAAGCTCGGCAATAGTTCTTCTGTTTGGGTCGCCTATTATAAGAAGAGAAGATGGGGAAAGGGGTAAAAAGGGAAGAAAATAATTGGTTTGTTTTGAAAAAGGACGGATTTATGAAAATTCACACAAACATGCACAAGCAACGTTATATCTAATGGTCACCTAGGTCAAGTTTCTAGACCGCTCCTAGACTTCCAGAAGACAAATCGCAGGATAAATCCTCTACTGTCTCTTTGCCCCTTCTGTGGCCAGGTAAGTGGGAGGTTCTCTACTACGTATGTAGTGGGCCTAATTAATTAACCACTTGCCTTAGACACACTTGCCTTAGACACCACAAAAAAACGCGGATAAGCAATAGATTACCCACGACCTCCTTCTGTCCTAAATGTGTGCGACGGTCCTTAGAGTCTTGTCTAGATAATTTTTAGTTAATGAGGGTGATGCGGATGCAAGTTTGTGATTTTTGGGCCTTCGGAAGGGTAATGAAATCCCCACCTAATCTGAATTTGGTCTTTGCCCCATAATTTCCGTATTAAAATATGCACAAAACCAATGATCAAATCACGCAACAAATTTTCTTTTAGTGGCTCTGCGAATTTTGCAAAGAATCCTGCAGAGAATGGTTATTGGAGAAGATCAGAGAGAAGAAAAAAGAACATAGAGTATACCACAGAAACTTGAATCTCTGAAACGCCTAAACGGCGGCGGAACCGCCGCGAAAACGCACCATTCGCCGCGGATCCTCCGTCTGATGATACAATTAGGGTTTTGAAATTTTTCTGCAACTTCTTATGCGTCTCTGGATTCTATAGATCTTCTCTGAATCTTGATTTCCTCAGTAAAATGATTCCAGATTCCCTTGCAAAATTCACAACAAATTGTTAAGCGCTTGATGCGATTTTGATCTTAAAATTTGATGGAATAATAATTTTTTCAACTTAAATAACAAAAACGAACAAAATAGCACACATCCCCGGCAATGGCGCCATTTGATTGATCATATCTTCGTGTGTATGGAAAAGTTTTAATCACAACCAAGGAAATTTATACCGCAATCAGTTAACGGTGTCGATGTAGCACGTTAATGAATACGGATCGTCCACTGAGATGTGTGTTTTGATCGATCTTGTTTTAGATGAGTCAAAATTTAAAAGATAAAAGAAAATTCAAGAAAGTTGATTTAAGATTTGTGAGATTTCATTTTAAGAAAACATAAAGAATCTAGATCTAGAATCAAGAATCAAGAAATGTCCCAATCACTTTTATTTATCAAGATAATGAAGAATAGCTTGTAGGATTCGATTGAGTCAATAGTTAATGACGAATCTAATAATTCATAATCTTATCTATTGATAATTTGTAACTAGATTGATGATTATGATGAAGATTAGGGATCTATTGAAGAAACTAGGGTTTCTCCTTCTATCCCTTGTCTTTTCAATCATGATCATTCGGATCTAGCATCTAGCAAAGAAAATCATCAATCATTTGATCTCTAATTTGCAATGAAATAATCAAGAAGTCATTTCGCTCCAAATTAGGTCATCAACGATTCTTTTTGCTAAGGTTCACAAATATCATAAGAATTAAGACTAGTATTAAGATTTGATCATCATTAGATCTAACAATTCTCTCGAATCCTCCACAAGCGGAGAATTTACTCAAGCATCATGAAAATAAATGAATCAAAGATCAAGAAATTTCATAACGCAAGAATGTAAAGAAAACAAGAATTTCAATTATCGCCTTTATTAAATCGACGACTAATTATACATTCCCTCAATTCGAGGTTATAAGATGTTGCTCTCAATCGCTCCTTTTGAAGAGGTAATTAGATCCGTCGAATTTTGCTCCGCTCGATCTCCGTGAGTTGCGGATCGTCGTAGATCTCTTTCTCGGATGAAGATTGGCTTCACGGATAAAGGATCGATGGTTGCTTGCTTGATTTGCTTCTCAAAATGATCTTGATTTTGCTTAGATTTGAATTTGGTCTAGGGTTTTGGTATCAAGTTGTGTCACTCAACTTGAATTTGAATTTTGGCTCCAAATGTGTAATTAACTCACCACTAATTCTGTAACCCCAAAACCATAGATCTAGATCTCTTTTCATAACCACCTCATTTGAATCTTCCCTCCAAAACTAGGTTGTTAGAGAAAGCCTTCTAGAATGAGTTTGTTAGAGGGAATATTCTAGAATGAGGTTGTTAGAGGGATATTCTGGAGTGAGTTTGTTATGCAGAGCCTTCTGGAAGAAGCTACGTGGTAATTGAGAGTCTTCTGGAAGCTAGGGTTGTTACAAGGAATATTCCAGAGGATTATGGAGCGCCAAGGAGCTAACCAGGCCGCTGAACCGCAGCGGATCAGCCAACTCGGTCGCGGATCCGCGGCCATATAATGCTCTCTCTGCATGAAATTTCTGTGGTCTTCTTCCGACAATGTTGGGATCTTCTTCTGATACCTGGAATCTGACATTTCTTTCTTGATTGCTGCCATATCTCAAGTCTTGTACTTGATGCATTTTATCGGCACTTTTGTGATTCCGGCTCTTTAACCTGAAGGATTTTCTGCACACAATCTTGATAAACAATATCATGCGTGCAGTAATAAACACACAATTTCCCTTATAATGCCGGTTATAATGTATAATACATGTTATTTGATATTTTGCAGACGAATTGCTATTATGTGCTATATTTATACCAAACACCTTTAGATGATCACAAAGAGTAGGGAAATTGATGTGTTAAAAATGTAATATTTTTGACTGATCGGTGCCCATGGATTATATACAAGGGTTAATATTAAAACGCTTGTAGGGCAAAAGCGGGGTGTATGACAGCTTAAGAACGGGTTCAGATCTCTGTAGCTTAAGTCTTTTGAATCCTATGATCCGTGAGGGTCTCAAAGGGGAATTCTCCTTACGAGTCGTGAGGATCTCGTAAGTGTATTTTCTCCTTAGCAATCGTTGGGATTCCTAAGTGTATTGCTCTCTTGTGAGTCGTAAGGATCTCACACAGGTATTTTCTCCTTACAGGGTCGAGAGGACCCTGCAAGTGTCTTTTAACGAGATTGCATCCTTTCTGGTTTTCACAAGCCTGCCGGTAGTCTTGATTTTTTTTACTCATAGAGCCCTTTCGGGTTTTCATCCGTTCCCATCTCGCTTATGGAAATACCGTTTTTTTTGCGTCGGCCTTGGGATGCTGCAGTCCGTAGTAGTTTTTATACATCTCGATCCGTTGCAAGTTTTAGGACATTGCGGTCCATCGTTAGTTTAGGGACGTTTCGGTCCGTAGTTGCAACGGTTTTGTTGGCTACCACTTATAAAGTTTGGGCTTTGGAAGATAGCGAGCGGACTTAGGCGTCGTCATCAATTATTAACCTGGGCCGTAACTCGTCAGGCATAGTATTTCTTTAGGAACCGACCATTTATTGGCTTGAAGGGTCTTTCGCCATGCATATCCATGAGTAAGTAAGCCCCACCTTGGTAGACTTTATCTATGATGTATGGGCCTTCATAGTTTGGCTCGAACTTCCATCGTTTGGCACTATTGGGGATCATAGGCCACTTGACTACTAGCACGAGTTCGTCTTGGCGGAATGTTCTCGGCCTAGTCAATTTCTCATACGAGCTCGTCATCTTTGCTTTGTAAGCTTCCAAGTTTTGCTGTGCCATGAGCCGAGTTTCATCGAGGGCATCAAGCTCCTCAAGACGAAGATAAGCTTCTCTTCGTCTGTTAGCTTGTAATGAACTGCCACTCGTAAGGAGGGTAAATCTATTTCCAAAGGGAGTACTGCTTCAGTGCCGAATACCAATGCATACGGCGTTGTGTTTGTGGCCATTTTGAACGTGGTCCGATATGCCCAGAGAGCTTCATGCAGTCTCTCGTGCCAGTCCTTCTTATTTTTGGACATCGTCTTTTTCACGATCTTCGTCAAGGTCTTGTTGAAATCCCCAGCCAGACCATTAGCTCGGGGATTGTAGACCGAAGAGTATCTCCAGTCTATATTATGTTGCTGCACGAAGCGGCTGATTTTATGGCTTCTGTAGGCTGGCCCGTTATCGAAGATAATCTGTCGCGGAGTGCCGAACCGATAGATGACATATGTCTTGAAGAAATGGAGGATATTCTCCGTCTTCACTTCTCTTAGTGGTACTGCTTCTACCCACTTAGAGAAATAATCCGTTGTCGCCGATATGAATCGATGTCCTCTGGACGATGCTGGTTCAATGGGCCCGATTTTGTCAGTTCTCCACATTTCGAACGACCGGCTAGCTACCGTTGGATGTGGCGGATTTGGATGCTGGTGGATAAAGTCCCCATGAATCTGGCACGAGTGGCACTGCTTCGCGTATTCGAGGCAGTCTTGGATCATTGTGGGCCAATAGTAGCCAATCCTTTTGATCTTCAGCTTCATCTTTGGCCCGGCTTGATGAGATCCGCAGAGTCCGTCCTGAGTTTCTTGGACGACTCTCCTTGCCTCTTCAGGTCCCAGGCATCTTAGCCACAGAGAGTCGAACGTTCTCTTATACAGAGTATCATTGATGAAGGCGAAAGTCAGAGATTGTTTAATGAGCTGATGTTTTGAGGACGCGTCTTCATGTGTTCAACGGGATTTGAAGTAGTCTATAAAGACTCCTCTCCAATCCTTAGCCTTTTCCTAGTCTTTTATTTGTAGGGTCGTCGTCTTGGTCGCTCCCTTTTCTTCAGACAACTCCGGAGATCTTTCTGCCGGTGCAAGAATCCGACGGTTTTGCACAACGATCCTCACATCATCGAGGTTTTTGTCAGCCATTTCTTTAGCGAGTTTGGCTAACGCATCCGCCTTGCTATTTTCTGCACGCGGTATGCTTTCCAGAGCGTAGGAGGGAATTTAAATCAGCAATTGTTGCACTCTCTCACCATACCTTACCAACTTTGGTTTGCACGTTTGGTAGTCGCCGTTCACTTGGCTAACAACTTGTTGGGAGTCTCCGTATATGAGGAGGTTTTCAATTCCCATGTCGACAGCGATCTCAAGACCTGCTATCAATGCTTCATATTTGGCTTCATTGTTCGTCCTCGGCTCTGTTAAGGAAAAAGCAAAGCGCATTATCCCTCCTTGTGGAGTCACGAAGATAAGGCCTACCCCAGATTTGATTATGGAGGAGTTATGCTTTCGCTTCTTCATAGAAGATACTCCATCGAAGTAGAGTTCCCATCGGGTATCACTCCCTCCTTTATCCTCGTCGATCGTGTCAAACGCGTGCTCGTATGGCAATTCGCAGTTCAGGGGAGAGTCGGCCGGTATTGGATGCTCAGCGAGGAAGTCGGCGATGGCTTGGCCTTTCACTGCCTTGAGAGGTCGATAAGTTATCGAGAATTCTATTAAGAGTAGGGCTCATTTATCTAGCCGTCCCGTTAGAATGGCTTTTAACATCTAATACTTGAGAGGATCCACCTTTGATATGATATGGACCTCATGTGCCAACACATAGTGCCTGGGCTTCGTTATCGCGAAGATCAACGCCAGACAGTGTTTTTCAATGGGAGAGTAATTGTTTTCTGCCCCCAGAAGAACTCGACTCAAATAATAGAGAGCTCTCTCCTTCCCTTGGTCATTCTCCTGTACCCATAGCGTGCCTAAAGAATCTTCAAGGGCTGTTGTATACAGGATGAAAGGCTTTCTCTTGACCGGAGCGGTTAGTACCGGCGGGTTCTGCAGGTATTGCTTAATTTCGTCCAGTGCATTTTGGCATTTGCGATCCTAGATGAAAGGGGTCCCCTTCTCTATGATCGCCTTGATCTTTGATGGGTCTATTTCGATGCTCCGGTATTGTACGATTAATCCCAGGAATTTGCCTGAAGAAATTCCGAACGCACATTTCAAAGGGTTCATCTTCAAGTTGTATTTCTGAAGATGTTGGAACACTACTTTTAGATGCTCCCAATGCTCCTCGTGCGATTTGCTTTTCACCACAAGGTCGTTGATATAGCATTCGACAACTTCATGTATGAGGTCATCGAAAATCTTCGTCATGGCCCTCTGATAGGTAGCGCCGGCGTTCTTCAGAACGAAAGGCATCACTTTGTAGTAGAATATTCCCAGAGAAGTCCGGAAAGCGGTATGCTTCTGGTCTTCGGGATGCATCTTTATTTGATTGTACCCTGATGAGCCGTCCATGAAGGAGAAGACTTCGTGAGTGGACGTGTTGTCTATCATCAACTCGGTGACCAGAATGGGAAAGTCATCCTTCAGACATGCTTTGTTGAGGTCCCGAAAGTCCACGCAGATGCGCACTGTCCCATTTTTTTTCATTACTGGGACGATGTTGGCGATCCAGTCAGGATACTGAACCTCTTGGATGAAGCCAGAGTCGATTAGCCTCTTGACCTCAGCATTGATGCTCATTTCAAGTTCAAGCCGCATTCTTCTTGGCGCTTGTTTGATTGGCTTGATATCCGGAGAAATTGCTAATTTGTGGACGGCTATTCCTGAATCTAATCCTGGCATCTCGGAATAGTTCCATGCAAAGCAGTCTTTATACTGCATGAGCACGTCTTTGAGCATAGCCACCTTTTCTTCAGACAACAACTCACTGACGAACGCCGGCCGTGGGTCGTTTGCCGTTCCCAACTCAATTTTTCTGTGTCTAGCTTGCTCGGGGTGCTTGGACTCCGGAAGTGTCATCATCTGATGTTTTATGACAAGATCGAATATCTTCCTTATCTTGTCTTGGGGAAAAGAATATGCTCGACCCATCTTCTTTATAAGAGACGGATCCCGGCTGCTCAATTTTCGATCACGTGGCTTTTTGGACCCGCTTTGCTGCTGTCGAACATTTTTACCGTTCTTCAGTTTATTTTTGCCTCCGCGTCGAGTCTTCCATATGACGGGCTGGCGACGAAGGGCATCGTCATTTTTCGTAGCCTGCTGAAGGAAGCGCTACGTTCTGGCTTTTTCATAGATGGCCATTTCACGGCTATGGTCACCTCGGACCTTTTGACCCGCTTCCCTTATTAGCTTATCCATCTGTTCTTCGAACGACGGACTTGGCACTTTCATGGCGAGACCTCGTTTTGGTTCAGGGTTAGCATTTTCTAACAGAGCATGTCCTTCTTTATCAAAGTCATGAATAACGTAGCAGCCGTGGAATTGCTATCGCTTCTTGGATTGAACATATCCAAGCCCGATCGTTTCCATTCTCCTATTGGGCAATTTTCGCTGAGTTCCGTGGACGTTCCAGATCCTGTTGTAGAACTGAGCATGTCGAGCGGTCTGCTTCAAGGGTACGCCTTGGCGCCTCAATAGCCTTTCTAATCCTTGTGTGTAGTATCTGGGCAGACGGATGGGTTGAAACCTGTCAAGCGTAGAATCGGCACCATGCCAGATTTCTTTCTCCACTTTGGTTTCAGTGGATCGATAAAAGAAGATCGCCTTTTCACCTTTTCGCCTGGGAGGGATATAGAACTTCTGCAGCTCTTGCACGCTATATGTTTCAAACGTATCAAGTTCTTTGTAATGCTGTCGCAGAACCATGGCGATTTGCAAACTTTGATAATTTCTAGTGAAGACTTGCATCGTTGGTCGAACAGAAAATACTGCATTGACCTCATCTTCAGAGTCGCTGCCGAAGACCAGAATAGGGGTGGACGGCCCCGGCTTGTTGCATTGGGGTGTCCCTGAATAGACTATCTCCTCCTCCTCTTCGGTATTGCTCCCAAAGACCGGAATGGTGGTGATAGCTTTTTGCTTATTCTCCGGCCTATGGCACCTTTCCGTATCTTCGAAGTCTGGCAAGAAGTATTTTGCATCTTCGTACTTTCGGACTACATTCACGGAGAATGGGTTCAGCTTTCCTGTCACAGTGTATTCAAGTCCATCTTTGAAATACTTCATACACTGATGTTATGTAGAAGGGATAATATTGTACTCGTGTAACCAAGGCCGTCCGAGCAAAGCATTGTAGCAAGTTTTAGCGTCAATGACGTGGAACTTGATATCAGTGATGAGTAGTCCAAAGCGTAACGTCAGTATCACAGACCCGAGCATCCGTGATGACTGGGAGTCGAATCCGAAGATAGTGATTTTATCTCGGGTGAGGTGTTGAACGCTCATGCAAATCTCTTTCAACACTCTCACGTTGAGAAGGTTGACGGAGGATCCATTGTCGACCAGGATCTTCCCTATCTTGATGTCATGACAGTATCTGAGGATGTACAAAGGACGGTTATGCTCGCATGTCCCGAGGAGGAGGTCTTCGTCGCTGAAGGTGATGTCGGCTGTGTGAACTTCTTCCAGCTCGTCCTTCATCTTTTCTTCGGCAAGGAAAGTTTGAAACTGGTCAGGTTCTTGTAGTGCCTTGATCAATGAGTCTCTCTCCTCTTTGGATAGCAGAAGGGCGTCGAGAATGCTTAGCTGCGAGGGTATCTTCCTCAGGTGCGCCAGAACGTTGTAATCCACCTTATTTTTCTTGGGCGGTTCCTTGGCTGCCAGCTCTTCGACGACTCGGTCATCGAGGGTGATATCCTCAGGGACCTTTTCTTTCCCCTTATCTTTTTTGTTTGATCCCTTGTTTGCGGGTCCAAGATTCTTTTCAGGTAACGTGCGATTGAGCAGCTGAATGTTCTCGCAGGTCTTCATCTCTTCTGTTTCAGAGATGGATTCCTTAAAGAGAGGGACGAGGGCTATTTCTTCATCAGAATCACTCCCGAAAGTGAGAACTTGTAATCCTCCGGAATTAACCATGTGACATTCACTGGTTGTTCTTTTATGCTCATCTATCGTGCTTCTTTGTTCCCGATGAGTTTTGCGCTTCATCCGCTTGAAATGCTGCTGGTGAGCAACGTATCCTTGCCACCAATTTTTAAAGGCGTTGCATTCTTCAGTAGGGTGTGTGGTCCTCCGATGGTATAAGCAGTAATTTGGATGTGCATCCTCTTCGTTAAGGTGTATCTTATCAGGAGTGTTTCCTTCGGAGGGTGGCAGCTTCATTCCCATTGACAGGTCTTTAGCAAACCGTTTCCTTGTCTTAAGTTTGCTTTTGTCCGCGGTGGATGTGCTTTGATCTGGCAGGAGCGTTTTTACCCTTTCTTCCAATCGCCGGTGTTTGGCTTTTTCAAATATGGCCATTTCGCGTTCTTGATCAACTTCATTTTTCAGAAGAGATTCGTTCAGGAATGCGTCAATCATCTCGTCTGACAGTCCTAGGAGTTCCAGTTCGGAATCTGCCTCCAGTTTCTCTGTATCAGGAGCTTCTTCACCATCTACTGACGAGTGAGAGATCATGTGGCAGCTTGCCACATAATCTTTAGGTTCGTCTGACAAGCCTTCTCCCTTATCTATGTCACTATCTCCATCTTCAAGGAGGTGGTTGAGAAACTCTTAGAGTGTGACCGGGGTTTGCGCCTTTTGGTTGTATTCCTCCAGCGCGTCAATATGCTTTTGCAGTTCCGTGCGCTTGTCATTAGGCTTCACGGGCTTTTTGGTCTTCTTCTTCTTCTTCGAAGACTTTGACGGCTGAGCCTGAACATTTTGATTATCGCCACCAATTCTTGAAATCAGGCGCGGCTTCAGCATTCCCTCAATGATCTCGGGCTCTAGCGGGTTTTTCCACCTGATCGCCGGGCAAGTGCGAAGATCCCTCAGTATTCTTTTCGTCTTGGCTGAAAGAGCGACCTCCCATGGAGCTTCTTCTATAAAAGAGCATGATGCCCCCAGTGTGTCCCCTCTTTTAAGAGAGTGTGGCTGAGGCGGGCTTACTTTCCAATTCTCGGAAAGTGAAAATTTGTCATGTTGGTATTGGTCCTCAATCTAACCATTGAAGACGAAGCAATCTTCGATTGGGTGGCCTATCACTTGGTGATAGGGGCAATAATTAGGATTACTGGCATCACCGGGTTGCAATGGGTGTTTTGGATCCGGCAAGGTGATGAGCCTGTTGCGCACCGCTAGCTCAAACAATCTCCTTGTTTTATCCCTGGGAAACGAATAAGGGTGCTTCAGTTTCTTATTAAAGAATCGTTGTCTTTCGTCTTGGCGGTCAGTTGGTTTTGGACCACTGGGTTGCTGCTGTGCATTGGTGACGAAGGTCGCTTTCCATTTCCCCTTTTCGTTTCAAGAATCCGCTTTTGAAGAGGACGGTATGTGGCCCATCTGATCCATCTGAGCCAACTTGTCAATCAAGGCCTGGAAGGTGGTCGGCTTGAAGAACATCATGAATTAGGAAATGGTCGCCTGCGGATCGAGGGTTCCCACGAACATGCCTACTGCCGGCACTTCTTCGATGCGCTGCTCGCACTTCGACCATAGATTTCGCCATCGTATCGTGTATTGGACCCATGTCTCGTCCGGCTTCACTCTGGCATTAATTAATGCGGTGATTGGGGTGCGTTCACTAGCGCTTGCGAAACGCTGGGTGAACAGCAATTCCATCTCCGTAAAAGTTTTGACAGAGTCATTGGGCAGCTCTGAATACCACTCAAAGGCCATTTTCGCCAAGCTGCCGACGAACTGACGAAGTAACAATTTGTCGTCACCTCCGGTATTGCCGCAGAGAGCGCTGAACTGAGCGACATGTTGATGGGGATTGCCTGTCCCCTTGTATACGTGGAACTTAGGAATCGTGTATCCTGGCGGATACTTGATCTGATCGTACCATCCTGGATATGGTTGCCCAGTTCTGACGACTTGGCCGTTTGCTTCATTCGCTTGATGAGCTCGTATTTGCTAAGCTATATAATCATCGAGCATGGCATTGGAGATGGTCTCCTCCTTGGCTGCTGACAGAGCCGGCAGAGGATTTGATGTTTCTCCTCTATCATCTTCAATTATTCCTAGAGGATCTTCGGCTGGAAGGTCCGTCTGGATCATCAGGCCCACCATATCTTGGAATAAGAAGGCCATTAGTTTTATGTTGGCCGCTTGTTCTGCAGCCTATTTATCCTTCTTCACAAGCATTCTCCGAAAGAATTCGGCATCAGTTTCCTGCTCATGACGCTGCTCCGAGGATGTCTCCGAGCCTGCTTTTGGTCCAGTGAGTGCAGCCATGGCTGTCAGCATGTCTTGAAGCTTTTGTTGTTGTTGCTCCTGAGCCTTAGTCACAGACCGTGTAAGTGGTCGATGAATTATGGAGATACGGCTATCCTCTTTTCCGGAAGCCATATAAACAGTATGCATCACCATGCCCCCAGACTTGGGGCATTTAGGCTCAGTACCCTTGGCATTTGTCGCAGACACGGGGATCTTCTCCGGCCTCCTTCTTTTGTGGGCGGTCGAAGTTGAGAGAGCTGTTGCGGCGGGCACCCAAACAGATGACACCTTCTGTGGCTTGACAAGGTAATCCCCTTCTCGCCGAACTTTCATCTTTTTCTGTTGGCGGGGGTAGTCTTGATCAATCATGGGGTCTTGGACCTGTCGCCGGACTTTGTAAATTTTGGAAGGCAGCCGCTGAGGGGGCTGCTCTGGCTTTTCCTTTGTGATCTTTTCAACAGGTGGAGGAGACTTTTTTAGCACGGCAGTTGGCGAATTCCTGCGCAGTCTGTTAAGTAGTTCAAAACTGTTCCCAATTAGAACAGCAGCATCAATTTCCACCATCGGAGTTGGTGGAGTCAGTCCGGATGGAGAGCTGCCCCTAGCCTTCCTCACTCGGCGCCAGTGGCGACGCCGGGCATGGAGAGCGGCCGGGACCACCTCTATTGTTGAATCAGCTTTTCCATGCCCCCTGTTCTGATGAGAGTCTGTTGTTGGCGCCAGCCTGTCAAAGATAGACATCCGCTGAGAGGGAATGGTCAACATGTCGAAAGCCGACCTTCGAGTAGGGAGAGCAGCTTGGACGACCTCAACTGTAGCAAGAGTAGGAGTGTCTTTTTCTGGTATTGCGAGTCTCTTTGCAGGCCCACTTGAGCTTTGACCCAGCCTTTCGAAGACTGAGGCATTGGAGCTGGACGACCCACTGAGAAGGGCCGTGGTGGTTGCAAGCCGATCAAAGACCGACTTCTTCGCAGTTTCCTGTGATGGCATCTGAACGTTGAAGCTCGTTGGTGGGATCATGGTCCCGAAGAATAGCCCAGTGGTGGCTTGCGTCACCTGATCCATCGGCATTGTGAAAAGGGAGGCCGCTTGGGGCCCGTAGGTTACTCCACCAGATGAGGCAGATTGAGAGTTGTCGCAGTTGCTGCAATTTGTGCAGTTGAAAGCCGTTGATTCTCTGTTTTCTGCACGGAACAAGACATCAAATCTTAGTACCTCGAATCTAGGGGCAACCATACCAAACCGCGATTCGTTCGCGAAACACGACACACGAAGTATGGAGTGGAAAGAGGAAAATGTCCTACCGGGTGTGCCAGAATCTGTTCTCCGCTGAATACAGAGACGGAACCGCGTAGGTCTTCTTGCCTGAATTTGGGGGCAGATGCTATTTGGTTTTATCCGTCCACCTCTCTGAAGATGCCAAGTTGATTTATGGCACCGTGTATCGGAAGCTTAGATGGATGCGGCCGATGTAGCCGACTTCGTCAGATTCCCCCTCATTTGAGGGGGTTTTGATTGTGGGGACGCTCTTCCCTGCAGACGTAAGCCCCTGCAGTTAATTACGCTACCGCATCGGGGTAACAACTTTCTCCTTCTCCAAATGGTCACTTCGTCTCATGTGTGTTTGTTTTATTTTTGGTTGCCCGTGGATTGTATACGGACACTAATTTATGTTGTCGCCCGTAAGGCGTGGATTAGTCCAAATCCGTACTTTCTTAGATTTGGGTTTAGATTGGGTTTAAGGATCGTTAATCTCATTTGAGACTAAGATCAACTTAAACGTTTGTTGAGGATACGTTAGTCTAATTTTAGACTAAAATCTACTCAACAGGATCATTTAGATCCAACAAAAGAGCATTTGAGCTCGATTGTTTTAGTTTAGGGACTTTGCGGTCCATTGAGTGTCTGGTTGTCGGGACCCGCCACCTCTCTGAAGACGTTGAAAAATTACAATGACATATATCAAAGGTGTGAGGAGATGTACCCATGAATCAGTGTCAGTTGAGGGATCTGTAGTTGGATTGATTTAAGGATCGTTAATCTCGTTTCAGATTAAGATCAACTTAAGTGGTTGTTAAGGATACGTTAGTCTCATTTTAGACTAAGATCTACTTAACAGGATCATTTAGATCCAACATAAGAGTATTTGGGCTCTATTGTTTTAGTTTAGGGACATTGCGGTCCAGTTTAAAGACATCATAGTCTGTAAAGTTTAAGGACATCATAGTCCATGAGTTTAAGGACCCTACAGTCCATAGAATGTCGGGTTGTCGGGACCCGTCACCTCTCTGAAGACGTTGAAGGATTGCAACGACACATATCAGAGGAGTGAAGAGATGTACCCTTGAACCAATATTGGTTGGGAGATCTGTAGTCCAATTTGGGACTAAGATCAAATATTTATAAGCATATGGTCTCAATTAATCTGAATGAGGGTTCTGTGGCCACTTTGGGCTCGGCCCATTCAGTTAAAATGTTAGACATTTAGCAATGCTGAGCATTGGTTTGGTTTCTGACAATTGTTTTTGTCTTTTATTGAGTGTTGAGCACTCATTATAGCTCTGGGGCCTTTTTTATAGAACAGTTTTTGTTCATTTAGCGCACACGTGAGAAGCACGTGGCGCGCTTGGCGTTGTGCGCCAGACAATGAGCGCATTGCGCTTCTGGTGAAGTAGCGCACACGTGAGGAGCACGTGGCGCGTTTGACGCTAAGCGCCAGTCAATGAGCGTATTGCGCTTCTGGTGAAATAGCGCACACGTAAGGATCACGTAGCGCTTGGCGCTGAGCGCCAGTCAATGAGCGCATTACCCTTCTTTTAATTTGGAGAGCTAAGGCTCTTTTAAATTAGGAGCGCTAAGGCTCTGCAATGCTTTGCGTTAGATTTGGAGCACTGAGACGTTTCTTTTAATTTAGAGCGCTAAGGCTCTACAACGCTTTGCGCTAGATTTGGAGCACTGAAGCGCTTCTTTAAATTGGAGCGTTAGGGCTCTGCAGCGTTTTGCGCTAGATTTAGAGCGCTGATGCGCTTCTTTTAATTTAGAGCGCCAAGGCTCTTTTAAATTAGGAGCGCTAAAGTTCTACAGCACTGTGCGCTAGATTTGGAGCGCTGAAGCGCTTTAATTGGAGCGCTAAGGCTCTTTTTAGGCAGTTCTGCGCTCTGAGAATTAAATTCTCTCTTATAAGAGATTTTGTCTCATGGATTTAAGAACAAAGTTCTTATTTTTTTATAGGAGATGTTTCAATCTCTTATGTTCTTGATGAAAGGCTCTGCCTTTTTGGATCTGTGATCTTAAGAGAATTGAATTATTCTCCCATTTTTTATAACGAGATGTTATAATCTCTGAAAGACATTTTGTCTTATAGATCTATGATCTTAGAAAAAGAAGTAAAATTCTTCTTTTTATATGAGATGAATTCATCTCTCTGTTATTTTTTTTACCTTGAAGAAAATTTTCTTCTTCTGAGAGATTGCTCTTTGTCTTTGAAATTTCTCAAAGTTTATGGGGGGGTTCCTCTCTTTGAGACTTGAAGTCTTGGGGTCTTTATATAGTGAAGGCTGATTTGTTCAATCGGTTAAGGAGATTTTTTCTCCAATTGATTTGAGGATCTCCCCATCGTCGGATCTTTGATCATAGGGCTTCTGTTTTACAGAAGGTAATCTTCTTGTTTTTAATAAGATTAGGAAATCTTTTCCCATGCGGAATTTATTCTGCACCATTGTGGATTTTTTAATCACCATTGGATCATTGATCCAACGGTGCTCTGATTTATAGAGCAAAATCTTTTTGTTTGGAAAGATCCTGAAGAATGTTTTCTTAACAGAATTTTATTCTAGTAACTTGATGATTTATCATCTTCGTTGGATCTTTGATCCAACGGTTGGGAACATTTAGTTTCAGCACTAGCGCTCCCATGCTTTGCACGTGGTGCGCTGCCTAGAGTGCAGCGCACTTAGCGCTAGCGCTTACATGCTTTGCACGTAGTGCACTGCTTAGAGTGCAGCGCTCTTAGCGCTAGCGCTCATGTGCTTTCCACGTGAGCACTGCCTCAGAGTCTTTGACTCTCTCAACGTTGGCGCTTCTATGAAGCGCTGCTTCATTTCAAAATTTAAAATTTTGAACAGAGCTTTGCTCTGATTGGGGGAAACAGGTGAAGATGGGGTCTGGGTCGAGATCAAAGGCGAGGGGAGCAAGGTGGAGGCGGTGGTCGACTCCGGTGAAGGGGCCAGGGAGAAGGGGAACAAGAAGAAGAAAATGTTGCCAGCGGTAATAGTGTGGGTAGTGCTCTAGTGCTGGCGTGAAGGAGGAGGAGATGGCTGGGATGGTGATGACGCCGATTAGGTGCAGGCGTCGGCGACAGAAAAAGAGAACGGAGTGAGTTCTGGGTTGTGGTGGTCGGTGTTGGAGCTCTGAAGAGGTCACGGGAAAGGGAGGATATAGCTAAGAAGAAGAAGAGGAGATGACGGAAAAGGTGAGGTGATGAGGGCGATGGTAGTGAGGTTGAAGAGGTAAGGTGTGATGACGACGACGAGGAAGAGAGAGGAAGGCGGCGAAGTTTGTAAGTTAAGGCCCAGGGCGAGGTAGAGAAAGAGAACTGGAGGGGAGAGAGAAAGAGAAGAAGAAGAAGAGAGACGGAGAGAGAGAGATTTTATATAAATAAAAAAATGTAATATATATATATATATATATATATATATATATATATATATATATGTATATGTATATATATAACAGTTTATATATATAAAGAGTGTATATATATTAATAAAGAATATATTATGTAGGGTTTTACAGATAATATTAGATCCTCCAAATATCATCCGAATCTAATCATAAAATATAGTTTTGAGAATAAAATACAAATGTAAAGATTTAGTTCATAATGCGATAATCTAAACATAGATACATATACCCTTAATAATATTTAAAAGGGAATTTTAATAAATATATATGATTTAGTAAAACTTTGGTTATCTTATATTTTAGTATTTGACCACAATAAATAAGAGCGAAAAAGATATAGGATGATATGCCATGCAATGTCAGTTAGTAAAATATTATATATTCATATCTTATGACTACAAATAGATATATAAAGATATAAACATTATATATATATATAATACTATATTTCCGTAGATACACTTTACTGGTAATATTAGCTATAACCTTGCACCATATTGGGTTTTAAATATGCGGATCAGGTCGGAAAACACCTACTACTATTTGAATCATTCGCAGCCCAAATAAATAAATGAATTATAAAGCAAGACTAAAAAAATACCAGGTTATACTGTATAAACGTACCAGGGTGTTACACTTTGTCTCTTCGTGCTTTGTTGACGCTGCATCCGTACTCTACAGGAATAAGGAGAATGCCGAGATAATCTCTGTTTCCCCAATCAGAGAGCAAAGCTCTGTTCAAAATTTAAAATTTGAACTGAGGCAGCGCCTCACATGCAAAGCACGAGAGCGCCTGCGCCAAGAGCACCAGTGCTAAGAGTCAAAGACTCTGAGGCAGCGCCTCACGTGCAAAGCACGAGAGCGCCAAGCGCTAAGAGTCAAAGACTCTGAGGCAGCGCCTCACATGCAAAGCACGAGAGCGCCAGCGCCAAGAGTCTAAGACTCTGAGGCAGCGCCTCACGTGCAAAGCACGAGAGCGCCAGCGCTAGAACTAAATGTTCTCCCCCTTGGATCAAAGATCCAACGAAAATGATGAATCATCAAATTACATAATCAAATTATACCGAGGAAATATTCCTCGAATCTTTCTAAACAAGAAAGATTGTGCTCTGTAAATCAGAGCACCGTTGGATCAAAGATCCAATGGTGATTAAAAATTACCAAGATACAGAATAATCTCTATATGGGAAAATATTTTCCCAACCTTGTTAATAATAAGAGGAAAATCTTCTGTAAAACAGAAGACCTTGGATCAAAAATCCAATGGTGGGAAACATCCCCAAATCAATCAGAGATCTCTCAATGAGAGATTTCCTTAACTGATTCAACAAATCAGTCTCCTCTATATAAAGGACTCAAGACTTCAAGTCTTGTACAGAGGAACCTCCCCATAAGTTTCAAATCGAAAGAAGAGAAACAAAAGAGCTCCCCCATAAACTTCAGAGTTCAAGGCGAGAAGTACCTCTCTTCAAGATAAAGAAAAAACAAAAGAGATCATAGCATCTCTTCATAAAGAAGAACTTAATTCTTAGATCCATGAGACAAAGTCTCTCATAAAGAAAAACAAAAGAGATCATGGCATCTTCTCATAAAGAAAAGCTTAGTTCTGAGATCCATGATACAAAGTCTTTTATAAACGAGAATTTAATTCTCAGAGCACAGAACTGATCGGAACTGCTAAAGAAACAATGTCTGGCACTCAGCGCCGAGCACTCCACGTGCTCCTCACGTGGGTGCTATCTTAAAAGAAGCGCTTTAGCACTTCAAGTCTGGAGCTCGGCGCCAAGCGCTCCACGTGCTCCTCACATGGGTGCTATTTTATAAGAAGCGCTTTAGCGCTCCAAGTCTGGCGCTCAGCGCAAAACGCTCCACGTGCTCCTCACGTGGGCGCTAAGAAGCGATTTAGCGCTCCAAATCTTGCGCTCGGAGCCAAGCGCTCCACGTGCTCCTCACGTGGGCGCTAAGGAGCGCTTTAGCGCTCCAAGTCTGGCGCCTAGCGCCAAGCGCTCCACGTGCTCCTCACATGGGCGCCGAGGGAACATAAAGTGCTCCTTAAATAAAGCCCCAGCGTCATAAAGAGTGTTCAATACTCAATAAAAAAACAAAAAGAAAGAGGGGTGTCAGAACCCAAATCAATGCTCAGTATTGTTGAACAAAAAGGGACTGAGCCCAAACAAATGTTCAACATTTTATTCAAATCTGAGTGGGATGAGCCCAAGTTGGCTACAGGTCCTTAATTCAGATCAATCAATCCCATATGCTCATAATTTCTCTAATTGGTCTTAGTCCCAAACCTGACTATAGATCTCCCAACCAACATTGGTTCAAGGGTACATCTCTTCACACTTATGATACATGTCGTTGTAATTCTTCAACGTCTTCAGGGAGGTGGCGGGTCCCGACAACCAGACTATGATGTCTTTAAACCTTATAGACTATGATGTCTTTAAACCCAGACTATGATTTCTTTAAACCTAGACTATGATGTCTTTAAACCCTACAGACTATGATTTCTTTAAGCCCTACAGACTATGATGTCTTTAAACCTCACAGACTATGATGTCTTTAAACCCTACAGACTATGATATCTTTAAACCCAGACTATGATGTCTTTAAACCCTACAGACTATGATGTCTTTAAACCAAATGGACTGCAATGTCCCTAAACTAAATTCCATGGACTATGATGTCCTTAAACCCAATGGACCGTAATGTCCCTAAACTAAAACGATAGTGCCCAAATGCTCTTTCGTTGGATCAAAAATGATCCCGAACCCCCGTTGAGTAGATCTTAGTCTAAAATTAGACTAACGTATCCTCAATAAACATTTAAGTTGATCTTAATCTCAAACGAGATTAACGATCCTTAAATCAAACAAACCCAAATCTAAGAGAATACGGATTTGGACTAATCCATGCCCTACGGGTGACAATATAAATTAGTCTCCGTATACAATCCACGGGCAACCACAAATAAAACAAACACACATGACACGAAGTGAACATCTGGAGAAGGAGAAAGTGGTTATCGCTACGCGGTAACGTAATTAACTGCAGGGGCTTGCGCCTGCAGGCCCATAATAAAAAAAAACCTCACAATGAGGGGGAATCTGACGAAGTCTGCTACAATGGCCGCATCCGTCTAAACCTCCGATGCACGGTGCTATAAATCAACTTGGCATCTTCGGATAGGTGGACGGATAAAACCAAATAGCATCTGCCCTCAAAATTTAGGCCAGATGTCCTAACATCCCGGTCGCTATTTTCGGCGGTAAACAGATTCTGGCATGCCCAGTGGGACCTTTTCCTCTTTCCACTCCACACTTCGTGTGTCATGTTCGCGAACAAATCGCGGTTTCATATGGTTGCCCCTTGATTCGAGGTATTAAGATTTGGTGTCTTGCTCTCGTGCAGAGAAAAGAAGATCAATGGCTTCCAGCTGCACCAACTGCAACAACAACTCCCGCTCTGTCTCATCTGGAAGAGTAACTTACGGGCCCCAAGCGGCCTCTATCTTCGCAATGCCGGTGGACCAAGTGACACAGGACACCACTGGGTTGTTCTTCGGGACCATGCTCCCGCCAATGAGCTTCAACACTCCAGCGTCGTCACAGGAAGCTCCAAATAAGCCGGTCTTTGATCGGCTTGCAACTAACGCGGCCCCTCTCAATGGGTCATCCAAATCCAGCACCTCAGCCTTCGACAGGCTAAGCCGAAGCTCAAGTAGGCCCATGAAGAAGCCGACAATACCTGAAGGGGTCATCCCGAAGCGGATAGCCATTCCAGCCCCAGTGGATGAAATCGTCAAAGCGGCTTCTCCCTTTAAAGGATCGGTCTTTACAAGACTGTCCGTTCTAACTCCCGCTTCAGGAGAAGTCACTAAAGTTGCTTCCCCTGCCCAAAAATCAGTCTTCAACAGGTTGGACGTTTCTTCTCAGCGAAGGTCAGTCTTCGATAGGCTGGCACCAACAACAACCCTTCACCAGGACAGGGGGTATGATGAAGCCACCCCCATAACTGAGCAGGTACCATCTGCAAGACATGCTCGACGACGCCACTGGCGCCGAGTGAGAAAAGCTGGGGGCAGTTCCCCGTCTAGACTAACTCCATTAGCTCCGATGGTGGAAATTGACGCTGCTGTTCCAACTGGGAACAGTTTTGAGCCGCTCAGGAAGGTGCGCAAGAACTCTCCAACTGCCGTGTTGAAAAATTCCCTTCCACCGGCTGAAAATGTTATTAAGGCAAAGCCGGAACAGCCTCCTCAGCGGCTATTCTCCAAAATCCACAGGGTCTGGCAAAGGGGCCAAGACTCTGTAATCGACAAAGACTACTCCCGCCAACAGAAGAAAATGAAGGTTCGACAAGAGGAGGACCATCCCGCAGCCATACCACAGAAGGTATCATGGATGCATGTCGCAACGGCCCCCTCAACTTAGACCACCCATAAAAGGAGAAGGCCGGAGAAGATCCCCGTGTCTGCGACAAAGCTTAAGGGCACTGAATCCAATGCCCTAAGTCTGGGGGCATGATAGTACACACCATTTACATGGCATCCGGAAAAGAGGATAGCCGTACCTCCACAGGTCATCGACCACTTACGCGATCAGTGACTAAGGCTCAGGAGCAACAACAGCAAAAGCTCCAAGAGATGCTGACAAAGATGGCCGCACTCACTGGGCCAAAAGAAAGCACGGAGACATCGTCGGAGCAGCGCCAGGAGCAGAAAACCGATGCCGAATTCCTACGAAGAATGCTCGAGAAGAAAGGCAAAGAGGTCGCGAAATAAGCGGCTAATATAAAGCAAATGGTGCTTCTGTTTCAAGATATGGTCAGGATGATAATACAGCCAGATCCCCCGGCTGAAGACCCTCCGAATATCCATGAAGACGAAAGAGGGGAGACATCAAACCCTCTTCCTGCTTTTACAGCTGCCAAAGAGGAGACAATCTCGAAAGTTGCCCTTGACAACTATATATCTCAACAGATACGAGCTCATCAAACGAGCGAAGCGGCTGGCCAAACCGTCAAAACTGGACGACCCTATCTGGGTTGGTACGATCAAATAAAGTACCCACCGGGATATACGATCCCTAAATTCTACGTGTATAAGAGGACGGGTAATCCACACCAGCACGTTGCTCAATTCAGAGCCTTGAGCAGTAATACTGGGGGTGACGATAAACTGCTGCTTCGCCAGTTTGTTGACAGCTTGTCGGAACAGCATTCGAATGGTACTCCGAGCTTCCGAATGACTCTGTCAAGATATTTGCAGAAATGGAGCTACTGTTTACACAAAGGTTCGCAAGCACCAGCGAACGTACCCCGATCACGGCATTGATCAATGCTAGAATGAAGTCGGGAGAAACCTGGGTTTAATACGCCATTCGGTGGCGGAACCTATGGTCAAAGTGTGAACGGTGCATAGAGGAAGCTCCTGCCGTGGGCATGTTTGTGGGAACCCTCGATCCTCAGGCGACCATATCTCAATTTATGATGTTCTTCAAGCCGACCACCTTCCAGGCCTTCATTGACAAGCTGGCCTAGATGGATCAGATGGGCCATAGGCCGTCATCTTCAAAAGCGTATTTTCGAAATGAAAAGGACAAAGGGAAAGCGACCTTCGTCGCCAACACTCAGCAACGGCCGAGTAACCCGAAATCGGTTGCTCGCCAAGGCAACAAACCGCGATTCTTCGATGAAAAGTTGAAGCGTCCTTACTCGTTTCCCCGGGATAAAACGAAAAGACTGTTCGAACTAGCGGTGCGCAACAGGCTAATCACCCTGCCGGATCTGAAACGCCCACTGTAGCCCAGTGACGTCAACAGTCCAATCTATTGCCCTTACCACCGAATATTAGGCTATCCAATCGAAGATTGCTTTGTCTTCAAAAACTGGATTGAAAACCGGTACCAGTAAGGCAAATTCGCGCTCTTTGAAAACTGGAGGGTAAACCCGCCACAATCACATGCTCCGAAAAAGATGGACACGCCGGGGGCATCATGCTCATTCATAGAGGAAGCTCCATGGGAAGTTGTTCTTTCGGCAAAAACTAAAAGAATGCTGAAAGATCTCCAAGCATGCCTAGCAATCAGGTGGAAAATCTCTCTAGAGCCTGAGATCATTGAAGGGATGCTGAAACCGCGCCCAACACCGAGAATTGGTAACGAGGGGAAAAGCACCCAGGCCCAACCATCAAAGTCTTCGAAGAAAACGAAGAAGACCAAGAAGCCCGCACAGCCTGACGACAAGCGCACGGAGCTGCAAAAGTATATTGACGCGCTGGAAGAATATAACCAGAAGGCGCGAACTCCAGTCACACTCCAAGAGTTTCTCAACCACATCCTTGAGGGCAGAGATGACGACAATGATGAAGGAGAAGACCCGTCAGAAGAACCTTAGGATTATGCGGCAAGTTGCCACATGATCTCTCATTCACCAATAAACGACGAAGAAGCTCACTCGGCCTCAGAAGATAATGTAGAGGAGCTGGGGCAGAATCGGTGCCAAAATCCTTGGGACCATCAGATGAGATGACCGACATGCTACTGAACGAAGCCCGTCAGAATAGCAAAGCTGATCGAGACCGCAAAATGGCCATATTCGAAAAAGCCAAACATCGGCGACTGGATGAAAGGGTTGAAGCACTCCAACCAGATCGAAACACGCCTGCGGCAGACAAAAGCAGGCTTAAAATGAGGAAACGGTTTGCTAAAGCCCTGTTAATAGGAATGAAGCTGCCACTTTTCAAAGGAGATACTCCTGGCGGTATATACCTTGACAAAGCAAACGTTCATCCTAACTATTGCTTATACCATCAGAAGATTGCATACCCTAACGAAGAGTGCTTGGCCTTTAAAAAGTGGTTGCAGGGATACGTTGCTCATCGACAGCATTTCAAGAAGATGAAGCGCAAAACTCGTTGGGAGCAGAGAAATACGACGGATGAGCATAAAAGAACTGCCAGCAACTGTCACATGGTTGATACCAGGAGATCACAAATTCTCACCTTCGGAAGCGATTCCGATGAAGAAGCAGCCCTCGGCCCTCTCTTCAAAGAATCCACCTCAGGAAATGAGGAAGAGACGAAAGACTGTGGGAATATTCAGCTGCGCAACCGTACGTTGCCCGAAAAGAATCTCGGACCTACAAACAAGGGATCGAACAAAAAAGATAAGGGGAAGGAAAAAGTCCCTGAGAATATCGCCCTCAACTATCGAGTCGTCGAAGAGCTGGCAGCCAAGGACCTGCCTAAGAAAAACAAGGTGGATTACAATGTATTGGCACATCTGAGGAAGATACCCTCACAATTGAGTATCTTGGATGCCCTTCTCCTGTCTAAAGAAGCATGAGATTCTCTAATCAAGGCATTACAAGAGCCCGAGCAGTTTCAAGCTTTCCTTGCCAAAGAAAAGATGAAGGACGAGCTGGAAGAAGTACACACAGCTGACATCACATTCGGCGACGAAGATCTCCTCCTCGGAATGTGCAAGCACAACCGTCCCCTCTATGTCACCGGATACTGTCATGACATCAAGATAGGGAAGATCTTAGTTGACAACGGGTCCTCTGTCAATCTCTTGAATGTGAGGGTGCTAAAAGAAATCTGCATGAGCGTTCAACACCTCGCTCGGGATAAAATCACTATCTCCGGGTTCGACTCCCAGTCATCATGGATGCTCGGGTCTGTGATACTGACGTTATGCTTTGGGTTGCTCGTCACTGACATCAAATTTCATGTCATTAACGCCAAAACTTGCTACAACGCTTTGCTCGGCAGGCCTTGGTTACACGAGTACAACATCATCCCTTCTACACAACATCAGTGTATGAAGTACTTTAAAGATGGTCTCAAGTATACCGTGACAGGGGAGCTAAACCCATTTTCCGTGAATGAAATCCGAAAGTACGAAGATGCAAAGTATTTCCAACCAGAGTTTGAGGACACAGAAAGATGCCATAAACCGGAAAACAAGAAAAAATTTATCACCACTATTCCGGTCTTTGGGAGCAATTCCGAGGAGGAAGAAGAGATAGTCTATTCGGGGCCGCCCCAATACAACAGGCCGGGACCATCTACCTTTCTTCTGGTCTTTGGCAGTGACTCCGAATACGAAGTCAATTCAGTGTTCACGGTCCGACCATCAATGCAGGCCTTCACTGGAGATGATTAGAGTTTGCAAATCGCCATGGTTCCGCGACAACACTACAGAGAACTTGATGCGCTTGAAACATATAGCGTGCAAGAGCTGCAGATATTCTACGTCCCTCCAAGGCGAAAAGTTGAAAAGGCGATCCTATTCTATCGATCCACGGAGACTAAAGTCGAAAGAGAAGTCTGGCGTGGTGCCGAACCTGCGCTTAACAGGCTCCAACTTATCCGTCTGCCCAGATATTACGCAGAGGGATTGAAAAGGTTATTGAGATGCCAAGGCGTACCCTTTAAACAAACCGCGCGACGGCCCAATTCTACAACAGGATCTGGAACGTCCCCGGAACTCAGCGAAAATTGCCTAACGGAAAAATGGAAACAATCGGGCTTGGATATGTCCAGCTCAAGAGACAGGAGCAGTTCTATGGCTGCCATGTCATAAAGAACCTTGATGAAGAAGAGGATGCCCTTTTAAAAGACGCTAACGCTAAACCAGAATGAGGTCCCGTCATAAAAATGCCGAGTCCGTCGTTTGAAGAACAGATGGACAAGCTAGTGAGGGAAGCATGTCAAAAAGTTCGGAACGACCACAGCCGCGAAATGGCTATTTACGAGAAAGCCAAGACGCAACGCCTCCTTCAGCAGGCTACGGAGGATGACAATGCCCTTCACCGTAAGCCCGCCATGCATTCCCAAGACAAGAAAAAGGCCCGACGCGGAGGCAAAAGCAAGTTAAGGAACGGAAAAAACATTCAACAGCGACAAAATAAATCCAAAAGGCCACGCGATCAAGAAAAGGTCAACCGGAATCCGTCTTTTTTGAAAAAGATGGGTCGAGCATATTCTTTCCTTCGAGACAAGACAAAAAGAATCTTCAACCTCGTCGTGAAGCATCAAATGATGACACTCCCGGAGTCCAAGCACCCCGAACAAGCAAACGAGGTCTGTCCACCGGATTATTGCTCCTATCACCGAGCAATAGGTCATCCTCTTGAAGACTGCTTCACTTTCAAAAACTGGGTTGAAGACCAATATCAACTCGGCAGGTTCGCTCTATCCAACAGTTGGAGGGTATCCCCACCACAAAAGCTTGTGCCAAAAGCAACGTATATAGCAGGAGAAGAACCAGATCAACATCGGTCTTGGAAACGATCTTGTACCTGCCACATGATAACGCTGTCAGAAGAAGGAGAGCGCGAGAATATGGATGGCCTCTCCTGGTGCTTCGAAAATGAGGATGAAGATGAGTTGATTTCATAGTTTCCACTAGCGCCAAAAGAATTGGAAGATGGAATACATACTACTGCAGACAACCTAAGGAAAATCGACTTGGGGACGACAAACGACCCGCGGCCAACATTCGTCAGTGAGCTGCTGTCTAAAGAACAGGTGGCTATGCTAAAAGATGTGCTCATGCAGTATAAAGACTGATTCGCATGGAACTATTCCGAGATGCCAGGGCTAGATCCGGAGACAGCAGTGCATAAATTGGCGATATCTCCGGACGTCAAGCCAGTCAAACAAGCACCAAGAAGAATGCGGCTTGAACTTGAAATGAGTATCAATGCCGAAGTCAAGAAGATAATCAACTCAGGTTTCATCCAAGAAGTTCAGTACCCTGACTAGATCGCCAACATCGTCCCAGTGATGAAGAAAAATGGGACGATGCGCATCTGCGTGGACTTTCGGGACCTCAACAAAGCTTTCCCGAAGGATGATTTTCCCGTGTCGGTTACCGAGCTGATGATAGACAACACGTCCACTCACGAAGTCTTCTCCTTCATGGACGGATCATCAGGGTACAATCAAATAAAACTGTATCCCGAAGACTAGAAGCATACCACTTTCCGGACTCCTCTGGGCATATTCTGCTACAAAGTGATGCCTTTCGATTTGAAGAACGCCGACGCTACCTACCAGAGGGCTATGACGAAGATTTTCGATGACCTCATACACGAGATTGTTGAATGTTATATTGACGACCTCATGGTGAAAAGCAAATCGTACGAGAAACATTGGGAGCATCTGAAAATCATGTTTCAGCGCCTACGAAAATACAATCTGAAGATGAACCCTCTGAAATGTGCGTTCGGGGTTTCCTCAGGCAAATTCCTAGAATTCATCGTACGACATCGAGGCATCGAAATAGACCCGTCAAAGATCAAGACGATTATGGAAATGCCTCCGCCAAAAACTCTCAAGCAATTGCGGTCTCTCCAAAAGAAGCTCGCATATATTCTACGATTCATAGCCAACCTCTCCGGAAAATGTTGTCCCTATAGTTACCTGATGAAGAAGGAACCCTGTTCGTTTGGGATCGCAAATCCCAAAGCGCACTGGACGAAATCAAGCAATACCTGCAGAATCCACCGGTACTGACCGCTCCGGTCAAGGGAAAGCCCCTCATTTTGTACACAACCGCCCTTGAAGGTTCCTTAGGCGCACTATGGGCACAGGAGAATGACCAAGAGAAAGAAAGAGCCCTCTACTATTTGAGTCGAGTTCTCCTGGGGGCAGAAAACAACTACTCCCCTATCGAAAAACACTGCCTGGCGTTAATCTTCGCGATAACGAAGCTCCGGCATTATGCTTTGGCGCATGAGGTCCACCTCATATCAAAAGTGGATCCTCTCAAATATTTGATGTCAAGAACCATAGTAACGGGACGGCTCGCTAAATGGGCCCTACATTTAATGGAATTCTCGATAACATATCGACCACTCAAGGCAGTGAAAGGCCAGGCCATCGCCGACTTCCTCGCTGAGCATCCGATACTTGCCGATTCATCCCTAAATTGTGAATTCCCAGACAAGCACGCGTTTGATACGATCGACGGGGAAAGAGGAGGGAGTGATACCTGATTGTTAGGATATGTGCGTGTTCAAGTTCTAGTTTAAATACCGCAATCAAAACGGTTTCGCTTGTAGCTAGCCGGTTGAGTACGGGTCGTCCGCAGGGAGATGGGAGTGTTTTTCTATGTGTTTTAACGAGTTAAGTCCGAGAGTTCAGAGTTATTTGTGATTATCTAAGTGTTGAGTTGATATTTAAAGAGAGCATGTTAGGGTTAGGATTAGGTTAGTTTGAGTTAGGAGTCTCCACATCTTTCGTTGCCCCTCTTAATATCGGTGTTACGGTAATCGGTAACAACGGGGATTAGCACGACTAGGAAGGACTTTGCGAGTATAAGCTAGGCTTTCCAACGCATAAGTTTTCCTTTTGGTGCTTGTCCGTCCGTTCTTGGCTCTTAGCCATAACCTCCGGTTAATTCAACCACAACCGGTCTCACTACGGAATCACCGCTATCATGTAGGATAGGGTGCCGTAAGGAGCGGATTGTGGTTCAATTAACGGAAGTTGATTTAAGCTGTTAGGCAAGAAAAGAGTGAGAGAGATTTCCTTCTCTCAAACTTCCCTTATCCTACCCTAACAAGTATTAACTACTCACACTTCATGATAAGGAAAAACAAAACAAAACAAAAGAGGAAGATAGAAAGAAGGAGATTAGGAGAATACGACTAACTATTTGCGACCTCACCTTGGCGAGGATTGAGCGTAAGTATCATTGTCGTATGAATGATAAAGAAAAAGAGAGAAAAAACAAACAACAAGGAAATAACAACAACTACTTAACGAATTAAAATTACAACAAGCATAAAGATAAGGAAACAAGCATGATAATAAAATGGTCTTCTTTATTCATCACTCTTCACTCAAAAGCTCACTACAAGTTTAATGGAGAAGAGGTGAGAAGAGGAAGAAGAGAAACACTAAAACTAGGCAAAATGAAAAATACAAGAATGGATCCTTTCCTTCACAAAGTTCTGGGCTATTTATAGGCCAAAAAATGAAACCCTAGGGCAACAACCAGAACCCAAACAGAATGACCAAAATACCCCCCAAAAATTATCAACAGCCGCCATAATTTGGCCGCGGATCCGCGGCCTGGACCCCACTTTGGCCGCTGATCCGCGGCCGTTTAGTTGAGTTGGGTCCCCCAATTTGCTGTGGTTCCCTGGTTTGATGTGTACATTATTCTGGTATATGTATTTTTTCATAATTTCTTCACGAATTTTCCAGAATTTCTGTTGAGGGAAAGGTGGACTTTTTGTCAAGATTTTGTCATGATTGCCTCGAGCTCCGCGTAGATTTCTTGGAAGTTGTTGTTGCCATTGAGCCTTGTGCATGAAGGTGACATTGATTTGACATTTTGTCTTCCTAAACTGGTATCTGGCAACATACGGATGACGAGCAGAGACCGTGTTTTATCTGTGATTGGCAGGAACCCGGATTTTGTCGTGTTTTCCATGAATTTCACCGTTTTAGAACCGAGAACCTGTATCCTGCAATTGACTAGCAAACACGGCTCAAGAGTATCACCGATATGCAATGTGACAAAAATTGGACGGTATGAAAATGCAAAAATATGATATGAACAAACACCCCCAAACTTATCATTTGCTCGTCCCGAGCAAAGCCCATTTATTCACAAAAAATTTCCTAACCTCACTTTCGCAGGGAACGCGATTGCACTGAGCATGTGCAACAAGCCGTTAAACCTCTAGGTGTCCTTAGTAGGAGGAGTGTTGTCTCCTGAGGGTTTTCAGCGGATACTACCCACAAAATCCGGTTGAGTCGGTTTTGCAAAATAACTAAGATTCAAACCCTAAAGTTTTGTTTTAGAAAATAACAATTCTATAATCCTAAGTCTAGACTATCGAACCTTTATTTTTCACACCTCGCTTCTTATTTAACTACAGATTTTATATGTCTTTACGTGCAGTGCAAATAGTGTCGTTAAGTTCCAGAAGGATCGATTAAAGTCATCATGTCGCACAATAAAGCCCAGATAACAATTTTAAAAAGGATCACATAAGTTTTATAAAGAGTTAAGCATTTTTCAAGTTTCGTTTTCCAGTAAGGTTTCAACTTCAGAATTTCTATCTTCCATAACAGGAAACTATGTCGTATTTTTCACTCCACCTTTTTCTTGTTTTCATTTCATACACACCTCTGTGAACGTGCAATAGTCTTTATCATAGAATAAAACCTTCATATCTCCGCTAAAATTTTTATAAAAGCCTGTCTTTTATCAAGATTATTCTCACACAAAGAACCGTTAGGAATTTTAACTCGGAGAGAACACTTGCTTGACTTTGTTTTAAAACTGGACTTTCTAGGCTTCTTAGCGAGCTTTGGGCCAATGCACCCAAACCAGTTGGTTTTAGGGCATTAGGTGTAGAAACACCCCAGCGGACTTAATTATTCAAGTTACCTAGGTCCAAAAACAAAAGACAGTTTGGCGTGAAAATCAGATGATTTAATACGAACGGAGATATAACCGGCAGTTCAATTATTTTTTTGGATAAAAGACGTGTTTAGTGGGTTTGGTGTGTAATCATTCCAATCAAGTTTCCGATGGGTTATTTTTCAGACTTAGCTCCAATTACGGCCTCAATAACATTCCTTCATATTCGCTTTACTTCATAAACTATTCTTGACATTACTTATTTCAGAACAAACCTATTTGATCCTTAGAAAATCATTTATCTGTTTAAAAGTTTAAACATGAAAGACTTGTCATCTAATTCCCAAAATCTTACGACACGTGTAGTGTGATGTAAAGACGTATATCAGCTATAGTTAACTTCAAAGGAGAGTTATCTTTCAGGTTTTCAAAATCCAAACATAAGATTTAGTTATTCCTATTTTTTTTTCAAACAAAAACCGTCGAATGTTGAATCAGAGTTCTTCCACAAGTTAACTTGACAAAAAAGTTTTTATATTTTTAGAAAATTTTCAAATTTTTATGGATTTTATGGATTTTAATATGCAGATGCAAAATATACATATGAATGCGAAGGTAAGAAATGCGTACCGAGCATACCCCCAAATTTAAACTGGACAGTGTCCTCACTGTCGTAGCATGAAGAGAGCGGTTGGAAGGTTCAAAATTGTCGATAGTGATACACAAATTTTTATTTGTTTTTGTTTTTAAAAAAAAGGAAAAGAATATACACAAATATATACAAAATGGTTTGTACATACCCCCAAACTTATTTGGAACAGTGTCCGATGTTCTTGGCTGGATAATCGAAGTTTGGAGGTAGGCAGAGGAAGATCATGCAGGGTAAACCGGCTCCTGTAAGAACAGGAGCTCCTCTGTTGGTTCGGCGCTAAGGTACGGTTTGCATCGGTGTCCGTTTACTTTAAAAAGTGAACCGTCCTTTGGATTTTCCAAATCCAGAGCGCCCTGCGGATACACATTCCGCACAAAATACGGCCCTTTCCAGCGAGATCTGAGCTTTCCTGGATGGAAATGAAGTCGGGTGTCGTAAAGCAGTACCTGCTGGCCAGGTACGAAGGTTTTGCGCAAAAGGTGTTTATCATGAAACACCTTCGTTCGATTCTTAACGACAACCGCGTTATCGTAAGCCTCATCCCTAAGCTCGTTCAGTTCGTTCAACTGCAGCTTCCGATGGCTACCCGCATCCTCAAGAGACAGATTCAGCTCCTTAATCGCCCAAAATGCGCGATGCTCGATTTCGACAGGAAGGTGGCAGGCTTTTCCGTACACAAGCCGATAGGGAGACATGCCAAGGTCAGTCTTATAGACGGTTCTAAATGCCCAAAGGGCATCAGTGAGTTTCAGAGACCAATCCTTACGGTTCTTGGAAACCGTCTTCTCCAGTATCTGCTTGATTTGCCGATTTGAAACTTCGGCCTGCCCGCAGGTTTGGGGGTGGTAGGGCGTAGAAAGCTTATGATTAATGGAGTATTTCCGCATCAAGGCCTCGAAGGTTTTGTTGCGGAAATGACTTCCATTGTCACTAATGATCGCTCGGGGGTGTCCAAACCGGGAGAAAATGTTTTCTTTAAAGAACCTAACGACAACCTTGTTGTTGTTAGTCCGGCTGGACACAGCCTCGACCCATTTAGAGACGTAATCAACAGCTAGAAGGATGTACAAGTTCCCAAAAGAGCTGGGAAACGGCCCCATGAAGTCTATCCCCCAAACATCGAAAATCTCCACAACCAAGATCGGTTGGAGCGGCATCTCGTTCCTCCGGGATATCCGGCCCATGTGTTGGCACCGGGAGCAAGTCTTGCAATAGTCGTGAGCGTCTTTGAAAAGTTGTGGCCAGTAAAAACCACATTGCAAGATCTTCTCAGCTGTCTTTCTGGGCCCAAAATGCCCGCCACACGCTTGATCGTGGCAAAATGACAGCACACTCTTGAATTCCTCATCAGGGACACACCGACGAATAATCTGGTCGGGACAGTACTTGAACAAGTAGGGTTCGTCCCAGTAAAAGTGTTTTACTTGGGATAAGAAGCGAAGTCTGTCCTGACTTGACCATTCGGTTGGTAGCAATCCCGTGGCCAAATAGTTCACAATATCTGCGAACCAGGGTTCGCACGATACTGTCAAGAGTTGTTCATCCGGGAAAACGTCGTTAATCGAAATTGGAAGCAAAGGCGAAGAAGGAAGTCGTGAGAGATGGTCGGCAACTACGTTTTCACATCCTCGTTTGTCCTTAATGACAAGGTCAAACTCTTGAAGCAAGAGGATCCAATGTATTAACCGAGATTTGGCATCTTTCTTCGCAAAAAGATGGCGTAGAGCTGAATGGTCAGTATAGACAATGACTGGAGAGCCGATGAGGTAGGGTCTGAACTTTTCTAAAGCAAATACAACAGCTAAGAATTCCTTCTCAGTTGTTGTATAGTTAAGTTGGGCGTCGTTCAGGGTTCGGCTTGCGTAATAGATTACGTGCGGCATCTTGTTGATGTGTTGTCCAAGGACAGCACCAATGGCAAAGTCGGATGCATCGCACATAATCTCGAATGGGTGCGTCCAGTCAGGGGAAGAAAGAACGGGAGCAGAAGTGAGTGAGCGTTTCAGTGACTCGAATGCAGTCACACAGCTCGAGTTGAAGTCGAAAGGTGCATCCTTGGCCAGCAAAAGCGTCAAGGGCCTAGCAATCTTGCTAAAGTCCTTGATAAACCGTCTATAGAAACCGGCATGGCCAAGGAAGGCTCGGATATCTCTGACGCATCGGGGAGGAGGCAGATTGGAAATGACCTCAATCTTTGCTTTGTCAATCTCTATGCCATTTTGCGAGATGATATGTCCTAAGACAATACCTTCGCGCACCATGAAGTGGCATTTCTCCCAGTTCAAAGTGAGATTCTTGTCCTTACATCGGGTAAGGACAGCGTCAAGATGCAGCAAACACTCGTCAAAGGAGTCGCCGAAGATGGAGAAGTCATCCATGAAAATCTCCAGATATTTTTCCACCATGTCAGAGAAAATTCCCATCATACACCGCTGGAAGGTAGCGGGCGCATTGCATAACCCAAAGGGCATGCGTCGATATGCAAACGTGCCGAAAGGACAAGTGAAAGTGGTCTTGTCCTGGTCTTTTTCGGCGATGGGAATTTGGTTATAGCCGGAGTAGCCATCAAGAAAGCAATAGTACTCATGTCCGGCCAATCGTTCAAGCATTTGGTCAATGAAAGGTAGCGGAAAGTGCTCTTTCCGCGTTGCGGCGTTGAGTTTTCTGTGATCAATGCAAACTCGCCACCCAGTTTGGGTGCGAGTAGGGATTAACTCATTCGCCTCGTTGGTTATGACCGTGATGCCCAACTTCTTGGGGACAACGTGAATGGGGCTAACCCACTGGCTATCAGAGATAGGGTAAATGATACCACTATCTAGATATTTGACGATCTCCTTCTTCACAGCCTCCTTCATGACTGGATTAAGACGTCTTTGTGGATCCCGGGCTGGTTTGGCATCATCCATCAGATGAATGTGATGCTCAACGATGAGGGGACTAATCCCCTTGATGTCCGCCATGGACCAGCCAAAAGCTTGCCTGTTGCTGTGCAAGACCGCGAGAAGGGCTTTCTCTTGCTCTGGGGCTAGAGAAGCCGAGATGATGACAGGGAGGGTCTCGTTCTCACCTAAGTAAGCGTACTTAAGGTGAGACGGCAACGACTTGAGTTCGAGCGTTGGAGGTGAAACGATGGAAGGCAAGACTGGTGCAAAGGTCTCGAACTCAAAGGACTCCGGCAAAGGTTCAAAACGAGTGTAGGCAACCGAGTTGGATGATTCAGGTAACTCATCCGGAAAGTCGAAGGATTCAAACTCGGGTTGTGCACAGCTAAGATCGTTCGAAAACGTGAAACACTCGTAGTCGTTGTCGGGCGCAGAAACAGCAGCAGGTTCGAAGAGAAACGCACTAGTGGCGTCAAGATTGTCGTGTTCAAACAGAAACTCCTCGAATTCACACTCTTCTGGGGTGATCTCCTGGATCGAGCAAACGTCCAGTATATGAGCATTAGGTTCGGCGGGCTGATTCCCCAACCTAAAAATGTTGAGTTCAATTGTCATATTTCCAAAAGAGAGGTTCATCGAACCATTGCGACAATTGATCACAGCATTTGAGGTTGCGAGAAATGATCGACCGAGTATCATCGGAATTTGATTCCGGGGGTTAGCTACAGGCTGTGTATCTAATACAATGAAGTCAACGGGGAATATGAAGTCCCCGACTCTTATTAACACATCCTCTAGCTCACCCCTAGGATGGGTGATCGATCGGTCGGCCATCTGGAGAGTGCAGTGTGTGGGTTTCAGCTCTCCGACGCCTAATTGCTCGTATACTGAATACGGAAGCAAGTTAACACTGGCACCTAGATCTAATAGTGTGCGGTTGATGTTCTTATCCCCGATGGTAATTGAAATCGTAGGACAGCCAGGGTCCTTCCGTTTTTGTGGTAAAGATTGGGTAAGGGCATCACTCACAGCACTAGCCAAGAACACTTTCTTGGGTACCTGAGACTTCCTCTTTTTCGTGCACAAGTCCTTTAAGATTTTCGCGTAAGACGGGACTTGTTGGACAGCATCTAAAAGAGGAATATTAATGTTAACTTGCTTAAATAACTCCAGAATCTTCTCCATTTGTGGATTTTGTTTGTTAGACCTCAACCGGTTTGGAAATGGAACATTTTGAAAATTGGTTGAGTCTAAAGCTGGAGGAGGAGGTTGTGGAGTTGGAACGGATCCCAGAATAGGTATCTTCGTGGAGTGAGAAGTGGGTCCGTTCAGAGCAGAAGAAGAGGGAGGGGAGCCTTGTAAAGAACGGAGAATAGGCTCAGAAGACGAAGAAGAAGCGGCGGCCGGGGTGTCATTGTTGATTCGTGTGCCGGGGTTGTTTTGCAGCATCCTTCCCGATCTCAGTGTGGTCACGGCACTCACATTATGGTTTTGTTGTTCAAGAGCAACATGTGCATTATGTGGGTGACCGGGATTTGGAAGTGGCTGGGACGGGAGCTTCCCCTTCTCTCGCTCGCTTAGGGCCGCGTTCAGCTGTGCAATCTGGGCCTCGATGGTCTTGATGCTTTGCCCATGTGCGGCAGTGTGTTGCACTAAAGATTGAATCGAAGACTGGATGTTGGCGGTGGATTGAGTCGATTGTTTAACAAACGCCTCCAGACTTCGCTCGAGCGAGGAAACCTTATCGTTGTTTGACGGAACAAAGTTGTTTGGTGGAAAAGAGTTGTTGGGTGCAAAGTTGTTCGTCTGGTTTTGGAAAGGCTGGGGTTGGAAGGGCTGCTGATACTGAGTTTGTTGCTGCGCTTGTTGTTGCGGCGGAGGGGCCCTTTGGAAATTGTTGCCCTGGAATTGATTCTGATTCTGATTCTAGGCGAAATTGGGGTGGTTCCTCCAACCGGGATTGTAGGTGGAAGAGTATGGATCATTCCTCGGTCTTTGCTGGAAGGCAGCATTAACCTGATCATGTCCTTGCGAGGGTGGATTGTAAGGACACTCTTCGGTCAAGTAGGAAGGATCGGAACAACAAGCACAGATGGTACGAAGGGGGAGAACAGGGGCAGGAGCAGGAGCAGAGAATTTGCTTTCTATCGCTTCAAGCTTTCTTGTTATAGCAGCCATTTCAGCTTTCATCGCAATAGAGACGTCAAGTTGGTGGATTCCTACCATAGACTGACCGGTAGAAGTGGAGGTAGAAGACGAAGAAGAAGTCGGTCTGGTGCTCTCCCACTGCAGCGTTTGCTCCGCAAGATCGTCAAAGAACTGCCACGCTTCCTCGTCAGATTTTGATAGGAAGTGGCCCTGACAGATGGTTTCCAGCAAATGCTTCGTTGCTGGGTTCAGTCCCTCGTATAAGGTTTGGCAGAGCTGCCATTTCTCTATACCGTGGTGAGGACACTGAACAAGAAGGTCATTGTATCGGTCAAAGCACTTCCAGAAGGGTTCAGAAGGAAGCTGGGAGAATTGGTTGATTTCATTTCGAATTCTTGCGGTCTTATGATTTGGATAGAATTTTTTCAGAAACGCTTTAACAAACTCGTCCCAGCTGGTGATTGAGTGGGAAGCGGTGCTATACAGCCATTTTTCAGCGAGATCGCATAAAGTGAACGGAATGACCCGTAGACGTATAGCATCGTCCGACAGATGGGTGGTTTTCATCATGGCACAGACGTTTTGAAATTTGTTGATGAAGATATAGGCATCTTCAGATTCAAGCCCATGAAAACGTGGAAGCATGTTGATGAAATGGGGCTTAATTTCAAAGTTGTCCCCATTGGCCGGAGGAAGAGAAAGGCATGTGGGAAGTGCAGAACGGGTGGGGTAGAAACGATCCTGGAGCGCAATTCGCTGCGGCGCTACAACAGGCGGAGGTGGTGGAAGATTGGTCTCCGTAGGAGGTGGAGCCAATCCAGCGGTGGTCAAAGAGATGTTCGGATTAAATTCCGACATCGCGGAAGAAGAGGTTGGTGAAGGTGAAGGTGAAGGTGAAGATGTATGAACAGAATTCCGGTCAACGTCGGAGTTGGCCGGCAAAGGAAGGGGTGAAAGAGTAGTGGACGGAGTATCGACTTCGGAGTCGGTCGCGTAGTCGGTCGCGACTAACGTAACGCGGACTAGACGGGCGCTAGTGTCCCGAGTCCAAGCGGACATACACTAAACGAGTTTAGTATAGTCAAAGCGGAGAAGGTGAGGGTAAGAAAACGTCAATGGAGAAAGGCGATGGGTGGTGGGTGAAAAAATGGATTTGGCGACAAAGGGCTAGTTTTTATAAAAGTTTTTGATTTTTTTGCTTTTTTTCTTTTTTTTTTTAGAAAGATTTTTACAGAAATATGTACGGAAATACGGCTTAAGCAATCACAAACAAGATATGCACAATCACACCTAGATCTAGGGTAACCTAGGTCTACTAGACCTGCTCCTGAACTTGATTGTCGAAGTTAAACAATGTCGAGAAACGGGCTTAAAAATACACTGATCACGAGGCCAGGTAAGTGCAGAGATAAGGGGAGGTTGTCCAACGCTTTCGCGAAGTTCCTTAATTAAATAACCCTTTCTCTTTCGGCGGTTGCGCCTTTAACACTTTCCTAGACACCCCGTAAACAATATACGGTTAAGCGAGGTTCTAAACACGGTTTATCTTCTTCTAATGAGCGCGAAGTCCTTAGGGCTGAAGTCTAGTATTTTTTTAATTTACAATGGACAATGCATATGCTTTAGTGATTTTTGGGGTCCTGGAAAGGGTGATGAAATCCCCACCCAATCTGGATTGGTTTCAAGCCCCTTAAGTCCGTATTAAAGAATGCAAAACAGTAACAAATCAACTGCAAACAATTTTTTTATTTTTGCGGCGCAAAGAATCCTGCACAAGAACAGTTTATTGGAGGGGGAGAAGAATTTGCGCAAAGAAGCCTGCAGAAAACACAGTTCAGTGGAGTTCAGAGGAGTGGAGAGAGGCAGAGGGACTTACAGAGAGATTTTGGGGCTCTGAAGCCAACAGATGGCCGCGTTTCCGCGGCCAAACGCATGCAATGGCCGCGGATCCGCGGCTATGTGGAGGTATTAGGCTTCAAAACTTTCTGGGTGTGCTTCTGTGGTTGTCTCCTACTTGTCTGGATGTACTGAATCTTGATTTGCTCACTGTATTTGCTCCAGATTTGTACAGTAGACCGGATGCTTCGTTTTGTCCGTCGCGGTGTAGCCGCGAAAATGTGGGTCTATCTTCCCACGTCTTTGGCACTGTACTTGAACTCCGTATTTTCAACGTCCTTGGCGTCGATCTTGAACTTCGTATTTTCCTGCACACTTGCACAAGAACTAATCAAGAATAACAAGATGGTTTCTTTTACAAAGTATGTATTTTTTTTTCGTTTTTTGGTTATATTTATACTTACAAATTAACCCGAAATTACACAAGGAAATAAACTACCGTCTCCCCGGCAACGGCGCCATTTGATTGTTAGGATATGTGCGTGTTCAAGTTCTAGTTTAAATACCGCAATCAAAACGGTTTCGCTTGTAGCTAGCCGGTTGAGTACGGGTCGTCCGCAGGGAGATGGGAGTGTTTTTCTATGTGTTTTAACGAGTTAAGTCCGAGAGTTCAGAGTTGTTTGTGATTATCTAAGTGTTGAGTTGATATTTAAAGAGAGCATGTTAGGGTTAGGATTAGGTTAGTTTGAGTTAGGAGTCTCCACATCTTTCGTTGCCCCTCTTAATATCGGATTACGGTAATCGGCAACAACGGGGATTAGCACGACTAGGAAGGACTTTGCGAGTATAAGCTAGGCTTTCCAACGCATAAGTCTTCCTTTTGGTGCTTGTCCGTCCGTTCTTGGCTCTTAGCCATAACCTCCGGTTAATTCAACCACAACCGGTCTCACTACGGAATCATCGCTATCATGTATGATAGGGTGCCGTAAGGAGCGGATTGTGGTTCAATTAACGGGAGTTGATTTAAGCTGTTGGGCAAGGAAAGAGTGAGAGAGATTTCCTTCTCTCAAACTTCCCTTATCCTACCCTAACAAGTATTAACTACTCACACTTCATGATAAGGAAAAACAAAACAAAACAAAAGAGGAAGATAGAAAGAAGGAGATTAGGAGAATACGACTAACTATTTGCGACCTCACCTTGGCGAGGATCGAGCGTAAGTATCATTGTCGTATGAATGATGAAGAAAAAGAGAGAAAAAACAAACAACAAGGAAATAACAACAACTACTTAACGAATTAAAATTACAACAAGCATAAAGATAAGGAGACAAGCATGATAATAAAATGGTCTTCTTTATTCATCACTCTTCACTCAAAAGCTCACTACAAGTTTAATGGAGAAGAGGTGAGAAGAGGAAGAAGAGAAACACTAAAACTAGGCAAAATGAAAAATACAAGAATGGATCCTTTCCTTCACAAAGTTCTGGGCTATTTATAGGCCAAAAAATGAAACCCTAGGGCAACAACCAGAACCCAAACAGAATGACCAAAATACCCCCCAAAAATTATCAACTGCCGCCATAATTTGGCCGCGGATCCGCGGCCTGGACCCCACTTTGGCCGCTGATCCGCGGCCGTTTAGTTGAGTTGGGTCCCCCAATTTGCTGTGGTTCCCTGGTTTGATGTGTACATTATTCTGGTATATGTATTTTTTCATAATTTCTTCACGAATTTTCCAGAATTTCTGTTGAGGGAAAGGTGGACTTTTTGTCAAGATTTTGTCATGATTGCCTCGAGCTCCGCGTAGATTTCTTGGAAGTTGTTGTTGCCATTGAGCCTTGTGCATGAAGGTGACATTGATTTGACATTTTGTCTTCCTAAACTGGTATCTGGCAAGATACGGATGACGAGCAGAGACCGTGTTTTATCTGTGATTGGCAGGAACCCGGATTTTGTCGTGTTTTCCATGAATTTCACCGTTTTAGAACCGAGAACCTGTATCCTGCAATTGACTAGCAAACACGGCTCAAGAGTATCTACCGATATGCAATGTGACAAAAATTGGGCGGTATGAAAATGCAAAAATATGATATGAACAATACCCAATGGGAACTCAACTTCGATGGGGCATCTTCCATGAAGATGCGAAAGCACGACTCCCCCATAATCAAATCTGGGGTAGGCCTCATCTTCGTGACTCTACAAGGAGGGATAATACGCTTTGCCTTTTCCTTAACTGAGCCAAAGACAAATAATGAAGCGGAATATGAGGCTTTGATAGCAGGCCTTGAGATCGCTTTCGACCTGGGAATCGAAAACCTCCTCATATACGGAGACTCCCAGCTGGTCGTTAGTCAAGTAAACGACGACTATCAAACGTGCAAACCAGAGTTGGTAAAGTAGCGAGAGAGTGCAAAAATTGCTGACTCAAATCCCTTCCTACGCCGTGGAAAGCATACCGCGTGCGGAAAATAGCAAAGCGGATGCATTAACCAAGCTCGCTAAAGAACTAGCTGATGAAAACCTCGATGACGTAAGGATCGTTGTACAAAGCCGTCGGGTTCTTGCACCAGCAGAAATATCTCTGGAGTCGTCTAAAGAAAAGGAAGCGGCCAAGCAAATGGCCCTACAAATATAGGATCAAGAAAGAGCTAAGGATTGAAGGGAAGTCTTTATAGGCTACTTCAAATCCCGTCGAATACCTGAAAATGCATCCTCAAGGCACCAGCTCATAAAACGAGCTCTGTCTTTCGCCTTCGTCAATGATACTCTATATAAGAGATCGTTCGACTCTCTGTGGCTAAGATGCCGGGGACCAGAAGAAGCAAGGAGAGTCGTCCAAGAAACTCACGACGAACTCTGCGGTTCTCATCAAGCCGGGCCGAAGATGAAGCTGAAGATCAAAAGGATGGGCTACTATTGGCCCACGATGATTCAGGACTGCCTCGAATACGCGAAGAAGTGTCACTCGTGCCAAATTCATGAAAACTTCATCCACCAGCATCCAAACCCGCTACACCCGACAGTGGCTAACTGGACGTTCGAAATGTGGGGAACCGATATAATTGGGCCCATCAAACCAGCATCGTCCAAAGGACATCGGTTCATATTGGCGACAACCGATAATTTCTCTAAGTGGGCAGAAGCCATACCGCCAAGAGAAGTGAAGACAGAGAATATCCTCCATTTCTTCAAGTCGCACGTCATCTATTGGTTCTGCACTCTGCGACGGATTATCTCCGATAACGGGCCAGCCTACAGAAGTCACAGAATCAGCCGCTTCGCACAGCAGCATAACATACACTGGAGATACTCTTCGGTCTATAATCCCCGAGCTAATGGTCTATCTGAGGCTTTCAACAAAAGCTTGGCGAAGATCATAAAGAAGACGGTGTCCAAAAATAAAAAGGACTGGCATGAGAGACTGCATGAAGCTCTCTAGGTGTATCGAACTATGTTCAAAACAGCTACGAATACAACGCCGTATGCATTGGTATTCGGCACGGAAGAAGCACTCCCCTTATAGATAGAGCTACCATCTCTACGAGTGGCAGTTCATTACGAGCTAACAGATAAAGAGAATGCTCATCTTCGGCTTGAGGAGCTCGACGTCCTCGATGAAACCTGTCTCATGGCGCAGCAAAACCTAGAAGCTTACAAAGCAAGGATGACGTGCTCATACGAAAGGTTGACTAGGCCGAGAACATTCCGCCAAGGCGAACTCGTGCTAATTGTCAAAAGACCAATGATCCTTAACCGTGCCAAACGGGGGAAATTCGTGCCAAACTATGAAGGCCCGTACATTATAGACAAAGTCTACCAAGGTGGAGCTTACTTGCTCATGGATATGCATGGAGAAAGACCCTTTCGGCCAATAAACGGCCGATTCCTTAAGAAGTACTACGCCTGACGAGTCACGAAAAAGGTTAATGATAGATGACAACGCCTATGTCCGCTCGCTATCTTCTTGAGTCAAGACTTTAAAAGCAGTATCCAACAATACCCCGTCCCAAACACGGAAAACATCAGACCGAAACGTCCCTAAACTAACAATGGACCGAAACGTCCTGAAACTTGCTACGGACCGAAACATCCCTAAACTAAAAATGGACCGAAACGTCCCTAAACTAACAATGGACCGAAACGTCCTGAAACTAGCTACGGACCGAAACGTCCCAAAACTAACAATGGACCGAAACGTCTCTAAACTAACAATGGACCGAAACGTCCTGAAACTAGCTTTGGACCGAAACGTCCTCAAACTAACAATGGACCGCAATGTCCTGAGACTAGCTACGGACTGAAACGTCCTAAAACTACTACAAACCGCTGCATCCTTGGGCCGACGCAAAAAAAGGTACGTCCGTAAGAGAAATAGGCACGAATGAAAACCCGAAAGGGCTCCGTGAGTAAAAACAGCAGGGCTACCGGCGAGTTTGTGAAAACTCGAAAGGGCGCAGACTCGTAAAAAAATTCGTGCATACTTGCAAGGTCCTCTCGACCTTGTAAGGAGAAAATACCTGCGTGAGACCTTACGACTCACAAAAGAGCAACACACTTAGGGATCCCCATGATTTCTAAGAAGAAATTACACTTACGAGATCCTTAAGACTCGTAAGGAGAACCCTCTTTTAAGACCCTCACGGCTCACAAGATTCAAAAGCCTTAAGCTACAGGGATCTGAACCTGTTCTTAAACCAACATATCCCCCGATTTACCCTACAGGCGGTCAATATTGGCTCTTGTATACAATCCACAGGCACAAATAAACGTCTCCCCCACCAAGTTCCACCAATGGCGTGAAATGTCCTCACGAGGTGAACGACACTTGTAAGTCCTCTCGACTTATAAAGAGAAAACGCTCTTGTAAGATCCTTACGACTTATAAGAGAACATACACTTAGGAATTCTCACGATTCTTAAGGAGAAAATACACCTATGAGATCCTCACGACTCGTAGGGAGAAACATCTTTATGAGACCCTTATGGCTCATGAAGTCAAAAGCCTTAGTCGACGGGATCCTAACCCTGTTTGCTAAGCCATCTTTGTTCGAATCGACAAAGGCAAAATGATGATTCGCTCCTGGAAATATCCTAGTTGTAGCGATACTGATGCTTAAATCGATAGCAAATTCCAAGTCATTTCACGACAAGTGATGATTCGCTCCTGGCAATACTCCAGTCGCAGCAATGCTGATGCTAAGATTGGTATCAGATCTCAGGTCCATACTCGCAACAAAATCAGCGAGCCAAAAATACAAAATATATATATATATATAGCTGAAATGATTGGGCACCAAGAAAAATAGATGAAATGATTGGGCAATCGCGACTTTCGCGATATAAAAAGCTGAAATGTTAGAGCATCGCGGAAGAAAATAAAAAAAATGAAAGAAGGGAACTTTTGCCCTGCAGGTAGTCTATAATGACCCATGTATACAATCCATGGGCATAAGCGAAAATGAAACTACATTTCCCCACTGGGCTGCGTCAAAGGGAAGTCAGATCTCGATGACCACATCTATAACCTAAAGATCAACAACGTCATTTCTTCTCACTCCAACCAGATGCAGACGTGATGCCAACAATCGACCTCAGAGTCGCAACGAAGTGGAGCCATGGCAAAATCCCTAGTTCCAAATCTCGACGGCCATATTTACAGCCTGGAGACCAACAGCGGCATTCCTCCTCATTCCAGCAGGATACGGACGCGACGCCATCAGTCGGAGCAATGGCAAAGTCCCTAGTTCCAAAACTCTACAGTTCACAGGCAACCTAGAGTCAACTCCGACACCACAGAAAGCGGAGCAAGTCAACCCCGACACCGTAGAAAACGGAGCAAGTCAACCTCGACACCACAGAAAACGGAGCAAGTCAAACCCGACACCGTAGAAAGCGGAGCAAGTCAACCCCGACACCGCAGAAAGCGGAGCAAGTCAACCACGACACCGTAGAAAACGGGGCAAGTCAACCCTGACACCGTAAAAAGCGGAGCAAGTCAACCCCGACACCGCAGAAACGGAACAAGTCAACCCTGAAACCGTAGAAAGCGGAGCAAGTCAACCCCGACACCGCAGAAAACAGAGCAAGTCAACCCTGATACCGTAGAGAGCAAAGCAAGTCAATCACGACATCGCAGAAAGCGGAGAAAGTCAACCAATAATCTCTCGGTTCGTTTCGACTCATAGGGGAAAGCCTTAGGCAATGGGGATAAGGACCTATTTCCTAAGCATTGAGACCCTACAAGTCGGCCCAAGATGGGCCATTGTATACTATTCACGGTCACACTCTCCAAAGTCGAATCTCGACAAGGAGGGAAGCAACCATTTACGAGTCCTCTCGACTTGTGAAAGGGAAAAATTCTCTTGTGAGATCCTTATGACTCTCGAGAGAAAATACACACTTAGGAATCCTCACGATTCATAAGGAGAAATTTCACCTACGAGATCCTCTCGACTCGTAGGGAGAAAAGTCTTTATGAGACCCTCACGGTTCATAAAGTTGAAAAGTCTTAGGCAACAGACCTGAACCTGTTTTCTAAGCCATCGCTACCCTACAAGGAGGTTAAGATGGACTGCTATCTACTATCTACAGGCCACATTTACTAAAGTAACATGCCAATGATATAGCAAAGAAAAGAAAGCGATAGTACAAGATAAAAAAATGTCTTTTATTCATGAATCCAATTGAGTACAAGATAGATCATATAAAAGAATAAAAAAAATGAATGAATGCATGTTATTCATAGATTATAAATTTTCAGTCGATACAAAGGCGGCTACTAAGAAGGAGGCGTCTTCAGTAAGTCAGCAAGCCGCTCGCGCACTCCTCTCAACTCCTTTTCACGGTCAGTCGCCGCGGCCAACTCTGCTTCAATTCGAGCCCGTTGCTGCAAACAGGATGAAAGTTTCTCATCGATTTCCCGCTGAGCAACTTCGCGACTCTGTGTAATCCGCTCAGTGAAGTCGAGCTTCTGCCTCGATACCAGCCCGTCAGAAATACATCGTTGGAGGCCTTCAAAAATAGCTTTCAGCTGTGCAGCGTTCGCTTTAACCTGGGCACGCAATTTGACAGACTCAATGGAAGCCGCCTCACGTTCCTTTCACCTTAGGGTCGCCTCTTATTCAAAATGAAGAAGGAAAGGAACACTATGCTCAACCCATGCAGCTCGCTGGGAGTTCAAAGCCGATACTTCCGGAGCGGGACGCTTGAACTCAATCTCATGCAGGCAAGCCTCGATCTTTTTGCAATAATTAACCTAAGACTCGACGACACCTTCGTCATGGAAATTCACGAGCGTTGCCAGCATAGGATTAGTTTCAACAGAAAAATCTGCAGCCAATGCGAGGGCATCGGCTTCAAGATCCTTGACGAACTCGCTCAACATTCGCAGGCTAGTCGCAGCACCCCTGGAAGATGGGCGTTTAGCAAAGGGCCCTACCGGCATTGGGATACGAGATTCAAAGGGAGCTGGAGCCGGTGCGATTGCTTCAAAACAAATTGTGGTCAAATATCGACTCAGCAGGTAAAGAAATACATGAGCAATGGAGTCTACTATATCGGCTGTGGCAGACGGCAAAATTGGGAGTACCGGAGGTGCGGCTATCCCCTCGTCTCCTCTTCTGATTCGTGACGCCGCGATCAATATAAAGAAGACTTAGCAACAATACGGCTATTTATAAAAAAAGGGGGAAAACCATAGTTGAAGGATATACTAACCAATACCAGCAAGAAGAATGACTTCCCACTGGAAGGAGAAATGCGGGTTCAGCACCTGCTAAAGATGGTCAAAAAGGACTCCTGCAAAGTTGAGATAAAAAATGGTCGGTACAAGGAGGATGATACCCACAAGGAAACTGATAAATCGCAAATCTATACCTTCCAGCATTTCGGAGGACATAGGAGAAGGCGAGGGAACAACAACTGTCATGGCGGCGACTGGAGGTGCTTCAGATGGAACAATCTCAGCATTCGCTGCACTTACAAACAAAACATCGTCAGAAGAAGCTGAACGGGGTTGTGAAATAAAAAGAACAATGACTCAAGGCATACCTGACGGGTCATCAACCAAAACCGCGATGGAAGCATCACCTGGCGTTGCGGCTTCTTCACTCTCTCGCAGAGGAGTAGTCTCTGCACCTATGGCTTCGTCCCCTGATTCGACGACGGCCATCGTGATGCTTGCGACGCCCGCCGATACCAGGGAGCCACACGGGGAAAGGGCAGCGGTCTGGACGGTCCCGGATTCTAGAGAAAGGGTAGCAACTACGGGCACGGTGACCGTCAGGGTTTCACCCGTCATCCCATCGGCGAGACTTGGACCTGCAGAAAATGCATATGTCAAAACTCGAAGATTTAGTTCTAATGAAAAAACTCTCAGTATTACATTACCTTGGAGCATCTTTTCAGTTTCTTTCCGAGCTGCACGCGCTACTTGTCTACGGGCGGTAGACAACACAGGGAGAACATCTGCCGAAAGGGTATCAGGAATCGCAATGACGCTTGAGCCTGCATCCATGGCCAAACTGGCATCGCTTTCCCTCGCCGCACGCTTCCTACACTTCTTTTCGGTCTTAGCAGTGAGAAGAAATCTCCTCAAGACCTCTGTCAAAAGGACGTCATCGTCTGAACCAAGCTCTGCCTCTGGAGCTGTTACAGCGTCTGTCATTGGCTGCTTGAGCAAAGCCTTTTGCGGTAATACTGAGGGAGCTGGGGCCTCAATAGATGGCTCTGGAAGCATCGCCGCATCACCACACGGGATCGACACCACACTCGGGATAACCTGAGTCAAGGTAATTCCTGCAATAAGATGAAAGTAAGAGTCAGAGCACGAATAAAGAAAGGAATGAAGACACAATGAGCTTAATTATACCAAGGCTCAAAGAAGCGCGGAGCATCTCTTCCTCTTCGAAAGTCATGATGGAAGCCGTGAGAGCCTCTTCGGCAGAAATACCTGTTGCAGAAAAGGGCATTAGTAAAGCATAATAATAAGGAAGGAATAAAAAGGGAGAAAATACAACTGAAGTATACCCGACTTCGCGATGGTGAGTAGCGCCGCTTCTTCGCGGGCCAGTCGCTCAGAGGCCAGAAGGGCAGCCTGGAGATCGGTGTCGGTCGCAAGCATGTCGAACAAATCCTCATTAGTGTCGTACTCACATAAGCCTTCGCTGTAGGGAGCATGGGGCTCCTGGCCGAGTACAACGTCAGCAGAAAAGAGCGACTTCTTCTTCTTCTGTGAACGACCGGCGGCCGATAACACGAGCTTGCGCTTGGCGGGCAATTTTGGACGACGAGTTCCAATCTCTATACCCACGCCAGACTCAAAAAACGTTGCAGCTGCTATTTCCACAGGAACACGGGGGAGAGGCTTCTCAAGAAGAGCGCACGGGAGCGCAACCGCAACAACTTCTCTTAGGGAAGGAAGAACAATGGTCCGTAGCTTTAGGGGAACAACTGGATTACCAGCAGGGGATACACCCTTGTGATCAAGCAGCAGCCACTTTTCTTACCTTATGACAGCACCCGTCGTGGGATGGTATCACGCCACGTATGCGTTCGTGGCTTTCGGAACACAACTCGGCTCACTGATCAAAAAGTTGGACCCGGTGTTTAGTCCCATGAAATGGTGCAAAGCGCTCCGGATACCCTCTTCAGTAGCAACCGGTTCTGCCAGAAAGGCCTCGAGGGGAACAACCTGGTTGTAACCCGACTGTTGGGCAAAACAGTGTGGATTATACCTCATGAAAAGCACCGAGTCGTTTTTCCTGAACACTAAGAAGCCCGGTCTGATCGAGTACAGATGCAAGATCTCCCGAGCTTTCAACATGGGAGCCCCGTATTTAAAGGTGTCACGCAGTGGTTGCACCACCTTAGTGGACTCCTTACCGAAAGTCAGGACCCTATCGACAAAGGTCATGCCATCCCTGACCATACGCGGGAGAAGGACCAGGCCCCGAGCCTCTCGCTGTGACGCATCCAAAGAAGAAGCGTCAACTAGGAACATGACCCGAGGAAAATTATAGCTGTCATAGAAATGGGGCCATTTGTGGACTCCGAAAGCGCCGAGCACATGAAGCTCAATCCACGACGTGAAATAATGCAGCGGGAAGTTTATGGGTTGCACCCCCGGCTGAGTGGTGTTTGCCGCTGAGCTGAGGCCATGATACAAATGAGCCAGCCCAGCGATCCCGACGGCAACCCGCGTCCCTTCAACCATTCGATGAGCCGGGTAGAAAACGGGCAGCCTCATATAGCGAGGGTGCATCGGAAGCACGAACCAGTTCAACGACAAGCCGATAAACCCCAGGAAGAACGTCTCTTCATCGACGTCTGAAGTAGCAAGCTCTACGAAAGGAAAGATCGGGTATCCGGAATGAAGAAGTTTTTCAAATCTGCTTCCGCCGTCGGCTGGCTATCCAAACCAAAACCAAATAGGTCATCGAGTTTAGTGAACTTCGCAGCTTGTTTTGACAAAACATCCGAGTGAAGAAAGCCAGCGATGAAATCTGCGAAGCTGACCTCATGCCTTCCGGATTTGAGAAACAGATCCTCATAAATATTCAACACCTTGATCAGACTCGGGAATCGATGTTGAATATCATTATCCGTAGTAAGACCCAGCACCATTATTTGGTGGCGAAGATGTACTCGTCAGGAGGAAGTAGCTCCTCGTAATGTTCTCCTCTGACAGGTAAGCCGGAGATCTCCGCTGTTCCCCTCCGAAAGACGGCGCGACGGGGACGTCTCGCCTGAGATTTGGGGCAGATGCTAATTGGTGCTATCCGTCTATCTCTCCGAAGATGCCAAGTTGATTTATGGCACCGTGTATCGGAGGTTTAGACGGATGCGTCCGATGTAGCGGACTTCGTTAGATTCCCCCTCGCACGAGGGGTTTTGATTGTGGGGACGCTCTTCCCTACAGGCGCAAGCCCCTGCAGTTAATTATGCTACCGCACTGCGGTAACCACTTTATCCTTCTCCAGATGGTCACTTCGTGTCGTGTGTGTTTATTTTGTGTTTAGTTTCCCGTGGATTGTATACGGAGGCTGAGTTATGTCGTCGCCCGTAGGCGTGGACTAGTCCAAATCCGTATTATCTTAGATTTTGGTTTGGGGGTTTGGGTTTAAGGATACGTTAGCCTCAATGGAGACTAAGATCGACTTAAACGTTTGTTAAGGATACGTTAGCCTAGTTTTTAGACTAAGATCGACTTAAACGGGATCGTTTAGATCCAACAATAGAGCAATTAAGGGAGCCATGTTGTTTAGTTTAGTGACATCACGGTCAGTAGGTAGTTTAAGGACATTGCGGTCCATAGGTAGTTTAAGGACATTGCGGTCCAATGTTAGTTTTAAGACGTTGCGGTCAAGGTTAAGGACGTCATAGTCCGTGGATTTAAGGACTCCACAGTCCGATATTAGTTTTAAGACATCACGGTCAAGGTTAAGGACGTCATAGTCCGTTGTTAGTTTTAAGACATTCCGGTCAAGGTTAAGGACGTCATAGTCCATGGGTTTAAGGACCCCACAGTCGGATGTTAGTTTTAAGACATCCCGGTCAAGGTTAAGGACCTCATAGTCCATGAGTTTAAGGACCCTACAGTCTGTATCAATGTGTGGTCATCGGGACCCGTCACCTCTTTGAAGACGTTGAGGAATTACAACGCCAGGTATCAAAGGAGTGAAAAGATGTACCCTTAAACCGAGGTAGATTAAATAATCTTTGGCCCAATTTGGAACCAAGACCAATTAATCATATTATGAGCCCATTGGCTCAGTTAAGTCTGAATTGAGGACTTATGGCTAGCTTGGGCTAAGTCCAATCATGCTTAGGATATGGGCCATCTGTTGGTCCATTGAAGGAGAGGCTTTGCCTCTGGAAACTTAGCCAATTGGGCTAAAGCTAGTGTTGAACACTAGAGACCAACAGTGTTGAACACTGGGAATAAGATTAACAAGTTAGTGTTAAACACTAAAAGATAATCAGTGTTGAACACTGGGAACAGAGTTTTCAAATTAGTGTTAAACACTAAGACAAATCAGTGTTAAACACTGGGAACAAAGATTTCAAATCGGTGTTAAACATTGGGAGCAGAATTTTCCAAATTAGTGTTTGAACACTAAGAAAATCAGTGTTAAACACTGGAAATGGAGTTTTCAAACTAGTGTTAAACACTATCGAAATCAGTGTTAAATACTGGGAACAGATCACCAGTTTAATGCTAAATATGGTAAGAGAAGAGATCACATGGGAGCACGTGATGGCTGTTAGGTCCACGTTGCCTCTCCCGGTACTTTCATGGTGGCGGAAACGGTAAAACAAAAAATTTTCTGGACTTGGTAACATGAACCGTAAAAGCCGGATCTTTACTAAACAATACACTAGCAACCTAACTAGAGATTTATCTACTCGGTTAGGGGTTATACCTCAACTTGAACTCCTTCTCTTCTTGTTGTTCTTCTCCTTGCTTGCTCTTTGTAGTAGTTTGAATGGCTTCCCCTCCTCGTCTCCTCTTTGTCGAAGATAGATCCACCTGAGGGCTTCATCCTTGCGGTCCTTTCTCGATCTTGAGAGAACTAAGGTATCCGGCTTGCTAGACCTTCTACCTTAGAGCGAGTAAAGTGTACTTTGGGGTGTTATATTTTCAAGGAGATGATTCTCAACACATGAGATTTGCTCTCCTTGAACTAGAGGAGGAAGAAGATGAAGTGAAGAGAGAGAAACCAAAATGATAGAATGATATGGTATTTTACAACCATAACAAATATGTGATTTTCTAATAATAATATTAATTCAAAATGAAAAAGGTGATGGATGGATTGAAGAAACCATTATCATATCACAATAAATGAATTTTGCAAAGATCAAAGAGCATCTGAAAAGGGTAATGATGATGGTCAATGTTTCAAACCTAGTCAACTAGTCAACCATGGTCAACAAGTCAACAAACCCAACCATGACACAATTTCATTTAATTAATATTATTAATTGATAAATCACAAGATCATTAGGGTTTGGAAAAATACGACTGTCAACTGTGCATACACACCCGTTCCAAAACCCTAATGAACAAACTCTTCCTCCGCCTCAATCAACTGTGCATACACACCCGCATTCATGTTCCGAGGAACATGAACACTATGAGATAAAACTAACCCCAAAGCATATACTAGGATCCGGCTCAAACCAGAGCCCACTAGTAATGACTGTCCGGACACCAAACGTGTACAAGTGCGCGGATGTGAACGAACCCTGTCGCAAAACCATGCGACCTCTACTCTGTTTTGCCCAAAGGCGAGTAACCCTCTGTGTGGGACTCTAAAGACTCGACACTATGCTGGCAGTGGGGTTAATCACAGACCGCAAGCGGCACTAGCTGTACGTAACGGTCCCCAGGTAGATGCCGATAAGAAGACTGATGAGGTGAACCCATCCGAACTCCTACTGAGTCTGTATGATGACAATCTCCGTACAGTCCGGTCTGTTCGTATGATACATCGCATGGCGGACCTAGGGGGGCGGTAAACGTCAGTCCCCTAATAGCGGTACAAGTCGTGTCGGAGTGAAGCCCAGAACACCCTGAGATAACACCGGAAACCTACCAGTATATCTCGCTTGCCCTAGCCAGGGACTACTCGTGTAATGGCTCTCCTAGACACAGCGCGATGTCAACCCCCAATACCGGGAGAGACGAATCCTGTCTAACCGTCACTGCCTCCAAGTGCTTCGAGACTGCTCCCAACTACTACCTGTTTGCACGACTCAGTGGAGCCGTGGTAGGGTAGTAATCAAAGAACAGTGGGAACACACTTGAGGTGAAGCGACAGTGTCAAGTTAGCAGACTAAGCTGTACTCATGTCACCTGGGAACTGATAATTGACGACAGGTATAATACCAACCATCAGTTCCCGACGAGTCCTGTCCAGTGTACTCGTAACCTAACGAGCACCCGCATACTATCTCAAGTACGACGTACTGACGGCTGTGGGACAGACCGTCTCCCGTGCTGGGATGAGAAGCGCATACGCTAGTCTACTCCGGAATATCGATGCCCTATCTTGATACTCCCATGACTAGGGACGTGTATAAGGATGTGCTTGTGGATTACCTAGCCCCCACGAGTGTGATCGCCATCACAACGCCGGTAATCAAGCAAAGATTCTAAGGACTCTACTAATGCGTATAGGTGATATAACAAATAAACACACGTGTACACATTAAAGCAGAGACAAACCAAGTAGCATACTACTATATTGAGCAAGATTGTCTGTACAACTGTGAATATCCCAAGCTTCCATCAAGTAATATACATACTAGTATGATACAGTAATGGCCTCTAGGGCATATACACTAACAATCTCCCACTTGCACTAAGGCCATGTACTGGCGTATCGAAGACCTATCATCTCGATCAGCCGCTCGAACTGAGTCTGGGGTAAGGCCTTCGTGAATGGGTCCGCTGTGTTGTCCTTTGTGTCCACTCTCCGCACCTCGATCTCCTGGCGATCAATGATCTCCCTGATCAGGTGATACCGCCTTAAGATGTGCCTGGATTTCTGATGGGACCTTGGTTCCTTCACTAAAGCTATAGCCCCATTGTTATCGCAATACAAAGGTATTGGGTCAACAATGGACGGAACCACCTGAAGTTCACTAATGAACTTCTTCATCCAGACCGCCTCTTTTGCGGCATCGCTTGCAGCAATGTATTTAGCCTCCATCGTCGAGTCTGCGACGGTATCCTGTTTGGAACTCCTCCAACATACCGCCCTCCGTTGAGGGTAAACACAAAACCCGAGACAGACTTGCTGTCATCTTTGTCACTCTGGAAGCTTGAATCGGTAAAGGACTCGACCCTGAGGTCTCCATTACCGTAAACCAAGAACATCTCCTTAGTCCTTCTCAGGTACTTGAGAATGTTCTTCACTGCTGTCCAGTGGTCCTCACCTGGGTCTGACTGATACCAGCTTACCGTGCTCAGCGCATAAGCTACATCTGGTCTTGTACATAGCATCGCATACATTATAGATCCTACCGCCGAAGCGTAGGGTATAGTGCTCATGCGAACCCTCTCCTCGTCAGTCTTAGGAGACATCTTCTTGGAGAGGGTAATTCCGTGCAATGCGGGTATGTTACCGCGCTTGGAACCCTCCATACTAAATCTCTTTAGTACGGTCTCTATGTACCTGGACTGCGAAAGTCCCAGTAGTCTCTTGGATCTATCTCTATAGATCTTGATTCCCAGAATGTACGAGGCATCACCCAGGTCCTTCATGGAGAACCTTTGTGACAAAAATAGCTTGACCGATTGTAGCATAGGAATATCATTTCCTATCAAAAGAATGCCGTCCACGTACAAGACTAGGAATACGACAGTTCGTCCTACAATCTTCTTATAGACACAGGGTTCATCTTTGTTCTTGATGAAATCAAATTCCTTGATTATCTCATCAAAACAAATGTTCCAGCTCCGCGATGCCTGCTTTAATCCATAAATGGATTTAAGCAACTTGCGCACCTTTCCGCTGCTCCCACTGTCTACGAAACCTTCTGGTTGATCCATGTAAACGCACTCTTCCAAACAACCGTTTAGGAAAGCCGTTTTAACATCCATCTGCCAGATTTCATAGTCATGGAAGGCAGCAATGGCAAGTAGGATCCGAATGGATTTGAGCATAGCCACCGGAGAAAAAATTTCGTCATAGTCCAAACCAGGTCTTTAACGAAAACCTTTTGCAACGAGTCTAGCCTTATAGGTTTCCACCTGCCCATCTACACCAAGTTTCCTTTTGTAGATCCATTTGCATCCAACGGGTTTTACCCCAGGTGGAGCAATATCCAAGGTCCACAATTTATTGGCGTACATGGACTCCATTTCGGATTGCATTGCTTCCTGCCACTTATCAGAGTCCCTACTGATAATGGCCTTCCTGAAACTGGTAGGGTCATCTTCTTCCAAGATGCAATCCTCTAGATCCCCGTCTATGAGAAAACCGTAGTATCTCTTGGGCGGATGAGAAATCCTACCAGATCTGCGGAGTGGCTGAGGTTCGTCTGGGTTTATTGAATTCTGAGGTTCTGTCAAATCTTCAGTTTCATTTTGTGGTCGCTGAATTTCTTCCAGTTCTACCGAACTCCCACTTGTTTCTTTTGCAAGAAATTGCCACTCTAAAAAGGTGGCGCGGCGAGATACAAACACCTTCTGTTCCTCGGTGTGGTAGAACAGATATCCTGTGGAGTTCCTAGGATATCCCACAAATTTACATAGAACTAAACGTGCCTGAAGTTTGTCCGGATTTTGTACTTTTACATAGGCCGGACAACCCCATATCTTAATACGTTTAAGATACGGCTTCTTTCTATTCCATATCTCGAACGGCGTTTTAGGCACAGATTTAGACGGAATATCGTTCAATAGATATGCTGCTGTCAACAGTGCATGTCCCCAAAATGAAAGAGGTTACTCGGCATTACTCATCATGGAGCGAACCATATCCAGTAGGGTACGATTCCTCCGCTCCGATACACCGTTGTGCTGTGGTGTATAAGGAGGAGTAAGCTGAGAGAGAATACCATTCTCTTTTAAGTAATCTAGGAATTTCGTGCTTAAGTACTCCCTTCCTCTATCAGACCGGGGGATCTTGATACTTTTGCCAGTCTGGTTCTCTACTTCCTTTCTGAATTTCTCAAAAGCTTCAGATTTGTGTTTCATCAGATACACATATCCGAACCTAGAGAGATCGTCAGTGAATGTGATGAAGTAGGAGAACCCATCCCTTGCATGTATAGACATCGGACCACATACATCACTATGTACGAGTCCCAAGAGCTCTGCTGCTCTTTCTCCATGTTCGGTGAACGGAGATTTGGTCATCTTCCCTTTGAGACAAGACTGACAAGTTTCATAAGATGAAAACTCGAACGCATCCAAGAGTCCATCTTTATGCAACTTACTCAGTCTTTTCTCTCCGATATGACCAAGTCTACAATGCCACAAGTAGGATTCATTCGTATCTGAATTCTTCCTCTTGCGTGTGTTTTGTACATTGAGAACTGTATTCTGATTTAGAATGTAGATACCATTACACAGTGTACCTTCTACAACCAGTACCTTATGAAGGTAAATGTTCATGATATTTCTATCAAGAACAAAGTTATATCCATCTTTATTGAGTAAAGAAACTGATATGATGTTGCAAACCATGGAAGGTACATAGTAGCAATCGTTCAAAATCATAGTCTTGCCATTTGGCAATACTAGGTGATATTCACCGACGGCTGCCGCATTAACTTATGCTCCGTTCGCTACTCTGAGCGACATATCACCCGGTGCAACTTTCCTACTTTTTCTCAGTCCCTGCAATAAATTACAGATATGAGATCCTGATCCGGTATCAAGTACCTTGGAGGTAGGGCTGACCGTAAAACAGTTCTCAATTACAAGAACACCTGAAGTAGATGCAAAACCATGCTTCTTCTTCAACTGGGTATCCTGGGAATCCATACAATCCCCTTTCCCTTGCTCATACTTATGACTGTTGTCACAAGCTAGAGCTGAACCAACGTTCCCCAGCCCCGATTAAGAATTCGGATCGGTCAAGCGATACATTTTATTATCTTGATTAGGGCGTGAAAAGGTTGCTACCTGGAGAGAGAGAGAAAAGAAACACTCAGCGTGCGCTCTTGCAAGATTAGATTGGTTTATTAGTTTATCTAACCAGGATGTCTCCCGCTGTTTCCTCAAATTCTTCTTAAAACCTTTTAAAAGAAGAACTAGTCGGGATTTAATTCACGTCACAATACTTGCTTAACCTTTCAGCCAGGCTAGTGTCGGTACTTCGAGGGAGGTTTTCCAACGCTTTCGCGAAGTTCCTTAATTTAATAACCTCTTTTCCCTGGGGGCGTAGCCCCGCTAACACCTTTCTAGACACCTACTAGGTTTATAGCATTGATCGTTAAGTGAAAATAATCTCCCGAGAGTAATCCAACTCATCAGTGGGATCGGGATCCAAATATCATCGCGTGATAAAACTGAAGGAATCCTACAAGAATCATCACACTCCAAGTGGTATGCAACACTAGCAAGTTTCAGTACTTTTGAAACTCCCGATGTGGTTTTTGCCCCTAGGACCCAAGTGACCTTGACTGAGCCAACATATCAAAGGATCCTAGTCAAGTTCAACCCGTCATTATCTTGACCGCATTAGACCCAGCCGTACGAGTCCTTGACTGAGACAAAATGACCGCACGACTGTCCTAACCAATCACTTTGTATCCAACGGAAAAATATTACATAGCTACCGTACACTACGCCTCGGCTGAGCACGAAATACGTAGCACGAATACTAAGCAATATCAATCCGAAACGACGGAGAGCTACGACTGGGTTTTGGCGAAAACCCGTTAACGTAATGAACTTGATATCGTTGAAGGAACGTGATACACTTTTTTTGAAAAATATAGTGGCGAAAAACTTTTGCTAAAGAGGTCACTCCCTGTGAAGGGATCTCGGCTCTTTCCTCGTCGAATGAGGTGCAGGATATTCCAAACCGAATACCTCGATGCAAAGCAAGAATAATCGACTATAGTAAAGTTATTACCCTGATGCAAACTTTTGTCCAAGGGGTCACTCCCGATGAAGGGATCTCGGCCCTTGCCTCGTCGACTGAGGTGCTGGTCATTCATAACCGAATACTTCGATGCAAAGCAAAAGTGAAAGTTCTTGTAATAACAGCCTTTTTTTGAAAAATTGTTCCAACAACGTCTTTTAGGTTTATTTTCTTGCATTAGTTCTTTTAATGCGCCCCATCATTTAAATCCTACCATTGCAGAAAACAACCAAAATATGACGTACGCTTATGCCATTCACATTCGCCACGGGGCCCCGTCATCACCCGTTAGGTTACTTAACTAACGACAGAGCGGGGGCTGGGCTAGCGCGGCTAAAAAACATAAGCAACGCCTAAATAGTTATTATATATAGATATATAATAATGATAGCCAATCCAGATCATAGATGAACACTTTGGATATACTAGGAACCCGCGATTCGTTCGAGCCTGCAACGAAAAACGGATTACACGGTCGCGATGAATAGCCAAAACCCCACCTAAGACCCCTACGGGTGCGGCAAACTACCCGCCAAGTACCCGAAGCAAAGCAACCTCCCTCAACACTGTGAGTAGGCCACTCGGCACTTCGAGATACCCGGTAGTTTGTGTACCCCCTCTATGGGTCTATCCTAGGAGCAAAAACAGTAAAAAGAATAATACAATGACGGCTACAACCCCGACCCGGTTGTGCAGCCATACAAATAATATTACAACAATTTACAAATTTATTACGTGAATGAAAGAAAAAGAAACTCTCATCTCACATCCACCCCGGCTATTCATCCGCGACAATCCAACGAGTTCATATACACAAACCATCAGCATTACAGATCACAGATATGTATAACCCCCACTAATCGACGTATAGCAATTAGTAGACGTTCAATACACATATAACATCACAGATACAACCATTAGCCAAAGTCTACAGAACATCGACCAAAAAAATACGGATTTTTGAGCCCCAAAAACAAATTTTTCTTTCTGGAAAATCTGGGCAGAAAAGTCATATACCAAAAATCACAAAATACCCAAATAAGAATACTGCAGAAAACCGATCCCACAACCAAGCTAACTCGGCCGCGGTTCCGCGGCATAAGCAAGCTTATGCCGTGGTTCCACGGTGCTTTAGCCGAGTTAGGGGATCGAATTTCTCCAGTTTTCTAACAAAAGCCTGAGCCAATTTTTAGTGTATGATTTATTATCTTTTGAGCAGAAAAAAATCGGCAGAAACTTGAAATTTCCGGGGTGTTTTGCGGTTTTTCGTCCGGTCGAAATTCTAAATACTTTGCTAATATGCTAGGGTGTGTTTAGTTAGGCTCTGATACCTCTGTTAGGTCCACGTTACCTCTCCCGGTACTTTCGGGGTTGCGGAAACGGTAAAACAAAAATTTTTCTGGACTTGGTAACATGAACCGTAAAAGCCAGATCTTTACTAAACAATACACTAGCAACCTAACTAGAGATTTATCTACTCGGTTAGGAGTTATACCTCAACTTGAACTCCTTCTCTTCTTGTTGTTCTTCTCCTTGCTTGCTCTTTGTAGTAGTTTGAATGGCTTCCCCTCCTCGTCTCCTCTTTGTCGAAGATAGATCCACCTGAGGGCTTCATCCTTGGGCTCCTTTCTCGATCTTGAGAGAACTAAGGTATCCGGCTTGCTAGACCTTCTACCTTAGAGCGAGTAGAGTGTGCTTTGGGGTGTTATATCTTCAAGGAGATGATTCTCAATACATGAGATTTGCTCTCCTTGAACTAGAGGAGGAAGAAGATGAAGTGAAGAGAGAGAAACCAAAATGATAGAATGATATGGTATTTTACAACCATAACAAATATGTGATTTTCTAATAATAATATTAATTCAAAATGAAAAAGGTGATGGATGGATTGAAGAGACCATTATCATATCACAATAAATGAATTTTGCAAAGATCAAAGAGCATCTCAAATGGGTAATGATGATGGTCAATGTTTCAAACCTAGTCAACTAGTCAACCATGGTCAACAAGTCAACAAACCCAACTATGACACAATTTCATTTAATTAATATTATTAATTGATAAATCACAAGATCATTAGGGTTTGGAAAAATACGACTGTCAACTGTGCATACACACCCGTTCTAAAACCCTAATGAACAAACTCTTCCTCCGCCTCAATCAACTGTGCATACACACCCGCATTCATGTTCCGAGGAACATGAACACTATGAGATAAAACTAACCCCAAAGCATATACTAGGATCCGGCTCAAACCAGAGCCCACTAGTAATGACTGTCCGGACACCAAACGTGCACAAGTGCGTGGATGTGAACGAACCCTGTCGCAAAACCATGCGACCTCTACTCTGTTTTGCCCAAAGGCGAGTAACCCTCTGTGTGGGACTCTAAAGACTCGACACTACGCTGGCAGTGGGGTTAACCACAGACCGCAAGCGGCACTAGCTGTACGTTACGGTCCCCAGGTAGATGCCGATAAGAAAACTGATGAGGTGAACCCATCCGAACTCCTACTGAGTCAGTATGATGACAATCTCCGTACAGTCCGGTCTGTTCGTCTGATACATCGCATGGCGGGCCTAGGGGGCGGTAAACGTCAGTCCCCTAATAGCGGTACAAGTCGTGTCGGAGTGAAGCCCAGAACACCCTGAGATAACACCGGAAACCTACCAGTATATCTCGCTTGCCCTAGCCAGGGACTACTCGTGCAATGGCTTTCCTAGACATAGCGCGATGTCAACCCCCAATACCGGGAGAGATGAATCCTGTCTAACCGTCACTGCCTCCAAGTGCTTCGGGACTGCTCCCAACTACCACCTGTTTGCACGACTCAGTAGAGCCGTGGTAGGGTAGTAATCAAAGAACAGTGGGAACACACTTGAGGCGAAGCGACAGTGTCAAGTCAGCAGACTAAGCTGTACTCATGTCACCTGGGAACTGATAACTGACGACAGGTATAATACCAACCATCAGTTCCCGACGAGTCCTGTCTAGTGTACTCGTAACCTAACGAGCACCCGCATACTATCTCAAGTACGACGTACTGACGGCTGTGGGACAGACCGTCTCCCGTGCTGGGATGAGAAGCGCATACGCTAGTCTACTCCGGAGTATCGATGCCCTATCTCGATACTCCCACGACTCGGGACGTGTATAAGGATGTGCTTGTGGATTACCCAGCCCCTATGAGTGTGATCGCCATCACAACGCCGGTAATTAAGCAAAGATCCTAAGGGCTCTACTAATGCGTATAGGTGATATAACAAATAAACACACATATACACATTAAAGCAGAGACAAACCAAGTAGCATACTACTATATTGAGCAAGATTGTCTGTACAACTGTGAATATCCCAAGCTTCCATCAAGTAATATACATACTAGTATGATACAGTAATGGCCTCTAGGGCATATACACTAACAATGGCATCCAAAAGGTGGGGCCAGATCCCCTTCATTTTGTTTTACAAATAAGTGTTTAACACTTTTAATTCTGAAGGCCATCACGTGTGGGCACGTGATGGGGGCTTACGCTTTGATCTGTTAGGATGTTTATTAGGGGTCACGTGGTGACACATGAGGGCGCTCCAGAGCTTCTTTTCTATGGATCTTTACAGGGGTCAGGTGGTAACACGTGACCCTGTTCCTTTGCTGTTTGCAGATTTGTTTATCTTTTTAAGAATTAAATTCTTCATAGGGTTAAACCCTAGCAACAAACTTTAGAAGAATTAAATTCCTGTTTTCTTCTGAAGAATTATATTCTTAGATAGAGTTGAACTCTAGTTTCTTCTCTGTAGGAGTTAAATTCCTCATATATGTGAAGAACTGGATTCTATCATAGGGTTCAACGCTAATAATAACTTTAGAGAAATTAAATTCCCACTTTCTTTTAGAGAATTACTCTTTGATAGAATTAAACCCTTAATTTATATTCTGAGGAATTGAATTCCTATATATGTGAGGAATTAGGTTCTGTCATAGGGTGAAACCCTAATTTCTTCTTTCTTAAGGGAATTAAATTCCTGTTATTTTGACAGAATTAAATTCTTAACTGGTTCTGTTCATTTCAAAGGAATAAAATTCCTATAACATAGGGTTAAACCCTAATTTTATTTCAAAGGAATTAAATTCCTATAGTTCCGTGAGAATTAAATTCTCAAACTTCCATTCTCTCTCCATGCTTTAGATTTGTATGGCAGGATCTCAACCCAAGGAGAATTAAATTCTCAATTCATGGGGAGATGTGCACTTTGCAGATCCTCTACTAAAGAGAGAACTAAGTTCTTCTTTTTAATATAAGAGTTAAACTCTTTTGAGAATTAAATTCTCTATTTGAAAAGCCTTCCCTTTCTTACTCAAATTTTTCTTCTGCAGCAGATCAAATTCTTCCAAAGTCTCAAGGCTCTATTTCTTTTTCTCTCTATGTCTCTGTATCTCTCTCTCATTTTTTTGTGTATCTCTTGGCTCCTATTTATAGGAGAAGGAGCAGAATTAATTAGTTTTAGTGAATCATTCATTGAGAGATCTGATTTGTATTCATTAGAGATTTGATTTGCATTCATCATTCATTTGGACCTTTGGATTATTAGGTGAATTTTATTCACCATTGGATTTTAAATCCAAAGATATTCCTTAGTTATTTCGGTTAGATTTTAAGGGGAAATCTTTCCAAGTTCAAGATTTTTCCATAGATAGGTGATATTTAATCACCTTTAAATATTTAATCTAATCGGTTCCAAATAATCATTCTCCTTTGGAAAGATTTGAATGCTGTTCAGAATTTAATTCTGTTAAATAGATAGGCTTTGTGTCACGCCCCGCTTCCCAGAGTACGCTAGATTGGGCACGTGACATAGCCAACCATGCTACCTATGGGTAGGAAGTATCCATCCACAGTCACATTACGGCTGTAGAGATATCAAGAACAAGATAAAACTATCTAAAACATGTCCATAATCCAGAATAACAGGAGTCAATAATAAATAAATGCGGAAGTAAATGATCCAATGCAAATAACTGAAAAGGGTGTCCCATAATGCGGGCTCACATCAGGAAATAAATGCAGGAAATAAAACTAACTACTACTGAACTCACAGCTCAGGCTGCTGGCTGAAGTACTCCTGCTCGGACTACAACAACGGTACAGAATCTGGGCCATGCAAAACCCAGACGTCAGCGCGTCATGTCATCAAGTAATATAATATGAACAGTGTAACAGGCAATGCAAAATAAACATGAATAAAATGGGAGTAGCAAATAATGTGAATCAAGCAGTGCAGGGTAGTGTGCAGTGGGTAACTAAACTGTTCTATCAAGTTTTCTATTTTATAGTCTTTGAAATCAATTTGAGTAATCCTCCATGTAACTCAAAGGATATGTCCCGTTACCCCCTGGGACCACGGATCAGGAATATGTGAACCAATAGTGGTTCTGTCCCGTTACCCCCCGGGACCACGGATCAGGAAAATTTAAGAGTCACGAATGGCTCTGTCCCGTTACCCCCCGGGACCACGGATCAAGTAATACCCTTTTAAGTTACACTTTAGTTTACACCTTTGATTTCCCAATACCCCCAAGTTATATGTGTCAGGTCAGGTATTCAGTAGTCAAGAACTAATGCCAACACAGGATCAAGTAACAGTAGGTTTGTCTGGATAGACAACAAGAACGGTCCATGAGGACTCCATGTCAGGTTTGTTGGCATTAGACACAGGATCAGGTAACAGGTCCGGTTATGGTACATTGGGTCAAGTCAAGGTAAATGGTACCATGTCAAGTGCATCGTGTAGCAATGTCAAGTCAAGGTACGAACACATCGTGGGTGTACTCACAAACAGATATATAATCGAACAGGGATTGACAATAAATTAAACAATAATAAGCAGTTCATTCAATCACAATAGTGCATTAATACAGAGCAGCCGTTTTATTATATTAACAGGTTAACTTGGTTCTTAGGTTAAAAGTAGCAATTTGTAATTTCTATGTTAACTGTAAAATGATATATGTCATATGACAACAAGATGAGAAAATAACTATACCGAGTTAAGTTTTGCAGGTTTAACGAGTCAAACATATATAATTGCATAGTATAGCATGTAGCAAGTGATACTTGCCTCGACGGGTCGTGAACCGGGAAAAACGGAACGTAACGTCGACGGGGAAACTCGCGACGGACGCACAGTTCACGGATTGAACCCAAACAACGAACAATGGGACCACGCGGATCGGGGTACCTCGCTGGAACGTCTGATCAAGTCGTCGGTACGGCCGGATTCCGGCGAGAAAGAGAACAGTGAACGAAAGATTATGGTATGAAACAAGAAGCAAGAAACGCAAGGAAAATACAAAGAAAGGGGGGAGGAGGATATGAGAGAGTGCTTACGATGATCAGCAGAGGGGTTCCGAAGGTTGACGACGTCACCGGAGCTCCGGCGGTGAACAGTGATCGCGGGAAAAAACTGCCGATGAATGCATTAGCCGAGATAGGAAGAAGAAGGGAAAAGAGAAAGGAAGTATCTTACCGAGGAGCATGCGAGGTCGGGGACAAGAGGACGGGGTCGTCGGCGGCGACAAACGGCGGTTCGACGGCGTGCAGGGCTGCGGGTGGCTGCGGCTGGTGTGCAGGTGGTCATGGGTCTGGTCGGGGTGCACCGGGAGAAGGAGGACGAGGGTGAGGGAAGGACGACGAGGTGATCATTGGCGACGAGATGCTCGAACGGTTGCAGGTGGTCGCGGGTGGTGAGCAGGCGCTGTAGCGGCGAGGGCGAGGCCGCTGCGAGGGTGCAGGCGCACGGGAAGGAGGACGAGGGTTGGTTGAGGCGAGGAGGCGCGGGTGAAGGTGCTGGTGTCGTCGGCGATGGGTTGCGGCGGCGACGGGGATGAGGCGGCTAGGGTTTGCGTTGAGGCTCGAATGGGTTTCTCGTAAGGAGAAAATATGGGGAGGGAAAACAGTAGGTTTTAAAAAAAAGAGAAAGGGAGAAAAAGAGACGGGAGAGAGAGGGGAGAGATGTAGAGAGAGTTAGAGAGATAAAGAGATAGGGAAATTAGAGAGAGAGAGATACGCGAGAGCCAGAGAGAGAGAGAAATAGAGAAAAAGGAGAGGGGCCCACGAGGTTAAGTGCCCACGAGAAAGGCCAGAGAGATTTTCAGGGATTTTAATAATATTTCAAAGATTTGTGAAGGTTAAAAAAAAATAACAGTAATATATATATATATAACGAAATATTATATGGTTAGAATATTATATTAATTTGGGATTTTGGCGCTAAATAAAACATTTCCAAATCGCGCCCGATTTGGGTCCAAAAATTCAAAATTTAAATAATAGGATTTTAAGCGGGTTCCAAATTTTAAAATGAAATGTTTTATGATTAAAAAGCAAACCCCCAAGTCGGACACCTGTACACGCGCGTAGCCGTCCAAACTCGCCCCTTTCACTGAACGGGACGAGAACTCGATGCACGGACGCTACCACACGGCTAGGGGCGTCGAGTAGGCCAAGATGGATATTTTTAATTTTATTTTAGGTGCTAAAATTTGTTATATGCAGAAATGACTTTGCCAGATAAAATTTTACAATAAGACCCAAACAAGCAAGATAAATGAAATGGGTAATATCTAACACTCAACCAGTAACAGAAATAGTAGTATTAGGCTCGGGTGTTACATTATACCCAACTACAAAAGAATTTCGTCCTCGAAATTCCAAGAATACAAGATAGAAAACTACAGGAAAAGGTGAGGAAACTTATGTCGGATCTCGTCTTCTCGCTCCCACGTGGATTCTCCATGCGATCGATTACCCCAAGAAACTAGCACAAGGGGAATAACTTTGTTCTTAAGAACCTTTTCCCTTCGATCCATGATTTCAACCGGTCGCTCCTCAAAAGTTAGGTCTTCCCGTACAGTTAACTCCGAATGATCCAAAACGTGTGTCTCATCTCGAACATACCTTCGTAATTGAGATACATGAAACACATCGTGCACATCTGCCAAGGACTGCGGTAACGCCAAACGGTACGCTACTTCTCCAACGCGCTCCAATATCTCGAAGGGTCCCACGAATCGAGGACTAACCTTTCCTCGACTCCCAAAACGAATCACCCCTCTAATCGGTGATATCTTCAAGAATACCAAATCACCACGGCGAACTTTAGAGGTCTTCTTGACGTGTCAGCCCAACTTTTCTGTCTGTCTTGAGCTGCCCTCATACGCTTCCTGATTGTATTCACCTTCTCAACTGTCTGTACCACCAAATCTGGTCCCAGTACTCTTCGTTCACCGACATCATCCCAACAAACAAGTGAACGGCACTTACGACCATACAAAGCTTCAAACGGAGCCATCTGAATAGTTGCTTGGAAACTATTGTTGTAAGAAAACTCCACCAAGTGTAGATGATCCTCCCACGAACCCTTAAAGTCCAACATGCATGCTCTCAACATGTCTTCAAGAGTTTGGATCGTTCTCTCAGACTGACCATCAGTTTGAGGATGATAAGCTGTGCTAAACTTCAATCGAGTCCCCAAACTTTCCTGTAAACTCCTCCAGAAGTGTGATAAGAACCGAGTGTCCCGATCGGACACGATGCTAACCGGTACGCCATGTAATCTTATAATCTCCTGCATGTACCATTCTGCCAAAGTCTCCGTTGATTGACCAACCCGGAAAGGAATAAAGTGAGCTGCCTTGGTCAACCGATCAACAATCACCCATACTGCATTGTTGCCCTTTGGACTCCGCGGTAAAGCCGTCACGAAATCCATGGTTATATGTTTCCACTTCCACTGAGGAATCGGAAGTGGTTGCAACAAACCAGCAACCCTTTGGTGTTCAGCCTTAACTTGCTGACACACCAAGCACTTAGCCATGAAGCGAGCAATCTCCAGTTTCATGCCTTCCCACCAGAAATGCTGTCGAATATCACGGTACATCTTTGTGCCTCCTGGATGTATAGAATAGGCTGAACTGTGTGCCTCTTTCATAAGCTCTTCACAAACATCTCCCTTTGGCACACACAAACGGCTACCATACCTCAACGAACCATTTTCGTGGACCAGTAAATCTGTTCGTAGTCCAGCTTCAACCTGCTCTCGAAACTTTTGCAGTCTAGGATCCTGCGATTGTGCCGCTTTAATCTTCTCAACCAAGGATGACTGTACTTGCAACTGCATCAACTGTCCCGTAGAACGTGGTAGCACAACCTCCAAGTCAATTCTTCGAAAATCTGCAATGACCTCCCTCTGCGTAGTTAACACCTGAATTGCTGGTAACCGACTAAGCGCATCCGGCACGACGTTAACCTCCCCCGGATGGTACTTAAGATCAAGGCCGTAGTCGACCATCAGCTCCAACCATCTACGTTGCCACATATTCAACTCCTTCTGAGTGAACACATACTTCAAACTCTTGTGATCTGTAAAAACTTCGACTCTTTCGCCCAAAAGGTAGTGTCTCCAAATCTTCAAAGCGAAAATCACAGCCGCAAGCTCCAAGTCATGAGTTAGATAATTCTTCTCATGGGTCTTCAGTTGTCTTGATGCGTATGCTACGACCTTCCCATTCTGCATCAAAACACATCCCAATCCTTTCCCAGATGCGTCGCTATGAATCACCAGTTCCCCCGGAATTGTCTGGTACGGTCAGGATAGGGGCGGTTATCAACTTCTGCTTCAATGTCTCGAAAGCCAACGCACATTTATCCGTCCATACAAAAGGTAGCTCCTTGCGCGTAAGCTTGGTCAACGGTTCTTCCAAACGAGCGAAGTTCTCCACAAATCTCCTGTAGTATCCGGCTAATCCAAGGAAACTTCTTATCTCAGCTACATTCCTTGGAATAGGCCAATCTCGAACTGCTGCAATCTTTTCGGGATCGACGACGATTCCGTCGCCCGACACAACATGCCCCAGAAACTTCACTTCTTCCAGCCAAAATTCGCACTTACTCATCTTCGCATACAGTTTCTCCTGTCTCAATGTCTGCAGTGCGATCTTCAAATGCTCAGCATGCTCCTCCGAACTCTTCGAGTAAACCAGAATATCGTCAATGAATACCACAATAAACTGGTCCATGAATGGTGAAAAGATTCGGTTCATCAAGTCCATAAATACCGCCGGCGCATTCGTTACTCCGAAGGGCATCACTAGATACTCGTAGTGTCCATACCGAGTTCGAAACGCCGTCTTGCAAATGTCTTCTGCTTTCACTCGGACCTGATGATATCCGGATCGCAAATCCAGTTTTGAGAATACCCTCATGCCACTAAGCTGCTCAAAAGTTCTCCAATGCGAGGGATCGGGCACTTGTTCTTAATATTCACCCGGTTTAATTCTCGATAGTCGATGCACATCCTTCTTGTGCTATCCTTCTTCTTTACTAGAAGAACTGGAGCTCCCCAAGGCGGGTTACTGCTTCGAATCCAACCCTTCTCAAGCAATTCAGCAACCTGTTTCTTAACTTCTTCCAACTCTACTGGTGCCATTGGATAATACGCTTCGGATACTGGCGCTGCCCCAGGAATAAGATCAATTGCGAACTCCACGTCTCGCTTTGCCGGTAAATCCGATATATCTTCAAACACGTCCATAGAATCACGAACAATAGCCGGCTCTTTACTTTCATCACTTCCGTTGATGCAAGAATATTGTGTGTCGGCCTAGCCCTAAACTCAACCGGCCCGATCGAACTGCTTCCTTAACGCAACTGCTGTCTGCTGCAAACTCCCTTTCATCCCAGATAAACTCTGCTGCTCTTGGCTGCTGCAAGTATTTGTGAGAAAGTGGTCAAACCCAGGGAGACAATCTTCCTCTGGATGTCCACGTCCAGTCTGTGCATGAACCTCCGTACTCTGTCTGCATCGTTGGCAACTAAAGGTCCAGCAAAACTATCGAGTCTCGTCCATTCTGCTACATGCACATCTACGGGTGCTCCCTTCTGCTTTAGTCCGATGAACTTCTCTTCTATTTCCTCCCGTGCAGTCCGCGGGAAGAACTTCTCCACGAAACTCTTAGAAAAATCCGCCCACTTGATCGGCTTGGGCAAGCGGGTCTCCTCAACAAGCCACCATTCTCGGGCGTAGTCCGCTAGCTGAATGCATACCACAACAACCTTTTTGTCATCTGGAATCTGTGCCGCAAAAAGCAAGTTCTCTGTGTCAACTAGCCACTGCTCCACTGGCAACGGCTCCTTTAAACCAGTAAATGTAGACGGACCCAACCGCCTGAAATCTGCTACGGTCCCTACTCGGTCAACTGATCTAGCTCCAACATTGTTCACAGACTGCTGAACGATCTGCAAACCTTCCCGAAACGAGTCCGCTTGCTGCTGGATCAGCTCAGTCTGTTTCTTTGATTCTCCAGCATTCCTCTTATCACTCCAAGCATGGCGGCTTCGTCCACACGCCTCTGGTATGTCTTCAATTTCTTACCGGCCATAATCCTGAACTCAAAATACCCAACATTAGCATGATGATTGATTCTGAATATAGATCAAGGCTAGAACTCCAAGATACTTAAATAGAGTGCCGCATTGTAACTATGCCGCGGTATCATAGCCACAATTACAAACCTGATTCGAATCAATATGCAAAGGAAGTTTGCACATCGTAAAAGTATACTCAGGAAGAATGTGATTCAAGAATGGTAAAATGGTCAAGGTGGCAGGACATGTTTCCTAAACACGGGTATTCCGATTCGTGTATTGGGTACAATACCCAACTACAAAAGAATCAACCCAACTAACCTATCTCTCTGATACCAAAAGAACCATGTCACGCCCCGCTTCCCAGAGTACGCTAGATTGGGCATGTGACATAGCCAACCATGCTACCTGTGGGTAGGAAGTATCCATCCACAGTCACATTACGGCTGTAGAGATATCAAGAACAAGATAAAACTATCTAAAACATGTCCATAATCCAGAATAACAGGAGTCAATAATAAATAAATGCGGAAGCAAATGATCCAATGCAAATAACTGAAAAGGGTGTCCCATAATGCGGGCTCACATCAGGAAATAAATGCAAGAAATAAAACTAACTACTACTGAACTCACAGCTCAGCCTGCTGGCTGAAGTACTCCTGCTCGGACTGCAACAGCGGTACAGAATCTGGGCCATGCAAAACCCAGACGTCAGCGCGTCATGTCATCAAGTAATATAATATGAACAGTGTAACAGGCAATGCAAAATAAACATGAATAAAATGGGAGTAGCAAATAATGTGAATCAAGCAGTGCAGGGTAGTGTGCAGTGGGTAAATAAACTGTTCTATCAGGTTTTCTATTCTAAAGTCTTTGAAATCAATTTGAGTAATCCTCCATGTAACTCAAAGGATATGTCCCGTTACCCCCCGGGACCACGGATCAGGAATATGTGAACCAATAGTGGTTCTGTCCCGTTAGCCCCCGGGACCACGGATCAGAAAAATGTAAGAGTCGCGAATGGCTCTGTCCCGTTACCCCCCGGGACCACGGATCAAGTAATACCCTTTTAAGTTACACTTTAGTTTACACCTTTGAATTCCCCATACCCCCAAGTTATATGTGTCAGGTCAGGTATTCAGTAGTCAAGAACTAATGCCAACACAGGATCAGGTAACAGTAGGTTTGTCTGGATAGACAACAAGAACGGTCCATGAGTACTCCATGTCAGGTTTGTTGGCATTAGACACAGGATCAGGTAACAGGTCCGGTCATGGTACATTGGGTCAAGTCAAGGTAAATGGTACCATGTCAGGTGCATCGTGTAGCAATGTCAAGTCAAGGTACGAACACATCGTGGGTGTACTCACAAACAGATATATAATTGAACAAGGGATTGACAATAAATTAAACAATAATAAGCAGTTCAATCAATCACAATAGTGCATTAATACAGAGCAGCCGTTTTATTATATTAACAGGTTAACTTGGTTCTTAGGTTAAAAGTAGCAATTTGTAATTTCTATGTTAACTGTAAAATGATATATGTTATATGGCAACAAGATGAGAAAATAACTATACCGAGTTAAGTTTTGCAGGTTTAACGAGTCAAACATATATAATTGCATAGTATAGCATGTAGCAAGTGATACTTGCCTCGACGGGTCGTGAACCGGGAAAAACGGAACGTAACGTCGGCGGGGAAACTCGCGACGGACGCACAGTTCGCGGATTGAACCCAAACAATGAACAATGGGACCACGCGGATCGGGGTACCTCGCTGGAACGTCGGATCAAGTCGTCGGTACGGCCGGATTCCGGCGAGAAAAAGAACAGTGAACGAAAGATTATGGTATGAAACAAGAAGCAAGAAACGCAAGGAAAATACAAAGAAAGGGGGAGGAGGATCTGAGAAGTGCTTACGATGATCAGCAGATGGGTTGCGAAGGTTGACGATGTCACCGGAGCTCCGGCGGTGAACAGTGATCGCGGGAAAAAACTGCCGATGAATGCATTAGCCGAGATAGGAAGAAGAAGGGAAAAGAGAAAGGAAGTATCTTACCGAGGAGCATGCGAGGTCGGGGACAAGAGGACGGGGTCGTCGGCGGCGACAAACGGCGGTTCGACGGCGTGCAGGGCTGCGGGTGGCTGCGGCTGGTGTGCAGGTGGTCGTGGGTCTGGTCGGGGTGCACCGGGAGAAGGAGGACGAGGGTGAGGGAAGGACGATGAGGTGATCGTCGGCGACGAGATGCTCAAACGGTTGTAGATGGTCGCGGGTGGTGAGCAGGCGCTGTAGCGGCGAGGGCGAGGGCGAGGCCGCTGCGAGGGTGCAGGCGCACGGGAAGGAGGACGAGGGTTGGTTAAGGCGAGGAGGCGCGGGCGAAGGTGCTGGTGTCGTCGGCGACGGGTTGCGGCGGCGACGGGGATGAGACGGCTAGGGTTTGCGTTGAGGCTCGAATGGGTTTCTCGTGAGGAGAAAATATGGGGAGGGAAAACAGTAGGTTTTAAAAAAAAAAGAGAGAGAGAAAAAGAGACGGGAGAGAGAGAGAGGAGAGATGTAGAGAGAGTTAGAGAGAGAAAGAGATAGGGAAATTAGAGAGAGAGAGAGATACGCGAGAGCCAGAGAGAGAGAAATAGAGAAAAAGGAGAGGGGCCCACGAGGTTAAGTGCCCACGAGAAAGGCCAGAGAGATTTTCAGGGATTTTAATAATATTTCAAAGATTTGTGAAGGTTAAAAAAAAATAACAGTAATATATATATATATATATATATAACGAAATATTATATGGTTAGAATATTATATTAATTTGGGATTTTGGCGCTAAATAAAATATTTTCAAATCGCGCCCGAATTGGGTCCAAAAATTCGAAATTTAAATAATAGGATTTTAAGCGGGTTCCAAATTTTAAAATGAAATGTTTTATGATTAAAAAGCATACCCCCCAAGTCGGACACCTGTACACACGCGTAGCCGTCCAAACTCGCCCGTTTCACTGAACGGGACGAGAACTCGATGCACGGACGCTACCACGCGGCTAGGGGCGTCGAGTAGGCCAAGATGGATATTTTTAATTTTATTTTAGGTGCTAAAATTTGTTATATGCAGAAATGACTTTGCCAGATAAAATTTTACAGTAAGACCCAAACAAGCAAGATAAATGAAATGAGTAATATCTAACACTCAACCAGTAACAGAAATAGTAGTATTGGGCTCGGGTGTTACACTTTGAAAGCCGGTCCTGTGTGGCCACGTGACCCCTGGTCACGTGTCGGCACGTGACCTCTGGTCACGTGTAGGCACGTGACCCCTTAGAACGAGCTTTCTTCTACTTTCTGCGCTCTTTTTTCTAGCTGATGTTCAACCGTCATGTGCCAACACGTGACCTCTGGTCACGTGTGAGCACGTGACCCTTTTTGGAGCCTTTTATTTGATTTAATCAAGGAGCTGAATCTGCCTCCAAGAATGAATGAGCCGCTCGGAAAAAGCCTTCCATTTCCGTCAAATGACCCGGCCTCCCCTGGGCTCCAGCATTAAAGCCTAAACCTATTCTCCTTGAGCTTTTTTGGTGCATATCTTCTTTGTTCGAGAGCTTGATGAAGACGTGCCTGGTCTGTCAGCAAGACAAGACCTGCTTTTAATTGTCACGTGCCAACACGTGACTGCTGGTCACGTGCTAGCACGTGATGCCTCTTCCGTAGGATTTCCCGATTTTAAATCAGGAAACAAATGCCCCCACAGCGTTGTTCTCACGTGTTTGCACGTGAGTGCAACGCTGTCACTTTTGTGACCGTTGGAATCCTCTAGGGATTTGGGGAGATGAAACGTCTCCATCACATTCTATAAATGTTCATGTCCCTTCGGAAAAGCCTTCACTTTGCTCATCTCCTTCCTTTGAGAACTTTTTCTGAGAATTTAATTCTCTTCTTCCAGAGCTTAGTTCTCTGCCTTGAAACATTTTCAGAGTTTAACTCTATTTAAAAAGACTCTCTTTCCTCAGGTAATGGTGATCGGTGCGCCTTCATTTTGACAAAACTCGCTGGATTTTAAATCCACATCAAGGGCTTCACTCCTTTTTTAACAAAGAACCCATTTTTCTTCAAGTTCTTTAACCAAAATATGAGACCACTTAACCTCCAACAGTAGATCTCTTAGGGTTTAGATGATCCTTAGGGAGATGATGATGGCGGTTCAAATCCATAGAATTTAATTCCATCCCAAAAATGTTTATGGGAATTTAATTCCCTTTTCTCAACAAGGAATTTAATTCCTATGAAGAACTCAGTTTCTTCACACGGAGGCTTTCTTAGGGTCTCTTGGCCCTAGGTTGTCATTCTGTAATTAATGGAACAGAAGCTTTGCAATGACGTCTTCTGTGAGAATTTAATTCCCTTGATCCTGTTGGATTTGTTGTAGATTCTAAGGTAGACTTGTCTTCTAGGGGATGTGCAGGGCCGCTTGAAACCCATCTTCTATTTAATAAGGATATCCCCTTTGTCTTATTACAATTGCTTGGTCTCATTATTAATGAGCCGTCATCCTGATTCTGTGGGGCCCATGTGTTTTGTATCCAATGGTCCCATAAAAAGAGTTTGTTGTTGCTTTCTTCAACTAGCCTTCATGTTCATGCATGGATATATATTGCTGACTTTGCTTTTGACAGTCTTCTTTTATTCGATTTCAGGTGCGATGGCTTCTGTTCCGTTTTTCCCTTTACTCGTTCGGAGGCCGCTTTTCCTCGATCACCATCCGATGAGGAAGCGATAGCGATGATCCGGGCTCATGACCCGAACTGCACCAACTTGCTTCTATGGGGAACTTGGTACAGTCATATTATCCGGAGTCGCCGGAGTTTCCTCTGCGTAATACCAACAGAGCCTACTTTCCCGTTTTTGCCGATGGACCCTCCGAGGACGGTTTTTGCTATGGAGATGCCAAACTGGACTCCAACGGGGAGGCTCGAGCCTTCGACGACCGGTATCCCGAACCATCCGATCCCGGCTATAGATATCTTGGGGCGGCGTATTTGCCAGGGTGAGGCCCAACCATGGGGACAAATCTACAAGATAGGGCTTACCCCTCGACACCCTACGGGGTACCTTCTCTGGGCTCGTTACATCCTGTCCGCCCATCGTGCGCGGCTACAGAAGGTGGGGCTTTACCAGGCGATATACGCGTCGCTCTTTCACTACCAATCCCCGCATGTCTGGTGGGTTAAGGCGTTCTTGAACCAGTGGAACCTTCCCACCAACACTTTCCTTTTAGGGGATCGCGAGGTCTCGATCTCTCTGGCCGAATTCTATGACATCTCGGGGTTTCCAATCAGGGATAGTCTGTATGAGGAGTTGCTGCCTTCTGACGAGTACATCTTTGAGCCCGAGCCTGCTCCGGTTGACGGCATGTCTGCTGAGAATGCCGTCCGCCACAAGCGTCCCAGTTTGATCAAGGCGCTAGGTATCTTCGACCGATTGTTCACCGAATCTGAGGAGCAGGGTGTTACTTTTAAGAGTTTCATTTCTTGCTTCCTTCGCGAGGACGTCTTGTCGAAGATAGCTCCGAAGTTCGCGAACATCAAGGACCCCTTTGGGTTTGGTCCAAAGAAGCTGCCGACCACTGAATCGGATCTCCCATAGTACTACATCCCCATTATGTCGCCGATGTCTTTTGAATCTATTGCCGCTCCCAGCATGGATGAGGAGACGTTCTTCATGGGGTTTGTTAGTGTTTGGCTCAGTTGGTTTGTCATTCCCATGCATCGTCGCTTTATGAGAGCTTCGGTTATCTACCCGGCTTATTGTATCGCTGAGGGGACACGGTTGGCCATCGGCATTCCGGCTTTGGCGCACCTTTATCACGGGTTGGGCACCATAGCTAATACTTCTACTCCCGGCGTGGATGTAGTAAACTTTTCGCTTCATTATTTCACGTCCTGGGTCGAAATGCATGTGCTGGGGGCTTTTGCTATGCATCAGAGGCCCGCATTTTATGACGCCTACCCCTTCCCACGACTTATGCGTTTGGTGGATGCTTCTGCCGCCGACCCGACTCAATTCGGGGCTATTCGGGTGCTGATTTCTCCTCACGCCACCGCTGGCGGGCTGGTTTTTAATGATCGGGTCCTGTCTTCTCCTTCAGGTCCAGTTCAGCAACTCTGGGACCGGTCAAAAGACAATGCACCCTCTCTGAGGCCCCGGGAGGCCGTGCACTTGTATACCATCAGACCAGGCTATTTGGTATTCCGCCAGGACAGTGCGGCTCTTTTCATGAGGTATAATCCGCATTGCTTCGCTCGACGGCTTGGATAAGACCAGGGCGTTTCTTTCAAGGCTTTCATAGTCGCACCGGTCCCTTCGCTTGATGCCGTTCGCGATGCCGCTCATCATTTCGTGAGGCTAAACACCGGCTCCCACTTCATGGTCCCTGAAGCTGAGTACATGCCCCAGTGCGTGGGCTCGTTTACGGGTTGGTATCTCCATCGGATCAGCCCAATTATTCTTGAGGAAAGGAGGGTGCTTCTTGGTCATGACGCCCCTCCTCAGGTTCCGGGAGCTAAGCTGCGACCGCGAGCTCCGGTCCGCTTCCTTCTGAGGGAGATTGGCACTGCGCTCATTCCGGGGGAGTCGGGAGTGGACCTTACTCTAACAGCTGGTATGCCCCTAGGCACCCGGTCGTAGGGTAGGCGGGCCCCAGTAGCAGCGCCACCGCCTGCGGTAGCGCTGCCCCCTGTAGCATGGACAATGGCGGTGTCATCTTCGGTTATGGCACTAAGCGAGGGTAATAGGGACGAGGGAGTTGAAGGCGACGTGGGCCGCCACCGCACCAAGGCTCCGCGAGGAAAGAAACGGTCGTCTTCGGCGGTCGTTTCTGGTTCTAAGAGGCGGAAGAGGGTGGCCACCAACCTGCTTGATTCTTTAACGGAGTTGGAGCCCATACTTCCAGATGAGTCGTTGGTTGTGCAAGAGTCGGACGCTGGTCTTCTTTTCCCAGGTTCGGCTGCCGAGGAGGCCGCACAATTGGCTGAAGCTATAAGACGTTCCCAAGACGAGTCTCAGAACGTCAGGGTCCCGAAGAAGCCCTATCCTACCGTAATCTTTTATGAAGACCCTTCGTAGATCCGGCGGAGGTTTATTGGCCCTTTGGAGGAATGGGGGGAAAAGGCCTTGAAGCAGGCTGCTTCAGAGGACGCAGCGGACGCGCTTTCTTTATGGACTGGCGGCCACAAGTCCACCCTCGAGCCCCGGCGAGCACGCCTTCTTGAGAAGGAGCAGCGGCTTGAAGAAGCCATATTAAAGGCTTCGTTACGCATTGGTATGTCTTTATACTTCTTTGTAGCATTTCAGATTGTTTACGCCTGTATATATGTGTCCTTATTTTTGAGCGATTTGTGTAGAGTCTTCGGCGATGGGAGAGATCCCCACTGGCTTGCTGCAGCTAGAGCCCGTTGACATTCCCGATGCATCCTTACTCAATGCAGATGGGGCCGACAACGCCATTTCTCTCGCAATAGAACCTCCGGTGGCCGCTCTTGATTCCAGGATACTCGCTCCTTTGGGAGAGGTTCCCTCGGTGGTCACCGTCCCAACGACTCTCCCCGAAGGCGGCCCAGAAGCTGAGATGGAGATAGTCGGGACTACCCTCCCTTTGTCGGAGCCTAAGGTCATGGCAGAGGCTGCCGAAGCCGCTATCCCCCCGACTCAGAACGGGAGGAGTGTTGAAGGTAACCTTCTGCAGTTTATATTAGCAATCTTTCCATGGTCTGAACTCTTTGTCTTCCCCAGAATTGCGCGGGCTGGCGACCTTTATTGCTGATCTGTCGCCTCGGCAATCGTTTCAGCGTTTGCTGGAGATGGCAGCTCCGCAGGCGATATCCCCTCAACGCATCGTCCTCTCATCTAGACAAGGTGAGTGTTGTTCATCATTTCTCATAGCATCGTTGTTATTTTGCGTATTGACATTGATGTTCTCTACAGTTTTGGAGGCCGATGATGAGGTCGAGGTCCTCGAAGGGCCAGGGGAACCTTCAGCTCCTACTTGCATGACCGTAGGTAAGTGACATTTCGGTATAGCCTCACTTGTTCCTTTGCTTAAAAGTCTTACTAACGTTTTTCAACTCTGAACAGCCTTGCCAGCTCCAATAGCGTTGGAATCGCGTGTCGTCATGCTACCCGGCCCTTATGCTTTGCGAGCTTCAGAACGCTTGGCCCAATTGAGCCTTGTCTCCCTGTCGTCTTTGGTCGAGGAGCTTCGTGCTGGCAGCGCAACCACAGCTGAAGCATTTACTGCCGAGGCTAATGGTTCTCTTCCTTTTCTTGACACCTACCATAGCGAAGAGGTGGAGCGAGTCTGAGTGGAGTTCTGTCGGCAGGTGGAGGCTTGCTTGCACGTACTTGAATGTTCCCGTCTTTCCTCGGAGGCCATGGCTGCAAAAGCGGACTTGCGGGGGGCTGATAGCGCGGTGCGCGGCAAACATGACATCGTGCGAGAAGAGGCTCGGCCGTAAATTCTTGGAGAGAGAGCTGGCTTCCAAGGCGCTGGGCGAGCTTCAAGCAAATCTTACTGCCAAGGACAACAAAGCATACGATCTCTGGCGGGTGCTTCAAGAGCCTATCAGGGAGGTGGTGACCCTTGATAAAGCTGCCACGTTCACTCGCGAGAGGGTCGAGGCTCACAAGGCCGCCGAGAAAGAGCTTGAAGGTCGGCTTGCCTCCTATCAGGCCCAGCAGGCTCAGGCGGAGGCCCGTCTTCTGGCGATCCTGAATTATGAAGCCATGGCCCAGAAAAAGCAGGATGAGCTAGCGAAACTGCTAAATCGCCCGCCGGCTTAAAGACTTGTATCTTTTCCTTTCTTTTTGTACATACTCATGGATGAGAGTATTTTCTTTTTGTTCTTTCATGGATTGTAGTTTGTATCCATTTTGGTTTATGAATAAAATATACAAGTTTCTTCTCAATGGTGTGTCTCTTTTCATTGAATGTGTTTTGCGGACAATTTATCTTGATCTCTTTGTAGGGCAGCGATGGCTTAGGATTCAGGGTTAAGATCTGCCTCCTAAGACTTTCGAGCCTTATGAGCCGTGAGGGTCTCATAAAGAGTTTTTCTCCCTACAGGTCGAGAGGATCCCATAGGTGTAAGTTCTTCTTAAGAATCGTGAGGACTCTTAAGTGGGTTTTCCCTTGGGAGTCATAAGGATCTCACACGAGAGTTTTCTTCCTTGCAGGTCGTGAGGACCCGCAAGTGCTGGATGCGGTCACCCTTATCCATATTTCGTGGGGTCAGGGGTTGGTTTGGGATGGTTTCCAGGGTGTCGTAGTTTAAAGACATCGCGGTCAAGGTTAAGGACCTCATAGTTCGTGGGTTTAAGGACTCCACAGTCCTATGTTAGTTTTAAGACGTCACAGTCAAGGTTAAGGACCTCATAGTCCGTGGATTTAAGGACTCCACAGTCCGATTTAGTTTTAAGACTTCACGGTCAAGGTTAAGGACCTCATAGTCCGTGTATTTAAGGACTCCACAGTCCAATGTTACTTTTAAGACGTCACGGTCAAGGTTAAGGACCTCATAGTCCGTGGATTTAAGGACTCCACAGTCCAATGTTAGTTTTAAGACGTCACGGTCAAGGTTAAGGACCTCATAGTCCGTGGATTTAAGGACTCCACAGCCCGATGTTAGTTTTAAGACATCACGGTCAAGGTTAAGGACCTCATAGTCCATGGGTTTAAGGACTCCGCAGTCCGATGTTAGTTTTAAGACATCACGGTCAAGGTTAAGGACATCATAGTCCGTGGATTTAAGGACTCCACAGTCTAATGTTAGTTTTAAGACGTCACTGTCAAGGTTAAGGACCTCATAGTCCGTGGATTTAAGGACTCCACAGTCCAATGTTAGTTTTAAGACATCGCGGTCAAGGTTAGGGACCTCATAGTCCGTGGGTTTAAGGACTCCACAGTCCAATGTTACTTTTAAGACGTCACGGTCAAGGTTAAGGACCTCATAGTCCGTAGATTTAAGGACTCCACAGTCCAATGTTAGTTTTAAGACGTCACGGTCAAGGTTAAGGACCTCATAGTCCGTGGATTTAAGGACTCCACAGTCCGATGTTTGGTTGCAGGGACCCGTCACCTCTTTGAAGACGTTGAGGAATTACAACGCCAGGTATCAAAGGAGCGAAGAGATGTACCCTTAAACCAAGGTAGAATCAGTATAGAATCAGGGTGGTTGATCGTTAGTTTTAAGACATTACGGTCAAGGTTAATGACATCATAGTCCGTGGATTTTAAGGACTCCACAGTCCGGTGTTTGCTCTGGATGCTTCACACGGGTTCACTGCCGTGCTTGGCAAGGACCAGGCTCCGCTCTGGGCGTTTTCCGCAGGGTCAAAGAGTGACGTTATCCGCGTTCCACGTAATCAGGAATTTTTCACTAGATGCTTCACACGGGTTCACTACCGTGTTCGGCGAGGACTAGGCTCCGCTCTGGATGCTTCATACGGGTTCACTACCGTGCTCTGCGAGGACCAGGATCCGCTCTGGACGTTTTCCACGGGGTCAAAGAGTGACGTTATCCGCGTTCCACGTAACTAGGAATTTTGCACTAGATGCTTCACACGGGTTCACTGCCGTGCTCAGCGAGAACTAGGCTCCGCTTTGGATGCTTCACATGGGTTCACTGCCATGCTCTGTGAGGACCAGGATCCGCTCTGGATGTTTTCCGCGGGGTCAAAGAGTGACATTATCCGCATTCCACGTGACCAGGAATTTTGCACTAGATGCTTCACACGGGTTCACTGCCGTGTTCGGCGAGGACTAGGCTCCGCTCTGGATGCTTCACACGGGTTCACTGTCATGCTCTGCGAAGACCAGGATCCGCTCTGGATGTTTTCCGCCAGGTCAAAGAGTGACATTATCCGTGTTCCACGTGACCAGGAATTTTGCACTAGATGCTTCACACGGGTTCACTGCCGTGTTCGGCAAGGACTAGGCTCCGCTCTGGATGCTTCACACGGGTTCACTGCCGTGCTCTGCGAGGACCAGGATCCACTCTGGACGTTTTCCACGGGGTCAAAGAGTGACGTTATCCGCGTTCCACGTAACCAGGAATTTTGCTGATTGTATTCGCATTTCACGGAATGGAGGTTTGATTGTTGGTGATATGTATATCGTCGAGCCATGGAACTAGGGGTTGCCGCTACTCCGCTTTGTTTGAAGTTGTGTCCGTCGTTACGAGACGAGTGTTGGGATGATCTCTAGGTCGCTTGCGGCTCGTCGAGATTTAGCTTCTTTCTTTGCTGAAACCTGGGGGGAAGTATGATCACTTCTTTGTTTGCGCCCTTGGATTGTATACAGGGTGTGATGGAACATCACCTGTAGGGCATAAATTAACTTTTTTTTTATTTTATTTCATTTCTTTTTCCGCGATGCTCCATCATTTAAGCTTTTATATCGCGAAGGTCGCGATTGCCCTATTATTTCGGCTATTTTTCGCGGTGCCCAATCATTTCGGCTATATATTTTTTTATTTTTACTCACTGCTTTTTATTGCGAGTTGCTCCATCATTTCGGCTATTTTGCGTGCATACATTTTTACTTGCTGCTTTTTATTGCAAGTTGCCCCATCATTTCGGCTATTTCGTATGCACATGCGGCCTACTGGCTTTTCGCCATAAACCTGAAATTAGACATCGATTTCGGCATCAGCACTGCCACAACTGGGATATGGCCAGGAGCGAATCATCATCTGCCTCTGTCGATGTTGAACAAGGATGGCTTAGCAAATAGGGTTAGGGTCCTGTCGACTAAGGCTTTTGACTTCATGAGCCGTAAAGGTCTCACAAAGGTATTTCCCCCTACAAGTTGTGAGAATCTTGTAGGTGTATTTTCTCCCTAGGAATCGTGAAGATTCCTAAGTGTATGTTCCTCTGTAAGTCGTAAGGGTCCTACAAGAGGGCTTTCTCCTTATAAGTCGAGAGGACTTATAAGGGTTGTTCACCATAGGGACATACCCCTAGTCACGGGTGGGACTTTGCTGAGGAAATGTTTATTCGCGCCCGTAGATTGTATACAAGGGTCAGTATGAGCCGCTTGCAGGGCATTGTCGAAGGTTATGGGGGATTTTGCTTAAGCACAGATTCAGGTTTCTGTAACCTAAGACTTTCAAGTCTTATGAGCCGTGAGGGTCCCATAAGAGAGTTCTCCTTGTGAGTCGTGAGGATCTCACAAGTGTCTTTTCTCCATAGGAATCGTGAGGATCCCTAAGTGTGTTACTCCCTTGTGAGTCGTAAGGATCTCACGCGGGTGGTTTCTCCTTACAGGGTCGTGAGGATCCTGCAAGTGTTCTTTAACGAGGTTGCGCCCTTTCGGGTTTTCACAAACACTCGCCGGTAGCCCTGCTGTTTTTACTCACGGAGCCCTTTCGAGTTTTCATCCGTGCCCATTTTGCTTATGGACATACCGTTTTTTTTTCCTTCTTTTTTTTTACGAGGTCGCGCCCTTTCGGGTTTTCACGAACACTCGCCGGTAGCCCTGCTGTTTTTACTCACAGAGCCCTTTCGGGTTTTCATTATTCGTCCTCGGTTCTGTTAAGGAGAAAGCGAAGCGCATTATCCCTCCTTATAGAGTTACGAAGATAAGGCCAACCCCCGATTTGATCATTGGGGTACTTTGTTTGCGCTTCTTTACGGAGGACGCTCCATCGAAATAAAGCTCCTATCAGGTATCACCACCGTCGATCACGTCAAACGCATGTTCGTCTGGCAAATCGCAATTCAAAGGAGAACCGTCAGGTACTGGATGCTCAGCAAGGAAGTCGGCGATGGCTTGACCTTTCACTGCCTTAAGAGGCTGATAGGTTATTGAAAACTCCATCAGGAGCAGGGCCCATTTAGCGAGTCTCCCTGTCAATATGGCCTTTGACATTAGATAATTTAGGGGGTCCACCTTTGATACAAGACGGACTTCATGTGCCAATGCATAGTGCCGGAGTTTTGTTATCGCAAAGATTAACGCCAGGCAATGTTTTTCGATAGGGGAGTAATTGCTTTCTGCCCCCAGAAGAACTCGGCTTAAATAGTAGAGCGCTCTCTCCTTCCTTTGGTCATTTTCTTGCGCCCATAATGCGCCTAAAGAACCTTCTAGGGCGGTTGTATAAAGAATGAGAAGCTTTCCCTTGACCGGAGCAGCCAGCACCGGCGAGTTCTGCAGGTATTGCTTGATTTCATCTAGCGCGCTCTGGCATTTTTGATCCCAGACGAACGGAGTTCCCTTCTTCATCAGGTGACTGTAAGGACGGCACTTGCCTGACAGGTTAGCGATAAACCGCCGGATGTACGCGAGCTTCCCCTGGAGAGACCGCAGCTGCTTGAGAGTCCTTGGCGGTGACATTTCCATGATCGCCTTGATCTTAGATGGATCTATTTCGATACCTCGGTGTCGGATGATGAATCCCAGGAATTTACCCGAGGAGACTCCGAACGCGCATTTGAGGGGATTCATCTTCAAATTATATTGCCGAAGGTGTTGAAATATGGTCTTTAGATGTTCTAAATGCTCTTCATATGACATGCTCTTTACTACAAGGTCGTCGGTATAGCACTCGATGATTTCATGTATGAGATCATCAAAGATCTTTGTCATGGCCCTCTGATAGGTGGCACCGGCATTTTTTAATCCGAAGGGCATAAATTTGTAGCAGAATATACCCAAAGGAGTCCGGAAAGCGGTGTGCTTCTGGTCGTCGGGATGCATCTTTATCTGATTGTACCCTAATGAACCGTCCATGAAGGAGAAAACCTCATAAGCGGACGTATTGTCTATCATCAGTTCGGTGACCGGCACTGGGAAATCATCCTTCGGGCAGGCTTTATTGAGATCTCGGAAGTCCACACATAAGCGCACTGTCCCATTTTTCTTCATCACAGGGACGATGTTGGCGACCCAGTCAGGATACTGTACCTCCTGGATGAACCCAGAATCGATCAGCTTCTTGACTTCGGCGTTAATGCTCATCTCAAGCTTGAGCCGCATCCTTCTCGGCGCCTGCTTGACTAGCTTGATATCCGGAGATATTGCTAATTTATGCACAACGATGTCTAGATCTAATTCTAGCATCTCGGAATAGTTCCACGCGAAGCAATCTCTATGTTGTAGAAGCACGTCCTTTAACGCAGCCACCCTTTCTTCAGATAGCAGCTCGCTGACGAATGTCGGTCGTGGATCGTCTGCCGATCCCAAGCAGTAGTATGTATGCCATCTTCCAGTTCTTTCGGAGCCGATGGAAATTCTGAGATTACCTCATTGTCATTGTTTTCGAAGCACCAAGGGAGGTCATCCATATTCTCGGGCTCTCCTTTCGATATCGTTACCATATGACAGGTACGAGCTCGCTTCCAAGGCCGATGTGGATCTGGTTCTGCTCTTGTGGCTTTGGGTTCGTGCTTTTGTGGCGGCGTTACCCTCTAGCTGCTGGATAAAGCAAACCTGCCTTGCTGGTACTGGTCTTCGACCCAATTCTTGAAAGTAAAGCAGTCTTCGATAGGGTGTCCTATGGCTTGGTGATAAGAGCAATAGCCCAGATAAGAAACTTTGTTAGCTTGCTCAGGGTGCTTAGACTCCGGAAGTGCGATCATTTGATGTTTTATAGCGAGCTCGAGTAACTTCTTCATCTTGTCTCGGGGGAAGGAATACACTCGACTCATCTTCTTTATGAGGGACAAATCCGGACCACGGAATGCCCGATCACATGACTCTCTAATCCTGCGTCGTTGTTGTCGGCTCCTTTTTCCGCTTCTTGACTTATTTCCACCTCTGCGTCGGGCTTTTTGCGCAACGGGTTGACAGGGAGGAGCATCTTCATCTTTTGCAGCCTGTTGAAACAGACGTTGCGCCCTGGCCTTCTCGTAGATGGCCATCTCGCGATTATGGTCTTCCCAAGCTTTTTGACCCGCTTTCCTGATAAGCTTGTCCATTCGTTCTTCAAAAAACGGACTCGGCATTTCGATTGCGGGATCTAGTTTTGATGAGGGGTTGGCATTGCTGGACAGGGCGTTTTCCTCCTCATCGAAGTTATATACGGCGTAGCTACCATGGACTCGCTCCCGTTTACCGGATCTCACGTATCCAAGGCCGAGCGTTTCCATTCTCCCGTTGGGCAATTTGCGCTGAGTTCCAGGGACATCCCAAATCCTGTTGTAGAATCGAGCTTGTCGAACAGTCTGTTTTAAGGGTACCCCTTGGCGCTTCAATAGCCTCTTTAGTCCATTTGTGTAATATCTGGGCAAACGGATGGGTTGGAGCCTGTCGAGTGTAGAATCCGTGCCGTGCCAGATTTCTTTCTCCACTCTTGTTTCCGTGGATTGGTAGAATAGGATCGCCTTTTCACCCTTTCGTTTGGAAGGGACGTAAAACGTCTGCAGGTCCTGCACATTGTAAGCTTGAAGTGTATCGAGATCGTTGTAGTGTTCCTACGGCACTATGGTGATTTGCAAACTCCGATCATCGCCAGGGGATGCTTGTATTGACGGCCGACTGGAGAACACGGCATTAACCTCATCTTCCGAGTCACTTCAGAAGATCAACATGGAGGCGGACGGTCCCAGGTTGTTGCGTCGAGACGGCCCAGCGTAAACTATCTCTTTTTCTTCTTCGGTATCGCTCCCGAAAACAGGGATGGTGGCAGCGGCTTTGTTTTCCGGTTTGTGACACCTTTCTGTATCCTCGAAGTCTGGCAAACAGTACTTTGCATCTTCGTACTTGCGGACTTCGTTCACGGAAAATAGGTTCAGCTCACCCGTTACGGTGTACTCGAAACCATCCTTAAAGTACTTCATACACTGATGCTGTGTAGAAGGGATGATGTTGTACTCGTGTAACCAAGGGCAACCGAGCAAGGCATTGTAGCAGGTCTTGGCGTCAATGATGTGAAACTTGATGTCCGTGATAAGCAGTCCGAAGCATAATGTTAGTATTACAGATCCGAGAGTCCGTGACGATTGCGAGTCGAAACCGGAGATGGTAATTTTGTCACGAGCGAGGTGCTGCTCGCTCATGCAGATTTCCTTCAACACCCGAACATTAAGGAGATTGACGGAGGATCCATTATCCACCAGGATCTTGCCTATCTTGATATCATGGCAGTATCCAGAGACATATAGGGGACGGTTGTGGTCGCACGTCCCGAGAAGAAGGTCTTCGTCACCGAAAGTGATGTCGGCCGTGTGCACTTCTTCCAGTTCATCCTTCATCCTTTCTGCGGCGAGGAGGGCTTGGAATTGCTCGGGTTCTTGTAACGCCTTGATTAATGAATCTTGCGCTTCTTTTGATAATAGGAGGGCATCGAGAATGCTGAGCTGAGAAGGTAGCTTCCTTAGGTGCGCTAGGATGTTGTAGTCCACTTTACCCTTCCTGGGAGGGTCCTTGGCAGTCAACTCTTTCATGACTTGGTCATCTAAGGCGATATCCCCAGTGACCTTTTCCTTTCCCTTATCTTTTCTATTTGCGGGCCCGAGATTCTTTTCCGGGAGCGTGCGATTGCGCAGCTGAATGTTCTCGCAGGCCTCCAGTTCTTCCTCTTTCCCTAAGACGGACTCTTTAAAGAGAGGGCCCAAATCCATTTCCTAATTAGAGTCGCTCCCAAAGGTGAGAACTTGTGACCCTCCGGCGTCGACCATATAACAGCTGCCGGTAGTTCTTTTGTGCCTGTCGGTTGTACTTTTCTGCTCCCGATGAGTTCTGCATTTCATGCGTTTAAAATGTTGCCGGTGAGCAACGTATCCCTGCCACCATATCCTAAAAGCGTCGCACTCCGTAGGGTGTGAAATTTTCCGATGATATGAGCAATAATTAGGGTGCCTCTCCACCCCCATCGAACGCGTTCTCTTCCGAGGGTGGTAGCTTCATCCCCATTGACATGGCTTTGGCCAATCTTTTCCTCGCCTTGAACACGTTTTTATTCGCATCGGATATCTTTTGATCTGGCAGGAGTGCTTCGACTCTTTCGTTTAGTCGCCTGCGCTTGGCTCCTTCCGATGCAGCCATCTCATGCTCCTGATCGGCTTTACTCTTCAAACGAATCTCGTCTAGAAAGGCGCCGATCATTTCATCTGTTGGCCATACAAGTTCTGGCTCAGGCTGTGCCCCCATTTTCTCAGTGCTAGGAGTTTTCTCATCTTCTGAGTGGGAAATCGCATGACAACTTGCCACATATCCCTTGGATTCATCCGATGAGCTCTCTCCATCATCTTCCTCCTGAAAGACGTGGTTGAGGAACTCTTGCAGTGTGACGGGAGTCCGCGCCTTTTGATTGTACTCCTCCAGCGCGTCAATCTGTTTCTGCAAATCCGTGCATTTGTCTCCAGGCTTCACGGGCTTTTTGGATTTCTTCTTCTTTTTCTTCGAAGATTTTGACGGTTGGGTGTGAGTACTTGGGCCATCACCATGAACCTTTGTAGTTGGGCGCGGCTTTAACATCCCTTCGATGATTTGAGGTTCAAGCGGGTTCTTCCATTCGACCGCTGGGCACGCATAAAGATCCCTCAGCATTCTTTTGGTTTTAGTTGATAGCACGACCTCCCATGGAGCTTCTTCAATAAAGGAACAGGTTGCCCCGGTGTATCTGCTTTCTTAGGAGTATGCGGCTGTGGCGGGTTCACCTTCCACTTTTCGGACAGTGCAAACTTCCCCTGGAGGTTTTGATCTTCAATCCATCCTTTGAAAAAGAAGCAATCCTCAATCGGATGGCTTACCGTTTGATGGTAAGGTCAATAGTTGGGGTTATTCACCTCAGTGGGTTGTGGCGATCGCCTTAGATTTGGCAAGTTTATAAGTCTGTTGTATACTGCCAGCTCGAATAACCGTTTCGTCTTGTCCCGTGGGAACGAGTAGGGACGCTTCATCTTCTCATTATAATACCGTCGTCTTTCTTCCAACTGATCCGCCAGCTTTGAGGCACTGGGTTGCTGCTGAGCATTCGCGACGAAGGTTGCCTTCCCTTTACCCTTGTCACTCCGAGGCTCCGGCTTCGGGGGAGACGGTCTGTGACCCATCTGGTCCATCTGGGCCAACTTGTCAATCAAAGCCTGAAACGTGATTGGCTTAAAGAACATCATAAACTGGGAGATAGTTGCATGAGGGTCTAGGGTTCCCCCGAACATGCCCACCGCGGGCGCTTCTTCAATGCGTTGCTCGCATTTTGACCACAAATTTCGCCAGCATATAGCATACTGGACCCACGTTTCGCCTGGTTTCACCCTGGCATTAATCAATGCTGTTATTGGAGTGCGTTCGCTGGCGCTTGCGAATCACTGAGTGAATAGCAACTCCATTTCAGCGAACGTCTTGATAGAATCGTTCGGGAGTTCCAAATACCATTCGAACGCTGTTTCCGATAAGCTGCCCACAAACTGGCGAAGAAACAGTTTATCGTCACCGCCGGTGTTACCGCAAAGGGCCCTGAACTGGGCAACATGTTAGTGGGGATTGCCGGTCCCCTTATACACGTGGAATTTTGGTATTGTATAACCCGGCGGATACTTGATTTGGTCGTACCAGCTCGGATACAGTCGCCCCATTTTTACAACTTGACCAGCTGCCTCAGTCGCATGATGAACCCGGATCTGCCGAGCTATATAGTCGTTCAAGTCAGCCTTAGAGATTGTCTCCTCCTTGGCCGTTGAGAGAGCCGATGGTGGATTTGACGTTTCTCCCCTATCGTCTTCAAGGACGATCGGAGGATCCTCAGCAGGTGGGTCTTGTTGGATCATCATTCCCACCATGTCCTGGAATAAGTAGGCTATTTGCTTTATATTGGCCGCTTGTTCCGCAGCCTCTTTATCTTTCTTTTCCAATACCCTTCGGAGGAACTCGGTGTCGGTTTCCTGTTCTTGTTGCTGATCCGAGGACGCCACGGGGCTTTCTTTCGGCCCAGTAAGCGTGGCCATTGCGATCATCATTTCCTGGAGCTTTTTCTGTTGCTCCTGAGCTTTGGTCACCGACCGTGTAAGCGGTCTATGACCTGTGGACGCGCGGCTGTCTTCTTTCCCCGACGCCATGTATACAGTATGGACCATCCTGCCCCCAGCCTTAGGGCGTCTGGGCTCAGTGCTTTTAGCTTTCATTGCAGGCCCGGGGATCTTCTCTGGCCTCTTCTTTTTATGAGCAGTGGAAGTTGAGGGGGCCGTTGAAGTGGGCACCCAGACAGCTTTTCGTGGCTTAGTCTGGTGACTGACTTCCTGTTGGATTTTCAGCTTCTTATGCTGGCGGGAGAAATTTGGATCGATCACCGAGTCTTGGGTCTGCCGCCAGACTTTATAGATTTGGGAGGACAACCGTTGAGGAGATCGGGGCTGTTCTGGCTTTACTTCTACAGACTTTTTCAGCGGAGGGGGAGACCTTTTTAGCATCGCGGTAGGAGAATTCCTACGTACCTTATTCAGCATCTCAAAGCTGTTCTTAATTGGAACAGCAGCATTAACTTCTGCCATCGGGGCTGGAGGAGTTAGCCCAGGAGGGGAGTTGCCTCCGGCCTTCCTCACTCGGCGCCAGTAATGACGTCGAGCGCGTCGTGCTGATGGAACCGGCTTGGTGAGGGCGATAGTCTCGTCTTTCCCCCTGTGTAGGTGGGGGTCGCTGCTGGTGTCAACCTGTTAAAGACCGATGCCCTTTGGGTAGCAGTATCCAATCGGTTGAAAACAGTCTTCTGAGCAAGGACAGGAACCGTAGCGAGAGCCGGAACAGTCAATCTTGTAAAGACCGACTTTTCGACAGGGGAAGCCGCCTTGACGACTTCAGGAGCAGGGCTGGTTATTTTCTTAGGAGCAGCCTTCTCTGGGATTGTAGGCCCCATCATGGGTCCACAGGAGCTCTGGCCCAATCTGGAGAAAGCCGAGGCGCTAGTGTTGGGCGACCCGTTGAGAGGGGCCGCGGTCGGTGTAAGCCGATCGAAGACCGACTTCTTGGGAGCTTCCGGTGTCAGCACAGGAGCGGTGAAGCTCGTTGGCGGGAGCATGGTCCCAAAAAACAACCCTGTGGTGGCTCGAGTGACCTGTTCCACGGGTATTGTGAATAGCGAAGCAGCTTGGGGTCCGTAGGCTACACCTCCTGGCGAGGCAGAGCGCTGGAAGCAATTGCAGTTGGAGCATTTCGCACAAGTGGAAGCCATTGATTCTTTGCTTTCTGCAATAAGCAAGACGCCAAATCTTAGTACCTTGAAACCCAAAGGCAACCATTAGCGAACCGTGTTTGGTTCGCAAACACGACACACAAAGTGTAGAGTGGAAAGAGGAAAAGGTCCCACCGGGCGTGCCAGAATCTGTTCCCCTCCGAAAGACGGCGCGACGGGGACGTCTCGCCTGAGATTCGGGGCAGATGCTAATTGGTGCTATCCATCTACCTCTCCGAAGATGCCAAGTTGATTTATGGCACCGTGTATCGGAGGTTTAGACGGATGCGTCCGATGTAGCAGACTTCGTCAGATTCCCCCTCACTCGAGGGGTTTTTGATTATGGGGACGCTCTTCCCTACAGGCGCAAGCCCCTGCAGTTAATTACGCTACCGCACTGCGGTAACCACTTTCTCCTTCTCCATATGGTCACTTCGTGTCGTGTGTGTTTATTTTGTGTTTAGTTGCCCATGGATTGTATACGGAAACTGAGTTATGTCGTCGCCCGTAGGGCGTGGACTGGTCCAAATCCGTATTATCTTAGATTTGGGTTCGGGGGTTTGGGTTTAAGGATACGTTAGCCTCATTGGAGACTAAGATCGACTTAAACGTTTGTTAAGGATACGTTAGCCTAGTTTTTAGACTAAGATCGACTTAAACGGGATCGTTTAGATCCAACAATAGAGCAAATAAGGGAGCCCTGTTGTTTAGTTTAGTGACATCACGGTCAGTAGGTAGTTTAAGGACATTGCGGTCCATAGGTAGTTTAAGGACATTGCGGTCTAATGTTAGTTTTAAGACGTTGCGGTCAAGGTTAAGGACGTCATAGTCCGTGGATTTAAGGACTCCACAGTCCAATATTAGTTTTAAGACATCACGGTCAAGGTTATGGACGTCATAGTCCATTGTTAGTTTTAAGACATTCCGGTCAAGGTTAAGGACGTCATAGTCCATGGGTTTAAAGACCCCACAGTCCGATGTTAGTTTTAAGACATCCCGGTCAAGGTTAAGGACCTCATAGTCCATGAGTTTAAGGACCCCACAGTCTGTATCAATGTGTGATCATCGGGACCCGTCACCTCTTTAAAGACGTTGAGGAATTACAACGCCAGGTATCAAAGGAGTGAAGAGATGTACCCTTAAACCGAGGTAGATTAAATAATATTTGGCCTAATTTGGAACCAAGACCAATTAATCATATTATGAGCCCATTGGCTCAGTTAAGTCTGAATTGAGGACTTATGGCCAGCTTGGGCTAAGTCCAATCATGCTTAGGATATAGGCCCTCTGTTGGTCCATTGAAGGAGAGGTTTTGCCCTGGAAACTTAGCCAATTGGGCTAAAGCTAGTGTTGAACACTAGAGACCAACAGTGTTGAACACTGGGAATAGGATTAACAAGTTAGTGTTAAACACTAAAAGATAATCAGTGTTGAACACTGGGAACAGAGTTTTCAAATTAGTGTTAAACACTAAGAAAAATCAGTGTTAAACACTGGGAACAAAGATTTCAAATCGGTGTTAAACATTGGGAGCAGAATTTTCCAAATTAGTGTTTGAACACTAAGAAAATCAGTGTTAAACACTGAAAATGGAGTTTTCAAACTAGTGTTAAACACTATCGAAATCAGTGTTAAACACTGGAAACAGATCACCAGTTTAATGCTAAATATGGTAAGAGAAGAGATCACGTGGGGGCACGTGATGGCATCCAAAAGGTGGGGCCAGATCCCCTTCATTTTGTTTTACAGATAAGTGTTTAACACTTTTAATTCTGAAGGCCATCACGTGTGGGCACGTGATGGGGGCTTTCGCTTTGATCTGTTAGGATGTTTATTAGGGGTCACGTGGTGACACGTGAGGGTGCCCCAGAGCTTCTTTTCTATGGATCTTTACAGGGGTCACGTGGTAACACGTAACCCTGTTTCTTTGCCGTTTGCAGATTTGTTTATCTTTTTAAGAATTAAATTCATCATAGGGTTAAACCCTAGCAACAAACTTTAGAGGAATTAAATTCCTGTTTTCTTCTGAAGAATTATATTCTTAGATAGAGTTGAACTCTAGTTTCTTCTCTGTAGGAATTAAATTACTCATATATGTGAAGAACTGGATTCTATCATAGGGTTCAACCCTAATAATAACTTTAGAGAAATTAAATTCCCACTTTCTTTTAGAGAATTACTCTTAGATAGAGTTAAACTCTTAATTTATATTCTGAGGAATTGAATTCCCATATATGTAAGGAATTAGGTTCTGTCATAGAGTGAAACCCTAATTTCTTCTTTCTTAAGGGAATTAAATTCCTGTTATTTTGACAGAATTAAGTTCTTAACTGGTTCTGTTCATTTCAAGGGAATTAAATTCATATAACATAGGGTTAAACCCTAATTTTATTTCAAAGGAATTAAATTCCTATAGTTCCGTGAGAATTAAATTCTCAAACTTCCATTCTCTCTCCATGCTTTAGATCTGCATGGCAGGATCTCAACCCAATGAGAATTAAATTCTCAATTCATGGGGAGATGTGCACTTTGCAGATCCTCTACTAAAGAGAGAACTAAGTTCTTCTTTTTAATATAAGAGTTAAACTATTTTGAGAATTAAATTCTCTATTTTAAAAGCCTTCCCTTTCTTACCCAAGTTTTTCTTCTGCAGCAGATCAAATTCTTCCAAAGTCTCAAGGCTCTATTTCTTTTTCTCTCTATGTCTCTGTATCTCTCTTTTTTTGTGTGTATCTCTTGGCTCCTATTTATAGGAGAATGAGCAGAATCAATTAGTTTTAGTGAATCATTCATTGAGGGATCTGATTTGTATTCATTAGAGATTTGATTTGCATTCATCATTCATTTGGACCTTTGGATTATTAGGTGAATTTTATTCACCATTGGATTTTAAATCTAAAGATATTCCTTTGTTATTTCGGTTAGATTTTAAGGGGAAATCTTTCCAAGTTCAAGATTTTTCCGTAGATAGGTGATATTTAATCACCTTTAAATCTTTAATCCAATCAGTTCCAAATAATCATTCTCCTTTGGAAAGATTTGAATGCTGTTCAAAATTTAATTCTGTTAAATAGATAGGCTTTGAAAGACGGTCACGTGTGGCCACGTGACCCCTGGTCACGTGTTGGCACGTGACCCCTTGGAACTAGCTTTCTTCTGCTTTCTGCGCTCTGTTTTCTAGCTGCTGTTCAACCGTCACGTGACCTCTGGTCACGTGTGAGCACGTGACCCTTTCTGGAGCCTTTTCTTTGATTTAATCAAGGAGCTGAATCTGCCTTTATCGCTGCTTTTAATTGTCACGTGCCAACACGTGACTGCTGGTCACGTGCTAGCACATGATGCCTTTTCCGTAGGCTTTCCTAATTTTAAATCAGGAAACATCCGCGAACTTCTCCAAAGAGATTGAAACTTCCCGATCTGATAGAAGAAAGGTATGAGTCGGAGCGTTCCATTGTTCCAAGAAAGCTTTGACCCACCATACAGAGGGCGTGGAATACTGGAAAAGAGACGCATAAATCGCGGGGTACAACCCGAGCTTCAGCAGCGACGATGTCTTGGCCGACAAGATATATCAAGCCCACTGCAGATATCCGGCTGAATGGCGAAGAGTCAAGCCAATCATGTACGCTTATCCCTAAGGGCGCGACTCGCCCTGACATATGCGCCGCCCGAAGATATCCAAAGCCATTGGAGGCTGTACGGGTATTGAAGCCATAGAGAGATGAAGGCGACCCTCTGAAGTCCAGTTGACCTCCTCTACGGCATAGTTTACTTGGGGTGAGTCGGCATAGTGAATAGCGGAGATCGGCTCTGATGGCGTCGCACAAGAGATGCTGCGTCGACCCTGAATGATTTGGTTGTACCACAACTCCCATAAATGAAGAGACTTCTGCTCCGGGTCATGATCTTTGATCAGTGCAAAAACTTCCCGGTCTACGGGTGCGTCAGCAAATGCGCTCTCCGGACGAACGAAGGGGAAAGAAGTGTCGAAAGACATAGTACCTGCGCGAAAAGGAACAAGAGTTGGCTGTCAATGCTACAGTCCAAAATCTAATACATAGTACCTTAAATTTGTACCACACTGCAATGCAGTGGAAAGAGACCAAAAGGGACCCAAAAAATCAAAGTGACGACTCATCATTGATGAGACAGTCACTCATTAAGGAGGGGATCCTAAAAGGATTCTCATTTAATGAGAGGCTCATTGGGCCAAGGAGTAAACTCCCTTAAGAGCAGCGCTCTGCAACAGAAATGACATATGTCAAAATTAATGATGAAGGGAATAAAAATTTCCCCAAAAATTCTAAAGAGCTATTATATATGAAAATGATGGAGTAATCCATCAAAATCCCTAAAAAGCAAAGCTTTTACTGAGTTAAAAAACTTCGAGATCTCTGAAATCTGCAAAACGAACTCTAAGAGTTCTTCATTAATGGGTTAAGAAACCCTAAAAGAAGATTTTTTGATCTATGATCTAACAAGAGCAAAGCTCTATTTTCATTTAACGGGTTAAGAAACCCTAAAATCCATTTTAATATCTATGATCTAAGAAGAGCAAGACTCTGTTAATGGGTAAAACCCTAGAATATGAAATGATTCCTTCAAAGATTTGATCCTTACCAAAAATTTTAGCAAGGTTCTGACTCTAGAAGAGTTTCTTAAGGCAGAGAGCTTAGCTCTGAAGGAGAATTAAATTCTCAAGAACAAGAAAGCAAGAAGATGAACAGCAGTCATCTCAAGGGCCAAAGGCCCTATTTATAGGCGCTGGAAATCGGTCCAACTTCCAAGTTGATCTAACAGTGGAAAGGCTGCCACTGCTGCACTCATGTGTAAGCCACATGAGGGCAACGGTGGGGGTGGCATTTGTTTCCCCAATCAGAGAGCAAAGCTCTGTTCAAAATTTGAAATTTGAACTGAGGCAGCGCCTCACGTGCAAAGCACGAGAGCGCTTGCGCCAAGATCGCCAGCGCTAAGAGTCAAAGACTCTGAGGCAGCACCTCACGTGCAAAGCACGAGAGCGCTAACGCCAAGAGCGCCAAGTGCTAAGAGTCAAAGACTCTGAGGCAGCGCCTCACGTGCAAAGCACGAGAGCGCCAAGCGCTAAGAGTCAAAGACTCAGAAGCAGCGCATCACGTGCAAAGCACGAGAGCGCTAGCGCCAAGAGTCAAAGACTCTGAGGCAACGCCTCACGTGCAAAGCACGAGAGCGCCAGCGCTAGAACTAAATGTTCTCCACCCTTGGATCAAAAATCCAACGAAGATGATGAATCATCAAATTACAGAATCAAATTCTGCTGAGGAAATATTCCTCGAATCTTTCTAAACAAGAAAGATTGTGCTCTGTAAATCAGAGCACCGTTGGATCAAAGATCCAATGGTGATTAAAAATCACCAAGATACAGAATAATCTCTGTATGGGAAAATATTTTCCCAACCTTGTTAATAACAAGAGGAAAATTTTCTGTAAAACAGAATACCTTGGATCAAAGATCCAAGGGTGGAAAACATCCCCAAATAAATTAGAGATCTCTCAATGATTCAACAAATCAACCTCCTCTATATAAAGGACCAAAAACTTCAAGTCTTGTACAGAGGAACCTCCCCATAAGTTTCAAATCGAAAGAAGAAAAATAGAAGAGCTCCCCTATAAACTTCAGAGTTCAAGGCGAGAACTACCTCTCTTCAAGGTAAAGAAAAAACAAAAGAGATCATAGCATCTCTTCATAAAAAAGAACTTAGTTCTTAGATCCATGAGACAAAATCTCTCATAAAGAAAAACAAAAGAGATCATAGTATCTCCTCATAAAGAAGAACTTAGTTCTTAGATCTATGAGACAATGTCTCTTATAAACGAGAATTTAATTCTCAGAGCACAGAACTGATCGGAACTGCCAAAGAAACAGTTCCTGGCACTCAGCACCGAGCACTCCATGTGCTCCTCACGTGGGCGCTATCGTAAAAGAAGCGCTTTAGCGCTCCAAGTCTGGCACTCAGCGCCAAGCGCTCCACGTGCTCCTCACGTGGGCACTATTTTATAAGAAGCGCTTTAGCATTCCAAGTATAGCGCTCAGCGCCAAGCGCTCCACGTGCTCCTCACATGGGCGCTAAGAAGCGCTTTAGCGCTCTAAATCTTGCGCTCAGCACCAAGCGCTCCATGTGCTCCTCACATGGGCGTTGTAACACCCGAGCCCAATAATACTATTTCTATTACTAGTTGAGTGTTACATATTGCTCATTTCAATTATTTTGATTGTTTGGCGCTTATTGCTAAATTTTAACCGGTTAAGTCATTTTGGCACATAACAAATTTTAATACCTAAAATGAAATTAAAAATATCCATGTTGGCCTACTCGTCGCCACTAGCCGCGTGGTAGCGTCCGCGCGTCGAGATTTCATCCCGTTCGGCGAAACGGGCAAGTTTGGACGTCTACGCGCGCGTGCAAGTGCCCGACTTGGGGGCATACATTTTAATCATTAAACGCCTCTTTTCAAAATTTGGAACTCGCTTAAAATCCTATAATTTGAATTTGGAACATTTGGGCGCAACCCGGGCGCGATTTGGAAATGTTTCATTTAGCGCCAAAAATGCCCATTTAATTAAATATTATTTTAACTATATAAGTTTTTTTTCTGTTACAAATCTAAGTATAAATCCTATATTAAATCTTAAGAAATTTTCTTTCAAATCACCTTCAGCCAATCACGAGGGAGTTAATTCCCTCGGGGGGCCCCCCTCCTCTCTCTCTCTCTCCGTCTCTCCGTCTCTCTCTAATCTCACTCTCTCTCTATCTCCTAAAGATCTCTCTCTATCTCTCTCCTGTAACCAATCTCCCTCTCTCTCTGTAACCAATCTCTCTCTCTCTCTCTCTTCCTATATATATTTTTTACGCAGCCGCCTCCTCCATCACGAGAACAACCTCCGAACCCTAACCCTAGCCCCTCGTGCCTCGCCGTCGACCTCCCCGCGATCTCGCCGTCGCGTCCTCGCCTCCACAACCTCACCGCGCTCCTACCTCCTTCCTCTGTTCTCTTTCCGCTCCTGCACCCAACCCCGGACGCCACCACCAGCCGCAGACCTCACCGTCGCCGCCGCCTCCCATCGCCGACGACACCAGAATCCTCCTCCCTTCACCCTCGTCCCGACCTCGTCGTCACCTTCCTCCTCCCCTCGCCGGACCACCAGAACCCGAGCCCGACCCTAGCACCAACCCCCGGGTCGCCGGGAAACTTGCCGTCGATCATCGTCATCGTCGCCAGCGCACCGCCGACCACCTCCTCTCCCTCCTGCAACCCAGACCAGACCTTTACCTCCCCTCATCGCACGGCACCACCCTTTCCAGCGACCCAGGAACTTTCCAGCCTTCTGTTCATACCATAATATTGCATTTTCTATTCCCCATTCTTATGCATTTTACAATGAAAATAGGTGCTTTTGACGCATGTCTGCTACATGTTACAGGTTACAGGTTCTTAGACAGAAAACAGTGAAAACGATGTAAAGACGATGAAAAAGTGGACTTTGACCAACAAATAGAAGACTCTTGATCAAGCCTACATCAAAGATAAAATTCACAAAGTATAAGGCAATGCAAGGTCCAAGATTATAAAGCGAACGGTTAAAAGTCCACCGCAATTATTCACTGGAGATCTGGAAGAAACATAGAAGCTATTTTAACAAAGAACCAAATAATAAGTAAGCCCAAAGATCCAAGGCCCAATACTTTCTTTTAAAGAGACATAAAATTTTACCAAAGCTTGAAGTCTACTTTGACTAGGTCTTCCTAAGGATATTTTGGTAAATGTAGACATACAAATCAATTGTAACCTAGGGTTTCCTATTCTCTATAAATAGGAACTCTACTCATTGTAATTTCTTATGCCTCCTTTTAATAATAAATTTTAGAAATCTTTTGGAGAGCATCGGTGCCTCTCTTTAATTCAGAAATTCAGATCTGACAACCCTGCTTTGATGTTTGGAGAGAGCCATCAGTAAGTAATTTAATTTCTTGCCCTAGAGTAGATTTTAATTCCTTGCCCTAGGTAGATTTAATTGCATGCCCTAGGAACTTGTTTAGGGTTTAGCTTTTGGGAAGGATTTTGAGAGATGAGATCTCTCATCCCTTTCTTACCCATCAAATATTTACAATAGGACTCCATGCATACATGCACATACCGCTCCCTACGGCACTCTATCCCTCGAGGTAGCAGTGATACCGTAGTATAAAGGCCCGGGTGTGATGTTTTCCATGGAGGTTAGGGTAAGGATCTCTAAAGGAAGGACAAGAACCTAGAGGAAGGAACACCTTCCCGAACGGATCTAATCCACTTTATTGATAATTACCATAACTCCTCACAGATCTTCATTCGGGTAAAGAAAGCGTTGAGATTTACTACCATTTCCAAATCATCCCTAAACCTAGCCCTAGCAAGAATAGATTTAATTAATTGCCCTAGAATAATTAGGTTTTTAGATTTAATAACAACTCCGAACACCCTTCGGAATTAACTCGTAAGAACGAATCGGAAATTCACAACATCCCTGTGGACCGACCCGCACTCACCGGCTAGCTGCAAAGCGACGCCGTTCTTGATTGCGGTTACAAATATTTTTGATCTATCTTTTAGAAAGCGCAAGCACGCTAAAATCAAACCAATCAAATGGCGCCGTTGCCGGGGATGGCGTAGAATTTTCTTTTCGCAATTTCGGGTTAATTAAAATTAAAAAATTCATAAAAATCAAAAAAATCCAAAAAAAAATAAAAAAAATATATATAATCTGTTATTTTTGGAAGGGATACTTTGTGGTTGAATTTTTGCAGGATTTACAAAGACGATCTGGAAATTTCCAAAAGATGAAACAGAAAACCAAATATCAAAACAGAAGGAGAACTCAAAATCAGAGCAGCAGAATTTTTCCCGAGACCCGAACCCTCCATTACGCCGCCCTTCCGCCGCGATAACCCACTTTATACCGCTGATCCGCCGCGGTCTTGTAAGATCAAAGCGTCAAAAAAAATCTGGGGACTCGAGCCAGCTAACAGACCGCGGAAACGCCGCGGGAGGTTGCCTAGGACCGCGGAAACGCGGCATCTTCGTGACATCATCTCGTGAATTTTGCACTGTAAGTTTCCTGTCTCTCTTCTCTGTAATTTTTGAGATATATTTTCTGGAAATTCCTGCAAGATTCTGTGAGCTATAAAATATATTTGCCTTCCATATAACAAGTCTTGTGCAGGATTTTTGGGCCCCGCTTGAACTAAATTGATTGCAAGAAATATTTTGTTGTTGCATATTTTTTCTCAAATATCTTTTTGCAACAGTTTTTTTCTAAATAAAGATTCTTGTGATATGCTTAAGATAATAACTGATTGCAGGTAATATATTTTCAGTTGCACATCTTTAATTAAAAATCTTTTCGCAACAAATTTTCAAACAAAGAAAAAGAAAAAGGAAAATTTTTATTAGAGAACTTGCAAACTTTAGCCCCAAATAAATCCTTGCACCACAAACATTCTTTCTTTCCCCTTTCTTACAACATGGGTACCCCTCATAAAAAATCATTAGCCGAACTTTGGTATCCCGAACCTAATTTTGCGTCATATGTCAATGTGTTCGGTCAATTTAAAGACGATCCTTCCATGCCTAAAAAATCTTTGAATGATCACATAGAGGAGTCTAGGAGAAATAGTTTGACTTTTCAACCCACTTTGTGTCAACCTAGTCAACCTTTACCACCTACATATGTTGACACCACTTTTCCAAGTCCTGCTGTAACTCCTAGGCCGATGTCCATTGCTGAGCATATTTCTCAATCTCGCAGTCGATCTTTCACCCATCTCTACTCATCTAGTTCTAGGGTTCCGCACGATTATTCACCTTTTTATCCATATGTTGACCCTACCCCTACCCAACCACCCACTTCCTACCAGTCTTACCCAACCTTCCCATCTTCACTAGACACTGTTTCGACACAGCCATTAGGGAGTTTCACATATCCAACCAATTTTGAATCTTTTACTGAAACCCCCTCACCACCTAAGTCTAGTTTGGAAGAGGCGTTGGAGGCGTATATCGCAGCAACAAACAAAATGGTTAGGAATGTGGAAGCGTCCGTGGCCACCCTTATGCAACCTAGTGAACCGGTAGCTAGTGTCCCGCTAGCTCCAAATTTTTCAATGTATAAGGCGGCGGTTGGACAGAGTGAGAATGAGAGAGGATTTTCAAATCAAACCTACCCTTACCCAATTGAAGTCCACAACTCCAGTTGTCCATCGATTGCCCTAAATAGTTCACCTGTTGAAAATAAAAATGAGTTGTGTGATTTTGTAGTATTTGAATTGCCAGATTGTGAGGAACCCCTTTCGAGTGAAACCACACCTAATCCTTTCGATCTTTACACCTCCACTCTAGAACCTAAATCGATAGATATCCATGGTTTTGATGAGGTGTCTAAAGAAATTGATTTTCACTTGATTGGGGATATAGACGCCGGGAATATTTTGGATGATGAACCTGTCGATTTACTTAAGATTTTATGTTCAAATTATCATCCCGAGTTATTAAATGTTTCTCCCGAATCTCATATGCGTCTTGATTTTGATGATAATGGCATGGATGAGTTGAATATTGAGGAGAATTATGAGGATAATATTGAGGAGAGTAGTGAGGATCATATTGAGGTTGAACCATTTTTCTTTGATGTGTCTGATTTTCCATTTCATCCTCCTGAACCTTGGACTGTTATATCACCCTCCCACTTTTCCATCGTTCCGACCACGCTTGAAGACTGTGAGCTTGAAACCTTTTCCTTTGAATCTGACACAAGTCTCACAGACGATAACACCTACGAGTGTTTCACTTTCTCGGACGATGTTGATGACTCACCGCCCGAGTTTGAGTCCTTTACATTTTCAGATGAGCCATCAGACTCGGTTGATTATAGTAGTTTCGAACCATTAATGGAATCTTTCAAGTTCGAAACAGTTTACTACGGTGAGAAAGATACCATCCCTAATTCACTCCCTTTCGTCTTTCCCATTGTTCCGACCGAACAAATGACCGTTACGCTTTCATCTCCTGTACCAAGTTCGGCGTACCCATGTTTTCTTGCGAATTTTGAGGGATTTGACCCCATTTCTCGACGGGTTGATAGGTTAGCGCAATCGCTTTTAAAACACTGGTCATCACATATTGCGCTAATTTATTCACTCAATTTACACCCTCAAGATCGTACTCCACTTCCTTCTTCTTTTCGCCATTCTTCTCCCCCACCGAGACCATATTCTACCATTCTTCTTTCCACACGGTCTCGCGTGCTTCTCAGTTTCTTGCACCAACTATACCATTTCCACGATAAGATTTTTGAATGGTTGGTGCTAACTTTTGGCTTGTGCAAGGCCAAGCTTAAGTTTGGGGGAATCTTTGTATATATGTATATATTTTTTGTTTTCTTTTCTAAAAAAAATTAAAAAAAAAAATTTCAAAACATTAAAAATATAAAAAAAAATTTATAAATAAATAAACAGGGGAGTGCCGGTATTTTGAACCTCTTGGTTTAGCATGACAGTGAGGACACTGTCAAGTTCAAGTTTGGGGGTATGCTCGGTACGTCTTCTTCCTTCGCATTCATTTGTACATATTTTTGCATTTGCATATTTATTTGAAAAACCCATAAAAATTGAAAAGTTTCAAAAATTATAAAAATTACTGTATTCAATTTTGGCTTATTTGACTTGAGTTTGACAAATAGGTTAACTGGTTAGGAACAACTAGATCTTAGACTTAGTAAATTAAAAACCCTAAAAATAACTTTTCTTAAAGTTCAACAGTAGAAAGTATATGCCTTGTAATTTATTTAGAAATAGGCAAATTTTGGGTTCACTTCTTGGGCTAAGTCGAAACAAGGGAAGAGTATTGATGTTCTTATTAGAGTATAAGTTTGAAAAATAGTTCCTAGCTTAAGTCTAGATTCTGAAAATATATACCCTACAATTTGCACAATCACGCACCTTGAAACTTGGAATAGTAGAAGAGACCTTGAAATGCTCTTGTCTAAAGTCCTTAGTATGAAAAAGTGTGAATGAATAAAAAAAAAATGGACACTGGTTTTTGTGATTACTTAAGGCTGCAAAAATAGAAAAATACTTAGCGAGGGTGCTTCATCACCTAGTGCCTTAGACCAACTGGTTTGGGAGTCACTGCTAAAGCCTTGGGTGTTGCAAAGACTAGGAAGTATGCTTTAAAGTGCAAACGCATTTTGTAATCGGTCGTTGGTACCTCAAGAAGTATTAACGGTCGCATGAAGGATGTGTAAGCAAATTTCATTTAAATTCACCAACTAATAAGTACTTTGGACAACGGACAAGAGTATGATTGCTTGATTTGAATTTCCAAGTGTAGGGGTGACTTATACACACACGTAGGGGTATGTGATTGGAGTTTAGATGAGAAAAAGGAATGAAGAATAGAACTTGTATCTTTAATAGAGTTGATAAAAATTCCTAAGTGGAGATGGAAACCCTAGAAGGAAAACTTAGGAAATGCCGAAAGCTAAGTAGATCTGCATGATATATATAATCTTAAGTTAAATAATGAGGAAGTGTGAAGAATATGGGTGGATAATTTGCGAGTCAAAAGATAATAGAATTCCTTATTAGAAAACCTAATTGGAAAACAAAAGTCGAAAAAGCCGAATTGATAGGATTTTGTGGATAGTATCCGCTGAAAACCCTCAGGAGACAACACTCCTCCTACTAGGGACACCTAGAGGTTTAACGGCTTGTTGCACGTGCTCAGTGCAATCGCGTCTCCCTGCGAAAGTGCGGCTAGGTTAGATTTTTATCGAGAATAAAAAATAAGTTTGCTCGAGGACGAGCAAAAGATAAGTTTGGGGGTATTTGTTCATACCATAATATTGCATTTTCTATTCCCCATTCTTATGCATTTTACAATGAAAATAGGTGCTTTTGACGCATGTCTGCTACATGTTACAGGTTACAGGTTCTTAGACAGAAAACAGTGAAAACGATGTAAAGACGATGAAAAAGTGGACTTTGACCAACAAATAGAAGACTCTTGATCAAGCCTACATCAAAGATAAAATTCACAAAGTACAAGGCAATGCAAGGTCCAAGATTATAAAGCGAACGGTTAAAAGTCCACCGCAATTATTCACTGGAGATCTGGAAGAAACATAGAAGCTATTTTAACAAAGAACCAAATAATAAGGAAGCCCAAAGATCCAAGGCCCAATACTTTCTTTTAAAGAGACATAAAATTTTACCAAAGCTTGAAGTCTACTTTGACTAGGTCTTCCTAAGGATATTTTGGTAAATGTAGACATACAAATCAATTGTAACCTAGGGTTTCCTATTCTCTATAAATAGGAACTCTACTCATTGTAATTTCTTATGCCTCCTTTTAATAATAAATTTTAGAAATCTTTTGGAGAGCATCGGTGCCTCTCTTTAATTCAGAAATTCAGATCTGACAACCCTGCTTTGATGTTTGGAGAGAACCATCAGTAAGTAATTTAATTTCTTGCCCTAGAGTAGATTTTAATTCCTTGCCCTAGGTAGATTTAATTGCATGCCCTAGGAACTTGTTTAGGGTTTAGCTTTTGGGAAGGATTTTGAGAGATGAGATCTCTCATCCCTTTCTTACCCATCAAATATTTACAATAGGACTCCATGCATACATGCACATACCGCTCCCTACGGCACTCTATCCCTCGAGGTAGCGGTGATACCGTAGTATAAAGGCCCGGGTGTGATGTTTTCCATGGAGGTTAGGGTAAGGATCTCTAAAGGAAGGACAAGAACCTAGAGGAAGGAACACCTTCCCGAACGGATCTAATCCACTTTATTGATAATTACCATAACTCCTCACAGATCTTCATTCGGGTAAAGAAAGCGTTGAGATTTACTACCATTTCCAAATCATCCCTAAACCTAGCCCTAGCAAGAATAGATTTAATTAATTGCCCTAGAATAATTAGGTTTTTAGATTTAATAACAACTCCGAACACCCTTCGGAATTAACTCGTAAGAACGAATCGGAAATTCACAACATCCCTGTGGACCGACCCGCACTCACCGGCTAGCTGCAAAGCGACGCCGTTCTTGATTGCGGTTACAAATATTTTTGATCTATCTTTTAGAAAGCGCAAGCACGCTAAAATCAAACCAATCACCTTCGCAGCCGCCGTCGAGCCCGCCGTGGTTTCCCCCTGGTGTCTCCCTGTAAGCATCCCTTATCTTTCCTTTTGGGCTAATCCCCCCGCTGATCTTTAAATATACGTATATCGCGTTTGCTAACTTCGTTGCTTTTGACTTTTGCCGGATTCCGACCGTGCCGTCGTTTGGACCCGACGCTCCAGCGAAGTACCCTGGTCCGTGTGGTCCCGCTGTTCGCTGTTGGGACTCGATCCGTGGCCCGTGCACCCGTCTCGTGTTTTCTGCCGACAGTGCATCCGTGCTTTCCGGTTTGCGAAACCGTCGAGGCAAGATTTCTTGCTACATGCTACGTTAAACTAATTAAATGTTTGACTCACAAACTTGCTATATCAACTAAATATTGCTACTTGTCTCATTGGACGAAATATGATATACATTACAATACTGCCACCTAAATCGTATTTTGCTACCGTAACCTTAGTAACAACTACCTGCTAATCGTTTTACTATTTAGAGGATGATAGTCGCACACTTATATCTTTATTACCTGTTGTTATTAATATTGCGCTACACTGTGATTATTGCACCCCAAGGGTGCTCGAACCTGCTAGTATAATACAATTACATCATATTCTTGTACCATGACTTTTAGTGCTGATTACTTTAAATTCTTGCTGCTGTATACCTGTTGAGAGCACACACCCGATCGCAGTACATATTGACTCGACCCTGCTACACCTGACACATATACTGATACACCGGACATTGACACCCTGTACATACTGACTCAACCTATTGTACCACGACCTGTCTTATTACATGATTTCATGCCTAATGCCAACAAACCTGACTTGGGGTCCTCATGGACCATTCCTGTTGTCTATCCAGACAAACCTGCTGTTACCTGATCCTGTGTTGGCATTAGTCCTTGATTATTGAATACCTGACCTGACATACATAACTTGGGGGTATGGGGAAATCAAAGGTGAAACCGACTTGTAACTCAACAGTTCGATACCTGTTCCGATCAGTCTTACGGGCTTGGCCAGCCCCGGAGTGATGATGCTGACATCACTCGCCCATCCTGCTACCTATTACTGCTTAGCGGCACGTCTCGGATTCAGCCCCGAGGATCTTGACCGTGGTCCCGGGCACGCACGGGATACTATTGAGTTACATCGACGAGTCACCAATTGATTTCAAAGACTTTAGGGTAGAAACTTGATAGGACAGTTTAGTTACCGCTGCACTGTTATTCTATATTACTGCTTTATTCATGTTCATACCTGCATTGTTTATTACCATGTTTATACTGTATACTTGATGACATGACGCGCTGACGTCTGGGTTTTGCATGGCCCAGATTCTGTACCACTGTCGACGACCGAGCAGGAGCACTTCAGTCAGTAGGCTGATCTGTGAGTTCCTTAGTGATTAGTTTATTTATTTCATTTCATTTCAGATGTGAGCCCGCATTATGGGACGTACTGTTTATTTATTGTATTGGATCATTTGCTTCCGCACTTATTGTTTATTGATTCTTGTTATTATGGATTTGGACATGTGTTAGATTAATTCATTATCTTGTTCTTGATATCCTTACAACCGTAATGTGACTGTGGATGGATACTTCCTACCCACAGGTAGCATGGTTGGCTATGTTACGTGCCCAATCCTGCGTACTCTGGGAAGCGGGGCGTGACATGGTTCTTTTGGTATCAGAGCCAGGTTAATTGGGTTGATTCTTTTGTAGTTGGGTATTGTACCCAATACACGAATCAGAACACCCGTGATTAGGAAACATGTCCAGCCACCTTGACAGTTTTACCATCCTTGAATCATTCTTCCGGATCATGTCGACATGCAAACTTACTTTGCATTGTCAACTCGAAAACCTAATTCCTTGTTATCTCTAGGACTTAGGCGACTTGGGTGGAGTTAAGTAATTGCGGCTATGATACAGCGGATAGCTACAATACAGTACTCTATTTAAGTATCTTGGAGTTCTAGCCTTGATTTATATATTGAATCTATCATCATGCTAATGTTGTTTGTTTTGATTTCAGGACCATGGCAGATAAGAATTTCAAGACGTATCAGAGGCGTGTGGATGAAGCCGCCATGTTGGGAGTGATACGTGGGATGTTGGAAAATCAGAAGAGGCAAACTGAGCTGATCCAGCAGCAAGCAGATACATTTCAGGAGGGTTTGCAGGACATTCGGCAGTCTGTAAACACCGCTGTAGCGAAGCCAGTCGACCGGGTAGGGACCGTGGCAGATTTCAGACGGTTGGGTCCTACTACTTTCACCGGTCTGGAGGAGCCGTTGCCAGCCGAGCAGTGGCTAGTGGACACATAGAATTTACTGATTGCGGCACAGATCCCTGAAGACAAGAGAGTTGATGTGGTGCGCATCCAGCTGGTGGATTACGCCCGAGAGTGGTGGCTTGTGGAGGAGACCCGCTTGTCCAAGCCAATCAGTTGGGCGGATTTCTCTAAAAGTTTCTTGGAGAAGTTCTTCCCGCGGACTGCACGGGAGGAAATGGAAGAGAAATTTATTGGGCTGAGATAAAATGGAGCAGCTGTGGATGTACATGCAGCGGAGTGGACGAGACTCAGCCGCTTCGCTGGACCCTTAGTCGCCAAGGAGGCAGACAGGGCGCGAAGGTTCTTGCGCAGTTTGGATGTGGACATCAAAAGGCAGATTGTCTCCCTGGGTTTGACCACTTTCTCGCAGGTTCTTACGGCAGCCAGAGAGCAACAGAGTTTATCGGGAATGAAAGGGGACCTTCAGAATACAGCAGTTACGGCCAGGAAGCCCGTTTTTGCACCTAACCGAGATCATGGGCGCAGAGGTATTCCAGTGGACCGTCGAGGCGTAGCACCCATGAAGAAGCCTGTGATCGTTGACCGAAGGAAGAGCGTGATTTGTGATTACTGCCGTTTACCTGGGCACGTGCAGAAGGATTGTCGAAGGAGACTGGGACTTTGCCTGGTTTGTGGAGCGGCCGATCACGCAGTTGGTGCTTGTCCGTCGAAGCTTCGCACGAGAGATGATATACAGAAGCCTCCGTAGAGACCGTTCCAAGGGCAGAAACAGCTGACTTAAGGACCGAAGCAGGCTCGAGCTTTCACGTTGACAGCTGAGGAAGCCAAGGCATCAGGAGAAGTGGTTTCAGGTACTTTGCTCGTTCATGGTTTTCCTGCATTGGCATTATTTGATTCCGGAGCATCCCACTGTTTTATGTCATCCAAATTTATACCAACACACTCGATTACCTGCACGACCCTGTCTAGTTTCTGGGACATACACACTGGGAATGGGAAAATCATAACTAGTAAGGAATGTAGAGATTGTACAGTTGTTGTTTGCGGACGGGAGCTTTTTGCAGATTTCTTGGTGATAGACACGGGCAGTTATGAAGCAGTCTTGGGAATGGATTTTCTTGGCACTTTCCACGCACACATTGATTGTAGGGCAAGTAAAGTAATTTTCCAGATTCCCGGACACCCTGATTTTACTTTCACTAGAGGAAGCAGCTCTGTCGGGCCAGTCGAGTTTAGGGCTAGGCCGACAAACAGTGTTCTTGCGACAATGGAAGCGGATAGTAATGAAGAGCCGGCAGTTGTTCGTGACTTTATGGATGTGTTTGAAGATATATCAGGCTTACCTCCAAAGCGAGATGTGGAGTTTGCGATTGACCTTATTCCTGGTGCAGCGCCAGTATCAAAGTCTTATTATCCGATGGCACCGGTGGAATTGGAGGAAGTTAAGAAACAAGTTGGTGAATTACTCGAGAAAGGTTGGATTCGAAGCAGCAACTCGCCTTGGGGAGCTCCAGTTCTTTTAGTAAAGAAGAAGGATGGCACGAGAAGGATGTGCATTGATTATCGAGAATTGAACCGGGTGACTATTAAGAATAAGTACCCGATCCCTCGCATTGGAGAACTCTTTGAGCAGCTTAGTGGCGCGAGGGTATTCTCGAAACTGGATTTGCGATAAGGATATCATCAGGTCCGAGTGAAGGCAGAAGACATTTGCAAGACGGCGTTCCGAACTCGATATGGACATTTCGAGTATTTGGTGATGCCCTTCGGAGTGACTAATGCGCCGGCAATATTCATGGATTTGATGAACAGGGTCTTTTCACCATACCTGGACCAGTTTATTGTGGTATTCATTGATGATATTCCGGTATACTCGAAGAGTCCGGAGGAGCATGCTGAGCATTTAAAGATCGCCCTGCAAACGCTGAGACAGGAGAAATTATTCGCGAAAATGAGTAAGTGTGAATTTTGGCTGGAAGAAGTGAAGTTTATGGGGCATGTTGTGTCGGGCGATGGAATCGCTGTTGATCCCGAGAAGATTACAGCAGTTCGAGATTGGCCAACTCCAAAGAATGTTGCGGAGATAAGAAGTTTTCTTGGACTCGCCGGATACTACAGGAGATTTATGGAGAACTTCGCTCGTTTGGCAGAGCCGTTAACCAAGCTTACGCGTAAGGAGGTACCGTTTGTTTGGACGGATAGATGTGCATTGGCCTTCGAGACGTTGAAGCAGAAGTTGATAACCGCCCCGATCCTGACCGTACCAGATAATTCCGGAGGACTGGTGATTCACAGTGACGCATCTGGAAAAGGATTGGGATGTGTTTTGATGCAGAATGGGAAAGTCGTCGCTTACGCATCGAGACAACTGAAGACTCATGAGAAGAATTATCCGACTCATGACTTGGAGCTTGCAGCCGTGATCTTCGCCCTGAAGATTTGGAGACACTACCTTTTGGGCGAGAGAGTCGAAGTCTTTACTGATCACAAGAGTTTGAAGTATGTATTCACTCAGAAGGAGTTGAACATGAGGCAACGCAGATGGTTGGAGCTGATGGCCGACTACGACCTTGATCTTAAGTACCATCCGGGAAAAGTTAACGTCGTGCCAGATGCGCTAAGTCGGTTACCAGCAATTCAGGTATTGACCGCACAAAGGGAGATCATTGCGGATTTTCAGAGATTTGACTTGGAGGTTGTGCTACCACATGCTATGGGACAGTTGATGCAGTTGCAAGTACAGTCATCCTTAATTGAGAGGATTAAAGCGTCACAATCGCAGGATCCTAGACTGCAAAAGTTTCGAGAACAGGTTGAAGCCGGACTGCGAACCGATTTACTGATCCATGAAGACGGTTCGTTGAGATATGGTAGCCGTGTGTGTGTGCCAAAAGGGGATGTACATGAAGAGCTTTTGAAGGAGGCACACAGTTCAGCTTACTCTGTTCATCCAGGAGGGACGAAGATGTACCGAGATGTTCGACAGCACTTCTGGTGGGAAGGTATGAAACGGGAAATTGCTCGCTTCGTGGCTAAGTGCTTGGTGTGTCAGCAAGTCAAGGCTGAACACCAAAGGGTTGCTGGTTTGTTGCAACCACTTCCAATTCCTCAGTGGAAGTGGGAACATATAACCATGGATTTCGTGACGGCTTTACCGCGGAGTCCAAAGGGCAACAATGCAGTATGGGTGATTATCGATCGGTTGACCAAGGTGACTCACTTTATTCCTTTTCGGGTTGGTCAATCGACAGAGACTTTGGCAGAGCGGTACATGCAGGAGATTGTAAGACTGCAAGGAGTACCGGTAAGCATCGTGTCCGATCGGGACACTCGGTTCTTGTCGCACTTTTGGAGGAGTTTACAAGAGAGTTTGGGGACTCGATTGAAGTTTAGCACAGCTTATCATCCTCAGACTGATGGACAATCAGAAAGAACGATCCAGACCCTTGAAGATATGTTGAGGGCTTGCATGTTGGACTTCAAAGGTTCTTGGGAGGATCATCTACACCTGGTGGAGTTTTCGTACAACAATAGCTTCCAAGCGACTATTCAGATGGCTCCGTTTGAAGCGTTGTATGGTCGTAAGTGCCGTTCGCCGGTTTGTTGGGATGATGTTGGTGAACGAAGGTTACTAGGACCAGATTTGGTGGTACAGACAGTCGAGAAGGTGAATACAATCAGGAAGCATATGAAGGCAGCTCAAGACAGACAGAAGAGTTGGGCCGACACGTCAAGAAGACCTCTAGAGTTCGCCGTGGGTGATTTGGTATTCCTGAAGATATCACCGACTAGAGGGGTGATTCGCTTTGGAAGTCGGGGAAAGCTTAGTCCCCGATTCGTTGGACTCTTCGAGATATTGGAGCGTATTGGAGAGGTAGCGTACCGTTTGGCGTTACCACAATCATTGGCAGGAGTGCACGATGTGTTTCATGTATCTCAACTACGGAGATATGTCCGAGATGAAACTCACATCTTGGATCATTCGGAGTTGACTGTACGGGAGGACCTAACTTTTGAGGAGCGACCAGTTGAAATCAAGGATCGAAGAGAAAAGGTTCTTAAGAACAAGGTTATCCCTCTTGTGTTAGTTTCTTGGGGTAATCGATTGCATGGAGAAACCACTTGGGAGCGAGAAGACGAGATCCGGCAGAAATTTCCTCACCTTTTCCTGTAGTTAGCTATCTTGTGTTCTTGGAATTTCGAGGACGAAATTCTTTTTGTAGTTGGGTATGATGTAACACCCGAGCCCAATAATACTATTTCTATTACTAGTTGAGTGTTACATATTGCTCATTTCAATTATTTTGATTGTTTGGCGCTTATTGCTAAATTTTAACCGGTTAAGTCATTTTGGCACATAACAAATTTTAACACCTAAAATAAAATTAAAAATATCCATGTTGGCCTACTCGTCGCCACTAGCCGCGCGGTAGCGTCCGCGCGTCGAGATTTCGTCCCGTTCGGCGAAAAGGGCAAGTTTGGACATCTACGCGCACGTGCAAGTGCCCGACTTGGGGGCATGCATTTTAATCATTAAACACCTCTTTTCAAAATTTGGAACTCGCTTAAAATCCTATAATTTGAATTTGGAACATTTGGGCGCAACCCGGGCACGATTTGGAAATGTTTCATTTAGCGCCAAAAATGCCCATTTAATTAAATATTATTTTAACTATATAAGTTTTTTTTCTGTTACAAATCTAAGTATAAATCCTATATTAAATCTTAAGAAATTTTCTTTCAAATCACCTTCAGCCAATCACGAGGGAGTTAATTCCCTCGTGGGCCCCCTTTCTCTCTCTCTCTCTCTCTCCGTCTCTCTCTCTCTCTCTAATCTCACTCTCTCTCTATCTCCTAAAGATCACTCTCTATCTCTCGCCTGTAACCAATCTCCCTCTCTCTCTGTAACCAATCTCTCTCTCTCTCTTCCTATATATATTTTTTACGCAGCCGCCTCCTCCATCACGAGAACAACCTCCGAACCCTAACCCTAGCCCCTCGTGCCTCGCCGTCGACCTCCCCGCGATCTCGCCGTCGCGTCCTCGCCTCCACAACCTCACCGCGCTCCTACCTCCTTCCTCCGTTCTCTTTCCGCGCCTGCACCCAACCCCCGACGCCACCACCAGCCGCAGACCTCGCCGTCGCCGCCGCCTCCCATCGCCGACGACACCAGAATCCTCCTCCCTTCACCCTCGTCCCGACCTCGTCGTCGCCTTCCTCCTCCCCTCGCCGGACCACCAGAACCCGAGCCCGACCCTAGCACCAACCCCCGGGTCGCCAGGAAACTTGTCGTCGATCATCGTCGTCGTCGCCAGCGCACCGCCGACCACCTCCTCTCCCTCCTGCAACCCAGACGAGACCTTTACCTCCCCTCATCGCACGGCACCACCCTTTCCAGTGACCCAGGAACTTTCCAGCCTTCGCAGCCGCCGTCGCTGCCTCGCCGGCGTTCCAGCGCCGTCGAGCGCGCCGTGGTTGCCCCCTGGTGTCTCCCTGTAAGCATCCCTTATCTTTCCTTTTGGGCTAATCCCCCCGCTGATCTTTAAATATACGTATATCGCGTTTGCTAACTTCGTTGCTTTTGACTTTTGCCGGATTCCGACCGTGCCGTCGTTTGGACTCGACGCTCCAGCGAAGTACCCTGGTCCGTGTGGTCCCGCTGTTCGCTGTTGGGACTCGATCCGTGGCCCGTGCACCCGTCTCGTGTTTTCTGCCGACAGTGCATCCGTGCTTTCCGGTTTGCGAAACCGTCGAGGCAAGATTTCTTGCTACATGCTACGTTAAACTAATTAAATGTTTGACTCACAAACTTGCTATATCAACTAAATATTGCTACTTGTCTCATTGGACGAAATATGATATACATTACAATACTGCCACCTAAATCGTATTTTGCTACCGTAACCTTAGTAACAACTACCTGCTAATCGTTTTACTATTTAGAGGATGATAGTCGCACACTTATATCTTTATTACCTGTTGTTATTAATATTGCGCTACACTGTGATTATTGCACCCCAAGGGTGCTCGAACCTGCTAGTATAATACAATTACATCATATTCTTGTACCATGACTTTTAGTGCCGATTACTTTAAATTCTTGCTGCTGTATACCTGTTGAGAGCACACACCCGATCGCAGTACATATTGACTCGACCCTGCTACACCTGACACATATACTGATACACCGGACATTGACACCCTGTACATACTGACTCAACCTATTGTACCACGACCTGTCTTATTACATGATTTCATGCCTAATGCCAACAAACCTGACTTGGGGTCCTCATGGACCATTCCTGTTGTCTATCCAGACAAACCTGCTGTTACCTGATCCTGTGTTGGCATTAGTTCTTGATTATTGAATACCTGACCTGACATACATAACTTGGGGGTATGGAGAAATCAAAGGTGAAACCGACTTGTAACTCAACAGTTCGATACCTGTTCTGATCAGTCTTACGGGCTTGGCCAGCCCCGGAGTGATGATGCTGACATCACTCGCCCATCCTGCTACCTATTACTGCTTAGCGGCACGTCTCGGATTCAGCCCCGAGGATCTTGACCGTGGTCCCGGGCACTCACGGGATACTATTGAGTTACATCGACGAGTCACCAATTGATTTCAAAGACTTTAGGGTAGAAACTTGATAGGACAGTTTAGTTACCGCTGCACTGTTATTCTATATTACTGCTTTATTCATGTTCATACCTGCATTGTTTATTACCATGTTTATACTGTATACTTGATGACATGACGCGCTGACGTCTGGGTTTTGCATGGCCCAGATTCTGTACCACTGTCGACGACCGAGCAGGAGCACTTCAGTCAGTAGGCTGATCTGTGAGTTCCTTAGTGATTAGTTTATTTATTTCATTTCATTTCAGATGTGAGCCCGCATTATGGGACGTACTGTTTATTTATTGTATTGGATCATTTGCTTCCGCACTTATTGTTTATTGATTCTTGTTATTATGGATTTGGACATGTGTTAGATTAATTCATTATCTTGTTCTTGATATCCTTACAACCGTAATGTGACTGTGGATGGATACTTCCTACCCACAGGTAGCATGGTTGGCTATGTTACGTGCCCAATCCTGCGTACTCTGGGAAGCGGGGCGTGACAGGCGCTAAGGAATGCTTTAGCACTCCAAGTCTGGCGCCAAGCGCTCCACGTGCTCCTCACATGGGCGCTGAGGGAACACAAAGTGCTATTTAAATAAAGCCCTAGCGTCATAAAGAGAATTCAACACTCAATAAAAAACAAAAAGAAAGAGGGGTGTCAGAACCCAAATCAATGCTCAACATTGTTGAACAAAAAGTGACTGAGCCCAAACAAATGTTCAACATTTTATTCAAAGCTGAGTGGGCTGAGCCTAAGTTGGCCAAAGGTCCTTAATTCAGATCAATCAAGCCCATGTGCTCACAATTTCTCTAATTGGTCTTAGTTCCAAACCTGACTATAGATCTCCCAACCAACATTGGTTCAAAGGTACATCTCTTCACACTTCTGATACATGTCGTTGTAATTCTTCAACGTTTTCAGGAAGGTGGCGGGTCCCAACAACCAGAAACTCCACAGACTATGATGTCTTTAAACCTTACAGACTATGATGTCTTTAAACCCAGACTATGATGTCTTTAAACCTAGACTATGATTTTTTTTAAATCCTACAAACTATGATGTCTTTAAACCCCCACAGACTATGATATCTTTAAACCCCGCAGACTATGATGTCTCTAAACCTCACAGACTATGATGTCTTTAAACCCTACAGACTATGATGTCTTTAAACCCAATGGACCGCAATGTCCCTAAACTAAATTCCATGGGCTATGATGTCCTTAAACCCAATAGACCGTAATGTCCCTAAACTAAAACGATAGAGCCCAAATACTCTTTCGTTGGATCAAAAATTATCTTGAACCCCCGTTGAGTAGATCTTAGTCTAAAATTAGACTAACGTACCCTCAACAAACATTTAAGTTGATCTTAATCTCAAATGAGATTAACGATCCTTAAATCAAACAAACCCAAATCTAAGAAAATACGGATTTGGACTAATCCCCGCCCTATGGGCGACAACATAAATTAGTCTCCGTATACAATCCACGGGCAACCACAAATAAAACAAACACACACGACACGAAATGAACATCTGTAGAAGGAGAAAGTGGTTATCGCTACGCGGTACGTAATTAACTACAGGGCTTGCGCTTGCAAGGAAGAGCGTCCCCACAATCAAAAAAATCTCTCACAATGAGGGGGAATCTGACGAAATCTGCTACAACGGCCGCATCCGTCTAAACCTCCGATGCACGGTGCCATAAATCAACTTAGTATCTTCAGAGAAGTGGACGAATAAAACCAAATAGCATCTGCCCCCAAAATTCAGGCTAAGCGTCCTAACGTCCCGGTCGCTGTTTTCGACGATAAACAATCTCTAGGCTTTATACATTGCCATCGAGACTTGGTTCTTCGTTTGGCGAAACATGGTGGAAAATATGGTTCCCCCTTTTTTCATTTATGCTGGTGGATCATCTACAAGAGTCGGTATTCGAATACCTGTAGGGAAGAAAAATTTTCTTTATGTTATATATTTTTATTTTCCGCCACGCTCTATGATTTCAGCTTTTCTTATCGCGAAAGTCACGATTATCCAATCATTTCGTTTATTTATTCACGATACCCAATCATTTCGGCCATTTCATATATTTTTACTCGCTGCTTTTTATTGCGAGTTGCCCAATCATTTCGGCTATTTCATTTCATTTCATTATTATTTTTTACTCGCTGATTTTTATTGCGAGTTAGGGACTTGGAATCCGATACCAGCTTTGGCATTAGTATCACTACAACTGAAATATTGCCAGGAGCGATTCATTATCTGCCGGGAGAAGACTTGGAGTTTGATACCTGATTAGGCATCAGTATCGCTATAGCAGAAATATTGCTAGGAGCAACTCATCATTTGTCGTTGCCTATTTGGAAAAAGATGGTTCAGAAGACAGGTTTAGATTTATGCCAAATAAGGCTTTTTGACATTATGAGCCATAAAGGTCTCATAAAGTTATTTCTCCCTAAGATTCGAGAGGATCTCATAGGTGTATTTTTTCCTTAGGAATCGTGGAGATTCCTAAGTGGTGTTTTCTCTTGCAAGTCGTAACGATATTACAAAGGTATTTTCTCCTTGCAAGTCAAGAGGAATTACAAGTGTCGTTCACCGTGTTAGGAATGTCACTCAGCTCTGGTAAAATTTGATTGAAACATATTTTGTTTACACCTGTGGACTGTATACAAGAGTTGATATTGAATTACTTGAAGGGCAATTTAAGGATATGATAGCTTAAGAAATAGGTTTAGATCTCTGTAACCTAAGACTTTTGAATTCTATGATAGTCTCATAAAAGTATTTTCTCCTTACGAATCGAGAGGATCTCGTAAGTGTAATTTCTCCTTAGGAATTGTATAGATTCCTAAGTGTGTTTCTCCTTTATGAGTCGTAAGGATCTCACACAAGTGTTTTCTCTTTACAAAGTCGAGAAGACTTTGCAAGTGTACATACATTTTTTTAAGAGCTTGCGCCCTTTCGGGTTTTCACAAGCTCGCTGGTAGCCCTGCTATTTTTATCGACGGAGCCCTTTCAGGTTTTCATCCGTGCCCTTTTTTCTTTTGGATGTAGTTTTCATCCATGCCCTTTTTCTTTTGGACGTACCTTTTTTTGCAATGCAAATCTCGGATGTAGCTTCGCTGCAGGTGATCCAACATCCTTTTCCGGTAGGACTTGGGGACGATACAGATCGTTTGTGCCCCTAGATTATATATGGTGATCGAATAGAAATTTTTCAAGCTCACAGTCCTCAAGCGTGATCTCTTGTGTGGTCGGAACGATGGAAAGGAGGGAAGGTGATTTAGGAAGTATAACAGTTAAAGGTTCAGGAGGATGAATTAAAAAATCCGACACATCAAACAAAAATGGTCCATCCTCAATACTCTCCCCAATACTATCCTCATAATTCTCCTCAAAAATTATCTCATCCATGCAATTATCATCACAATCAAGACGCGTATGAAGTTCGGGAGAAACATTTAATGACTCGGGATGATGAATTGGAGATAAAATTTCAGTTAAATTTACGGGTTCATCATCCAAAATATTCCCAGCGTCAATATCCTCAATCAAGTGAAAATCAATTTTATCAAACACCTCATCAAAAGCATGGATATTTATCAATTCAGGTTCTAGATTGGAGGTGTAGAGATCGAAAGAATTAGGTTTGGGTTCACTCGAAAAGGGCCCTTCACAATCAGGTAAATCAAACACTACAAAGTCGCACAACACATTTTTATTTTCAACTGGTGAATCATTTGGGACACTTGTTTGAAATTCAAAACCAAAGTTGTGGGATTCAATTGGTGATGGGTAGGTTTGATTTGGAAGTGTGTAGAACTCACTCTCACCACTCAAATTCTTACTTTGTCCAACCGCCTCATCATACATTGGAAAATTTGGAGCTAGTTGGAAACTAGCTACCGGTTCACTAGGTTGCATAAGGGCGGCCATGGACGCATCCACATTCCTCATCATTTGGTTTGTCGCTACCATATAGGCTTCCAACGACTGTTCCAAACTAGACATGGGTTGTGAAGGGGTTTCAGTAAAACATTCAAAGTTGCTTGGATTCTAGAAACTCCCAAATGGCTGTGTAGAAGCAATGTCTAGGGAAGGTGTGAAAGTTGGGTAGGACTGGTAGGAATTTAATGGTTGGACGGGAGTAGGATCAACATTTAGATAAAAAGGTGAATGGACTTGTTGATCCCTAGAACTGGATGTGTGGAGAGGAGTGAAAGATCGGCTACGAGATTGTTCAATATGCTCAGCAATAGACATGGGTTTTGGAGTTACAATAGGACTTGAAAAAGGAGTATCAACGTAAGAAAGTGGTGAAGGTTGCAACAGTTGATACAAAGTGGATTGCGGAATCCAACTGTTTTTCCTAAACGCTTTTATTCGATCTTTCACAGAAATTTTGGGCATGGAGGAGTCGTCCATAAATCGACCAAAACAATTCGCGTAGGAAGCAAAGTTTGGTTCAGGGTACCAAAGTTCGGCGAGGGTTTTATGAGGTGGGGTACCCATGATGTAAGAAGGAGAAGAAAAAGAAGGTGGTTGTAAGTGGGGTGCACGGATTTCTTAGCGACAAAATTTGCAAGTCTTTTTTTTTGTTGTTGTAAAATTTTTTTTCCTTTTTGTGTTTTTTTATGGAGCTTTTTGCAAAAAGATTTTCGATAAAAGGCTTAGACACATGTTCAATCAACTACCAATGCACAATCAGGCCTAGATCTAGGGTCACCTAGGTCAGCTAGACAGCTCCTAACTGTTCCAAAGGGCAAGAAGTAGGATCTCAAACCGCCTCTTCACCGCCAATTGTGGCCAGGTAAGCACAAGTAGAGAGAGGAGGGATCCGCTCACGAATCACCGTGAGACGGTCCTTTTAAATTTACCTCTTCCTACCTGTCTAGCCTATGCACCACAAAGTCAGGTTAGGATCAACGGTCGATGCCTATAACTATTCCTTTGTCCTATTGAGCGCGAAGTTCTTAAGGCTGAGTCTAATCTTTTTTTAATTAATTGAAGGTCAATGCAATATACCTTATGTGATTTTTTGGGTCCTGGGAAGGGTAATGAAATCCCCACCCGATCTGGATTGGTGTAAAAGCCCCTTAAAGTCAGTTTTAAAATATGCAAAGCAGTAAACACAATCACTTGCAAACAAAAAAAAAATTTAAGCACGGCGCAAAGAATCCTGCACAAGATCAATTATTGGAAGGGGGAGAGATTTTTTTTTTAGCGCAAAGAATCCTGCAGGCAAATTTACAGAGGAGATATTGGGGTTGCAGAGAAGGAGAAAAGAAAGCTCACAGTGGTTTTTCCTCGTGCTGACGTCACCTTCCCACCGCGTTTCCGCCGCCAAAGGAAGGTTCGCGCCGCGGTTCCGCGGTGAGCTTTGCGAATCAGTTCCTGAGAAATTTTTTAGAGATGATGATGTCACAAGGCCGCCGTGGTTCCGCCGCCAGAGACGCCTCCCGCCGCGGTTCCGCGGTCTCCTTTGCAGGTCGGTTCCTGAAATTTTTTCTGTTCTTCTGTTTTGATTTTCCTCTGTTGTTCAGATCTGCCGTTTTCTGTTTCGCTCTCTGGATTTTTCCAGATCCGAACTCGTTCGTTAATCCTGCAAAATTCACACGAAAATAACCTTCACAAAATAACAAAATGATAAAATTTTATATATATTTTTACTTTTCAGTTTTTATGATTTTTTAATTTTATATTAACCCGAAATTGCAAAAAGAAAATAACACGCCATCCCCGGCAACGGCGCTGTAGGGTGTTTTTTGTTACCCCATTGAGATAGGAATACGCACGCGCTTGTCAGGCGTACTACAGATTCACCCTGCCTGGGGTAGGACAGGGTTTATTGATGTGGGGATCCGAATCTCCGGCAGCCGCAGACTAAGCTGCCGTTAATTACCCCTCTCCTTTGGGGCGAGAGAACCTCCGATTAACGGGTTAAACTGATCATGCGAACTCAATGTGCGGTGTGCGTGTGTTGTGTATTGAAAGGGGGTTTTAGATATATCGGGAGCCACGCAGAGTTTTTACGGGGGTCCCGCTACCCGGATAGCGGGCTGGGGGTCAAGGGGGCTAGCAGCCCCCTTGCGGGGTGCGGGGCAGCGCCCCGTTAGAATTTTTTTCTAACAGGGACAGTGTCGTGGAGCACGTGTGTGTGCAAATATGTATACATATGTATATGTATATGTTTGTACATAAAAAGAGGGGGAAAAGGCATCCAAGGGATGCGTGGGGCCAGCGCCTTGAGCGCTGTGCGCTTAGGTGTTGTACGCTCAGGCGCGAGCGCACCACGTGTCGACACATGGGCGCTTCGCGCATGAGCGCTGAGCGCTCGAGTGCAAGCGCGCCACGTGTCGGCACGTGGGCGCTTGCGCTTGAGCGCAAGGCACTGGGGCACTGGAGCACAAGCGCGCCACGTATCGGCACGTGGACGCCTTGCGCTCGGGCTCAGAGCGCTGGAGCACAAACACGCCACGTGTTGACACGCGGACGCCTTGCGCTCGGGCGCAGAGCGCGCCACGTGTCGGCACGCGGGCGCCTTGCGCTCGGGCGCAGTGCGCTTGAGCGCAAGCGCGCCACGTGTCGACACGTGAGCGCCTTGCGCTCGAGCGCAAACGTGCCACGTGTCGGCACGTAGGCGCTTTGCGCTCGAGCTCTAGCACGCCGCGTGTCGGCACGTGGGCGCTCGGCGCTTGAGCTCTTGGGCGCCGGCGAGGAAAAGAGGGTTTTTAGCCCCGGAAATCAGAACCTATGCTTCAGAAAGGAAATATTTATTGTGTGTGTGTGTGTGTGTGTGTGTGTGTGTGTGGAGTTAAACTCCTAGGATGTGTTGAAGCTGATTAAGGAGGTTCTTCTTCTTCCTCCTGTGGTTTGGCCGGATCTTGAAGATCAAGAGATGTGAGATCTAAAAATCTCTTCTTTTGAGATCTAATGACAGATCCAAGCTCCCCTTGGTGGGTTTTATGGTGAAAAACTATTTATTTTTGGAAAAGGAAGAGTAAAACTCTTGATTTAATTCAAAGAAAGAAAAAGGTTTGAAACCTTCAGAAAAGGGAAAGATGTACAAACCCTAGATTTTTGAGAGAATGGAAAAAGTGTTACTTTATTCATCATCATGTTGCCTTTTATAGGCTTACATATTTACATATAGCCCCTTGGGCTTTACAAAAATGGCATTTTAGCCATCCCATGGCTCATGTGCCATTTCATTTTTGCACATAAGCCATGGGCTTACCAAATATTGGCTTTATGCTCATTTTGTTTACATTCATGCATAAACAATTACATAAAAATTATTTATTACATGATTTTGTTGTTGGCACGGGAAGGCTATCCGTGGGCTCGACTTGGACATGGGCCCGCTTAACCTGGGCTTGGGCCCACCTGGCTTGGGGTTGACTTTGATTTTGACTTGGTCAATCGGAGTGTAAATTTTTACCCCAACAGGCGCCATTTGATTGATCTCAAAGAATATTTATAACCGCAATCAAGAACGGCGTCGCTTGGTAGCTAGCCGGTGAGTACGGGTCGGTCCACAGGGATTTTGTGTATTCTCTAATTGTTCTAACGAGTTAATTCCGATTGGTGTCGGATTGATTAAATCTAAAAACTAAATTGATCTAAATCTTGCTAGGGTTAGGTTTAGGTTAAGTTTGGAAAATTAAAGAATTCTCATTGCTTTCAATGCCCTAAATTAGATCTCTTTAGGTGTTATGGTAATTATTAATAAAGTGGATTAGTACCATCGGGCAGGAACTGTGTTTCTTCCTCTAGGTTCTTGTCCTTCCTTTCTTAATCCTTACCCTAACCTCCATGAAAAACATCCTCAACCGGTCCTTTATACTACGGTATCATCGCTACCTCGTGAGATAGGGTGCCGTAGGGAGCGGTGTGTGCATATATGCATAGAGTCCTATAAAAACGTGTGATGGGCAAGAAAGGGGTGAGCGATTTTCATCTCTCAAGCCTTCCCTAAATCTAACCCTAACAAGTGAGGAGACTACTCACTCATTTGGGAATTGACAAACAATTTCTAAACTATCTAACTAGGGCAGAGAATAAAATTTAACTAGGGCAGATAAGAAATTACCTAGGGCATGAAATTAAAATTTAACTAGGGCGATGAAAAGAAAACTTAGTCCTAATTTTTATTTGATACTCTCTTCCTTCTTTATAGAAATTTACAAATCTGAATTTAAATAGATGAAATGAGGCACAAGAAGAGGCATAACCTAAAAAAGGTTTTAGGGCTTCTATTTATAGATTCATAGAAACCCTAGGTTTACAATCGACGCACATCTGCTTTTACAAAAATACCCTTAGGAAGACTAGTCAACGCACCGACGCGCCGCCAAAGAATTTTCCATCGTTACGTGCGACACATGGCCGCGGAACCGCGGCCAAAGCCCCTGTTTGGCCGCGGATCCGCGGCCATATAGGGTCCTTGATTGCTCAATTTTCCAGGGAATCTTCTGTTGCATTATTACTTCTATTTTCTTCAGTTTTTTCTTCAGAATGTCTTCTGGTTCTCTTCCAGATCTCCACAGTGAATAAAATCGTGGACTTTTACCGCTTGCTTCGTGTCGAAGTCTTGAACCTTGCTCTCCCTTTGTTCTTTGTGAAATCGTCCATTAATCTTCGTTTAGTCTTCAAACTATAGGCATGATCAAGATCTTTCCATTTGTTGGTCGTAGTCTCATTTTCAAGGACCCTGTTTGGCCGCGGATCCGAGGCCATATAGGGTCCTTGATGGCTCAATTTTCCAGGGAATCTTCTGTTGCATTATTACTTCTATTTTCTTCAGTTTTTTCTTCAGAATGTCTTCTGGTTCTCTTCCAGATCTCCACAGTGAATAAAATCGTGGACTTTTACCGCTTGCTTCGTGTCGAAGTCTTGAACCTTGCTATCCCTTTGTTCTTTGTGAAATCGTCCATTAATCTTCGTTTAGTCTTCAAACTATAGGCATGATCAAGATCTTTCCATTTGTTGGTCGTAGTCTCATTTTCAAGGACCCTGTTTGGCCGCGGATCCGAGGCCATATAGGGTCCTTGATGGCTCAATTTTCCAGGGAATCTTCTGTTGCATTATTACTTCTATTTTCTTCAGTTTTTTCTTCAGAATGTCTTCTGGTTCTCTTCCAGATCTCCACAGTGAATAAAATTGTGGACTTTTACCGCTTGCTTCGTGTCAAAGTCTTGAACCTTGCTCTGCCTTTGTTCTTTGTGAAATCGTCCATTAATCTTCGTTTAGTCTTCAAACTATAGGCATGATCAAGATCTTTCCATTTGTTGGTCGTAGTCTCATTTTTGTATCGTCTTTTCATCTTCTTCACTGCTTTGTTCCGAGAACCTGTAACCTGCAACTATGTAGCAGACATGGGTCAAAAGCATCTGTTTATTTGTAAACTGAATAAGAATGGAGAATAAAATAATGCAAAATTATGGTATGAACAGGTGGTCCAACATGTTTGTTTAGGTTGGGGTGTTACATAACTCATCCCTTTCATCGCTTACTTGCTTAGGCATTGCTGCCTGACCCGTTTCATAAATAGCCACTTCACACCTTAGGCTATCATCACTCGCTTGGACTGTTTCTTTTATCATTGTGTCAATCGAGTTGTCTTGCAGGAAATACAAATCACTTTATATGGTATATGCCCCCTGCTTATCATTGTCTCTTCCTAACGCTGACGAAGTATCTTCTTCATATACGAAGGAACGAGCGATCATGTGGCATCATTTCACTGAGTCTTCTTCTTCCTCGGAATCCTTATTTTTGAATGGATGCTAAGAATGATTGACGAGCGCATCTTCTGCTTATATTCCTCTAACGCGTCTATGTATTTTTGCAGATTCGTCGAGCTGTCTGCATCTTCGGCCGGCTGGACATATTTATTTGTCTTCTTTTCATTAGAAGAGCAAGATGCCCCCTGTGTATGTTTTAGGGGAATGAGTATTCGCGTCCCAATATTTTCAAGGATGGGACCCGCGTGGTCGTTATTTTGGCGACCAGGAGCTTTAGAAGGAACCATCATAGAGAACCGTCTTGGGATGAGACACTTTGTTTTCTTTGAGAACTTGACTATTTTGCCCCCTGTGTTGATCTTGGCCTTCGGCAGGTGCCAGTCGTATGAAAACCGATGCTGTCGGCAAAGCTGAAACTTGAGTAGCCGGCCTATGAAAGACAAACTTCTTCTGGGCTTCCTCCTTCGGCGTTGAGGCACCGAGGGTAGGAAATGGGAACATCAACCCAAAGAAAAGCCCATTGTTCTCTCGCATAAAGATGAAACACTAACCTCGGTATCCCACCATCCAGGGTCAACTATAAACCTATATACCACGATCTTATTCACGAAACAAGACACATGAAGTGTGGAGTGAAAAGAGAAAAAGGTCCTACAGGACATACCAGAATCTGTTTACTGCCGGAAACCGAACTGAGACATGGGGAGCGCGTCCAGCCTGAATTTGGGGGCAGATGCTATATGGAACATATCCATCCACCTCTTCGAAGATACCAAGTTTGTTTATGGCACCGTATATCGGAGGTTTGGATAGATGCGACCATTGTAGCAGACTTATCCGATTCCTCTTCAATGACGAGGGGTTTTTGATTGTGGGGACGCTTTTTCCTGAAGGCGCAAGTCTCTGCGGTTAATTGTGTTAATTGCGTCGCACGTATGGCGTATATAGCACCGATGCACATGCATTGCATGTGGGTATTTGGTCGCGGCGCACGTGTGCTACACGTGGCGCGCCTGGCACCATTGGCGCACTTGCGCCTTAGGAGGGAATAGTTAACCATTCAATGATACTTATGTATCGTATGAAGCTTAAACTTTTGTATCTCTCTTTTGAGAGAAATATCCCCTTTTATTTATAGGGGAATGGAAGAGAGTGCACTTTCTGATTTACCGATGTGGGATTAAAGTTGCATCTCTTATGTGATAGATCCTTGATTAAACCATACGTGCATAGCACGTTTGCTCATAATTTTTTATTCCGGCAGAGATATGAGACCGGTAATATATCAAATCGAAGTGTTTTCCAAGACTCTTTAGATACCACCTGAGTTTATCTAATTCTCATTTAGGAGTCTGCGAAAATATAGCCCGGAAAAAAACTGCTCTGCATTTTCTCGAGCGTATTGAGGCCATTTGATACTTTGAGCTCCTTTGTGCTCTTACCCAAAAAAAATTTGGCGAGAACAGTTCACTACTGCAGTAATCGCTTGCCCCTACGGATATATCCGTAAGGACATAAGAATCCTCTGTAGGTCCAAAATCCGCAGGTGCAAGTCTTCGTCCTGAACATGCCCCTATGGAGTAATAGTTGCCCCTACGCCCTACTCCGTAAGGGCATTCATCCCTATGAAGTACTACGTAAAGACATAATCTTAATTTAATTTATTGGTTTATAAAATAATATACCTGTACCTACGGATTTATCCATAGGTGTTGATAAATGCTCCTACGGATTTATCCGTAGGTCCTGAAAAATGCCTCTACGGATTAATTTTTAGAGGCAAGTTTTACCCCTGTTACTGAATCCATAGGTACAAAATATCAGATATTCTGATATTTTGTCCCTACGGAGAAATGTGTAGGGGAAAACCTTGCCTCTACGGATTAATCCGTAAGGACGTTATATCAGGGTTTTTTTAAAAGGGGGCTTCCCATTTTTTTCCCGCCCTGTACACAATAATATATACATCATATAACCAAATATAAAAATATTCATAATCAACATCTCACGCATAATATATAAAAGAAATAAACAAACAAAATACGATATCAATCTAAATCATCGTGAACAAGCAAACAACCATCAATATCGTCAAAAATATATACAATATGTATCAGATAAGTACATACATCCTCAAAAATATAAATAAAGCTACCCTAGCTCGGTCCAGCTCCTCCACCTCTGATAATCGCCGTAATCTGGCACATCTGCTACTTGGTGCAATCCTGAGTCGTCAAAAACTCGACTAATGAAGGAGCGGACTGTGTGGGAGTCTGAGCGAGCTGTGATGCTGTAGGAATGGTCTGCGCAACCGCAGCCAAGGTAGTGACTTGCGAAGCCACAGCCGAAGTAGCCAGCCGAATCTGTAAAATTTTGTGTGTAATAAACGAGTAAGAACGGTGTATTAGATTTTAGTCGAATTCGTATCATTATCAGATTATTGCGAAACCCCAATCTAAGAATAGTTAGGGACTTATGACTCGTTTGGGTATCTAGTTTGGAAAACCGTAGTTTATTTTAATTAGATAGTTTTATGTAAGTATGATTAATCAAAGCTATTTCTACAGCCAAATAAGCTCAGGGTACTAATATTGCATATGTTACTATGTATAATGTGATATAATATTTTGCTATTAAGTAATATACGTACCAACATCTCCTTCAACTCTTTGACGGTGGTCTTCAAGGCGGCAACATCATGCTACAGACATCGCTCATGGGGGTAGAGGAAGTAACCGCCGGAGTGGAAACCAATCTCATATGTGCCCTTCTAGGACCCAGTCCCTGGCCTCTCTCCCAACCTCCATCGTTCCTCCATGTGCGGCGTCTAGGACCGGGGTCAGTAGCATTGGATTGGTCTGTCCACTAAAATCAATCCCCGATACCTCCGCCCGCTCTACCACCCGCTCCTACACCCACATTAACCATTAAAATATAAGTATATCATTTAAATTTGAACTTATCAAAACAAAAATTTCATTCGAATTAGAATAAATATTAACACTTACGCAATACTCCTGGGTAGCGATGGTGGGATCTGTCGAGGTGCCATGGACGGCAAAATACACGGTCAACACGCTCGGTGTACCACAATGCACCAGGATCTGAGCACTCTGCAATTCGCCAAAAATTTACATATATTATAAAATAACTCGTAATATTGCATTATATCAAAATAGATCTATTGTAATTTACAGATGCCTCCATGGCACGAGTAATGTTCCTCGAGCCACCTGTGTAAGTGGGATGACCCCTCTTCGCCGACTTCCTATTCTTCTTATTTTGATCGGCCTGTTTCTGCACAACACAATCAGATTTAGTTTTCTAATTAAGCAAAATAAATAAATAAATTATATACTAAATAATGAATTACATTTAAATTACAAAACTATTTGCGCTCAGAGTTGTAATATTGGCACAAAAGAGGCCATGTATCTACGTCGACTCTGGCAAAGGCCGGAGTATGTAGAAGAGCCGCTCTCTCTGCCTCGGGGGTCGCCAGCCATACCAAATAACAATCGATCTTCAGTTCTTTCCTATTATATCGAACCTTTGATTGCATGTTCTTCATAAGGCCCAGGTACAAAGCGTGAAGATCGAGCACTCTGTCAGGGTGATCAGGGTAGGGTAAAGGCTGAAAGTCGTAATCCAACTGCAAATACAAAAAAATAATGTATTTAAATTACAAGTGTTAAATAATAATAAATATATTAGATAAGTCAAATGAAAATATATATTAATATCCGAGCATGTCCCCAGAAGAGGGCAAATGAGCGCCGGTGCTGATCGCCCCACTCAACGTGAAGTAGATATTTTTTTTTGGATGCGGCTCTCATCCCCCATATACCGATCGAATCTCTCGGCATAATCACCAATATAGAGATAATCGGGGGTAAATAAGAGGGGGAATGGTGTCTCCCCCCTAACTCTATCGGGTCTCATCCTGTGGAACTGATTCGGCCCTCAAGTCTCCCTCTCGGAATGAGGCTGTCTTGCATCTACAAGAAATATCAAGACAAGAAATATTAAGACAAAATGGTATTAAGAAATCAAGGATTAACTAAAATTGAAGTGCGGTATATACCTCCGGCGACAGCAGCACGAACCTGGGCCTACGCAGCAGCACAAGTGGGACGATAGTTCCTTTGGTGAGGAACAGCCGGTGATCCGGACATGAACGCATCCCCTCCAACTAGAAAATAAACATTGAATATAAAATTACATGAAGTTCATGTTTATTCTTAGAGGATATGTAAAATGAATAAATATTTTATATTTATTCATACAAACCTGCAAACTGAGCAGAGGGTACAGAAGTGGCGGGAGTGGCCTCTGCGCCAGATGTGAATGCACCACATATAATTAGACAATTAAAAATAGATTATATAAGCAATTTCAAAAAGAATGTGTATATCAATAATATAACATTCTAAATCAATATACATATAATATAGGATATATAAACATACCTGCAGGTGCGGTGGTGGCCTCTGCCCGAGAAGTGGAGGCACCACCTACAGCTAGACAATCAAAAAATGATTATCTAAATAAGAAAAAAAAGAATGTGTGTGTATTTATGATATAACATTCTAAATCAATATGCATGCACTATAGGATATATAAACATACCTGCAGGTGTAATAGTGGTCGCTGCCTCTGATGTGGACGCATCACCAACAGTTAGACAATTAAATATTGATTGTATAAGTAATTTTGAAATAAATATGCGTGTATATCTATAATATTATATTCAAAATGAATATGCGTGCAATATATATAGAGGTGTGGAAAAGTCCACAAGGAAGGAGTCATCCGAAGGGGATACCGATCGTGGTGCAAGACCAGCCCTCTGAAGCTCCCTACGCAGCTCCCCGGGCGGCAGAACCGCTCTGCTTCTGCCACGGCTGGTGCTCTTGTTGCCCTTCGCTGCTCCGGGCATCGTCATCAAACCGAGATAAGAGTACAATCATTACATATGCATGCAATATATGTATAGATCGTAGAAATGTGAAGTAATAATATAATATTACTGATAACCTTTTTCGTTTCATGGATGCATTAAACATATCTACTTGGATTTCATCATCGATATCATTTCTAACCCACGTAACTTCACGACAGGCCGAAGACAACCTGTCTTTTGAAACAGACGGTCGGAGCACTCTAAGTCTTCTCTCTTCTTCATCCTCATCGTTGTCCACCATACGATCCTCGAATTCTGGGACATCGTAAACATCCCTGGGTTTCCAACGGCATACGACACTCCATCTCGAATGCTTCAAGCACTGTGAGCAGTATACTAGGAATGCTTGGTTCAGAAAGATAAATGGATCATCCTGACCATAAAATCGAAGTGTGTTCACACAAGTCAATCCATATTCATCTTTCCAAGTCCCAAGATTATTTCTCCACTTATCTGTATCGGTTCGTGTATCGTACCAAGTACACTAAAATATATAAAATGGTTCTGATCGTCCGGGATATTGGATACCAAATATGCAATTTAAGTATCCATAATAAATCACACCATCCGATCCTACCATGGCAATCCCACTATTCTGAGTGGTTCGAGATGTTTCTATGTTCTTAACTTCAAATTTGTATCCAAGGACACTTAATCCTTTATAATATGCAACTGCCATGCTACGAAACTAAGTTAAATATCTAGAATCTCTCTCTAATGACACAAACAAGTTCGGATCATGGATCTGAAAAAACAAATTTTACGACAAATACATAACGATATAAATTTAGATTAAGATTGGTAGCAATAACATGTTATTCGAACAACTTACATGATCTGCAACCCAATCGCAAAAATTATCCTGATGATATTTTTCCATTCGTTCATCATTCCAATCAGGATGCCCCTCATGAACCTCATCAATATGAATTATGTTCTCAACGATAAATTATGATATTAATATTATATTATTTCATACACACAAACACAAATATAACAATTAATCCAAAAAACTTACTCTCTAATTTCTTTAAGACATACGCTATTGAGGAGGATAAACCAATATATCTTGTTGATAAATATAGTGTCTACTCTCTTATAATCGGATTTACCATATGGCCCGTCCTGAATTCTCCGAGGCCGGTTAAGTTTCGTCTCAAAGTTCTCGTCCAGATAGAGGGAACAAAATGTGGTTACTTCATTTAGAAGATAACCTTGCATGATAGAACCCTATGGTCGATTTCTATTGCATATATATTTTTTTAGAGTGTAGAGATACCTAAAGATAAATATGTTAAATAAATAAATATAGGCATATAGGACAACAAAAATTTTACAAAATGCGTGAAACGAAAAATTCCACGTACCTTTCGATGGGATACATCCATCGATATTGTACCGGTCTTGCAAATTTAGCCTCGGTTGCAAGATGAACCGCCGGGTGTATTATGATATCGAAGAATGACGGTGGGAAAATACACTCAAGCTTGCAAAGTATCAATGAAATAGAATTTTCTAAATTCTCCAGCATCACAACATCCAAGATTTTAGCGCATAACTGTCTAAAAAAACAACAAAGGTCATTGATTACTAGACCAACCGATTCGGGAAGGGAAGTTTTGAGGGCTAATGGGAGAAAGTGCTCCATAATAACATGGTGATCATGACTTTTCAGCCCACCAATCTTACCTTTCAAAATTTTTATCTTCTTACTAAATGATCCTGAGAAACCTGTGGAAACTTTCAAATCATGCAACACCTGCAAAAACCTTTTCTTCTCCGGTTGTGACATATGATACACGGTATTGGGAAGTACAAACTTACCTGATTTACCCGCTATCGATTTAGGATGCAATTCACTTCTAATTTCCCAGTCCTGAAGATCCATCCAAGCACGGAGGTTGTTATTCGATTTTCTGTCTTTACAAAGAAGCAAGTTGAGTACGTGCTCGGATACTCCCTTCTCTATGTGCATGACGTCCAGACAATGACGCACTAAATTTGTTGACCAGTATGGAAGCTTGTAAAAAATGCTTAACTTGTTCCGGTAGGATGGTTTGACCTGTTTTGTCGGATTTATCCCGAAAGTCATATTATTATAACCATCCCTCTGAGAAGTCATGCCCTTTCCGAACAATGAAGCTGGAGGCCCAAGAAGCTCCTGATGACCATTAAAGTAAGCAACGTTTAAACTGTAGGAATGGTCTATTGGCAGAAAACGCCGATGACCGCAATAACAAACCTTCCTGCTAAAATTCAACTATTTTGATGTTGTATATTGATGACAATAAGGGCATACTTTGTGACCATGTAAGGACCAATATGATAGTATTCCATACGCAGGAAAGTCATTAATTATCCACATTAAAGCCGCACGCATATGCCGCACGCATTGTGAAGATTGTATCTATGTTTACATCGTAAGCCCTACACCATCAATGAATAAAGATTTTAACTCATCAATCAGAAGTCGGAGATAGACGTCGATATTATTTCCCGATGAGTTTGGTCCGTCAATAAGAAGAGGTATCATAAAGTAAGATTGATCCATAGCCAACCAAGACGACAGATTATAAACTATCATTACAACGGGTCATGTGTTGTGGCTTCCAGCCATATAGTTGAATGGGTAGAAACCATCACTAGCGAGTCTGAACCTGACATTGTGAGGATCACTACTGAATACTTCATGCCTCCTATCGAAATCCTTCCATGCCGGTGAATCTCTTGGATGACTCATTTTTCCATCTTCGCTTAGAGTAACACAGTGATGCCAAATCATTGTCTCGGCTGTTTTCTTGCACCTGAATAGCATCTGCATCATCTGTGTTATGGGAAAGTATCGTGCTATCTTGACAGGTATATCGAGATTCTTATCATATTCTTTCGGCTTATACCTGACCTCTCCGCATGTTAGACACTCTTTCAACTCTGAATTTTCTTTCCGGTAAAACACGCAATCTTTGGGATATGCATGAATCTTCTCACACTTCAGACCTAAATAAGACATCATCTTCTGGGCTTCGTACCAACAGTCGGGCACATTATTTTCCAGGGGTATAAAAACTTTCAGAAACTTTAGAAGTATCATGAATGACTTATTGCTCTATCCATTTAGACACTTAATCTGGAAAAGTTAGACGAACCATAATAGGATGGAATACTTTGCATTCTCATAAATCGGTCTTCTAGCATCATTCATGAACTTTTCATACTTATCCGCATGCGGTCCTTGACCAGAAGGAGTGTCATTTTCGGTAGGAATACTATCACCGAGGGCAACCTCTACCATATTCTCCATTTCTTCTCCTGGAAAGAAATTATTGTCTTCTTCTTCTGTCGCATTACCGTTTTCTCCTCCTTCTTCTGCCGCATTACCGTATTTTTCTTGTCCTTGCCCGTGATATAGTCAAGTTGTATAAAGTCTAGTAAAACCATGTTTAACGATGTGAAGCTCTACGATTTCTACTTTCTTCCAGAACTTAATCCCACATCTATCGCACGGACAGAGAATCTTCTTTAACACGATCTTATTATGTGCGCGTGCAAATTCAATGAAAGCAGCAACCCCTGCGACAAATTTAGATTGCATGCGTTGTTGCCAATCCACGTACATCCAGTCCTTAACCCTGATGTACTCATAGGCCATGTTAGACTGTATAACATATAAATTGTATATTATGATGACTATATTGAGAAATCTAAGAACGAGATGGTTGCTTACAAAGAAAAAAATCCGTAGAAGCAAGTTTTTCGTTGAAAAGAATAAATTATCGATTAACAAAGTTAGATTTGAAGATCCCAAGTATGAGTTGTATTCTGTGTATGTGTGTTTCAATTTATGATTTCGCTTATGTGTAGGGTTGTTTGTGTGTATGTGCTTTGTGGATACGTTTATTGTGTATTCGTGTTGTATGTGTGTTTCAGCTGTCGGGTGTAAAACTTCTATCCCATTAAGAATGTATAGAGCAGACACCTATTCGCTTGTACTTTCATCCGTTTTAAGTAAATTTCGGCAGCACCTCCACGCTATTCTCCGAGTACGCTGTAATAGAATAGATAATCATTTCAATGCTGTGAAATAATGTAGAAATGAACATCTAATCTATCTTTGTACACGGAGAACTAACTGAAAAGTACCGACGAAATAACTCGAAATGAATGAAAACACAAGTGAATGCAGATGTTTGCTTTATACATTCCTAACTTTTCCACACTGAACAAATCTATCGGTTATCATACGATTGAATCTTCTCGTCATATAGACTACACGACGATTATTAGCACCGAACTATACCGTCCGATATTTAACAACCTTCGTATAGTTCTATGTCATGACGAATATCGAACGTATGTTAACTGATAAACGGGGATTAAGTCGCGCTTTGATTTTCATATATGAATATCGATGAGAATATGAAAGTTTCATATTATCATCGAGTATCATATATTGATTTTAACTTGAATAATTAACTTGAATAGGTTTTACATTTACGTTTCGTTTTTAAGGATTCAAAATTTTTAGTTTAGGAAAAAGTTTTCTTACTTTACGGTAAAGTTGTACGTTTACGTTATTATCGAGTATCCTACTGAAAGAACTAGTGCATCCTAAACCCTAACCCTAATTAACCTAAATTAACCATAATCATCATCCTAACTAAAATTATCCCTAATCAACCCAAAATTAAGCTAATTAAACCAAATTAACCCAAATCAACCCTAATCATCACCCTAAAATTATCCCTAATTAATCCAAAATTAAGCTAATTAAACCAAATTAACCCAAATCAACCCTAATCATCACCCTAAAATTATCCCTAATTAATCCAAAATTAAGCTAATTAAACCAAATTAATCATAATCAACACCTTAACACAAACTAACTCTATTTTACCTAATTAACCCAAATTAACCCTAACCCTAACCCTAATCATCACCAAACAGAAATTAACCCTATTTAACCTAATTAACAAAAATTAACCTTAACCCTAACCCTAATCATCACCCAAACCCTAACTCAAATTAACCTTAACCCAAACCAAAATTAACCCTAATTAATCTAATTAACCATAACCGTAATCATCACCAACCCTATTTTACCTAATTAACCCAAACTTACCCTAACCCTAACCCTAATCATCAACCAAACCCTAACCCTGACCCTACCTAATTAACCCTAACCCTAAGACTAATCATCACCCAAACCCTAACCCTAACCTAAATTAATCTCCAATTAACCCGGCCCTATAACCCTAACCCTAACCCTAATCCTAACCCTAAAATCAACAACAATAACACCAGAAACAACATAATTATAAATTAAACTCGAAAGTAACTCACCTCGGTAGTCACCGGCCGACGGCAAAGAGCTCGAGAAGGTGGAGAGCAAGAGCTCGACAAGGTGGAGGAGAGTGGGAAGATGGAGCTCGAAGAGGTGCTCGCGGCGACGAGGACGATTGGCGACAGAGAGATCGATTGGCGGCGACGAGCGACTCCTGCGACGGAAGAGGAACTCGGCGATGAGGAAGTCGACGACGAGAGTGTGGTGGCGACGATGTGCGAAGAAGTCGACGATGATGGGTGCTCGGGAATTGGTGGAAAATTTTGGGGACGGTGGGAAATTACTTAGCTTTATTTTTTTATAAATAACACTTTGTTGCCCCTACAGATTAATCCGTAGGGCTTTCTTTTGCAGCACCGTAGGGCTATCTTTTGCAGCACCGTAGGGCCAAATAAAAATATTACATTTTATTATTTTTTAAATTTATTTATGCCCAACAGTTTAATCCGTAGAAACAATAAAAAGTTACCTCTATGAATTTCTCTATCCGTAAGGGCAATCCCTCATTGTAGTAGTGATTTCTAAATTTATTCTTTACTTTTAACTTTTACATTTTTCTTCGTACCTTTACTGATATATTTCATTCGTTTTAAGATATGGCCACATCACATCTAATGTAGCTGAATCATTGAATAGTTGGATCAGGGAAGCTAAATTGCTTCCAGTACTTCAACTAGTAGATCACATATGCATACAGCTTATGAAGCGTATCAATGAACGTCGAAATTTGGCAAATAAGTGGTAAATTGTCTACTGTCCATAAGTACAGATGCTTGTAAACCAAAATTTAGAAAAATCTGGACCTCTCAAGGTTGTTGAATCTACTATTGATATCTTCGAAGTTTTGGATTATAGAACAGTAAAAGTTGATTTTATTAGTCGTAGTTGCATATATAGAGAGTAGGATGTAAATCGTATACCATGTAAACATGCATGTGCAGCAATCAATTTCATGCATAGAAGCATGGAATCATACGCTGACTGGTATCTTACCACGGAGGCATTTAGAAAATCTTACCAATTTTCGATATACCCTGTCCCTGATAATGACAAACCCCGGGTAACAATAAACTTTGAAAATTGCTAAACTTTTTTTTTAATATGCAATGACAAACCCCAAGCAAAATTTTATTTCTACTCAGAGATTTATCTTTTTACCTTTAGTATGTTCTATTTAACTTTTATCTTAGCTTTTGTATATACTTTGAGATATTTCATGATACTTTTAAACATTAATTTGTACCGTTAGACATTTCTTCCTACTTTGAACATTTGTACAAATGTTTAGATGGTTGATGCCTCAAAAATTACAAAATATAATAATACTCACAAAATATGATAATTTTCATCAAACTATAGCAGAAAATAAAGTAATTATGGCAGGAAAATCACAGAATTTGATATTTTTTGAACTATGGCAAGAAACCATATAAATATAGTATCTAACCTAATAAATGTAGTATACAATTATTGAAAATTTTTAAAACGCGATAATTATGGTAGAAAAAAGACAAACATGAGTGAAAAAATCATAAAAGATATTTTCGAGCCAAATATGACAATTTTTTTTATATATAAATGGTATATCATCCTAATGCAAAATTATAAAATATGATCATTTTTTTCTATTTCACCATCTATTCAAAGAAAGAATGAAGAATGTAGCCTTATCAGTACAAAATATTTGCTAATGATGGTTCCCAAAAATGAAAGTAGGCTTAACAAATGTACACATCTTTAGTTAGATGCTTCCTCAAAAAATAGGATCATCATCATCAACAATTATGTTCTTCCTCTTATCCAGACGACTTATTTTAAGAAGAGTGGCAGCTAAAATTGATCTAATACCTCTGTAATTATAACTTCTGGGAATGTATTCAAGATATTTCCACCGGTACTTAGAGCTTTCATATACAGGTACACATAATTGCCATAGGCATATATGGAAATTTAAAATTGAATAAAGATTGTTAACTATTGGAATAAAGATAATTAACTATGTACGAAAGTTAAATTTAAATGAACTTCCTTTTCCATTTAACTGTTTTTCACTCGTCGGCTTCTTGAATTTAAAACTATCTATAGACAGTTCACCCTTTTATGTACGAGTATATTGTGTTCTCAACCATTTAATTATACGTTTTGCGGTGTCACTATAACCATTGTGACATGTAAAACTATAGTGTAAATTTTTCTGGTTTAATTTGTCTTCGACCAGGATATTCCAATGTTCTTTATGCATATGGGGAAAATACGATGTCTTTTTCCATTAATTTTTTTACATGTGTATCGTAATTATTTTCAGGAGACATTAGTTGAAATAAAATATTAGAAGTAAAATTAAATAACTAGTTGTATAAATAAAAGAGATAAGGTAGAAATAAAACAATAACGGTATAATCTGAATGTTACATACCAAATACCACGTGTGAATTACACCAAATTTTTTCTGGTTATCCACATGCTTTCCCATCAATTCTTGATCAAGAAGCTCACGACATATGTTCATTATCTATTGTTGAATGTGAATTAATTAAAGAATACGGAATGAATGGATGAATTAAAGTTAAAATACTTTCAGGGTCATCCATCCAGCGACCTCATAGTAAATTTAGAATAGGACCCCTGCTGATATATTTCCCACCAATTATCAATATTGATTGGCTGTGACATTATTAAAATTAAAGGTATAAACATATTTCTATAAGTATGTAATATGAAAGTTACGAATGAACGACTCAATTCAAGAATTGATCAATTGTGTTTCTGTCTTCTTCTGGAATAATTTTATACCCTGGATAATGTACCATATTATGCATAAATGCTGTGCAATTTTTATTCACAAACCAAAGATTGAAATCTACTGTATCAGGAACACCCTTATTAAGTTCAATCAAATATTTCAATTTCTTTTTGGTTCTAACAAAAGGTGGTTTTCCTTCCATCTATTTAGCAGCAATATGTAATCTTCTTGGTGCGTATAAACAAAACTGATCATCAGATTTTTAGGTGTAGAAATTTGATCTCTTAAAGATATAATTTGAAGCGGACTTGCAACAACTGATTTGATTGGAGTAGCAATGACATGAATTATATCAGTTGATGCAGTTTTATCCACATTCGTATCAGGATTGACAACAGTAACAATGGCATTAATTTTATCAGTTGATACAGTTTTATCCACATTCTTATCATCATTACGCATACCAGCTTGTTTTCCTTTTAAGTCTGGAGCTATCAAATAAAAATATGAAGAAAGAAATAAAGGTTGACAGAAAAAGATAATGGTATAAATATAATTCTAATGGTAAAAAAAAAGATCAACAATATACATATACTTATAGGATCAAATTTTTAAAATATTAATTTTTTTGTTACCCTGTCAATTACAAAAGAAGGAGAAGCAAGGATTGCAGGTTTCTTCCTATTTCTTCCACTCTTTACTCGTTACCCCAAGCTACTTCCATTTTTGTTGTTTTCCCCTTCTAATTTTGCTTCTTTAATTAAGCAGTTTCTTCTTTCTTGTTCTAGTCAACTGCATAGGTTTATATGTAACTGCATCATTTTTCTTTTTGTCTTCTTCTTCTTTTTTTAAACTATTTCTACCAAGTTCATATTATCTTCTTTTTCTTCAATTTCATTGTTTTTTTTATTTCGCATTTTTCTTTATTTTCGATAGAGTGATCTTTTTCTACCAACTTTAGTTTATCTTTGATTTCATTTACATTGTCTATTGTTTTCTCACTGTCCTATTCTATTTCCAGGACCTTTGCGTCTGAAAGTGAAATGTCCCTAAGACAATGACTATATAAAGTATCACATAGTCTTTTCACTTCATCTTCAAGTTTACAAGTAAATACTTGTAACGATTTACTTGCTTTTCCAATAATTTCATTTCTTTCTGCAGAGTAAATAAAAGTAGAAAGATCTGAAAATTAAAGGTGAAAATAAAAAGATAAAGGTATAAAATAAAGAGCAAAGGTAAAAACAAAAAAATAAAATTAGTAGAAAATATAAATGATCACTTATTTTCATTCTTTTAATAATTGTATCGTCAGCTGCTTCAGGTATTGATTTAAGAGAAGAATAATTTACTCTTCTTAATCTTTTATTTCGTCTCCCAATATTCTTATTATCAGCCTCTAATATTTTTTCCTCTTGAATCGGGATATCTTCATCAATAACCATTGGACTTTCTACCACCAAATTTTTCGTTGTTTTTATCCTTATGGATCCAACACGTTATGCACCTGAAATGATCCAATTTATATACGGTAGGAAGTCAGTCCTTTTGAGCATGGGAACCCTTGTTTCAGTCATATCGTAAAAAAATAACCGTGTTCAAAAAAATATAATATATTATTAAAATAAAATGACATATTAGAAATCAAGAATATGTTAAAGAAAATAATTTACCGCTAAGAGATTAACGTTTCCAGATAAGAATGCACTAAAAATTGCTTGGTCGTCTTTACGCCTTCTCATGTAGCTCCGTGGATTAATGTGGCCCAAGAAATTTTATTCACTTCTTCCAAGGTATAGGTATGCTTAATTAAGAAAATAAGCAATAGCACTATAAATTCACTATAAATTTTTCAAGGTAAAAAAATAGGCTATAAAGGTAGAAAGAAGTCAAAGAACTGCTCAAAGGAAAAAAGAAATGTTTTAATGTATGAAGATAATATTAAATGTAGGAAAATTGAAAAATGCACTGTAAATTCTTACCTGAATACAAGTCAACGAACTTCAGATTTTGAAACGGGCAACCAAAGCATAATTAACTGGTATATTATTTGCAGGAGTATAAATTTCAAGCACTTTGTTTCATTTGTACTCGTTACCAAATTAGAAAACAACTGTTTAGATGTTTTCATCCATCAGAGTATTTAATTTTCAACTTCTTATTATTGAAATATTTTTTCATAAATAAGTTTTTTCTTTATTTCGCTTGATGAGTATACCTTCAGTTGGGAAGAAGGTATGCTTAGAGACCAATTCTTCATCAAATAAATATAACTTTCCTTAAAATGAAACTTATCTGCAGAATAAATATAATTTGAAATGATTTGCTCTAGTAATGGTATCTCAGGAGGAACATGTTCATACTGCAGATAGAATCTGAAAGGAATATTCTGCAGTAATAATTTGTGATCTTCCTGAAGAGGCAAGTCTTTTATAAATGAGCAATATACACGCACATCAGCATTAACTTTAAAACATGTCGACTCTTCCCTCTAAAATGAACATAAAAATGAGTAAACATTAACAACCGTAACGACCCCAAAATTCATATACCTACATATCATTCTTCATTTTATAAAAAAAATACTGTATTTATTTGTTTGCTTGGGTATCCCCATATATTTTATTATCTATTAAGTATATTAGTTTATCACTCCTTTTATTTTACCTATTCTATAATTTTTTAAAACCTAAAACCCAAGCCAAAACAGTTCTATTTGATTTCTTTCTTTTCTTTTTCCTAAGCCCACTTTCTTTTCAAGCAACAGTATATATTTAATTCTTGTTAAATATGTGTATGAACAAACTTATAGTTTATTGGTTAAGTTCTTGTATTATTATTCCATAGGCTACATGTTCGAACCTAAGACCTGCAATTACTATTTTCTATTTTTTTTTAAATCCCTCTCATAATCTACAAATGACCTTTCATTTCATCTTCTTTTTAACTTGCAACATAATTAGGATGGTTAAAAATTATAATTAAGTAAAATTATTATGAAGAGTTTCAATTTTCTTTTAATATAAATATCCTCCCATCTTTTCTTCATCCTACCTTATCCATTTTCTTTTGATTAATTCTAAACGATAAAATAAAATAAAATTCTCTTTTCACTTCAGCTTGAAGAAGCATCGGTTCCATTAAGTTTCAAAGTCTCGGTTGAGTATTTTATCAAAACGGTGAGCCGGTTGTTATATCAACTCACACAGCCCGTAAGTCTCATCTCCCTCTTTCTTCTCTCATCACATGATCTCATGAAAACCATTGCCATGCCACACGGCTTAGGCTTTTTAAGTTACAACAATCTTATAGCTTATGTTGCTGTATGTTTTCTGAATGCGATGCAATCTTATGTAGTATTGAATGACTAATTCCTGCACTAGTTAAATGCTTCATAAAACTGTGTTGCTGAATGAAAATGGGCATCTATGTATTTGTACTTGGAACATGGGAATGAAATCTTATGACCGATTTCTAATGTCTTGCTTAATATCCAGCTTTCTTTCCCTATCATATAAGTGAAATAACGATAAAAACCAAGCATTATTACTTTGCATGTGTTATGTTTCCACTTTTTCACAACAACATTTATATTTATTCCCATCAAAACAAAAGATGAAAGTCGCTCAACTCATCAAAATCCGTTTCTTCTCTCATATTTGAACTTGCTAGAATGTACAGCAACAACAAATCATCAAAAGCATCATATCGATAAAATAGGAAAATATTGTTCCTTCACCTTATTGTACAACTGCCTTCACTTATTTAATAAATGAACATTAGTTTGTTGCTAGAGTTATAGATATGTTTGTCTGTATTAAACATTCTGAGAATTGTTTGTTGAGGCATATGCTAGCAGAAAACCAATCAACCATTAATTGAAAATATAAATAAATGAAATTACCATTTCCTTTGTAATTTTGCCTCTACAGTCCTCGTTAGGGGAGCTCTATTACGGATGGTGCGGATTATCGCACATCCTACATCTAGTAGAATAAGATCCATAGCACCTCACAGAACATGGTCTTAAAAGAAAAAAAATACGATTTTTAATAAATACTAAAAGAGATAATTCAATCAAATAGGTTTATATATTTTAAAACCCAATTTTTTATTTAGTCTGAAGGTTAAAGATTCAAACTTTAACTTTTATAAAGTACTATTTATTTGTCTAAATTAATATTTCTAATAAAATACCTTAAATTTTTCCAAAATATAGATTTCTCATTAAAATACCATATACTCTTAAAAGCTAGGTTTTGTCGGTAAAATACCACGAAATCTAAAATATATTTTAATCAAAACTCTCGACAATCTAAATAATATATTTTTACAATAAACTCCCTCGAGGTTATTTTTCAAAATAGAATATTTTAAATAAAACCCCCTCAAGAATTTAAGTATAGTATTTTATATAAATACCATGAATTTTCTAAATGACCTATTTACACATATATATACCCTATACATGATATCCTACATGACTTAACATGAATTCTTGAACACTTGACATGACTACATGAATACTTGACATGTTTACATGACCACTTGATATGATTTGTACTAAACTATTCATGCTTGATACAACTTGACTCGAACCATGAATACAATTGACATGACTATATAATTCTTGATATGAACTCAATCTTGAAAACTTGACAGTATATATCACCTTTTGTATTTATGGATTTGATCAAGACTCATAATATTAATCATAGATTAATATACACGGGGTATTTGAGATAGTTTGAGTATGAATCCAATGGAATGTCATGAGTCCCATTAATACAAAATCATATTGGTGTGGTACCGGACTGAAACAGTACAAAATTATGTTGCGGTGGTACCAGACTGAAACGGTACATCGGACAATTGCCTGTTGGATTTGGAATACTTCAATAATAATTGAAGTCCCGATTACTTTGGGTCCGTGATTTCTTACCCCTGGACGATATGGGTTCGAAAATTCTCTTAAGATTGGTTGACATTAACACTTAAATTTATGTTAGTTAGATTATTTTGTAGAGACCTATTAAGACACATACTTCATATTCACTCACACACACTTATTACCTGTTATGCTATATATTCCATATTATATTTCATTTTGTACTTGTTATGCACTATATATCTTTCTCATCCTTTCTTGGGACTTACCAAACGCTAGTTCGCTGACGTTCATTCCACCCATTTCTTTATTTTTTGGAATGTTCGTTAGGTGGTCTAGAGACTAAAGAGGTGAAATATGAGTACAACCAGTTCACAGCACAGGCCGATCTCTAGTTTTTTTTCAGCTTTCATCTCAGTAAGCCGCATGTTTAGGTTTTTATGTTTATGTTTCTTATTTCAGACATCATGTATCAATTTAAACCATGTAAAATTGGAAATGTAAATATTTAAAGTGGTTTGATTTTATTTTCACTTATCTATTCTTATACTTGTTATACTGCTTACATTACGCTTAACGTATTTGTTTAAAGAAATGACCTTCTCGAAATAAATATATCGCGGACTTGTCACGTGCTATTACCACTCATTTGAGAAGCAAGGTCTGACAACAACATAATAGAATCTATAAATGTACAAAAAAAAATTATAGAGAAAGAAAGAAAAGAATAAAGGTGGATTTTGATAGAATAAAAATAGAAAACATGTAATATAGGTAGAAACAAAATATTAAAAGTAAAATGGAAACAATAAAAATAGGAATTAAAAAATAACGGTTGACAAAAATAAATTAAGATAGAAATATAATAATGACAGAAAAGTATGTACCTTTTTCGCTCTTTTACTTGCACAACTTTACTAGAATTATCAATAGTACTCTCTTTCAGATCATTAGATTCTGATATATCCTTTAATACTTTATTTATTGTATTGTCCGCCCTTTCATTGTCAATGGCAACAATGGAAGGATCTAAAGATTTGATCTTTTATAATCCTTTCTCGGTTTGTGTTGTGCAATTTACGGAAGATTTCATCTTTCTTTCTTCTAGATTGTGAGTAGACGATATCGAGAACTTTTCGATCTCCGTAGTTGGGTTTTTGTCCATCGTATTGTTACGATTTGTTGCAATTGAAGCAAATTTGTTGTGATTGAAGAAAATGGATGAGATGAGTCCATCAATTGAAGACAGAGGGTTGTAATTTGAAGCGATGGTTATACATACGAAGAAAAAATTAAAAAAAAATAAAGGGTTTTGAAATATGGTAAAATCAAGGAAATCATTTTAGGATGGGGCTTGTTTGTATATGGAAATTCTGGCGTGTTTTGGATTATATTATTTCTAAAACATATAAGTTATGGGTAAACAAAGCCAAGGGTGTTAGAAGCAAAATAAAAGTAGGGAGAGGGTGGGAAGCACATGGAGAATATGTGGAGGCTAAGAAGTCAATTTTCCCTTAAAAAAAACAACTGAACAAAAAAATGAGGCCCCGGGTATCGTTTAAAAGCTGCACTAGACGAGCAACTTGCAGTACAACTTGCAAGCCATCCCATTCATCTAGTACGCCCATGAGCATTTATTTATCACAAAAACAAAAATAGAAAAAGAAAAAAAAATAAAGGAAAGGAAAGAAACAGCAAGAGGGAGAGCTGAATGAAGAAAGAATCAAAGGACAATGGCCTCACTTCTTAAAAAAAGATTGAAAGAAAATTGATGACCAACTTGCATTTCTTTTCTTTCCTACAATGCAAGTTGAGGTTAATGCCAAGTTGGAGGGGCCAAGCCAACTGCTAATCATATTGCCTGATCCATGCTGATTATTCTTAATTATGTGTATATATGTTTTTTCATGTATTAATTATCTTGATAATGATAAATGTGAAGGTCCTTGTATTTGCGCGTGTATGTAATTGTCAGATCTGAACTCTACTCGTTTTCTAGACAAAATTAATTATTCAATGTTTTGAATGCAATCAATTATTTTTGGCAAAACGATATGAGATGGAGTGTAACTCGAGAAGCTCGAAGTGAGATTTTGCAAATTAATGAAAGTTATCTATGAACTGAGGTAACTCAGTAGAAAGGGCGGCAAAATATCTATTATTTTTGAAATTATACATTTATCAAATGAATACTCTATATCGGTTTCAAATTACTTGTCGATTTGACCGGCTGCACACTTAATATACAAAAGTAACCATGTGTTTTATAACAATGTGTATAAAACTGGGATATGAAACGGATGAATAACCACTCATTACAAAATGTTTAGGATTAGTTTTGATACTTGATGTATGGATTGTATTGACTTCAATGGTTGATTCTCAGACATTTTTTTAATAAATAAAATAACATTGAATTTGAAACAAGTGAATTAATGAAACGGAGCTGATCTATATTTGTTTCTCCATTGATTCAACAAAATATACATAATGTTTTATTTGCAACAAAAATCAACCTTTAGCATGCAGGTTGTATGATCTCTCGTTTGTAGATCCATTAAACAAAAACCCTAATAAAAGAATACTCATATATATTTCATTGAAATTACTCAACATTTTTGGCAACGTTATTCATGTCAATGCACCATATGTATCGATAGCAAAAATGAAATTTAAAATGATGACATGTATCATAGGAGATCAACACAAAACCTTGAATTTGTCAAAAAAATATATAAAAGTATGAACATAAATTTAAAAATAAAATTAAAAATTAAAAGAAACGAAAACCACATATTATACACAGCTCTTCTTTATTCTTAATTATATCCTAAACTCATAAAAAGGGAAGGGGAAAAACAAAAGGAAAAAAGAAAAAAAAAATTACAAATCCATATATGATTAATTCCCGGCGGCGGCCTTAACTAACTTCTCGGCCATCTCCCCAAGGGACTGAAGGTTGCACCTGACAATGGTGTCGACGAACGAGCACGTGTCCTCCCACGTATTCTCGGCGGGCACATCCACCACGTAGCTCTCCACCACCACCGTCCTGGCAGCTCCATCTACGCTGCTGCTGCCGCACTCATGCAGCGTGGTCACCGAACAATAGTTCCTTAGTCTGTGCTCCCCTCCAACAACCTTGAAGCTCATCACGTGCCTGTCGTCGTCCAGTATCTCAAGCCTCTCCGTGCTGGTGACGGCGGGGATTCCGGAGACGAGGCGGAGGTGGCGGAGGGAGCCGACCGCGTTAGGGTTTGAGACATCGACGTGGCATGACTTTACAAAGTGCTTGTAGGCCTGCGGGCAGTCGAAGCGACGGAGGAGGGACCAGACGGCAGAGGCGGGGGCGGAGACGACGTGTGTGACGGCGGAGGAGCACTGGTGTTGGCCAAGGGAGTGGGTGTGGGGCTGTGTGATGCCGGCGGGGATCGAGGGGTGGGTGAACAAGCGGGGGGTGTTGTTGGTTTTGGTCATCTCATGATGGGGGTGGGGGTGGGTGTGGAGAGAGGGTGTTCTTGAGGAGGTCATGGCGGTGCAAGGCATGGTTAGAGTTTGAGTTTGTGTTGAGAGAGATGAGAGAGGAGAAGAATAGGGAGGGGTTTATTATAGCTAGAGATGTGTTGGAAGTTGCAAAGTTTTTTAATTTGTTCTTTTAGGTGGTGGTGGGGGTTGTTTATTAATTTGGCAAATTGCATAATTTTTTTTTTCTTTACTTAATGATAGTACGTAATGTGCAAATTGCAACCTACAAGATGTAATTTACTAGATCTTTTCTAAGAAGGTAAAGGTTGGTTTGGTTTTTGAAGAGTTAATAATGAAAGATAATTATGAAAAAAGTCGGAAAACAGGCAAAAGTTTCCAAGGATTCAGGGTCTTTTCAATACTGAAGATGTCAATACACATCCTGCATGGTTGGTCCAAATTTCTTTTTGACAAAGGGTTCATCCGATTTAATAGTCACTACTACAATATGGGGGAATCCGTAGGGGAAACGTCTTATTGCCCCAACGGACTAATCCGTAGGTCCACATAGTTGTCCCTACGGTGGCCTACGTTTTAATTTAAAAATATTAAATATTAAATTGTTGTTTGGTCCTACGGAGCCGCAAACAAATGCCCTACGGTTAAATCCGTAGGGACATATATATGGGTATTTAATAAAAAAAAATGCACATAAAAGCCCTACGCCTCGATCTCTTTCCCCAATTTTCTCGCGCGTCTCGATCTCGTTCCCGCGTCTCGAATTTTCTCGTCGTCGCCACCGCCCTCCGCCCTCCGCCCGCGGCCCGCCACCGCCCTCGTTCCCAAAACTTCCTCGTCGACTTCCTCGTCGCCACCGCCCGCGACTCGTCGCCGATTGCGTCGTCGACCACCGATCTCCTCCATCATCTCCTCCACCGCCCGCTACAGGTTAGTAAATCTCCAATTATTTATAATTTTGATGATGTTAGGGCTAGGGTTCAGGGTTCAGGGTTTGGGTAGGGATGAGGGTTAGGGTTTCCATCGGGTTCAGTTTAGGTTCGGGTTCGGGTTGGGGTTAGGGTTAGGGTTAGGGTTCGGTTGGGGCTGGGGCTGGGGTTAGGTTGGGGCTGGGGCTGGGGCTGGGTTTCGGTTAATTAGTTGGACTTAGGGTTAGGGCAGTTAGGGTTAGGGTTAGGGTTCAGCTTTAGGGTTAAAGGCTAAGGTTAATTTGGGTTAATTAGAGGGTATGGTTAATTTGAGTTAATTAGTGATAATTTGAAAGGGTTAGAGTGTTGATTAGGGTTAATTTGTATAAATTGGGTTTAGTTTGACCTGATTAGGGTTAATTTGGGTAAATTGAGTTAAATTGGGATAATTGTGTTAGGGTAACGATTATGGCTAATTGTGGTTAATTAGCTTAATTTGGGTTATTTAGGGTTAGGGTTTATGGTGCACTAGTTCATTCAGTAGCATACTCGATGATAACGTAAACGTACAATTTTACCGTAAACGTAAGAAAAATTTATCCTAAACTTGAAATTTCAAACCCTTAATAACGAAACGTAAACGTAAAACCTATTCACGTTAAATGTTCAAGTTAAAACCAATATATAATACTCGATGATAATATGAAACTTTCATATTCTCATCGATACTCATATATGAAACTCAAAGTGCCACTTAGACCCCGTCTATCGGTTAACATACGTTCGATATTCGTCGTGACATAGAACTATACGATGGTTGTTAAATATTGGATAGTATAGCTCGGTACTAACAACCGTCGTTTAGTCTATATGATGAGAAGATTCAATCGTATGATAACCGATAGATTTGTCCCGTATGGACAAGTTAGGAATGTATAAAGCAAACACCTGCATTCACTTGTGTTTTCATCCGTTTCGAGATATTTCGTCGGTACTTTTCCGCTGGTTCTCCGTATACAAAGATAGATTAGATGTTCATTTCAACATTGTTTCACAGTTTTGAAATGATTATCTATTCAATTACAGTTTACTCGGAGAACAGTGGGGAGGTGCTGCCGAAATTTACTCGAAACGGTTGAAAGCACAAGCGAATGGGTGTTCACTCTATACATTCTTAATGGGATAGAAGCCATACCCCCGACAGCCGAAACACACACATACAAAAAGAATACACAATAAACGCATCATTAGAGAGTGATTCAAGATGTTCAAGTTAAAACCAATATATGATACTCGATGATAATATGAAACTCTCATATTCTCATCGATACTCATATATGAAATTCAAAACGCCACTTAGTCCCCGTCTATCAGTTAACATACATTCGATGTTCGTCGTGATATAGAACTATACGAAAGTTGTTAAATATCAGACGGTATAGCTCGGTACTAACAACTGTCGTGTATTCTATGTGATGAGAAGATTCAATCATATGATACCCGATAGATTTGTCCCGTGTGGACAAGTTAGGAATGTATAAAGCAAACACCTGCAATCACTTATGTTTTCATCCGTTTCGAGATATTTCGTCGGTACTTTTCCGCTGGTTCTCCGTGTACAAAGATAGATTAGATGTTCATTTCAACGTTATTTCACAGCTTTGAAATGATTATCTATTCTATTACAGTGTACTCAGAGAACGGCGGGGAGGTGCTGCCGAAATTTACTCGAAATGGTTGAAAGCACAAGCGAATGGGTATTCACTCTATACGTTCTTAATAGGATAGAAGCCTTACCCCCGAAAACCGAAACACACACATACAACAAGAATACACAACAAACGCATCATTAGAGAGTGATTTAAGATGTTCAAGTTAAAACCAATATATGATACTCGATGATAATATGAATCTTTCATATTCTTATCGATACTCATATATGAAACTCAAAGTGCAACTTAGTCCCCGTCTATCGGTTAACATACGTTCGATATTCGTCTTGATATAGAACTATACGAATGTTGTTAAATTTCGGACGGTATAGCTCGATACTAACAACTGTCATGTAGTCTATGTGACGAGAAAATTCAATCGTATGATAACTGATAGATTTGTCCCGTGTGGACAAATTAGGAATGTATAAAGCAAACACCTGCATTCACTTGTGTTTTCATCCGTTTCAAGATATTTCGTCAGTACTTTTCTGCTGGTTCTCCATGTACAAAGATAGATTAGATATTTATTTCATCGTTATTTCACAGCTTTGAAATGATTATCTATTCTATTACAGTGTACTCGGAGAACAGCGGGGAAGTGCTGCCGAAATGTACTCGAAACGGTTGAAAGCGCAAGCGAATGGGTGTCCGTTCTATACATTCTTAATGGGATAGAAGCCTTACCCACGACAGCCGAAACACACACATACAATAAGAATACACAACAAACGCATCATTAGAGAGTGATTCAAGATTTTCAAGTTAAAACCAATATATGATATTAGATGATAATATGAAACTTTCAAATTCTCATACATGAGTATGTTTCCCCAATCAGAGCAAAACTCTGTTTGAATTTCAAAAATTCAAAAATTGAAGCAACGCTTCAGATTCCTTGTGCTGCGCGCAACGCACTACGTGTCAAAAGCAAACACGCCAGCGCAACGCCCAAGGCAGCGCACCCAATCAGAGTAAGGCTCTATTTAAAATGAAAATAAAGGAAGTAACGCTTCAGCTGCGCTGCGCTCTGCGCTGCGCGACACGTGGCAGCGCAGTTACGCTGGAGCAGTTGCGCTGCGCTCTGCGCTGCTCGATACGTGTCAAGCGCAGGTGCGCTTGCGAAAAACAGAAAAATTCTGAAAGATCTTTCTGATCTTATTAAAATAATAAGATTCTCTTCTGTAAAACAGGAGCCTTTGGATCAAAAATCCAACGGTAGGGAAAAATCCCTAAATCACTCAGAGAAAGATCTCTTCAACTGATTTAACAAATCAAATGGCACTATAAAAAGCCCCCTAGACTCCAAGTCTAAAATACATTAACACAGAGAATTCACAGAGCTCTTCTAAGAACTTTGAGAAGAATTCAGAAAAAAAGAAAGAAAAAGGTAAAACCTTTAGAAAAAGAAGAATTTTCTTCTGAAAAGATCAATGATCTAAGAACAAGATCAAAAATCTTCAATAAAAAATGATAATATTAATGAAAAGAAGTAATTTATTTCTTTACTAGATCATTTGATCTACATAAAGGCATTGCCTTTTGATGAACCACTGGTTCTGGAATCTTAAAAGATTCTCTTCTTTGATCCAAAATCGGATCAAGATATTAAACAGTGCCCTGCACTTGAAAAAATTGCACTGTTGCGCTCTCGGGATGGCGCAAGCCACCAGAGAGCGCCACGTGTCAGTCCCAGAACAGACTGCGCTATGCGCTTCTAAAACAGAGCACTGCTATCATGAATTGGTGCAAGCCATCAGAGCACGCCACGTGTCAATAGCGCAACAGCGCAGCGCACTGTCGCAGCGCACTGCGCTAGCAGACTTGCGCTCACCAGAGCATGACACGTGTCACCTCCACATGGACTTGCGCCTTACGCTTCTCAATTGGCGCAAAGCTCCTGACAAGCCACGTGGCGCTTTGTCAGACTAATTAATGCAGCGCATTATTAAAGGGCAGAGCCCAATTAAAAGGCCCAATGGACCAAAACAAACGCTCTGCATTATAAAAAAGGAGACAGAGCCCAATTTAAAAAGCCTAACAGGCCAGAATAAAATGCAATGCAGGGGCAGAGCCCTAATAAAGGCCTAATAGGCCAAACGCAAATAAAATGTTGCACATTTTCAACTGGACTTAGCCCAATACTGGCCGTAAGTCCTCAAATTAAATTGACTGAGTATGATTGCTCTTTTAATCAATTTACACCCGGTTCAAGGGTACATCTCCGAACTCCTCTGATATTTGTCGTTGTAATCCTTCAACGTCTTCAGAGAGGTGACGGGTCCCGACAACCACATATTGATACGAACTGCGGGGTCCTTAAACTCGTGGACCGAAACGTCCTTAAACTAATATTCGTCCCAAAATGGGAACGTTGACCGAAATGTCCTTAAACTAATGTTCTTCCCCAAATGGGAATGATGGACCACCATGTCCCTAAACTGGAAATCGACCGCAATATCATTAAACTAAACAATAGAGCCAATTTCTCTCTTGTCAGATCCAAACGATCCCGTTAAGTTGATCTTAGTCTGGAGATTAGGCTAACGTATTCTTAACAAACGTTTAAGTTGATCTTAGCCTCAAATAGGGCTGACGTATTCTTAAACCAAAACCCGAAATCCAAATCTAAGAAAATACGGATTTGGACTAATCCACGTTCTACGGGCGACGGCATAACTTAGTCTCCGTATACAATCCACGGGCATCCCCAAACAAAACAAACACCCACGACACGAAGTGAAATTCTGGAGAAGGAGAAAGTTGTTACCGCGATGCGGTAGCATAATTAACTGCAGGGGCTTGCGCCTGAAGGGAAGAGCGTCCCCATAATCAAAAACCCCTCGAGCGAGGGGGAATCTGACGAAGTCTGCTACATCGGTCGCATCCATCTAAACCTCCGATACACGATGCCATAAATCAACTTGGCATTTTCGGAGAGGTGGACGGATAAAACCAAATAGCATCTGCCCCGAATCTCTGGCAAGACGAGCCTACGCGGTCGTGTCTCTGTGTTCGGAGGGGAACAGTATCCTCAAATCTAATTTTGATTATCGATAATTTATTCTTTTCAACGACAAACGCACACACAAAGCATATACACGGATTTTCTCCTTTGTCAGTAACTATCCCGTTCTTAGATTTCTCAATATAGTCATCATAAGCTACAATTTATATGTTATACAGTCTAATATGGCCCATGAGTACGTCAGAGTTAAGGACTGGATGTATGTGGATTGGTAACAACGTATGCAACCTAAGTTTGTCGCAGGAATTACTGCTTTTATTGAATTTGCACGCGCACATAATAAGATCGTGATAGAAAAGATTCTCTGCCCGTGCGATAGATGTGGGAATAAGTACTGGCAGAAGGTAGAATTGGCAGAGCTTCATATCATAAAAAATGGTTTTACTAGACTTTATACAACTTGGCTATATCACGGGGAAAGAGAAGAACGCAGTAATACGGCAGAAGAAGAAGGAGAAGACGATAATGCGGCAGGAGAAGAAGGAGAAGACGATAATGCGGCAGAAGAAGAAGATGGTAGTTTCTTTCCATCAGAAGAAATGGATGATATGGTAGAGGCTGCCTTAGGTGAATCTATTCGTGCCAAAATTTACTTCACATTTTACGATCTATACATATATAGTCAATGCTTGTAATGATTGTCTAATGCGTCCACGAACCGTTTTATCTAGATTTGATGACGATGACGGGAGCAGCGAGGGGCGACAGGAGCTCCAGCCGCGGCACCGGTAGAGGCAGAGGCGGAGCGGTTATGCTGCCCGGAGAGCTGCGTAGGGAGTTTCAGAGGACCGGTCTTGCTCCCCGATCGGAGACCCCTTCGGATGCCTCCTTCCGTGTGGACTTTGCCACACCTCCGAGTATATTGCACGCATATTCATTTTGAATGTAATATTATAGATATATATGCATGTTCATATCAAAATTACTTACATTATCAATGTTTGATTGTCTAGCTGTTGGTGATGCGTCCACATCAGGGACAGAGGCCACTCCCGCACCTCTAGGTATGTTTATATATCATATAGTGCATGTATATTGATTTAGAATACTCTTACGTACTTACATCTCGGGCTGTAGGAGGTGCCTTCATATCTCCGGCAGAGCCCACCACCGCACCTGCGGGTATGTTTATATATCCTATAGTGTATACATGTTGATTTAGAATGTTATATTATTGATATATGCATTCTTTTTGCAATTACTTATATAGCTGATACATGATTGTCTAATTATAGGTGGTGCGTCCCCGTCTGGTGTAGGGGCCACTCCCGTCACTTCCATACCCTCCGCTCAGTCTGCAGGTTTGTATGAATAAATACAAAATATTTATTCATTTTACATATCCTTTAAGAATAAACATGAAATTCATGTAATTTTATCGATATTTATTTTCTAGTTGGAGATGCGTCCACGTCCGGGTCACCGGCTGTTCCTCACTAGAGGAACTATCGTCCCGCTCGTGCTGCTGCCCAGGCCCAGGCTCATGCTTTAGTCTCCGGAGGTATATATCACACTTCAATTTTCATTAAATCTTGATTTCTTAATACCACTTTGTCTTAATATTGATTGTCTTGATATTTTTTGTAGACGCAGGGCCTCCCCATCCCGAGAGGGGGACTCGAGGCCCGAATCAGTCTCATAGGCTGAGGCCCGATAGAGCTAGGGAGGAGGCAGCATTCCCCCTCTTTTTTACCCCTGATTATTGCTATACCGGTGATTATGCCGAGAGGTTCGGCCGGTATATGGGGGATGAGAGCCGCCTCGTGAAGAAGTATCCACTTCACGTTGAGTGGGGCGACTAGCACCGGCGCTCATTCGCCCTCTTCTGGGATCAGGCTCGGGTATTAATATATATTTTCATTTAATTTATCCAATATATTTATTATTAACACTTGCAATCTAATAACATTGTTTTTTTTGTATTTTCAGTTGGATTACGATTTTCAGCCTGTACCCGACCCTGATCACCCTGGGAGGGTGCTCGATCTTCACGCTCTGTACCATGGCCTAATGAAGAACATGCAATCAAAAGTCCAATACAATAGGAATGAGCTGAAGATCGACTGCTATTCCATGTGGATGGCGACCCCCGAGGCAAAGAGAGCGGCCCTCCTATATACTCCGGCCTTTGCGAGAGTCGACGTAGATACATGGCCTCTATTGTGCCAATATTTCGACTCTCATCGCAAACAGGTATGTATTTTAAATGTAATTCATTGTTTAGTATATAATTTATTTTTTTGTGTTGCTTAATTAGAAAACTAAATCTGAATGTGTTGTGCAGAAATAGGTCGATCAAAATAAAGAGAATAGGAAGTCGGCGTAGAGGGGTCGCCCCACTTATACAGGTGGCTCGAGAAATATTACTCGTGCCATGGAGTTATTGGAAAATTACAATAAACCGGCCTTTGTGATATAATGTAATATTAAGAGTTATTTTCTAATATATGTAAATTTTTGGCGAATTGCAGAGAGCTCAGACCCTGATGCAGAGTGGTACACCGAACGTGCTGTCCGCGTATCTTGCTGTCCGCGGCACCTCGACAGATCCCGCCACGGGCGAGCTTCGATACTCCGACACTGCTACCCAGGAGTACTGCGTAAGTGTTAATATTTATTCAACCCCTATTTGAAATTTTTGTTTTGAAAGGTTCAAATTTAAATGATATACTTATATTTTACTGGTTAATGTGTGTGTAGGAGCGGGTGGTTGAGCAGGCGGAGGCATCGGGGATCGATTTTACTGGACAGAACGATCTGATGCTGCTGACCCCAGTCCTAGACGCCACACACGGAGGGCACCACAGAGGTTGGGAGAGAGGCCGGGGACTGGGTCCTAGCAGGGCCCATATGAGGTTGGACTCCACTCCGGCGGTTACTTGCTCTATCTCCCGTGAGCGACGTTTCGAGCAAGAACTGGACACTTTGAAGGTCACCATTCAGGAGTTGAAGGAGATATTGGTATGTATACTACTTAATAGTAAAATATTATGTCATATTATAGATAGCAACATATCCAATATTAGTACATAGCCTGAGCTTATTTGGTTGTAGACTTAGCTTTGATTAATCATACATACATAGAACTGTCTAATTAAAATAAACTACGGTTTTCCAAACTAGATATCCAAACGAGGCCTAAGTCCCTAAGTATACATAGATTGGGGTTTCGCAATAACCTGATAATGATACGAGTTCGACTAATATACAGTTCTTACTCGTTTATTAGACACAAAATTGAACAGACGCGACAGGGTACATCGGTTGAGCTTCCACATACATCTCCTCCGGCTGCGGCTCCGCAAGCCACTACCTCGGCTACGGTTGCGCAAACAACTCATATAGCTCCACAGCCCGCTCAGACTCCCGCAGCTGCGGCTCCGCAAGCCACTACCTCGGCGGCGGTTGCGCAGACCACTCCTACAGCTCTACAGCCCGCTCAGACTCCCGCACACTCCGCATTGCTCGAAATATTGACTCAGGGTATATCCGAGGAGCAGGCGCGCCAGATTACGGCGTTTATCAGAGGTGGAGCTGGACCGATCTAGGCTAGCTTTTTGATTCTTATATTTTAAACATGTATTTACTTATATGATACATATTGTATACATTTTGGACGATATTGATATTGGTGGTGTTTGCGTGTTCATATTGATTTAGATTGATATCGTATTCTACTTGTTGATTTCTTTTATATATTATGCGTGAGATGTTGATTATGAATATTGCGGCATATATTCTGCATGTTGATTAATTTTATATATGATGTATATATTATTGTGCTCATGGCGAGGAATAACAAGCAGCCATTTTTAAAAAAAAAACTGATAATATGTTCCTACGAATTAAACCGTAGGGCCAAACATTGCACCTACGGATTAATCTGTAGGGTCCTACTTTACCCCTACATATCTATCCGTAGGGGCAAAATATCAGGATATCTGATATTTTACCCCTATGATCTCAGTAAGAGGGGTTATACTTGTCCCTACGGATTGGACCGTAGGGGCATAAACATGCCCCAACACAGGTATTCGTAGGGACAAAATATCAGGATACCTAATATTTTGCCCCTACACTTCTGGACCTACGCATGTCTCCGTAGAGGCCGCAGTTTGGCCCTGTGGAGTTATCCATAGGGACAATTATTTTATTTTATAAGACGATAAATTAAATAACTTTTTTGTCCTTACAGTCGAATCCATAGGGACATATGGACCTATGCATTAAGCCGTATGGGCAAGTGTTTAATCGTAGGGGCATGTTTAAGGCTAAAACTTGCACCTGCGGCGTTTGCACCTACAGCGTAATTTCTTGTCCCTAGGGATATATCCGTAGGGGCAGTGGTTTGCTCCTACGGATTTATCCGTAGGGGCAACCCCTATTTGTAATAGTGAGTACTTGAATGAGTGATTTTTGGATTTTTTAATCACTACAGTAAAACATGAGCTAATTCGAAGACAATTACCCATAGAATTAGATCTAATTCGACGGGAGCTTCTAATAATCGATGGACGATCACCGTCGTGTTTAATTTCGTCACTATAGATCTAAATCAATACGTATTTAGCGTCGAATTAGACTTTTTTCGACAGCATCTACCCATCCAATTAGCCTTTACATCGATGAGCATGTCGCATCGAAGTAGACATGATTTTATAAGAATAGAATATTATTAAATATTGTAATAATAATTTTTAAAATCTAAGTAGACGGATATTACCCGCTGAATTAGACTTTATTTCCACAAGAACTACATGTCGAATTAGGTGTAAACAGCAGGAAAAAATTCAAAATTTCAATCCAATCCAACATTTCAATATTAATTCAATTCCATTTAAAATTCCAATCCAAACACATTCGAGTATTAATTCCAATCCAAATCCAAATTCATTTCTATTAATATCAATTCCAATCTAATCCAAAAATCATTTGACAATCGAATCAAATAACCAATATAAACACATAGATTCATATTTATCGATATATATGTGCATAAAAGTTAGAAATGAAATCATAATTAATAACTCAAATATATATATATATATATATATATATATATATATATATATATATGAAAGTGAGAAGTTTAGATTATACTAAACTACGAGGAGGTTGATCACGGGGAGTGGGAGAGGCACGTCATCTTCATCTTCATTTGGAGGGTAAAGCCCCTGTAATTAAAAGTTTAAAATACATAATTTAGTACATATGATATTTATATATTTATATATTATTAAGTTAGGGTTATCGAACTTACCGGAGGTACTGGGATCTCTCGTTGTGCATACATCCTGATAAGACGAAGCCTCCGGCCTTTGCTGAAGCCACTGAATGGATCGCCAGCGGGAGCGGGGGCCAATCGGTCTAAAGAATCGCTGATATCCGGCGTCTGATCAGTCTGAGATCCATCATACATCATGGTCCTTGTCCTATGTGACGTCTCCGATTCCACATCGTGTGCCCGATGATACTTAGGAGGTAGATGCACAATCGGCCTATAAGGAGCGTAATACTTGGCGGGAGAGATTTTGGAGGACATGCATTAGACTCTCCCATGAGTTTCTGATCGATATATGGTGAAAGCCCTATCTCCAGCGAACAGTTCTTGCTGGTCATCAACCGGATGTCCCTGAACCGTCTCTATCTTTTCAATCAACCGGTCTCTCTCAGCGGCCATCAACTCCCGTTTGGAGAAGAAACATATTATTGTCATTCTAACAGCTACACAATAATTATTTTGAAACAATTAAGAAACATGACATTAATGAAGTCTTATATATTGCTCCTGAGCCTAAACCAAAGCAGGCATGCCATCGTCCCATACAAATCTGGTCTTGAAGACTTCGATCCAATCAATAGGGTCCCATCATGGCCTTCTTACTGCATATTACATTTAGAAAGTTAACACATAAATTTCTAAGATATATTTTGAACGTATTAATATAAAATATTGATTATCGAAACTTTCATATTCGATGCAAAACTGTTGGAAACTCTTGTTCCCTCCACTGTAAATATCTTGCAACTCAGAGCGAAATGTTTTATCCCGCGCGCCCCTCTTGTGCAGTTACATCAAATATTGTTTATTGAGTTGCTACAAAAGAATAAAAAGATATCGTCAAAAGATATACCCTAAACTCATCACTCATTAATACCCGACCATGGCACGCCAGAAGTTGTTGGATTAATCTAGATCCGGTTTCATCGCTCCTCCGATGTATTGGCGGATTCAAGTTTTTTGAAAGCCTTATTCTTATGAATTCTTTGTCATATACTTAAGCAGCTTATAGTGAACTTTTCGTTCATCGATAACCGTCTCGGGACCCTCTTTGCCATACCACCGGAAATCAAACCGACTCTGCAAAACAGGATAATTCATCATCGTATGGGTGGGCGTATTTAAACAAATCAAATCACAGTTAAATATTGAATAGCGTAAAAAAATCTCACCATAACTTCTCATACAACAATGTTCTTCTTCTGCGCTAACTTTAGGCTTTCCCACTAAAGGATCATCCAATCGCCAACGTCGTCCTCAATCATATGAGGGATGCATTCCTCACTGTTTACTGTAGACAACATCATCTTATTCACTTCAGTGCAGCTCTTATAAAGAAGATGAAAGTATTTCTAGAGAGGGTGAATAGAAATAAGCTACCGATATGCCCAAATTAAAAATTCTAAACACTTCCTAATACACAATCACAAATGAATAGCTTAGCAAACAATATACCAATGAAATAAGAGACAAACCAAGTCTACAATTGTGAACAATCAACATATAGAAAGATATCAAAATATATCAAGTATGAGCAATAAGCATATAAGCAAGGAAATACAAGCAAGCAATTCTATCAATGAAAGTAAATAAATAAGCTATATTAAGAGATAGAAATGCAAATGCAAACATAAGAAATTTAGAGAGGTTCGGGAGATCCCCTGGTCCACTTTTTTTAGGCGCACAAGCCTGTTCCACTAATTCACGTCTTTTTCGAAAACACACGTTGCGTACCCGCAACCAACAACCCCGCTTCCTGTGGAGGCTAAATCAACACGTCTTCTATAAAGACCCCACGTTGCTCGACACACGAGTAACACTCCACTCTTACAAGCTTGTCGCTCTTCTCTCTACAAAGATGCTCTCCTCTCTTATAATAGTAATCTTGCACTTAAGATCCTAAATACAAAAAAAGAAGAGATTACACTTGAAGTAAAGCACTCTTGATAGAGTCTCTCTCAAGCTCACTTGTAATACTCTACAAAGTATGGATAATCAATTGAAGCGCTTGATTGTGTGTGAGAGTAAATGGATAAGCAAATGAAAATATCTTTTTAATCCCTCACAAGATGTGGGATTTTTCTTTTGAAGATCACTTGGATATTTGCAATAGAAAAGCTCAGGAAATTGAGTAAGTAATACTAAGAAAAGATCAACCCAAAACCCTTTTATATCCTAAAGAAAAACAACTCAAATCAAATGGGGACAAGTAGTTTAAACACACGACAGACGGCTAAAGACAAGATAGGCGGACGTTTGTCCTCAAATAAGACAAATCCCCAACGGCTATAAACGACTACTTTTTCAAACTTTTTCAACTGCAAACGTCTATTCATGATAACTACATACGTCTGCCGATCTTTTCAAAGAAGGTAATCAAAAACACAGATCATCGACAAATGACTAAAGAACAGTGGGCAGATGTATGAAGAACAAAAAAAACATTTTGAAAACCTTCATCTGATGTCTGTCAAAATGAACATCAGACGTCTGTATCTCATAAAAATAGGCCATATGGAAAACAGAGAATAGACAGACGTCTGAAAAAGCAAAAGATAGACGTCTGAGGTATAAATAGCATGAAAACTAATATTTCTGAAAATTGGGGTTTTTATAAAAACACGGAAGGACAAAAGACGTCTAAAGCACATGGGGACAGACGTTTGATGTGTAAAAACTCGAAAACTTGTGTTTTATGATGAAAATCAATTTTAAATCGAAAACCAAAGTTCATGCAATGTAAAACGTTTGTGCAAGCGTGTATGAGTGTTCAAGATCTCTAACTGATATAAACCATATTCTATAAAGTACTTACAAAGATTCCTATGGCAGTATAGCAAATTCTTCGAATTCTTGAATCTTTGTCGTCTCGAGCTCTCGAACTTTGACGTGTGCTTGAACTTTACTTTATAGCTTCAAACTTTGACACATCGCTCACAAACGTTGGTCGATAAATCTTCAATTTGATTTCGACTCATAACGTTTCAAACTAGGACTTGGCTTCTTGGTGCAATCTTCATTTGAGATACGCGATTTCAGGGCCCTAAACGATAGAATTTCATGATTCCAAGAGACGTCAATGCAATGCCTACGGCATATCCATTGATCTAGAAAATTTTGCGAGATCTTTGATTTCGCTGGTGAAACCGCGAATAGGACAAGATTTGACTGTTCGGGCTGCATCACTTCTTAGCAATTCGTAGCTTGAACTTAACAAATTGAGAAGCACTCGTATATATCCTCCAACCTCCATTAGATATGTTGTTTACGCTCAATTTCCTCCATCCTCCTTTATACGCTTATGTCGAGAGATATCCGATATCCTGAAATTTAATCTCAAAATGACCAAGCATATCATATACAGTGTTATGAAATAAGTAAGATAGTAAATACTAGTATATGAAACATTCATTGTTTTAATATCACAAGCTATGAATAATATATAAATATCAAGATATAAATCAAACTCAAAGTATAAACTATTGATATACTATACATATACATGATATATGAAAACCAAGATAGACGAGAACACACACACAAACTCATACATATTTATATTCATATTGTGAGTTACCAAAACAATAAATGAGAGTAATATATCGATATCAAAGAAAATAATACAAGTAAAGCATATCGATATAGATATATTACTCGGTATACACAAGATATAGGAAATGCAAGCTAAACCACAAGTGTATATAAGTTTAGTGTCAATAAAGTAAAGTAAGATAAGAAAGTGACACTAAACAAACTATTCATGTTTAAACTATAATCAAAGCTAAATAATAGAATTATCGAAATCCATGAGTCATCACAAGGTCCCCTGAAAATGAAGGTATGCAATCAGCTTGTCAGGGGCATTTGTCATTCTCTTCCAGATCTTAGTTTTCCGTGTGGGTCCTCTCAAATCCTGTGTCCATCGCTGGAAAGGCTTTCTCTCGTACCCCGTATCCCGATCGGTCCTATCATCACCTGCCATGTAACAACTCCAATTCTAGTGTACATAAAATTGATTTAAATTTAATGTATACTTGGGGTATTTACATTTCCTGCGAGTGCTATAAGTATTTGATTTAATTTTGAATAACAAAAAAGAGCTTGTAGCTCACTAGTAAGACCTTGCACTGTTGTTACAAAGCACCAGAGTTCAAATCCCATCAGCCACACATTATTTTTTTATTTAAATTTCTTTTAATTTTTTAGAAGCCCAAGAGTCTACACGTGCACTACACGTAATAGGGTAAGTTACAGAATAAACAAACGTGACCACGAGGCTAGACCAATCATCAGGGATACGTGGCAGCAATATGTGCCCCGACTCGCCCAACTCGGGCTAGCAAACCAGTTGACTCGGCCGGCGGCGCCGGTCCAACTCAGTTCGATCCCAATTTTTCTTTAACCCCCTGTACCCTTTGGCCTACCTCACTCCCCCTGCACTGTTTAAATTCTCTGCAATTAACCAAAGAATTAAAATACCCCCATTTAATCCATTTTAATACAAAATTTTAATACACCATTTCACTACCCTAAAACCCTAATTTTTCCTATAAATACCACCATCAAATCACCCCTCCTCACTCCCAACTCCCTGCCCAAACTCCTAAGAAAACTCCCAAGACTTTTTGTGTGCAAGTGGAGTTAGCAAAAGGGCAAAGCTCCGACGAACTTCCGACGGCAATCCGAGGAGATTCCGACGACGAAAGGACGCACCGGCACCGCCTACTTCTTCCTCCTTCTCTCCTCTAGTCAAATAACCTGTAAGTCCCTACTTCTTCCCCTTTTTCTATATTCTAAAAACTTTCAAAACTAAAACCCGACGGAAGCGGAGTTAGTTCGACTTCCGATTCGGTTTTTCCTTAAAAAGTTCTATTTTTCTTAAACACAATAATACCAAACTCTTATGTCATGACCATTAAACATTAACGAAGATAATAGAATAAGTTTGGCATCAAAATAATAACCGTAGCAAGTTTTATTCCACTTTTATATTAAAATACCCTTATATTTCATTTCGACATGCTTGAACTTTTTAAAACTGTATTGCCTTAGAAAACTCATGAGGTAATGACCTACCTCCTCACAACACTCATATGTAACATACCACGATAAAATTTAGGAATATAGATCAGGGAAAAATTCGACTTTACATATAACTACCTTCAACTATTAAAAACCTTTTTCTATAAGAAGTGTATTTTAACAAATGTTTGCAATTGTGCCTCTACAACCTATTTTGGGAACCCGTTTGATATGGTGCGGATTATCGCACATCCTCAGGCTTAGTAGGGTGGGATGCAGACCTCCGCAAGGAGCATACGATCTCGAAAGATTTACAATACAATTTTCTTTAGAAAATGTTATTTCTATTATAAATAAAACTTATATTTTTTATAAATAAATATATATGTAATTAATATCAAAATATCTATTTTTAATATTTATAATATTCTACATTTCCAAAATTCAAGAAAAACATCCAATTTACAAGAAAATACCATACAATTCCAATATTACAAATAAATACCATATATTATGAAATTAGGTTTTATTCACTAGAAATGTCACATTGATAAAATATACATCCATGAAAACTTTAAAGACGATAATAAAATACTTGAGGTGTATTTTGAAATTATAAAAAATTATTTTTACATAAAACCCCCTCAAGTTATACAAAATTACAGTAAGGACCCTAGTAAACATAGGTTTAAGCGGGACCAGTCTCTTGAGCCTCAGGGAGACAGAGATATGGGTGCTTTCCTATTTAAGGTAGATAATTAAACAAACAGTGTTATCAACACGGTAATTGTCTTTGAAAAAACACAAATCCTGCCGTCCACGTGCAGCAGTTACCGATAGCACCAAATAATAAATCAGGATTCAATTTCTTTTTTAATTGTCTGACTCAAACTGAGTCTCAATATAATCAATCTGACTTGAATATGATTCAAGTATCAAACTACAATACAACATGGATCTATGAATCCGTCTTTTCAATCTATATCAATCTACATTGACTGAACCGAACTATGGATATATTCCATCTACATGATCATCCATTATATCCGTTCCATTTACTGATATCATAGTTTCGACAAGTCATCCATCTATATACAATATACAATTCAAATAATACATCAATACAATCAAGACATGGCGGGGTTTATAAGGGGTAGACTGGTATGGAAAGTGTTAGAAGTGGCACGGTACTGTAACCAAAATACAGCTAACCTGAATTCAATTACCGTTGTACCGTGGCTGAATAGTTTCTTTTGCTCCGTATACCTTAGTCTCTGGAATAGTGGGACTCCTCTCGTATACACCGGCATTCTTCTATACCAAGTTACAAACAACAGCGTTAACATTAAATACAACATTATAACAATATACTCTCTATTCTGTCTATTCCATTCCTGTCAATTTACGGGACTTACTGAGCGATTTGTTCGCTGACGATATTCTCTTTCTTCTTCTTTGGAATGTCGTCAGATGATTCGGACCTTCAAGAGATCGAGCCCACCTTCGAGGACTTGGATCAGCTAGCTTTCAACCCAGAGCTCTAATTACTTGTACACATTTCATTTCAGTACTTTCCATTTTTGTTATGCCACTATTTAGGCATTGCTTTTTATTCCATGTATTTACTTTTCAGATATATTGTGAAAAGAATGTTAATAAATAAAGTTGCTGTTCAATTATATCTATTGTCTCTGTCTCTTGTGCATTTTACTTATATGGCATAGATACGCTTAGCGTGTTTACTTTAGAGTAAACACGTAGCGGCCAGTCGCGTCCCCTTCGCCGTACACCCGGAAGCGGGGCATGACAGGTTTTGTTAGTGGCCTGTTCCCGCCAAAAATTTCTGCGCAAAAGAGCCCAAGGTAACAAATGGCAGCGATACGCTTAAGGAAATGCGAATCAGTATCTTCCGGGCTATATTTTGACAAACTCCCAAATGTGAAACAGCTAAATTCTGATGGTATTGAAATCGTATCAAAAAACCCTTCGATTTGATATATTATGGGCCTCATAATTCATCCGGGATCAAAAGTTATGAGCAAATATGCTATGCACTGTTCCCTGATTAAAAATCAGGAATTAGCTCAATGAGGTGTCACGTGCTCACACGTGACCAATGGTCACGTGTTGACACGTGATAGTTAAAACAAAAATAAAAAAACAACATAAACCAGCGGCTGTTAAAGGAACCAATTGGGGGGGCACGTGCTCACACGTGATCAAGGGTCACGTGCCAGCACATGACAGGCTTTGAAAGCCTTACAGTTTAATAGAATTAAAATTCTAAATTTCTCTAAATCATTCCAAATAAAATTAAATTCTAAAAACTTCTAAATCTTCCCAAATGGAAAAGAATTATGGGGACCGTTGGATTAAAGATCCAAGGGTGATTAAAAATCACCAATTTATGGAAAAATCTTAGACAAGGAAAGATTTCCCCTAAATCTCACCGAAAATAACAAACAGAATATCTTTTGGATTTAAAATCCAACGGTAAATAAAATTCACTGAATGATCTAAAGGATCATATTAATCATGAAATCAATTAAAATCTTTCAATGAAAGATTCATTGAACAAATTAATTCTCTTCCTTCTCCTATAAATAGGAGCCAAGAAAAAAAGAGAAAGGGGATCTTTTTTGGGAGAGAAAAACAGAGGGAGGAGAATTTAATTCTCAAGAGGAGAGAAAAGAAAGGAGAATTTAATTCTCAACAGAGAAAAACCCTAGGTAAGAAAAGAAAGGGGATCAAAATTTCAAACAGAGAATTTAATTCTCAAAATCCAAGAGTTTAACTCTTATACAAAAAAGAACTTAGTTCTTCTTCTGGTTGAAGATCTGCACAGAGCACATCTCCCCATAAGTTGAGAATTTAATTCTCATCGGGTCGAGATCCTGCCATGCAGATCCTAAACTTAGAAGGGGAATTGAGTTTTGAGAATTTAATTCTCCTAAAACAAAACTAGGGTTCAACCCTAATCAAGAATTTAATTCTTTTACATAGCTGGGAATTTAATTCCTTTAAAAAGAAATCAGGGTTTTATCCTAAATAAGAATTTAATTCTTTCACAATAGGAATTTAATTCCTCCAAAATCATAATTAGGGTTTAACCCTACAGAGAATTCAATTCTTAAAAGATCTCTGTTCATGAAAAGAACTAGGGTCACGTGCCCCCACGTGACCCTTGAAAAGATCCCTGAAGAAAAGAAGTTTTGAGGCAATGCCTCACGTGCTCCCACGTGACTCCCAAAACGCAGAAAGAAAAAGCAAAGGAAATGAAAGCTTTGGGCGCTCTCACGTGTTATCATGTGACCCCTCAGCAAATGCTTTAACAATTGGCGCACAGATCCCCATCACGTGCCAACACGTGATGCTCTAAAATAAAAATAAAAGTGTTTAATACTTATTCGCAGATTTAAGGATAAAACAAAAAGAGATCTGGCTCCATATTTAGGGTGCCCTCACGTGTCCCCACGTGACCTCTAACAAATCCCTTTAATATCTAACGGATGGATGCCTATCACGTGCCCACACGTGATGGCCAGGAAATGAAAAGTGTTTAACACTTAATTGCAGAACGAAGAAAAGGGATCTGGTCCCCCCTTTGGGTGCTCTCACGTGTCCACACGTGACCCCTCTGTCTTTAGTATTTAACACTAATTCGGGGATTGTATTTCCAGTGTTTAACACTGATTGTTTCTAGTGTTTAACACTAAATTAAAGATTATATTTTCAGTGTTTAACACTGATTGTCTTTTAGTGTTTAACACTAATTTGAGAGTTCTATCTCCAGTGTTTAACACTGTTGTTCTTTAGTGTTTAACACTACTTTTAGCCAAATTGGCTAATTTTCCAGAGGCAAAAGTCCCTCCTCCAAATGAATCTCAGAACTGAGAAAATCAAAGATGAAAATGTTTAGCATTGCTAAATAATGTTGGTTTGAACCCAGACAAATGTTTAATGGTCCAACAAGAGCCAATATTTCTAACTTAATTGGACTTAGTCCAAATTGGCCATAAGTCCTCAATTCGTAATTAACTGGGCTAATGGGCTCATAACATAATTAATTGGTCTTGATCCCAAATTGGGCCAAAGACTATTTAATCCACTCCGGTTCCAGGGTACATCTCTTCATTCCTTTGATACTTGGCGTTGTAATCCCTCAACGTCTTCAAAGAGGTGACGGGTCCCGATGACCACACATTGATATGGACTGTGGGGTCCTTAAACCCATGGACTACGACGTCCTTAACCTTGACCGAGATGTCTTAAAACTAACAATGGACTGTGGGGTCCTTAAACCCATGGACTATGACGTCCTTAACCTTGACCGAGATGTCTTAAAACTAACAATGGACCACAATGTCCTTAAACTACCCTTGGACCGCAATGTCCTTAAACTAGCGATGGACCACTATGTCCCTAAACTGGAACGATAGAGCCCAAACGCTCTTTTGTTGGATTTAAACGATCCCGTTTAAGTTGATTTTAGCCTTAAATATGGCTAACGTATCCTTAAACCTTTCAAACAGACTTTAGTCCCAAACTGGACTATAGATCCCCCCAATTAACTCTGGTTCAAGGGTACATCTCTGAACTCCTCTGACATCTGTCGTTGTAATCCTTCAACGTCGTCAGAGAGGTGACGGGTCCCGACGGCCATACATTAAATGGACCACTATGTCCCTAAACTGGAACAATGGAGCCCAAATGCTCTTTTGTCGGATTTAAACGGTCCCGTTAAGTTGATCTTAGTCTCAGGTTAGACTAACGTATCCTTAACAAACGTTTGAGTTGATCTTGGCCTTAAATATGGCTAACGTATCCTCAAACCAAACCCCCAAACCCAAATCTAAGATAATACGGATTTGGACTAGTCCACGCCCTACGGGCGACGACATAACTCGGTCTCCGTAAACAATCCACGGGCAACAAAACATAAAATAAACACACACGACACGAAGTGACCATCTGGAGAAGGAGAAAGTTGTTACCGCGACGCGGTAGCGTAATTAACTGCAGGAGCTTGCGCCTGCAGGGAAGAGCGTCCCCACAATCAAAAACCCCTCAAGCGAGGGAGAATCTGACGAAGTCTGCTACATCGGACGCATCCGTTCAGACCTTCGATACACGGTGCCATAAATCAACTTGGCATCTTTGGAGAGATGGACGGATAGCACCAATTAGCATCTGCCCCGAACCTCAGGTGAGACGTCCCGCGTCTCGGCCGCCGTTCGGAGGGGAACAGATTCTGGCACGCCCGGTGGGACCTCTTCCTCTTTCCACTCCACACTTCGTGTGTCCTGATTCGCGAACCAATCGCGGTTCGCTAATGGTTGCCCTTGGGTTTCGAGATACTAAGACTTGGCGTCTTGCTCATTGCAGAAAGCAAAGGATCGATGGCTTCTACTTCTGCGAAATGCTCCAACTGCTCGGACTGCAATTGCGACCAACGCTCTGCCTCGCTAGGAGGTATAGCCTACGGACCCCAAGCAGCTTCGTTATTCACAATACCGGTGGACCAGGTGACTCAGGCCACTACCGGATTGTTCTTTGGGACTATGCTCCCACCGACAAGCTTTACGGCGCCGGTGCTGACAAAGGAAGCTCCCAAGAAGTCGGTCTTTGATCGTCTTACCCCTGCTGCGGCTCCTCTCAACGGGTCGCCCAACATCAGCGCCTCGGTCTTCTCTAGATTGGGCCAGAAATCCTGTGGACCCATCATGGGGCCTACAATCCCAGAGAAGGCTGCTTCTAAGAAAGTGACCGGTCCTGCTCCCGAAATCGCCAGGGCGGCTTCCCCGGCCAAAAAGTCGGTCCTTACAAGATTGACGGCCCCAGCTCCTGCTCCTGCTACCCAAAGGACATCGGTCTTTGACAGGCTAACACCAGCAGCGACACCCCACCTACACAGGGGGCAAGACGAAGCCATTCTCACCACTGAACCAACGCCGTCCGCTCGACACGCTCGACGTCGCCATTGGCGCCGAGTAAGGAAGGCTGGGGGCAACTCCCCCTCTGGGCTAACTCCATCAGCCCCGATGGAGGAAGTTAATGCTGCTGTTCCAACGGGGAACAACTTCGAGATGCTAAATAAGGTGCGAAGGAATTCTCCTACTGCGGTGCTAAAGAGGTCTCCTCCCCCACTAAAAAAGGTTGTGGAGATAAAGTCAGAGCATCCCCGATCCCCTCAACGGCTGTCTTCCAAAATCTATAAGGTTTGGCGGCAGGCCCGAGATTCGATGATCGATCCAAACTTCTCCCGCCAGCACAAGAAGCTGAAAATCCAATCGGAAGCCGGTCACCAGGATAAACCACGAAAGGCTGTCTGGACGCCCACCTCAACGGCCCCCTCAACCTCCACTGCTCATAAAAGGAGGAAACCAGAGAAGATCCCCCAGCCTGCAACGACAGCCAAAGGCACTAAGCCCAGACGCCTTAAGTCTGGGGGCATGATGGTCCACACCGTATACATGGCGTCAGGAAAAGAAGACAGCCGTGCGTCTACAGGTCATAGACTGCTCACACGGTTGGTGACCAAAGCTCAGGAGCAACAGCAAAAGCTCCAGGAAATAATGAATGCTATGGCCGCACTTACCGGGCCAAAAGAAAACCCAGAAACGTCTTCGGACGAACGCCAGGAGGAAGAAACCGACGCCGAATTCCTTCGTTGAATATTGGAGAAGAAGGACAAAGAGGCTGCTGAACAAGCAGCCAACATACAGCGTATGGGCCTCCTCTTCCAAGATATGATAGGAATGATGATCCAACAGGATCCACCCGCTGAGGATCCCCCGATCGTGCTTGAAGACGACAGGGGAGAAACGTCAAATCTACCACCGGCCCTCTCAACGGCCAAGGAGGAGACAATCTCTAAGGCTGACTTGGTCGACTATATAGCCCAGCAAATCCGGGTTCATCATGCGACTGAGGCAGCTGGTCAAGTCGTAAAAACGGGGCGGCCATATCCAAGCTGGTACGACCAAATCAAGTACCCGCCGGGTTACACAATTCCCAAGTTCCATATTTACAAGGGGACCGGTAATCCCCACCAACATGTCGCCCAGTTCAGGGCCCTTTGCGGTAACACTGGCGGAGATGATAAACTGTTGCTTCGCCAGTTCGTGGGCAGCTTATCAGAAACATCGTTCGAATGGTATTCGAAACTCCCGAACGATTCTATCAAGACGTTCGCTGAAATGGAGTTGCTATTCACTCAGCGATTCGCAAGCGCCAGCGAACGCACTCCAATAACGGTACTAATTAACGCCAGGGTAAAACCAGGCGAAACTTGGGTCCAGTATGCTATACGATGGAGGAATTTGTGGTCGAAATGCGAGCAACGCATTGAGGAAGCGCCCGCGGTGGGCATGTTCGTGGGAACCCTAGACCCTCACGCAACTATCTCCCAGTTTATGATGTTCTTTAAGCCAACCACATTCCAGGCTTTAATCGACAAGTTGGCTCAGATGGACCAAATGGGTCATAGACCGTCTCCCCCGAAGCCAGAACCTCGAAATGACAAGGGTAAAGGAAAGGCCACCTTCGTCGTGAATGCCCAGCAGCAACCCAATGCCCCAAAGCTGACGGATCAACTGGAAGAAAGACGCCGGTATTATAATGAGAAGATGAAGCGTCCCTACTCGTTCCCACGGGACAAGACGAAACGGCTATTAGAGCTGGCAGTACGCAACAGACTTATAAACCTGCCAAATCCAAGGCGACCGCCACAACCCACTAAGGTGAACAACCCCAACTATTGCCCTTACCATCAAACGGTAAGCCATCCGATTGAGGATTGCTTCGTCTTCAAAGGATGGATTGAAGATCAATACCTCTAGGGAAAGTTTGCGCTGTCCGAAAAGTGGAAAGTGAACCCGCCACAGCCGCATACTCCTAAGAAGACGGACGCACCGGGGGCGACTTGTTCCTTTATTGAAGAAGCTCCATGGGAAATCGTGCTATCAGCTAAAACCAAAAGGATGCTGAGTGACCTTCATGCGTGCCCAGCGGTTGAATGGAAGAACCCGCTTGAACTTCAAATCATCGAAGGGATGTTGAAGCCGCGCCCAACTACAAAGATTCGTGGTGATGGCCCAAGTACTCACAACTAACCGTCAAAATCTTCGAAGAAAAAGAAGAGGAAATCCAAAAGGCCCGTGAAGCCTGGAAACAAGTGCACGGATTTGCAGAAACAGATTGACGCGCTGGAGGAGTACAATCAAAAGGCACGGACTCCCGTCACACTGCAAGAGTTCCTCAACCACGTCTTTCAGAAGGAAGATGAGGAAGAGAGCTCATCGGATGAATCCGAGGGATATGTGGCGAGTTGTCATGTGATTTCCCACTCGGAAGATGAGAAAACTCCTGGCACCGAGAAACTGGGGGCACACCCTGAGCCAGGACTTGTGTGGCCAACAGATGAAATGATCGACGCCTTTCTGGACGAGATTCGTCTAGAGAGTAAAGCAGATCAGGAGCATGAGATGGCCGCATCGGAAGGAGCCGAACGCAGGCGACTAAATGAAAGAATTGAAGTACTCCCGCCAGATCGAAAGGCATCCGAGGCAGACAAGAAGATATTCAAGACGAGAAAAAGGTTTGCCAAAGCCATGTCAATGGGAATGAAGTTACCACCCTGGGAAAAAAACACGCTCAATGGGGTGGAGAGGCACCCTGATTATTGCGCATATCATCGGAAAATTTCACACCCCACGGAGGAGTGCGACGCCTTTAAGATATGGTGGCAAGGATATGTTGCTCATCGGCAACATTTTAAGCGCATGAAACGCAAGACTCGTCGAGAACAAAGAAGTACTGCCGACAAGTACAACAGGACCACTGGCAACTGTTACATGGTTAACGCCGGAGGGTCACAAGTTCTCACCTTTGGGAGCGACTCCGATGAAGAAATGGCTCTGGGCCCTCTCTTTAAAGAATCCGTTTTAGGGAAAGAGGAGAAATCGGAGGCCTGCGAGAACATTCAGCTGCGCAATCGCACACTCCCAGAAAAGAATCTCGGGCCCGCGAGTAGAAAAGATAAGGGAAAGGAAAAGGTCACTGAAGATATCATTTTAGATGACCAAGTCATGAAAGAGCTGGCTGCCAAAGACCCTCCTAGGAAGGGTAAGGTGGACTATAACATCCTAGCGCACCTAAGGAAGCTACCTTCTCAGCTTAGCATTCTCGATGCCCTCCTGTTATCAAAAGAAGCGCGAGACTCACTAATTAAGGCGTTACAAGAACCTGAGCAATTCCAAGCCTTCCTCGCCACTGAAAGGATGAAGGATGAATTGGAGGAAGTGCATACGGCCGACATCACTTTCGGTGACGAAGACCTCCTTCTCGGGACGTGCGACCACAACCGTCCCCTATATATCTCTGGATACTGCCATGATATCAAGATAGGCAAGATCCTGGTGGATAATGGATCCTCCGTCAATCTCCTTAAGTTCGGGTGTTGAAGGAAATCTGCATGAGTGTGCAACACCTCGCTCGTGACAAAATTACTATCTCCGGTTTCGATTCACAATCGTCACGGACTCTCGGATTCGTGATACTAACATTACGCTTTGGACTCCTCGTCACAGACATCAAATTCCATGTCATTGACGCCAAGACCTGCTACAACGCCTTGCTCGGTCGTCCTTGGCTACACGAGTACAACATCATCCCTTCTACACAACATCAGTGTATGAAGTATTTTAAGGATGGTTTCGAGTATACCGTAACAGGTGAGTTGAACCCATTTTCCGTGAACGAAGTCCGCAAATACGAAGATACGAAGTACTTTTTGCCAGATTTCGAGGATACAGAAAGGTGTCGCAACCCGGAGAACAAAGCCGCCGCCACCATCCCTGTTTTCAGGAGCGATACCGAAGAAGAAGAAGAGATAGTTTATGCCGGGCCATCTCAACGCAACAACCCAGGGACGTCCGCTCCTATGTTGATCTTCGGAAGTGACTCGGAAGAGGAGGTTAATGCCGTGTTCTCCAATCGGCTGTCAATACAAGCACCCCCTAGCGATGATCAGAGTTTGCAAATCACTATGATGCCGCGGGAACACTACAAGGATCTCGACACACTTCAAGCTCACAATGTGCAGGACCTGCAAACATTTTACGTCCCTCCCAGGCAAAGGGGTGAGAAGTTAATCCTATTCTACCGATCCTCAGAGTCGAAAATAGAGAAAGAGATCTGGCATGGCACGGATGTTACACTCGACAGGCTCCAACCTATCCGTTTGCCCAGATACTACACAAATGGACTAAAGAGGCTATTGAAGCGCCAAGGAGTACCCTTAAAACAGACTGTTCGACGAGCTCGGTTCTACAACAGGATTTGGGATGTCCCTGGGATCCAACGCAAATTGCCCAACGGGAAAATGGAAACACTTGGGCTTGGATACGCGAGAACCGGAAAACGGGAACGGGCCCACAGTAGCTACGCCATATATACTTTTGATGAAGAAGAGGACGCCCCGTCAGGAAATGCCAACCCCTCATCAAAACTAGATCCCGCGATTGAAATGCCGAGTCCGTCATTTGAAGAACGAATGGACAAGCCTATCAGGAAAGTGGGTCAAAAAGCTCGGGAAGACCACAACCGCGAGATGGCCATCTACGAGAAGGCCAGGACGCAACGTCTATTTCAACGGGCTGTAAAAGACAAAGATGCTCATCCTTGTCAACCCGTTGTACGAAAGGCCCGACGCAGAGACGGAAATAAATCAAGAAGCGGAGAGAGAAGCCGACAACAACAACGCAGGATTAGAGAGTTACGTGATCGGGTATTGCGCGGCTCGGATTTGTCCCTCAGGAAGAAGATGAGTCGAGCGTACTCCTTCCCCCGAGACAAGACGGAGAAGTTACTCGAGCTCGCTATAAAACATCAAATGATCGCGCTTCCAGAGTCTAGACACCCTGAGCAAGCTAACAAGGCTTCTCATCTGAGCTATTGCTCTTATCACCGAGCCATAGGACATCCTACCGAAGACTGCTTCACCTTCAAGAACTGGGTCGAGGACCAGTACCAACAGGGCAGATTCGCTTTATCCAACGGCTGGAGGGTAACGCCGCCACAAAAGCACAAACCCAAAGCCGCAAAAGCAGAACCAGATCCACCTCAGTCCTGGAAGCGGATTCGCACCTGTTACATGATTACGATATTAAAGGAAGAGCCCAAGGACATGGATGACCTTCCCTGGTGCTTTGAGAACAGCAATGATGAGGTGATCTCAGAATTTCCGCCAGCTCCGAAAGAACTGGAAGATGGCATACATACTACTGCAGATAACCTCAAGAAGATTGAGCTGGGATCGGCAGATGATCCGCGACCGACATTCGTCAGCGAGCTGCTATCTGAAGAAAGGGTGGCCGCATTAAAGAACGTGCTTCTACAGCATAAAGACTGCTTTGCGTGGAACTATTCCGAGATGCCAGGATTAGATCCGGAGATTGCTGTGCATAAATTAGCGATATCCCCAGATATCAAGCCAGTCAAGAAGGCGCCAAGAAGGATGCGACTCGAGCTTGAAATGAGCATCAACGCCGAAGTCAAGAAGCTGATCGATTCTAGATTTATCCAAGAAGTCCAGTATCCCGACTGGATCGCCAATATCGTCCCGGTAATGAAGAAGAATGGGACGGTACGCATATGCGTGGATTTCCGGGATCTCAATAAAGCCTGTCCAAAGGACGATTTCCCAGTACCAGTAACCGAGCTAATGATAGATAACAGGTCCACTCATGAGGTTTTCTCCTTTATGGACGGTTCGTCAGGATACAATCAGATAAAGATGCATCCCGAAGACCAGAAGCATACCGCTTTCCGGACCCCTTTGGGTATATTCTGCTACAGGGTTATGCCCTTTGGTCTAAAGAACGCCGGCGCTACCTATCAAAGGGCCATGACAAAAATCTTCGACGACCTCATACATGACATCGTCGAGTGCTATATCGATGACCTTGTAGTAAAGAGCATGTCATACGAAGAGCATTTAAAGCATCTGGAGACTGTATTTCAACTCCTTCGGCAATATAATTTGAAGATGAATCCCCTCAAATGCGCGTTTGGAGTCTCCTCGGGTAAATTCCTGGGATTCATCATCCGACATCGAGGTATCGAAATAGATCCATCTAAGATCAAGGCGATCATGGAAATGCCTCCGCCAAGAACCCTCAAACAGTTGCGGTCTCTCCAAGGGAAGCTCGCATACATCCGGCGATTTATCGCCAATCTTTCAGGCAAATGCCGTCTTTACAGCCACCTGATGAAGAAGGGAACTCCATTCGTTTGGGATCACAAATGCCAAGGTGCACTAGACGAGATCAAGCAGTACCTGCAGAACCCTCCGGTGTTGGCTGCGCCGGTCAAGGGAAAACCCCTCATTCTTTATACAACCGCCCTCGAAGGTTCCTTAGGCGCATTATGGGCACAAGAGAACGATCAAGGGAAAGAGAGAGCACTCTACTACTTAAGTCGTGTTCTGCTGGGGGCAGAAAACAACTACTCGCCCATTGAAAAACACTGCTTGGCGTTAATCTTCGCGATAACAAAACTCAGACACTATGCATTGGCGCACGAAGTCCGTCTCATCTCGAAGGTGGACCCTCTTAAATATTTGATGTCGAAGGCTATACTGACGGGTCGACTCGCTAAATGGGCTCTACTCCTGATGGAGTTCTCAATAACGTATCGACCTCTTAAGGCAGTGAAAGGCCAGGCCATTGCCGACTTCCTCGCTGAGCATCCAGTACTTGCCGGTTCTCCTCTGAACTGCGATTTGCCGGACGAACATGCATTCGACGCGATCGGCGGCGGTGATACCCGATGGGAACTCTATTTTGACGGGGCATCTTCCATGAAGAAGCGCGAACAATGTACCCCCATAATCAAATCGGGAGTAGGCCTCATCTTCGTAACCCCACAAGGAGGGATAATGCGCTTTGCTTTCTCCTTAACGGAATCGAGGACGAACAATGAAGCCGAATACGAAGCTTTGATAGCGGGTCTCGAGATCGCCATTAACATGGGAATTGAAGACCTCTCTATATACGGGGATTCTCAATTGGTTGTTAGTCAAGTAAATGGTGACTACCAAACGTGCAAACCGGAGTTGGTGAAATACGGCGAAAAGGTGCAACAACTATTGACCTAAATTCCCTCCTACACTTTGGAAAGTATACTACGTGCGGAAAATAGCAAAGCAGACGCGTTAGCTAAGCTCGCTAAAGAACTGGCTGACGAGAACCTCGATGACGTCAGAATCGTGGTCGAAGCCGTCGAGTGCTCGCCCCAGCAGAAATATCTCCGGAATTATACGAAGAAAAGGGGGCGACTGAGCAGACGACTCTACAAATAAAAGACCATGAGAAGGCCGAGGACTGGAGGGAAGTCTTCATAGACTACTTTAAGTCCCACCGAATGCCCGAAGAAGCGTCCTCAAGACATCAGCTCATGAAACGAGCTCTATTTTTCGCTTTTGTCAACGACACTCTATACAAAAGATCGTTTGATTCTCTGTGGCTGAGATGCTTAGGACCTGACGAAGCAGAAAGAGTCGTTCAGGAAGTTCACGACGGACTCTGCGGTTCTCACCAGGCAGGCCCGAAAATGAAACTGAAGATCAAACGGATGGGTTATTATTGGCCCACGATGGTCCAAGACTGCCTCGAGTATGCGAAGCAATGCCACTCGTGCCAGATTCATGGAGACTTTATCCACCAACATCCGAATCCACTACACCCAACGGTGGCTAGCTGGCCATTCGAAATTTGGGGGACTGACATAGTTGGCCCCATCGAGCCAGCATCGTCCCGGGGACATCGTTTCATCCTGGCGACAACTGATTACTTCTCCAAATGGGCAGAAGCAGTACCGCTGAGGGAAGTGAAGACGGAGAATATCCTCCACTTCTTCAAGACGCACGTCATCTATCGGTTTGGAACCCCACGGCGGATTATCTCCGATAATGGGCCAGCCTACAGAAGCCATAAGATTAGCCGCTTCGCGCAGCAGCACAATATAGACTGGAGATATTCTTCAGTTTACAATCCACGAGCTAACGGTCCGGCCGAGGCCTTCAATAAGACCTTGACGAAGATCATAAAAAAGACGGTGTCCCGAAATAAGAAAGACTGGCACGAGAGGCTGCAAGAGGCCCTTTGGGCCTATCGAACTACATTCAAGACGGCCACGAACACAACGCCGTACGCGTTGGTATTTCGGACGGAAGCAGTGCTCCCCCTCGAGATAGAGTTACCCTCTCTACGAGTGGCAGTCCACTACGAGCTGACGAACGAAGAAAATGCTCACCTTCGGCTTGAGGAGCTCGATGCCCTCGACGAAACCCGGCTCATAGCGCAACAAAATCTGGAAGCTTATAAAGCAAAGATGACGCACTCATATGAAAGATTGACCCGACCGAGGACATTCCGCCAAGGCGAACTCGTGTTAGTGGTTAAAAGTCCTATGATCCCCAATCGAGCCAAGCGGGGAAAATTCGAGCCAAACTATGAAGGCCCGTACATAATAGATAAGGTCTACCAGGGTGGGGCCTATCTACTCATGGACATGCACGGTGAAAGGACTTTCAGGACAATAAACGGTCGCTTACTAAAGAGATACTACGCTTAATGAGCCACGGCTTAGGTCAATGATAGATGATGACGACTATGTCCGCTCGCTATCTTTCTAAGCTCGAGCTTTATAAGCGGTAGCCGGCCTTCTCCATGCCGGACCGAAATGTCCTTAAACTAATAACGGACCGAAATGTCCTTAAACTAATAACGGACCGAAATGTCCTTAAACTAACGACGGACCGAAATGTCCTTAAACTAACGACGGACCGAAATGTCCTTAAACTAACGACGGACCGAGACGTCCTTAAACTAACGACGGACCGAAATGTCCTTAAACTAACGACGGACCGAAACGTCCCTAAACTACTACCGCAGCATCCTTAGGCTGACAAAAAAAAAGGAGAAAAAGAAAAATAAAAAAAAACGAAAAAAACGGTATGTCCATAAGCAAAATGGGCACGGATGAAAACCCGAAAGGGCTCCGTGAGTAAAAACAGCAGGGCTACCGGCGAGTGTTCGTGAAAACCCGAAAGGGTGCGACCTTGTTTTTTAAAAAAAAAAGAGAAAAAGAATAAAAAAAACGGTATGTCCATAAGCAAAATGGGCATGGACGAAAACCCGAAAAAGCTCCGTGAGTAAAAACAGCAGGGCTACCGGCGAGTGTTTGTGAAAACCCGAAAGGGCACAACCTCGTTAAAAGACACTTACAGGGTCCTCTCGACCTTATAAGGAGAAAACACCCGCGTGAGATCCTTACGACTCACAAAGGAGCAACACACTTAGGGATCCCCACGATTCCTAAGGAGAAAATACACTTGCGAGATCCTCACGACTCGTAAGGAGAATTCTCTTATGGGACCCTCACGGCTCATGAGATTTGAAAGTCTTAAGTTACAGAAACCTAAACCTGTTCTTAAGCAAGTCCCCCACAACCTTCGATACTGCCCTACAAGCGGCTCAATACTGACCCTTGTATACAATCCACGGGCGCGAATAAACATTTCCCCAGCAAAGTCACACCTGTGACTAGGGATATGTCCATATAATGAGCAACCCTTGTAGGTCCTCTCGACCCATAAGGAGAAAACCCTCTTGTAGGATCCTTACGGCTAACAGAGGAACATACACTTAGGGATCCTCACGATTCCTAGGGAGAAAATACACCTACGAGATCCTCATGACTTGTAGGAAGAAATACCTTGGTGAGACCCTTACGGCTCATGAAGTCAAAAGCCTTGGCCGACAGGACCCTTAACCCTGTTTGCTAAGCCACCTTTGTTCAACATCGACAGAGGCAAATGATGATTCGCTCCTGGCAATATTCCAGTTGTAGCGGTGCTGATGCCGAAATCGGTGTCTAAAATCCAAGCTTGCGGCGAATAAGCTAGCAAGCCACACATGCCTTCGAAATAGCCGAAATGATAGGGCAACTTGCAAACAAAAGCGGCAAGTAAAAATGTATGCATGAAAAATAGCCGAAATGATGGGGCAACTCGCAATAAAAAGCAGCGAGTAGAAAATAAATAAATAGCCGAAATGATTGGGCACCGCGAAAAATAGCCGAAATGATGGGGCAATCGCGACCTTCGCGATATAAAAGCTGAAACGATAGAGCATCGCGGAAAAAGAAATAAATAAAAATAAAATTTATGCCCTACAGGTGATGTTCCATCACACCCTGTACACAATCCAAGGCCGTAAACAAAAAAGGGAACATACCTCCCCCCAGGTTTCACCAAAGAAAGAAGCTAAATCTCAACGGGTCACAAGCGACCTAGAGATCATCCCAACACTCGTCTCGTAATGACAGACACAACTTCAAGCTAAGCGGAACAGTGGCAACTCCCAGTTCCATGGCTCGGTGGTATACATATCGCCAGCAGTCAAACCTCCATCCCGTGAAATGCGGATACAATCAGTGAAATTCCTGGTTACGTGGAACGCGGATAACGTCACTCTTTGACCCCGTAGAAAACGTCCAGAGCGGATCCTGGTCCTCGCAGAGCATGGCAGTGAACCCGTGTGAAGCATCCAAAGCGGAGCCTAGTCCTCGCCGAGCACGGCAGTGAACCCGTGTGAAGCATCTAGTGCAAAATTCCTGGTTACGTGGAACACGGATAACATCACTCTTTGACCCCGTGGAAAACGTCCAGAGCGGATCCTGGTCCTCGCAGAGCACGGCAGTGAACCCGTGTGAAGCATCCAGAGCGGAGCCTAGTCCTCGCCGAGCACGGCAGTGAACCCGTGTGAAGCATCTAGTGCAAAATTCCTGGTTACGTGGAACGCGGATAACGTCACTCTTTGACCCTACGGAAAACGTCCAGAGCGGATCCTGGTCCTCGCAGAGCACGGCAGTGAACCCGTGTGAAGCATCCAGAGCGGAGCCTAGTCCTCGCCGAGCACGGCAGTGAACCCGTATGAAGCATCTAGTGCAAAATTCCTGGTTACGTGGAACGCGGATAACGTCACTCTTTGACCCCGTGGAAAACGTCCAGAGAGGATCCTGGTCCTCGCAGAGCACGGCAGTGAACCCGTGTGAAGCATCCAGAGCGGAGCCTAGTCCTCGCCGAGCACGGCAGTGAACCCGTGTGAAGCATCTAGTGCAAAATTTCTGGTTACGTGGAACGCGGATAACGTCACTCTTCGACCCCGCGGAAAACGCCCAGAGCGGAGCCTGGTCCTCGCCAAGCACGGCAGTGAACCCGTGTGAAGCATCCAGAGCAAATACCGGACCGTGGAGTCCTTAAAATCCACGGACTATGATGTCCTTAACCTCGACCGTGATGTCTTAAAACTAACGATCAACCACCCCGATTCCCTACGGATTCTGCCTTGGTTTAAGGGTACATATCTTCACTCCTTTGATACCTGGCGTTGTAATTCCTCAACGTCTTCAAAGAGGTGACGGGTCCCTGCAACCAAACATCGGACTGTGGAGTCCCTAAATCCACGGACTATGAGGTCCTTAACCTTGACCGTGATGTCTTAAAACTAACATCGGACTGTGGAGTCCTTAAATCCACGGACTATGAGGTCCTTAACCTTGACCGCGACGTCTTTAAACTACGGTACCTGGAGAAAC